>CM035595.1:38949855-40149855 GCA_020423425.1 Chrysopa pallens | reverse complement strand
AACACATAGCCTTGATTTTTTTTCTTCATCTCGTTTATACGCCAAAGTGATTGGTGCCGCAAATGGGCTATAGGATTCTTCAATTAACTTATGTTTCAATAATTGGGCAATTTGTTTTTCAATCTCTGCTTTATCATTTATTGTACATCTATATGGTCGCTTCGAGCGATATTCTTCTACCTGAAGATCTATGAAAGCTTCATAATTTTTTACTTGTCCAACATCATACTTGTCTTTGGCAAAACTACTTTTATACTTTTCTAGTAATGCATTGATTTTATCTCTTTGGCTATCATTTAAGTACTCAGTATCTATATTAAATTTATTTGTATCTATTTCTGCATTGAAGTTTATTTCATAAACTTCAATAGCTTCTTTTTTTAATTCTGTTTTATTTTCAGGTTTTTCTTCCTTTATATTATTATTTTCAATTTTACATTTTTTTTCTTGTACCATTTCATTTGTAATATCTTCATTATATAAATCTGGAACAACACTCTCTTGCAGTTGGATGTTTAAATTCCCATCATGGGTCAACCCAAATCTTTTAATAGTATCTAATCCCAAGAGTAAATCGAAATTGAAATTTTTATCCTTGTAAATGAATGCATTAATTTCTTTTTCGATATTCATTATTTTTCCATTCACTTTTATTAATCCCTCTGTTTTTCCTCCACCACTAATTGTTTTAAATATATTTTTAAAATTATTTGTTTTTAAATCTTTTATTCTTATTAAATTATAATTAATTAGGGTAATGCTTGAGCCTGGGTCATAAATACCTGTGCATTCCAATAATCCATTTAGCACAACCTTATCTAATCAGTGGTGGAACATCTAGTTTTTTGGGTCTTCTTTTTGTTCAACTTCTAATACGGAGTTTGTTGAAAATTTTACGTCACTATAAGTATTATTTTCATCTTTAAACCAGCATAATTCTTTTGGGTGGAACCTATTAGTTCTTCCTCTTTTTTCACAAATGTCGCATGGTTTTTTTGTTTTTGAGTCTATATTTGGTCTTGGATATTTCTTATTATTATTATTAAATTTTGCAGAATTTTTTTCATTGAAATTTTCGAGTTTTCTCAGTTCATTAAATAAAATGACTGAGTTTTTCATGTCTTGTCTATCTAATTTGTACCTAACGAAGGTTGGCAATCCTATAACTATCAAGTCGATTAATGTTCTGTTGTCAATATTTTTATTGTATTCAAGTAATAAACGTTCCTTTTTTAGTGCGTATTCCAACAGAGAGCCATTAATGTACTTATAATTGAATGTATAACTCACACATGACCAATTTTTGTTTGCAAATGTTCCCAAAAAATTTTCTTTCCAGTTTTCCCAATTAGAATTAAGAGTGTATTTTATCAGCATGGATTCATACCAATTTTTCTCAGAGTCATTGAGGAATAGTCTTAAAATTTCTATTTTTGATGTATCTAGTGTTATGTCTAGTCTTCTGCATTCAATCTCAAAAGTGTGTAGCCACTGATCTGCATTTGATGTCCTATTATCATACTTTGATAACACAAATTTTTCTGTTATAGTTCCTAGTTTTTTATTTGTTTCTTTGTTTGTGTCTGGTTTTTCAGACAATTTTTCTAAAATTTTAACTATATTTTCATTTACAGGGGTAGTTGGGTTTGTTGTCTGAATTAACTCTGTAATTTCTTGTAGTAAGTAATCATTAAATATCATATTTCCACTTTCATCCTTATATGTACTAAGTACCTCTTGTGACATAGAAATCCAAACATTTCTAAATTGATTACGCTTTTGTAAAGTTTTCTTTATCCTTGTGAATTCTGGTAGTTTTATTAGGTTAGAATGGTGTTTAATTGCTTGGACACTCAGTGGTATAAAATATTTTTTTCCATCTACATCTGTGATCGATTTCATTATAATGGTGTTGTTTTTCGGTTCTTCATCAGCTACCAATTCAAATTCAAATAATAACTTTGCCATGGTCTACTTATTGTCAAAACGTAGCTAATTGACGATTTATAATATGTTGAGGATTATATTAGAGCAGATAAACACAAATTTTGATTCATCTAAAATGAAGTTTTATTTTATATCAAATAAATCAAGATTAACTTAACCTAAAATATTGCACGTGGTAATTTACCTAAAATGAAGAATCGTCAATTAAATGTTTTTACTCCATATATTGGGTAGACCACATTCAATTAATAAATTTTAATATTCACAAAACATATTCTACTTATTATTTAATTCGCAAAATAATTTATATTTTACACTCTTTATAAATGTCACTTCAATTCCGTATTGTATTGTATCTAGCATCATCTGTGGGACAATTGACATACTAAGGTCACATATATATATATATATATATTATATATACTATATATATATATATATATATATATATATATATATATAGAGATATATAGATATATAGATATATAGATATATAGATATATAGATATATAGATATATAGATATATATATATATATATATATAAATATATATATATATATATATATATATATATATATATATATATATATAGATATATATCTATATATCTATATATCTATATATCTATATATATATATATATATATATATATATATATATATTCCATATATAACTTAATTTCATTAATATCCTGTTGGATTTTTATTTGATGACTTAAATATACAGACGAAAATGAGGTAATAATAGATCATTATATAAACATTGTAACGAGACCATGTTTGAATAAAATTCACTTTTCGGTATGTTTTTTGAACTTTGCTTAAGTTTAAGGTCGCCAGATTATAAACTAAAAATAATTTTCAATCCATAATCATGCAATACGAGAAAGTTTTAGGAGCATGTGTCGATTGCAGAATCCTCCACATATAGTATAGGTTTTGAATAAAACTACTTTTATCAATTATTTAATTATTCGTTGTTTATTTAAATTTTGGCTTTTCTATATTATAATAGTTAATATTATAGTTGATGGGAATTGAGCATTTCATGTTTGGTCTACCCGCCACCAGATGTTTGTATTTAGATAATAATATTTTTCAGTTCTTGATCCCACTTTTTTATTATGTAATATTTTATTAAAACTAATATTTTTTTCAACAACATGGATATTTTATTTAAAAACGAAGTTTATGCTTTAAGTGTTAAAAATTCAGTCTTTACAACTTCATAATTGTTCGTTCGATTCAAACTTATATCAGCTATGAAGTTGGTTACATCTTACCTTTCTCATTCTAACAATTCCTATAAATTCTAATAATTATTCAAAATGTCCTCTTTAAGCAGCACATCATTCAAAAGCATCAGTTCGCATGTTTCGACACTAGTCAACTTTTAATGTTATAAATCGTTATCAAACATATACTTTGGTTATACTGTGTTATACAGATGCTTTTACACAATCGCACTATTCGTAATGTATTGTGTAATGCATAAACTATTTATTCGAATTACATTTTTAAGATAATACACATTTTTTGGTTAATAATTATTGTAATATTTGTAAGTAATATGCAGCCAAACAATTTACAGATCAAATGATAAAATTATTTATTTCGATAATATATTGAATAATATATTACATATAAATATATTACACACACTTAAAATCCAAGGAAACAAATACCTATCGAAGCTTCTAAGTATTAAAAAAAATTGAGTACTTACCCTGCCCCACCAATGAAATCTGACCAACGGCATTTAAGATGATTACCAGTAGTGACCAAAGAATGCTCATGGTTGTTGAATGCCAGCCAATAATGGGAAACAGCAATATTTGATAAAACGAATGCAATAATGAATATTTGAAAGGATATTGAAAAGGCTATAAAATCTCATGGAATGATAATACCATCTTTGTATACATACACGAGTACATACATACATACATACAGCGCCCCACGAGTAACTAGCGCCTTGCGCACAATACCAGAGGAAGCAGTGTGCGTCATTTCCGAAATCCTACCTCTCAGAGTTCTAGCAGAGAGAGGAAAGACGAGTACTTTACCAACGAAGAAGGTAAACTGCACTGAGCCCTGAAGAACATAGAAAAGAAGAACGGCAGAACAGCATAGGCCGATGGCAACTACAATGGGATGCCGCGGAGAAGGGTAGGTGCACGCACCCCCTCATACTTTGGATCGACACTTGAGTTAATCAGAATCACGGCGAGGTCAATTATTATCTTATACAGATGTTGTCTTCTTTGTACACGTCTTCTTTGTATGTCCACGTTTCGATCCACAGCGCGAAGAGTTGGAAAGGATCCTGAACCAGAGAATGCAACCAGATTCACTAATTGAAGCAATGTTGTCATCAGACACTGTTTGGAACGCTACCAACACGCTTGCAACAGAAGTCCTCACAGACTTTCGTTCCATCGAAAGAGGAAGATCAAATCACAGAAGATAGAAGGAAGGAAGATAACACCTTAGCCACCAGAAGGAAGATAAATAGCTAGATCCTCCCCTCACGAAGTAATACCTGACGGCGGTTTCCGTGGGGGATAAGAGGATAAAAGAAAAGGGGTCTAGGGTTTAATGAGTATGCGCTCTAGCGTCGAGTCTTCACATATCCAGGCGATATGCCTAGAATCCGTAAAGAAGATTCCCCCTTCTTAAAAAAAAAAAAAACATACATGCATACATACATAGACTGCTAAAATCACAACCCATCCCTTTGCCGTAGTTGGGTTAAAAATGTATCCTCAAAATTTTCTTCAGAGCCTCACAGAATCTTCTCCAGGGATTTCGTTTTTTTTCTTTAAATGTACGCCTGTATTGTGATTGACATTTTCTGTACATACAAAAAGTATTCAGAGTGATACTATTCTTTAAGGATTTTAATGTCCACTTGCTAGCTTGAACTTGAAGTTTGACTTCGTTATTCTAACAAGGAGTTGGTTTATTATGTTTTTTGGGACGTTTGGAATTGAGAGGAATGTGAAAGAAGAAATTAAAATATTTTTGTATGCGAATGATCTAGTCATTTTATCAAGTGCAATTGGTGGTATGAATTGACCGTTGATTGGACTTAAAGACTATTGTGAAGTAAATGTAAATGAAACAAAAACGATGGTTGTTAGTATTAACGGTGGCAAATTGTCTGCAAAAGAAGTATGGATGTATAAAAAAAATCAAATTAACAGAATATATCTTATTATTAACAGAATCTACATAGTCATAGATGTTATAATTTTTACGCAGAGTTCTTGGGTACCGCTAAATCGACAGCCATATATTGAGAAAAGGAGGCAAAAATGAATATTTCTGTCTTAAAATAAAATAACAAGATTTGACTCATACTTAGAAAGTAAGTAAATGGTAAGAATGTACAAAGGAATCGATTCAAAAATAAAATCACCAAAAACAAAAAGTTAATTCAAACTTATTACTTTTATGAATATTGTTGCGAACACTAATAATTTTATTAACTTTGACGATTTCGACTTCAAAAAGTATGTGTTAATTGAAAAAGAATCAAATGTGAAAACCAAGTTTTTAACAAATATTTTTTCCATTCTTAAATCAATTTATATATAGTCAATCATTTTTTATTTAATTTTTGTGTAGTTGCAATAAATTTAAAATTACATCCATTTAACACAAAACAATTGAATTTAATGAACATCCATTTAAAATCACTGAATTTATTATTAAAGTACATACAGTTTTTTTTTTAAGTTCTTTTTGCCACCCACAGATACAATTTTAAACATAGTTAATTAGCTATTTGTCAATTTAATTTAATGAATATTAAATAAGCG
The DNA here is from genome assembly GCA_020423425.1 of Chrysopa pallens. Taxonomy (NCBI): domain Eukaryota; kingdom Metazoa; phylum Arthropoda; class Insecta; order Neuroptera; family Chrysopidae; genus Chrysopa; species Chrysopa pallens. Next base: position 40,144,084 of record CM035595.1, on the reverse strand, counting down.
AATCTTTAATAGATCATTTTAAAAGCTCGATTATAAAAATGAATTATTGATAAGCAGCCAATCATGAGTACAATTTGGTTTACTTTTATTGTTGCAGTACACATCGCATGCGTAGTATGTAATGAAGGTACGTAAACTAGTTATTAAGAGACAATGGCATTATAATTTTTAATTTACGTAACCGAAATTTTTATAAAAGTCAACAATTTCCAAGAACTACAAGCATTTGAAAAAATCGTCTTTTTTAGAAAATAAAGATGGTCAAACCATTGGTAAACTGGCAACACTGGAAGTTGATAATAGAATCTTTAAGGGAAAAGCTACTCGAATAAAAAACCATCCATACCAAGTTTATATAACTGTTGGCTATACGACTAAAGACCTGAAGAGTGACCTTTTAGAATGCGGCGGTGCAATTCTTCGTCCGAACATAATAATAACAGCCGCTCATTGTGTACATCGTAAACCCATTAGGAAAATGCAAGTTAGAGCAGGCTCATCATTCACAGATCATGGTGGTGTCACAAGAACAGTTGTGGATTGTATTATACATGAGTCATTCAAAGCAGAAATGTCTCCCATTAAAAAGGGAACAAGGAGTTGGCTTGCATTTGTAGACTATGATGTAGCTTTACTTAAACTTGCCAGAAGCTTGAAATATTCAGAAACCATTAAAAATGTGAATATACCAAAACCAAATGATCGTTTGGTCCCAGGTAATTTTGGAACGATTGCTGGATGGGGCTTTATATTTGTAAGTAAATAACTTTACTACGTTACTAAATAGTTGGTCACACTTTGATATTTTTGATTGCATATTTTGATTTCATGCATATTTTTTCATCCTCAATACATAAATATCACACGAAGAATAAAAAATTGTATAATGTCTGAAGAGAATCAGAGAACACCACAATTAGTGACACTTTTATAAAAAAATAGTCCATCATTTAACCATTTCATTTGAAACCAATATATTTTTTTATATTTTCAATTGAGCCACCTTTAAATTGCTTTATTCCATAAATGATAAAAATTTACTTTCAACATTCAAAACCCGTCTTGATTCAGTTAAACTATCTTACAATTTTGACTTTATATTTTGGCGTTTGTCGCAAATATGTTACATCTCCGGCTTGTGTCCACTATCGATTTTATGACCTGTATCGGTAAGATGAATGGAGAAGTTAGAAGTAGTTTTAAAACTGTTTATGTGCTCCTTGTACGTGATCTGAAAATGATCAACATGACTGATGATAATCTATAAACACAACTTTTATTAAGTATGGGGTTTGTTTATTAGCATTAAAAATTGATTTGTCTAAATTACCATTATTTTTATAAGATGGTTGTATATTATATTTCCGAAAGAGGTTTCCAATTTTTTGTGGAAAATATACATAAGAACTTTTTATTTTGGATGAAATACGTGAGAATAATTGATTTTGTATAACTTGTTTCTGTTTTTTATTAATTAAATTTCGCTACTTTCTTTCTTCTTTCTTTTTTTCTTTCCGCATATTTCGTCTAAATCAAAAAATTCTTTTATGTAGGCGATATGTCAAAAAAAAAAAGTAATTTTAAATAATCAAATAGACCTTAATGATGAATTTGTAATTATACAAATTATATTATTTGTAATATCGTTAAAAAAAAATTATTTATCAACTCCACCCACAGTTTCTTCATTCAGAATAATCTTACCAAGTCGAAAGTGCACTCGTAATTTTAAAAACTTTGTATGTGGAAATTAGACAAAGTTCCATTAATTTATAAATATAGATAGTTGACTATGACTATAAAAATGTAGATAGGTAGGTGAACTGGTGATAGTGAACTGACATTTTTGAGCTTTAATTTTTTTAGGGTACAACTGAAACAACTGTTTTACAAAAAACAGTACTTCCAGTTATGAATAACGAAGAATGCAAACGTATATCGAAAATACCAGTGACTCCAAGAATGCTTTGCGCTGGTTATTTTAAAAAAGATGCTAGCAGCATTTGTATCGGAGATTCTGGATCACCATTTGTTGCAAATAATAAAATATATGGAATTGCATCGGCAATACTTAATACAAAATGTAAAGGTGGTGCGGGTATAACGTTTCTTACAGATATATCAGCTGTACGCACCTGGATTACGACTAAACTTAATGAATTATCATAATAAAATTAAATAAATATATAAATTGTTTAATGACTTGTTGTTACTAATTAACTATTATTGTCTGTGGCCGTAATTCGACTATAAGCAATTCATAGTAATTATATAATGTAATAATAATATTTAGAGAAACCTAATTATTAATAAAAATATACTTATTTGGTTATGCGATAATATGTTCAGCTTTTCAGTCCCACTTTTTATGAGATTAAGGCAATACCCTTTTAGTATTAATCTGCATTTGATCATTACATACCAAATCATCAAATGTGGGACGCGGACACAACCCCGATTTTGAGAAATATATGTATAAATGTAGGAATTCATCAAAAGAAAGGAAATGGCTTTATTTTTATTGCTCGTTACGTAAAAATTGGGTGGCACGCACTACAAATTAAAAAAACACCATGTTTCACAGCCTCATTTAATCTTTGTTTATTTATCAATCCAAAATAGAAATGCTGTAAATGGTATTTGGAAGCTTTCTATAAAAGCTTCCTTCAGAAAGCTTATTATAGCTTCTGAGTTTTCATTGAATACCATACGCTTTTTACCGAACTACGGCAATCCTAAAAGGATGAGTTATGATTTTAGCAGCCTATGTGTGTTGTATGTATGTATGTGGGTACGTACAAGTGTCACCATAGCAGCTAAACTACTGAACTGATTTTGACGAATGAAGTGTTCATCATTTCGTTGTTACATTTCGGGTGCTATAAATTATATATATATACATATATAAATAATAATCTGTATAGTAGAAGCAAGAACAGAAAAATAGTAGGTGAAAATTATTGAAATGCATTGGATATCAAATGAAAGACCTTAATTCGTACATTTTAAATAAACAAATATTCATAGCATTTACTTAACTCTAAAATATTTAAAACCAATATATATGTTATAAAATGATTGCATGTCAATCTGTTCCCGCATAACTTCAAAGCTAATTCTAAAAAATCAGCAAATGAAGAAATGTAAGAATTTTTGAAAATTAAACTTGCCAAACGTTTTAATAATCAATCATTTTCATTATTTTGTAAGGTAACATTCTATGTTTATAACGGAATAAACTAAATTACGGATTTTGTAGGATAAGTTTTGTACTTTTACCATGAACTTTCTTGGCGCATCATGTTTTAAATTAAAGTTTTCAGGAAATAATACTTGACCAAAATATTCTGACTATTTATGATCAATTACTGACCAATTATTTAGACTGCTATTGGAGTAAATATTTATTCTTTGACGTGTTTAAATATGCTTAATGACCATGAAAAATTATTAAATAAATTTTGAGAGAACAGCCTGAACAAATTTTGAAATAAGCTGACCATTTATGACCAATTACTAACCAATTACTTGGACTATTTTACGGCTTAACATACCCAGTGTTAAAATTTTCTTAATAACCTAGAAAATTAAAATTTGTTTTTATGAAGAAACAAAGCATGATCAAATTTTTAAATTTGCTGGCCCTTTTTGACCAATTAGTGACCAATTTTTTAAGATAACTTACAAGCCAATATTCGACGTGCGAGTATCTTGGAGCTTAAGGTTTGTTAGTTTTTATACCCGACATAATTATATAGGGTATACTATTTATATTTGAAAATTTGTGACAAATATTAACCGCTCAAACAAAAGAGTCCTTCAAAGGGCTTCATAGTCTCCAAATTAGTTCATTTTCTTTTGTCCATCCGCCCATCGATATCCTATGTCCATCGATCTATCATCAAGTTAACTCAAATAGGACAAGAGATTGAAACCTGAAATTTAGATGACATAATCCAGATCTAAATAGTGAGTTTGAGTTCGTGAATGAATAAAATCGGTCCATTCGGTTTAATTGATCCATGATCAAACAACTTTTATTTGAAACATTTTTTCGTAAATTGGACTATGAAATTCAAATTTTAGATCAAATTTAGCTAATAAACGCATACCTATATAATTATAATACATTGTATATGCATTTACTATGTAAACTGAATATTGAGTGTAATTTAAAAATAGTTCAAACAATGATAATCAACTATAAGTTAAGTATCTGAACCATAACTCTGTTAGTTATTATCTTCATTCATTTGTTAGTTATTCGTTTAAAAACTACTTTAATCGGAGAAAGTCTTAAAAAAGGTGGGACCCTGCCTTTTGGTTTAATTGATAAAAGTCATAATTCTAAAAAATTATCAAACCATATTTTCTTGAACTTTTTTCTCTAAGAAGACTAATGCTGTAAAAGATACAACTCAAAAAAAATATTTTTTTTTATCTCTTCAATTTTGAATATACAGACCATAAAATTTAATTTAATTGCCGTGAATTATACGAAGCTTTTGTGACAATTGGCATATTTTTGAGACTGAATTATAAATTTGAATTTGAAATCACCTTCTTGCAATTAGGAAAATTCTAGATTTATATATTTTTTTAAAACTTCATGCTTTTAAGCATTCATTTTCTGCGATCTCATGATAAATCTCTTTTAATATTTTTCTACAATATCTTCAACTTTAATGAGATACAGTTTGCCTGCATAATATTCACAATATTATTGATTTTATAACTCTGAAAATGATGTATGTATTTAAATTATTACACATTATTTTCGTTTTTAATCATCTTTCCAGTATTCATGCTTGTATTTAGTTTAGTTAACAAGTGCAACTTTAAAAAATGAACGCCTCATCAAAAATTATGATCCGATTCGGAATGGCATCTAAAAATTTAAGATTTTTAGTTTTCACAAATATCTCAAGAACAATAACACATATCGGAAATCCAAAATGAGATAACCTGTGTTATTTTATACTCTAATTAGGATAAACATGTGGGTGATGACAATAGGGTAAAAAAGGAGTATTCGGGTCACCTTGGTCGGCAAAGGACGATTTGTTCATTTTAACAAAAAAATACAATTTTGAATCCATTAAATATGAATTAATTATATAATCGAGCTATATAGCTGCAGTAAGAAAGCATTTATTAATTATTTGTCCACACTCATTTGCAGAAATTTTGCTATGATCCTTGGACACGATTTTCCTTCTCATGAAAATTAATTAAAGACAAGCACTCTTTGTTTGCTGAGTGACTTACAATGTGCTCCGCATAATTGTATTAAGAATATATTTATGTATACTTATTTATATTTATATTTATTCTGTAAGGATATTTCTCCCTACAAATGTGACTTCTCAGTTCGAAAGTCGAAATAAATAGTCGATTTTAATTTTAATTACAATTGTGGTTATTTTATTTTGACTGATAAACGAATTTTTCTTTGGTTTTTGATCTTGCATCGATTCAATTGGGAAACCTAATTTTTTTTACCTGCTAAAATTTTACAGCTTTTAATTAAATCTTTCATTTAAATGATCTTCATCTAAGTATCAAATGTATTCCACATTCTGAACCGAATCACTGTCTCAGTGATATTCGGGCGGGATTTCATCATTAGTATCGGATGCCGGCTATCCTTACCGATGGTTTTCTATGGTTTTCCATTTGGTATGTACAAAGTAAATACTGGGATAGTTCCTTAAAAAAGTCATAGCTGCATACTTTTCTCTACCCTTCATATGTCCCATCCTATTTTGTGACTTATGTATTGTTTAAAAAAAGCTTGAAAAAAAATTGAATTGAATATAATGGGACAAGCAAATTTATGGACTAAAGAATGAACAATAATCATTAGGGACAAACAATTTTCCGTAATTTATACATTTTTTATTATTTTATTCACTACTTTTTAAAACTACCATAAACACCATGATAAGTATTAACATAAAAATCTCAGAATTTTTCCACTCAGAAAAAATTTTAAAAAGTTTTTCATTTTTCATTTTTTATAAACAAATTTACACGCTGGCGATAAAACTTCTAGTTTATAAAGCGTGTATACGAGGCACATTGACTTACGCTATTGACGTCAATTGACCAATAGTGAGTAAAAACCCACAAAGTACAATGCAAAAATTTCAAACCAAAAATTTTTTGGAAAAAATTAAATTCTCAGTCTAAATCCGAAACTATACACATGGAATGTGTTTAGGTTTTAGAAAGTTTTCTCCTAATAAATAATGATATTAACAAAATTAATAATCAGCATTAACAGTAAAATATTAAAGAAAATTATGTAAAAATAAGAAAATTATTATTTATTAGTAAAATAGATATTCTCGAAGGTTGAAATGGCTGATTTTTCGATGTATATATTTTTTTACATTTAGCTGACTATGGCAGAATGGTCAGTTGAAAAATTTGTTACATTATATGACTGTGGCTTATACATAAGATTTCCAAACTTCAAATCAAGAATATAAGGAGGATATATAGCTCTAACACATTTATTTGTGATGAAGTTTTACTACTCCCAGATAGAAATGACTATTTTAAAAATAAGTATAATGTCTGTTAAATGAGATAATTTCATTTATTTTATTTATAATGAAATGTCAAAATTATTTAAAATTAAATAAAATTATAAACATATGTTTGAAACCACGTAGAAGGTAGACAATGGGGTGATTCCATACCAAATCATCAAATGTAGGGTGCTGATGCATCCCAAAATCTGATGAAAGTAGGCATAAATATTTGGATTTCCGTCAAAAGAAAATAAATGAGCTACTTTTTATTGTTCGTTAAGTAATTACCGGATGTCATCTTCTACAAATGAAAACAAAACCATTTTTCATAGCTTCCTTCATTTGTTCTTTGTTTAATTTTCTATCCAATCTATTGAATCTATGTATATGGTATTTGAAAGCTTTCTTAAAAATCATCCTTCAGAAATCATTAAAAAACTTATGAGCTGTTTCGTTACCGAATGTAAGCTTATTCAAAATATCACTTTTTTCATAATTTTCACATTTTTCTCTTTTTCTCGTGATTATTTTTTATATTTGTAGATCATTATATACCATTCGAAAAAACAAAATTTAAAGTCGAAAGTTTCAAGAAATTCAACAAAAATCCGCTTTTTGTGGTTAAAACTGAAGCAAAAGCTGAAGCTTTAAAACGTTTCCTTAAGTAATCTCCAAGCATTTCAATAACTTGGATAGAAAAATAAACCAGGAATAAATGAGACTATGAAAAATGTTTTTTTTTTTATTTGTAGACGGTGCCACCCGGTACCAACCATAAAAGAAGAGTCATTTAACATTTGATGATTTGGTAGGAAATGAGCAATTGCTGATGGACACTAGAACGGTATTACTTCAATATTTCATAAAAACAGGAACTGGAAACATAAAACACTGTTTGGCGTAACCAAATAATAATAATATTTTTATTAACAGTTAGGCCTCTTTAAATATAATTATTAAATTATTTATTTATAACAAAAAGTCACCAAGCAATTTATATATTTATTTAATTTAATTATGATAATTCATTAAGTTTAGTAGTAATCCAAGTGTGTACAGACGATATATCTGTGAACACCGTTATACTAGGATTACCTGTACATTTTGTTTGAATTCCCGATGCAATTCCATATATTTTATTATTTGCAACAAATGGTGATCCAGAATCTCCCTTACAAAGGTTGCTAGTATCCGTTTTATAATAACCAGCACAAAACATTCGTGGAGTCACTGGTATATTTGCTATACGTTTGCATTGGTCGTTTGTCATAACTGGAAGCAGTGTTTTTTGTAAAATAGTTGGTAAAGTCCTTTTCTAAAAAAGGAAACCATGAAAATTTTAGTTCACTGTCATAAGTTCTCCTATCCACCTACATTTTCATGGTCTGTCATATATTTATAAGTGTAGAAGATATTTATGGACCCCGGACTGACGTAACGTAATGACAGGCTTAGACCAATCAATAAAGTTACGCAACAGCATTCAAAATCTGTATTTGGGTGGGCGACCACCTAGCAGTACTGTGTACTGTTGTATAAAAAATTATAATCATAATCCCCTTTGGTTAATGACTATATAGCTAAAGTAGCTAAAGCCAGAAAAAAAAAGAAGATATTTATGTATTGAATATGAAAAAATATGAATGGATGCATATGAATAATAATGAAGTTATTTACTTACAAATATAGAGCCCCAGCCAGCAACAGTTCCATATTTACCAGGGGCTAAACGATCATTTGGTTCTGGTATCTTCACATTTTTAATGGTTTCTGAATATTTCAAACTTTCGGAAAGTTTTAATAAAGCTACATCATAATCTATCGAGGAAAGATGCCTACTTGTTTTTGTTCGAGTGGGTAAATATTCGCGTTTGAATGACTCGTGTACAATAATTTGAGCAACATTCCTTGTGACACCACCATGATCTGTGAATGATGATCCTGCTTTAACTTTGATATCGTCTCTATTTATAACACAATGAGCGGCTGTTATTATTATTTTTGGGCGAAGTATCGCACCCCCACATATGGACATAAACATCTCGTCTTGATTCTTGAAGGTTCCAGTTACCAAAACTTGATATGGAATGTTTTTTATTCGAGTAGCTTTCCCCTTAAAGATTCTATTATCAACTTCCTGTGGGGCCAACTTGCCAATGGTTTGACCATCTTTATTTTCTAAAAATATATACAAATATAATATATATATATATATATATATATATATATATATATATATATATATATATATATATATATATATATATATATATATATATATATATATATATATATATATATATATATATATATATATATATATATATATATATATATATATATATATATATATATATATATAAGTAATTATAGTGGAAACAAAATTTCATAAGCCAATTTTTTCTCTTTTCTGAAAATGTCGGTCATATATTTTAGTTATCGCACAATATCTAAAATTAAAAATGATTTTGGATTTGCAGGAGAAAAAAAAATAAACAAAGAAACAAAATACGATGATCCAAAAAGTTCTTCTTGGTTTATTTTTAAAAAAATATGTATAAAAATAGTAAAGCTTTTATTAAAAGTTAATATACTTTAAATTTTATGAAGATTCAAATTAATTAAAATGCAAACCAATTTTGACTCAAACCTCACATAGTTATATCAAATCTGTTATTCAAACGTAGATTATCCATTTTTTGTGTTAAACTTTAAACAACTAGTTTACTTACCTACACTACATACTACGCATGCGATGTGCACTGCAAAAATAAAAGTAAACCAAATTGTACTCATGATTGGCTGATTATCGATTATTCATTTTTGTGATCGAGCTTTTATAGTGATCTGTTAAATAGTCGCTTATTTAATATTCATTAAATTAAATTGACAAATAACTAATTAACCATGTTTAAAATTGTATATGTTGGTGGCAAAAATAACTTTAGATAAAAAAAACTTATGTTATTTTATAATATTTTATTTAAAATCAATTAGTTTAATGGATGTCCATTAAATTCAATTAGTTTAATGGATGTCCATTAAATTCAATTGTTTTAAATAAATTTCCATAAATTCAATTATTTTAGAATAGATGTTACTTAAATTTTTATTGTTTTGTTTTAAATGGATGTAATTTTTAATTTATTACAACTACACGAATATTCAATTAAAATTATCGTCTTTAAAAATTGATTTCGAAATGGAAAAAATATTTGCATTTCAGGCAACAAATTCTCAAAAAAAGTTATATAGAGAAATTCTTGGAACACAACTTTTGACTACGTAACATTGTTTGGACAAGTTTTGAGGAGGACATATCAAAAATCCCCGATGGTAGCTATTGACCGGGTAAGAAGATATGCTTTTAAGGTCCCATTTTTTTATTTTTCACTTAAATCTCGAAAACTATGGATCCTATTGAAATAACCACTCTATACGAAATGAATGCTGATTAGATTTCTTACAAATTTTAACAATTCAAGTTTTTCGATATCTTGAATAGTTATCGCGATATCTGCTTTTGAAGTCTATGATAATAAAATTAACTATTCGATATATTACATAAACAAATAAGTATTCTTGCTTAAGATAATAATAATAAAAAATAATATTTGTAAAAAATATCTATCATTAATACACATGGACACGTAGGAAGTGTAAAAAAAAGTTCGTCATCGGGGCCCATCGAGACTAATTTACGAAGGAGCTACAACGTTAAACACTAAAAAAAGGATCACGGAAAGGTTAACAATAGAGATTACGTGTATTATAAATAGATACAAATTAAGAATAAATATTAAAAGTAAATTGAGGTGAGCAAATTAAGTTTAAATAGGGAGTTTAGACTTGTTAAGTAAGTGCAAAGACTAGAAAGGATTTTTGTATTATTTAGAGAAAGAATATAAAGAATATTGTAAGGACCAAAAACATACATACGGGCTGAGAAACTTTAGAAACATAGGTCTTATGCTTATTGAGGAGTGGGCAGACGAAAGTGATATGATTTATATTACGGTATTAGTAGCCACATCTGCATCAAGTTTCAGACACAACATGTATACGGTGTAGATGCATTGGTAAAGAGTTGTGTCCCGGTCTGATGCGGCTTATAATTGACATATATTTCCTACCCACATCCTGTAAAGATGTAGTAGGTTGAAACGCGTGTATATAGCGGCTTTTTTTTAGATGTATTCCATATTTGGATCCATTCTTGTAACATAGGTCTTTTACAATGGATCCAAAGATCTTGTGCGGGTGGAGGTGATGTATCCTCTGCACCATTTTGACCTGCATCCCTAGCCAACATATAAACAAACACGTTTACCAATGTGTGATGAACACCAAACAAAGGAAACGCAGAAACGATATTGAATTAGTTTAAGTTTTGTGTTTTTAATCAATACTATGAGCAAAGGAGTTTCTTAGGATATTGACTTTTTTTTAAGCAGTGATAGAGAGCTTAGTGAGTCAGATACTATAGCTGCCCTTTTAATACGATTTGACTCCACGTATGAGATAGGCTTCAAAATAGCGACACACTCTGCTGAGAAAATAGAGAAATTTTTTGAAATGCTTAGAGAAGCAGAAAGGGCGCTAGATATGTAGTGAAATGCAACTCCCACATGTGAATCCAGATTCACCATGGTGGTATCTGTGAAGATGTATGTATGATTAAGTACGATGGACTTTAAGTAGTTATTAAATGTGGAATTGCCAGATTTTTAACCATATTCTTGCCATGTTCACAATCAGAAAATACTGGGATAGTGGAATACCAGGATGAAAAGTTAAAAGCAAAGGAGGAGGACTTAAATGAACGATTGATAGGAATCTGAGCAACAAAGTGATAAGCCACCAAGAGGAGAGGAATCTCTTTATTTCTCCATTATGAGGATTTAGAGCAGTGGGTATTCATTTGGATATGTTTATTATCGGGATTAAAAGGTCAGAAGAGGTAAAGTATTGATTGAGAAGAAATTTTTTTTTACTAGATTCAGACGACGGACAGAAAGTGGAGCATCCGCTGCATAAATATGTAACAAATATTTTAACAGGAGCGCATTTGCCCAAGGGCAATAAGCAAAGATTGAAATTTGAATTTATCTAACCTATAAGATCGTTGATGAGATATTGGATGTAAAAGGAAAGAACCATCACCGTTGAAATTGTGAATGACAAGTCTATATATCATAAGTAAAGTACTTTGATCAGCACCCCACCAAATCTTGGTAAGGGCATGGATAATAATAATTCGTGGTGTACATTTACTTACTATGTAATCAACATGGTAGTTCCATTGCATTTTCCTATCAAAAACGACTCCAAGGCATTTTACAGAAGTTTCACATGCAATAGAAGTATTGACAAAAGATATGGATTCTACATGTGCTTAGTGAAAATGTTTGCTGAACCTTGGCGACTGATATTTTCATATTGATAGAGATTAAAAAGTTATGTAGTATGGTCAGAGCATTTGAGATATTATCTATAGCTATTTTTGTATAGGATGACATGATCTGCGTATTGCAGGATTTACATAGGAGGCTGATTTACAGTATGTAAACCAGTGGTGTAAATATTGAAAAGAAGGGGAGACAAACCTTGGTAATCCAATAAATACAGTCCTTGGACCGCATAGATGATTTTGGTAATTAGCAGTGAAATAACGAGTTTTTAAAAAGTTATAAATAAAAGAAGTTAATCTAGGTGGAGCTGATAAACGCGTAAGAGTGATGATAAAGATATTGAGGATAAGCTGGAGGATTTTATACGGAAGCCCCGTGAATACGGTGGAATAATATCATTATATTCTCACCATTAGTCTAACCGGTTTTTAATTAATTGTTCCATAACTTTCGATACGCACCAGGCTAACGCAGTTGGACGAAAGGATTGATGTGAATAAGGATCTTTATTAGGTATGATATTTGGAATGGCCCTCGAATGTCTCTATTCGCCCGAAACAGATGATTTTATGTTGGCTAATAAATTGTTTTTGAACTGTCAGATAAGTTTTCCAACATGCTGTAGGAAACATAATATGGTTCAAGAGAAGAATCAACTAGATCAAATAACACTTTCTCCAATTCACAGACCCCAAACGGACAATCCAATGGATGGTCACATTTGATGTTTTGGTAGGAAATGAGCAAATGCTGATGGACACTAGAACGGTATTACTTCAATATTTCATAAAAACAGGAACTGGAAACATAAAACACTGTTTGGCGTAACCAAATAAATATATTTTTATTAACAGTTAGGCCTCTTTAAATATAATTATTAAATTATTTATTACTATAGTAACAAAAAGTCACCAAGCAATTTTTATATTTATTTAATTTTATTATGATAATTGATTAAGTTTAGTAGTAATCCAAGAGTGTACAGACGATATATCTGTGAACACCGTTATACTAGGATTACCTGTACATTTTGTTCGAATTGCCGATGCAATTCCATATATTTTATTATTTGCTACAAATGGTGATCCAGAATCTCCCTTACAAATGTTGCTAGTATCCGTTTTAAAAAAACCAGCACAAAACATTCGTGAAGTCACTTGCATAGTTGCTATACGTTTGCATTGGTCGTTTGTCATAACTGGAAGCAGTGTTTTTTGTAAAACAGTTGGTAAAGTCGTTCCCTAAAAAAGGAAACCATGAAAATTTTAGTTCACTGTCATCAGTTCTCCTATCCACCTACATTTTTGTGGTCTGTCATATATTTATAAGTGTAGAAGATATTTATGTATAAAATATGAAAAAATATGAATGGATGCATATGAATAATAATATAGTTATTTACTTACAAATATAAAGCCCCAGCCAGCAACAGTTCCATATTTACCAGGGGCTAAACGATCATTTGGTTCTGGTATCTTCACATTTTTAATGGTTTCTGAATATTTCAAGCTTTCGGAAAGTTTTAATAAAGCTACATCATAATCTATCGAGGAAATATGCCTGCTTGTTTTTGATTGAGTGGGTAAATATTCGCGTTTGAATGACTCGTGTACAATAATTTGAGCAACTTTCCTTGTGACACCACCATGATCTGTGAATGATGATCCTGCTTTAACTTTGATAACGTCTTTATTTATAACACAATGAGCGGCTGTTATTATTATTTTTGGGCGAAGTATCGCACCCCCACATGTGGACATAAACATCTCGTCTTGATTCCTGAAGATTCCAGTTACCAAAACTTGATATGGAATGTTTTTTATTCGAGTAGCTTTTCCCTTAAAGACCCTATTATCAACTTCCTGTGGGGCCAACTTGCCAATGGTTTGACCATCTTTATTTTCTAAAAATGTATACAAATATATATATATAAGTAATTATAGTGGAAACAAAATTTCATAAGCCAATTTTTTCTCTTTTCTGAAAATGTCGGTCATATATTTTAGTTATCGCACAATATCTAAAATTAAAAATGATTATGGATTTGCAGGAGAAAAAAAAATAAACAAAGAAACAAAATTCGATGAGCCAAAAAGTTCTTCTTGGTTTATTTTTAAAAAAATATGTATAAAAATAGTAAAGCTTTTATTAAAAGTTAATATACTTTAAATTTTATGAAGATTCAAATTAATTAAAATGCAAACCAATTTTGACTCAAACCTCACATAGCTATATCAAATCTGTTATTCAAACGTAGATTATCCATTTTTTGTGTTAAACTTTAAACAACTAGTTTACTTACCTTCACTACATACTACGCATGCGATGTGCACTGCAAAAATAAAAGTAAACCAAATTGTACTCATGATCGGCTGATTATCGATTATTCATTTTTGTGATCGAGCTTTTATAGTGATCTGTTAAATAGTCGCTTATTTAATATTCATTAAATTAAATTGACAAATAACTAATTAACCATGTTTAAAATTGTATATGTTGGTGGCAAAAAGAACTTTAGATAAAAAAAACTTATGTTATTTTATAATATTTTATTTAAAATCAATTAGTTTAATGGATGTCCATTAAATTCAATTAGTTTAATGGATGTCCATTAAATTCAATTGTTTTAAATAAATTTCCATAAATTCAATTATTTTAAATAGATGTTACTTAAATTTTTATTGTTTTGTTTTAAATGGATGTAATTTTTAATTTATTGCAACTGCACAAATATTCAATTAAAATTATCGTCTTTAAAAATTGATTTCTGAATGGAAAAAATATTTGCATTTCAGGCAACAAATTCTCAAAAAAAGTTATATAGAGAAATCCTTGGAACACAACTTTTGACTTCGTAACATTGTTTGGACAAGTTTTGAGGAGGACATATCAAAAATCCCCGATGGTAGCTATTGACCGGGTAAGAAGATATGCTTTTAAGGTCCCATTTTTTTATTTTTCACTTAAATCTCGAAAACTATGGATCCTATTGAAATAACCACTCTATACGAAATGAATGCTGATTAGATTTCTTACAAATTTTAACAATTCAAGTTTTTCGATATCTTGAATAGTTATCGCGATATCTGCTTTTGAAGTCTATGATAATAAAATTAACTATTCGATATATTACATAAACAAATAAGTATTCTTGCATAAGATAATAATAATTAAAAATAATATTTGTAAAAAATATCTATCATTAATACACATGGACACGTAGGAAGTGTAAAAAAAAGTTCGTCATCGGGGCCCATCGAGACTAATTTACGAAGGAGCTACAACGTTAAACACTAAGAAAGGGATCACGGAAAGGTTAACAATAGAGATTACGATACGCTGATTACCTGGCTAACGCAGTTGGACGATGGATAGGATTAATGTGAATAACGATCTTTATTAGGTTTGAGAATTGGAATGACCATCGAATGTCTCTATTCGTTCGAAAAGGATGAATGGCTAAACAGTTGATTTTATGTTGGCTAATAAATTGTTTTTGAACTGTCAGATAAGTTTTTCAACATGCTGTAGGAAACATAATATGGTTCAAGGGAAGAATCAACCAGATCAAATAACACTTCCTCCAATTCACAGACTCCAAACGGACAATCCAATGGATGGTCACTCTGGGCTAATGGAATATCTAAAGAAAATCTGAAGTCAGTTTTTGTAAAAATGGAATAGTCCAATTTTTTTTAAGGGGATGAAAAGCCTTTTTAACCAACTTGACACAAATCCTTTTGACAGGCATATCCCTAGATAAACACTAACAGAATATCTACCCCTTTTTCAAGATATATAGAAATATATTCCTAAACTGGTAAAACTTGCATATTTCGAATCTATTATCGTAAAAAATATTAGGAGTGGATTTGAAAAGGTAGATGGCCGTTCAATGAAATGGCATTCAGAGATAAAGATTTCGTTCCCATTGACATGTATTTTTCAAATAATTCGATAAATGTGCAACCCAATCCAGAAACAAGTACTGTCGGTCTGGAACCACAACCTTCCATCAGCATGCCATCGACTGATATGATTGATATTCGTGAGCAGTCAGATATTCGTGAGCAGTGGCCTTCTTTGCTCTAAAATCATCAAGACATTGTTACCGCAATTGGCAAAACTTTTACTTCAGCTGCTGAGGGACAATCTGAACCGAGTTCTTATCTTCCCATAACACCAAAAGTCATAAGACCTTATCCTAGAGTTGTAAGATATAAATAAAAAAACTAATTAAGGGAGCAAACCGGGTCGATCCCGTTTACATACAGATACATCTGAAAAAAGAGACAAGAAGAGAGACATGGGCAGAAAGAATTGAAAAAATAGATCAGGAAACGAATGCCAGAACCAAAGCAGTGAAACGTAGTTTGAAGAACTTAATTTAAGACAAAAGAAAAAGAAAGCTAAGACAATGGTAAGCAATGAAAATTCAGAGGAATCTGAAAGATCGCAATTCAGCTTGCAGCAGAGTTCAACGTCTCCAATTATTTTAGAAATGGACGAGATGATCATAGTATCAATAATAATTTAAATGTGGCCAAGTCTGCTTATCTTGAGATTATTTTTAGATTTGTATTTCATTATACTCCATTCGTAAATTTAAATGTCTATAATTTCGAAAAATTCATAAAAACTCCGCTTTTTGTTATTAAAACTGAAGCAAAAGTGATGAAAATATTTAATAAAAAAGCGTATAAATATTTGGTTACAAAAAAACGCAGAAACTTTAGAACGCTTTTTAAGAAAGCTTCTAAATACCATTTACAGCATTTCAATAACTTGAATAGAAAAATAAATCAAGATTAAATGAGGCTATGACTTTTTTTTTTGTATCGGGCGCCAAATGGTTAATTAATTACGTAACGCACAATAAAAAAAATCATTTCATTTCTTTTAAATCAAAATTAAAGATGTGTCAGCGCTCCACATTTAATGATTTGTTATGAAATGACCATGAACACTATAACGGTATTGCTTCAATATTTCATTAAAAAAATGGAACTGAATAGTTAAAACACATTTTGGCTTATCCAAATAAATATATTTTTATTAATAATTAGGACTCTTTAAATATAAATTATATAATTTCTATGAATTGCTTATAGTCGAATTACGGCCACAGACAATAATATTTAATTTGTAACAACAAGCCATTAATCAATTTATATATTTATTTAATTTTATTATGATAATTCATTAAGTTTAGTTGTAATCCAAGTGTATACAGATGATATATCTGTAAAATACGTTATACTTGGATCACCTTTACATTGTGTAAAAAGTGCCGATGCAATTCCGTATAATTTGTTATTTGCAACAAATGGTGATCCAGAATCTCCCTTACAAATGTTGGTAGTATCCTTTTTATTATAACCAGCGCAAAACATTCTTGGAGTCACTCGTAGAGGTGATATACGCTTACATTCATTGTTATTCATAACTGGAAGTACTGCTTTTTGTAAAACATTCGATACAGTTGTATCCTAAAAAAAATTAAGCTCAACTATTCCAGTTCACTATCACCAGTTCACCTACCCATCTATTTTTTCATACTTTTTCAACTATCTATATATACTACATGAATGTTGAAAATTATTGTTTATCATTTATGGAATTAAGCAATTTAAAATGAAAAAATATAAAGGGTTTTTAAATGAAATGGTGAAATGATTAACTTTCATTTTGTAAGATTTTTTTTCATAAAGTGTCACTATATCTGGTATTCTGTAATTCTCCTCAGACATTATGCAATTTTTTCTTCTTCGTGTGATATTAATGTATTGAAGATGAAAAAATATATATCGATGCATATGAAACCAAAAAATAGCGAAGTGGGTTATGATTTACTATAAAGTTACGTTATAAAGTTATTTACTTACAAATATAATGCCCCACCCAGCGATAGTTCCAAATTTACCAGGAGCCAGACGATCATTTTTTCCTGCTATCTTAATATTTTTAATGGTTTCTGAATATTCCAAGCTTTTGGAAAGTTGTAGTAAAGCTACATCATAGTCCATCAATATAAGATAACTGCTTGTTCCTGCTTGTATGGGCGATAATTTTTGTTTGTATGACTCATGTATAATGACTTTCGCAACTTTTCTTGTGACACCACCATGATCTGAGAATGATGATCCTGCTCTAATTTTAATTTTTTTAACGTCTTTGTTCTGGACACAATGAGCGGCTGTAATTATTATTTTTGGCCGAAGAATCGCACCCCCGCATTCTGAAACCTTCCTCCTTTGGTCTTTATCCTCATAACCAGCTGCTACAAAAACTTGGTATGGATGGTTTTTAATTCGAGCAGCTTTTCCTTTAAAGATTCTATTATCAACTTCCTGCATTGCCAACTTGTCAATGATTTGGCCATCTTTATTTTCTAAAAAAAAAAATTACAAGCAAATTATAGTGAAAAAAATGCATATGACGATTCTTTGAATTGTATGTTGTTCTTAGGAGTTGTTGACTTTTCAAAAAACTTCGATTTCTTAAATTAAAAATTGTTTTGCAATTAGAAGAGAAAACAAAAAACAAAATTCGATGGTCCAAAAACTTCATCTTGGTTCATTTAAGAAAAACATATCAAAATTGTAAAACCTATTTTTATATAAAGTTCTTTAATTTTTATTGAGTTTCAAACCAATTTAAATACAAACCAATTTTGACTCAAACCTCACATAGTTAAATCGAATCTGTTATCCAAACGTAGATGACTTATTTTTTCTGTCAGACTCTTAATAAATAGTTTACGTACCTGCATTACAGACTACGCATGTGATGTGAACTACAACAATAAAAGTAAACCAAATTGTACTCATGATTGGCTGATTATCGATTATTCATTTTTTTGATCGAGCTTTTAATGTCATATATGTTAAATAGTCGCTTATTTAATAATCATTAAATTAAATTGACAAATTAATTAACCATGTTTAAAATTGTATCTGTGGGTGGCAACAAGGACTTAAGATTAAAAAAAAAAACTTATGTACTTTAATAACATATTACTTAAATTCAATTATTTTAAATGGATGTTCATGAAATTCAATTTTTTGTTTTTGTAGAAATGTAGGCGCAATATTTGAAAATACACCTACACCATCCTCATCAAATAAATCAAAATTGGATCTTATAATTCCAAAAAAAACTTCCCTCCCGACCACGTACCTATCCTAATAGAAACTCCATAAATGCAGAATGATAATCATTTGGATTGTCCGTTTAGAGCTGTTGAATTATAGGAGGTATTTTCCGATTTGGAAGAATCTTCCTCATGTCAAGACAATAACTCACTGTCAATTATCAGAATGATTCTCTTATCCGATATCCGAACTGCATTTATGAGGCTGCCTCAACGTGCAGTTTTAGGACCTCTGCTTTTCAATAACGATACAGCTAATTTGCAGCTTGCAAATTAGTCTACCATCCAATGGTTACTATATGCAGACAAAAACGTTTTGTTATTTTACACGTTTCAGAGTTCGATTTTTCCACGAGTTGGGTTTTAGTTTTTTTAAACTTATTTTTTATTTAAGAACAAAATTATTAGTTTTGTATTTCGAAAACAAAATATTTCCATTAAATATTTTAAACTTTTTTTTGTTTTTTAATTTCTGGCTTTAACTACTTTCAGCTATATAGCCATTAACCAAAGGGGATTATTATTTTTATACAAAAACAGTACACAGTACTGCTAGGTGGTCACCCATCCAAATACAGATTGTGCCTCTATTTTTACTTATCCATTAAATATTTTTTTTATTGTATTTATTTTAATTAATATGATAAAAAATTTTTTCAAAGAAATCAGTAGACTGTGCCTCAGACATGGGCATTCAATCTTATTAAAGCGTTAACACATGTGCAATGTCCACATTAACATAAATCATCTTAGTTACAACTTTATAACAATAAATCAAACAAATAATCAAACAATAAATGATTTCAAATCGAGAATATAAGGAAGATATATTCGCTCTTCGCGTGACGGTAGCGCCACCAGAAGCATGAATAAGACAGTATTTGATAAGTTCTTAGTCGCTACATAACTCTTTCTACATGGATTCTGACTCTTGCTACACTGTATGTTTGTTTTGTTTCTTCTTTAGTAAATTCTTTTTTTTTGTTTTGTTTTGCTCTACAAACAGTGGCATAATCATTTGCATTTTTTTACCACTAGCATCCATTATACTTTCCCGGAAACCTTTATCAGCCAAAATAATGTCATCATCTTCTAATAAATCAATCTATCCTGACTATATTATTAATTGAGTATCTGATTTTCTTCCTCCAGCTACTTTGGATTTTAAACAAATAAAACCCCCAGGAGTAATGCCTATTAGAAATTGATCAGTGAAGTTTTTTATATTGAGAATATGTAAATACACGATTGTCAACAGTTAAAGGAATTTCTATCGTGAATTATGTGCAATAAATTATCACTATGGTGTTATTGTATTCAGGACGAAAACAATCAGACATAATTTCCAGCACAGCGTCAACGTCTGGCCAAAATACCAAATTTCTTGTTACACCAGCCAGATGTTGTAGTCTCAAAAAATTCTCGAAATTGTTGTTGAACGCTGAATAATACACCAAGGGCTGAAAATGTTAACTCTGTTTTCATTTTTATTAAAAATATAAGCATTATATCTTTTTAAGACACGATGAACTTTTGAGGCATTGACATTCTTTTCAATAAAAATTCAAAATGTTACACCTGCCAGATCAACAATTTCTTTTTTTTTTTGCTTTAGGTACAAATCCTGAAAAAGATTGTATTACGAAACGAATAATAAAAAGAAAGTCATTTGCCTTCTTTTGACAATAAAGTTTACATTGGTGTCTATTTTTATCAAAATTACATATGCCCCATATTTGATGATTTGGTATTTGACAAAATTATGATGAACGGTATTTCTTCAATCCTTCATAAAAACGGAAAGATGAAATACATTTTGGCTTATTTAAATATATTTTTATTAATAATTACAACTCTTTAAATATTTATTTTTAAATTATATAATTATTATGAATTGCTTATAGTCGAATTACGGCCACAGGCAATACTAGTTAATTAGTAACAACAAGTCATTAAACAATTTATATATTTATTTAATTTTATTATGATAATTCATTAAGTTTAGTCGTAATCCAGGTGCGTACAGCTGATATATCTGTAAGATACGTTATACTTGGATCACCTTTACATTTTGATCGAAGTCCCGACGCAATTCCATATATTTTATTATTTGCAACAAATGGTGATCCAGAGTCTCCCTTACAAATGTTGCTAGTATCCGTTTTAAAATAACCAGCGCAAAACATTCGTGGAGTCACTTGTATAATTGCTATACGTTTGCATTGGTCGTTTGTCATAACTGGAAGCAGTGTTTTTTGTAAAACTGTTGTATCAGTTGTATCCTAAAAAAATGGAAGCTCAAATATTCCAGTTCACTATTACCAGTTCATTTACCCATCCATATTTGCATACTCTTTCAACTGTCTATATATACTACAAAGTATGTTCATTTATGTATTGAAGATGTAATAAATGTATAGTAGTTTAACAAAATAAAGCAATTGAAAGGTGGCTTAATTTAAAATAAAAAATATAAAGGTTTCAAGTGAAATGGTAAATGATGGAGTTCTATTTAAAAAGATTTTTTTATAAAAGTGTCACTGAATCTGGTATTTTGTAATTCTCTTCAGACATTAATCAATTGTTTCTTCTTGGCGTGACATTTATGTATTGAAGATGAAAAATAAGTATCGATGCTAATGAAACCAAAATATGCACCGAAATAGATTCTGATCAGTTATAGAGTGACTTTATAAAATTATTTACTTACAAATATAATGCCCCACCCAGCAATCGTTCCAAAATTACCAGGAGCCAAACGATCATTTGGTTCTGGTATCTCAACATTTTTAATGGTTTCTGAATATTTCAAGCTTTCAGAAAGTTTTAGTAAAGCTACATCATAGTCTATAAATGAAATATAACTGCTTGTTTCTGTTTGTATGGGCGATATTTTTTGTTTGAATGACTCATGTATTATGACTTGCGCAACTTTTCTTCTGACACCACCATGATCTGAGAATGATGATCCTGCTCTAATTTTAATTCTTTTAACGTCTCTGTTCTGGACACAATGGGCGGCAGTAATTATTATTTTTGGGCGAAGAATTGCACCCCCGCATTCTGAAAACACTTTCTGCTGGTATTTATCTTTAAAAACAACAGTTATATAAACTTGATATGGAATGTTTTTTATTCGAGTAGCTTTTCCCTTAAAGATTCTATTATCAACTTCCTGTGTTGCCAACTTGCCATTGGTTTGACTATCTTTATTTTCTAAAAAAAATATATATATATAATTATAATGATAGTGGAAAAAAAATTCATAAAATGATTTTTTGAATTGAATGTTGGGAGATGTTGTCACTATTTTCTAAAAATTTTGGTCATATATTTTAGTTGTCTCACAATATCCTAAATTAAAAATGATTAAACCACCAAAAAATCTTTTTTTGTGTCAGACTTTTAACAACTAACTAACTAACTAGTTTATGTACCTGGACTACATACTACGCATGCGATGTGCACTGCAACAATAAAAGTAAACCAAATTGTACTCATGATTGGCTGATTATCGATTATTCATTTTTATGATCAAGCTTTTAAAGCGATCTATTAAAGATTCGCTTATTGAATATTCATTAAATTAAATTAACAAATAGCTAATTAACCATGTTTAAAATTGTATCTGTGGGTGGCAAAAAGGATTTTTGATAAAAAAAACTTATGTACTTTAATAATATATTACTTGAAATAAATTATTTTAATGGATGTTCTTCTAATTTAATTATTTTAAATGGATGTTCATTAAATTGTTTTAAATAGATTTTTCTTAAATTTTATTGTTTTGTTTTAAATGGATATAATTTTAAATTTATTGTAACTACACAAATATTAAATAAAATAATTATGGACTTTAAAAATTGATTATAGAATGGAAAAACTATATGTCAAAAACTTTATTATTACATTTATTTCTTTTTCAGTAAAAAAAATACTTTTGGAAGTCACAACCACTTTGAATCATCGAAGTTAATAAAATTATTATTGTTCGCAACAATATTTATATGATGTTATATATTGAGGCGATTCCTTTTTACAATCTTTCAACTAACTTACTTTCTAAGTATGGGATAAATCTTGTTAATTTAAGACAGAGACATTTAATCGATTTTACTCCCATTGCTCAATTTATAACTGTCGATTTAGCGGTATCCACGAGCACTTAAAATTATAACAACAAGAATAAAGATTACGAAGATTCTCTAAAGAATTGAGATATTAAAGCCGTTGGCGACAACAGATTGTACTAAAGTTTTGAACATACCATGGGTGACTTTAATTGGAAAATTGGGATAATTATAGATTATTGCCACACACTCGCTAGCATTGTTTTTATTCTGTATATGATCAGTTCGTTTTCCATTAGAGCTTAAAGTAACTTCTAAGTATTGACATTTTTTGACATTTGGATTTGAATATTTTTATACATCCATGGTTCGCTTACAGATAATTTACCACCATTAATACTAACAACCATCATTTTTGTTTAATTTGCAGTTGCTTCACAATAGACTTCAAGTCCAACCAACGATCATCTCATATCACCAATCGCATTATACAAAACGACTAGATCATATGTGTTAAATATAACACATTTATTTTTAGTAATATTTTATATATATTGGTATTAATTAGTGTTTTTTGATAAGTTAAAGTTTGTCGGTTGTAGAAGAAAAGCAGTTAGAGTTATAACATGTAGTAATAATACAAGAAGAATAAAGTTGATTTTGAATATTAATAAATGTAGTTTTATAAGATAAAATCCACCACCTTAACATGGTAGCAGAGCATAGTTTATTGAAAAGATTGGACATATAAAAAAGGATTGAAATTGGTATTAATTTTATTGTGCACGTGTCGTATAAAAAAAAATTACAAGATGGCGTCTAAAGACGAAATTAAAATTCCTATTTTTGATGGACAAAATTACAATATGTGGAAAAAACGGTTAGTGATGTTTTTAAAGTTAAAAAAATGTGAAACAAATATTGAAAGAGCAAAAACGCCAACTGATGAAGACCTTTGGGATGATAACGATTTGAAAGCAATTAATTACATATATAGTGCTATCTCGGATAGACAATTGGAATTTGTTAGTGATAAAGAAACTGCATATGAAATAATAAAGAAGTTCGACAGTTTGTATTTAAAGGAATCAACGGCATTACAAATTGTATGTAGAAATAAATTGGAAAGATTGAGACTAAAAGACTACCATGATTCAGCAACATTTTTTAGTGATTTCGAAAAGACAGTGAATGAGTTGAAAAGTGCTGGGGCAACTGTAACTGAAAAAGAAAAATTAAATTACATGTTAAACACATTACCGGAGTCATATAGTTATATTGGTGATTTAATTGACACGTTAAAAGTGGAAGATCAAACGGCTGATTATGTAAAGAGTAAAATTGAAATGGCTGAAATGAAAATTACAAAAGATGAAAATCCAGGTAGAAAATCAAATGTATTTATAGTGAATAAAAGTCAGCAAAATTGGACATGTTATGGCTGTGGTGAAGCAGGTCATATTCAGAGAAATTGTAGAAATAATAAACAAGCATCAGATGATCAAAGATGGAGATCATCACGAGGACGGCAAGGTACTGGAAGAGGTGTTTATAGAGGACGTGGCAGTTTTCGTGGATATCGCAGAAATAAGCAGCAGCAACAAGCAACTCCTCAGCAACGTCAACAACAACAGAATGAAGAGAAGAATACTCCATGGGTTACAACGGTTCAGCATCATGTGGTACAAAATTCTGAGATAAGAAATGTAGATTCTAATGAGATTGTGTGGCTTTTAGATAGTGGTTGTACAGACCATATTATTAATGACGAAAGATATTTTGATAAATGTATTGAACTTAAAAAACCAGTAAATGTTTACTTAGGTGATAATAGAAAGGTAAATGCAACAAAATTAGGAAATGTTGTTAGTTATTTTAATGCTTTTGGTCAAATGAATTTAATAGAGATGAAAAATGTATTTTATGTGAAAGATATGAAATCAAATTTAATAAGTTATAGTAAAATCACAGAAAATAATACGATTATATCTAAAAGAAAGATGTCAAAGGTTATTGATAATTATAATGGTAAAGTCACTGCTGTAGCATTCAAAGAGAGAGGTTTATACATCATGAAAAGTAAATTGAGATCAAATGAATCAAAAGTGTCCTTTGTTAATATAGCAAATGGAAATACAAATAAGATGAGCAATAAAGAAAAATGGCATCGTATGTTAGGCCATGTTAATTTTGGTTATTTAAATACTTTGTGTAAAAATCAATTGTTAAAAGGTCTACCTAATAAACTTGAATCGGAAATAATGAAATGTAAAATATGTACAGAAAGTAAAATGCATGATAAATCTTTCGAAAATAGTAGACAAAAGGCAAAGGAAATTTTAGAAATAGTTCACACTGATGTTTGTGGACCTTTCAAGACAAAAGGGTTTAAAGGCGAAGAATATTTTGTTTCATTTATTGATGATTACAGTAAAATTGCTAGAATATATACAATGAAATCAAAAACAGAAGTTTATGATTGTTTAGTTGAATACGTAAATGAATGTGAAAATTTAACGGGAAAACGAGTTAAAATTTTGAGATGTGATAACGGCAAAGAATATTTGAATAATAGGATTTATCAGTTCACGAAAGATAAAGGAATTAGTATTAATAATTGTCCTCCTTATGTACATGAATTAAATGGAACTGCGGAACGGTTTAATAGAACGATAATGAATATGTCGCGTTGTTTAAAAGAAGAAGCAAATTTGGATAAACAATATTGGCCAGAAATAGTTTGCGCGGCAACTTATTTGAAAAATCGTACGTTAGCAAACACGAGTGAAAAAAGAACGCCTTATGAAATATTTTTTAAACGAAAACCGGATGTGTCAAACCTACGCTTATACGGTAGTAAAGTTTTTATTAGAATACCGGAAGAAAAGAGGAAATCTAAATGGGATAAAAAGGCTGATATGGGAATCTTAGTAGGATACAGTAATGTTGGTTACCGTATATTGCTAAACGGGAGAGTAGTTGTTGCAAGACATGTAGAATTTGTTGAAAATAATGTAAACTGGATCAGTTTAGATGATGATGTATCTGATAGTACGGATAATGTAGATGATAATACAACCAACAATAGCCTAACTTCTAGTGAAAGTAGTAATGATGAAAATGAAAATGATGATAATATTAATGAAGGTGATGAGGTATCGGGTGTTCGTAGATCTGACCGAACCTTAAAACCTCCAGAATATTTAAAAGATTATGAAGTGTATAATAGTTATATTTTTGCTAATTTTTGTAGTACAAATGTACCAAGTACATTTGAGGAAGCGATGGAAAGTAATGAGAAAACAATTTGGCGGAAAGCTATGAATAGAGAAATAGATAGTTTAAATAGAAATAAAACTTGGAAATTGGTTGACAATGTCGATAATAATAAAGTGTTAGATGTAAAATGGATTTATACTAAAAAGTGTGATAATAAATTTAAGGCTAGATTAGTTGTGAGAGGTTTTCAACAAACCGATGAAATTGAAGATACTTATTCTCCTGTAGCTAAAATGCAAACATTGAAGATTTTGTTATCATATTGTTGTCAGATGGGTTTAGAAATTGAACAGATGGATGTAGAGACAGCTTTTTTAAGCGGAAATGTAAATTCTGAGGTTTATGTTAAACAACCTAAAGGTTATGAAGATGGTACAAACAGAGTTTGTAAATTGATAAAAGCGTTGTACGGTTTAAAAGAAAGCTCTAGAACTTGGTATGAATGTCTCGACGAATTTTTGAAAAGTATAGGTTTTGAACGCAGTGATATTGATCCTTGTTTGTATATGTTTAAAAATGGAACAGTTACCATTTATTTATTAATTTTCGTTGATGATTTATTAATTTGTTGCAAAGATAAAAATGAAATTAAAAAAATTAAAGTTTTATTATCGGAAAAGTTTAAAATGAAGGATCTTGGTAAAATTAAAGATTATTTGGGAATCACTATAGATTATGAGCCTCAAACGAATGAAATGAAATTATATCAAACTAAATATATTGAGTCATTAATTAAAAAATATAATTTGGAAAACAGTAAATTATATAGTACACCTATGGAAGTAAATTTGAAAATTGAAAAATCAGATAATTGTGAAATGAACATTAAATATAGAAATTTAATTGGTGCATTACTCTATATAAGTTCGGCTACAAGACCGGATATAAGTTTCAGTGTAAACTACTTGAGTAGATTTCAAAGTTGTTATAACGAGACACATTACAAATATGCTTTACGAATTTTACAATATCTTTATTTAACGAAAAATTTAAAGATGACTTATAAGAGAAATGAAAATATTAAAGTTCTTGATTGTTATGTTGACGCCGATTGGGCGGGGGATAACTTAGACAGAAAATCCACAACTGGTTACGTATTGAGATTATTTGGCAATGTAATATATTGGAAATCAAGGAAACAAAAGAGTGTGACGAAAGCATCAACATTTGCAGAATATGTAGCATTATCGGAAGCTGTTAGTGAACTTAAGTTTGTTAAAGAATTGTTAAAAATTTTTGATGTTAATTTAGTTAAACCACTTAATGTATATGAAGACAACTTAGGTGTAATAGACATAGCAAAAAATGGTAATTTTACAAAAAATTCGAAGCATATAGAAGTGCATTATCATTATGTATATGAATGTATGAAAGAAGGTTTTATTAATATTATTAAGGTTAAAAGTGAAGAAAATGTAGCGGATATTTTTACTAAAGCATTGTGTAAGAAAAGATTCGAAGAATTAAGAAATTCACTGGACTTAATTGTTTAAAAGAAAATAAATGTGAGGAGGCGTGTTAAATATAACACATTTATTTTTAGTAATATTTTATATATATTGGTATTAATTAGTGTTTTTTGATAAGTTAAAGTTTGTCGGTTGTAGAAGAAAAGCAGTTAGAGTTATAACATGTAGTAATAATACAAGAAGAATAAAGTTGATTTTGAATATTAATAAATGTAGTTTTATAAGATAAAATCCACCACCTTAACAATATGCACATACAACAATATTTTAATTTCTTCTTTCTTAACCACGCCTTACGCCAAACATCCCAAAAAACCTAATGCACCCACTCCTTATAAACGCATGCAAACTTCAAGTTCAAGCTAGAAAGTGGTCATTAAAATCCTTAAAAAACTCTTAATGCCTTTTAATACTTTTTGTAAGTACAGAAAAAAGCGGAATTCTTGGAGAAGATTCTGTGAGGGTCATTCCTAGAATATATCAATTAAAAAGATTGGGAATAGTAATAAAATGTATAAAGAGGCATTAATACATACCATCCTTATCAAATAAATCAAAATTGGATTTTATAATTTCTAAAAAATAAACTCCCGACTTTGTAACTATCTCAATAGAAACTCCATCAATCCAGAATGTTCATTCATTGGATTTTCCATTTGAAACTTTTGAATGGGAGGAGGTATTGTCCGGCTTAGTCGATTCGTCCCCCAGCCCGAACAGTAATTCCTACAGCATGGCCCAAAATTTATCTAACGTTGCTAAAGCAATCTTTTGTTGTTGTTAATTCAGCTTTATACAAATTCATTGATTCTGGGCGAATGGTGACATACGATGATTATTCCAATCCTTAAACCTAATAAAGATCCAAATTCACTTTGATAACCTTTGACAATGTTTCTATGCTATTAACTGATATTTAAATTTTTCTTGAATAGCTTGTGTGCTACTTCATAGACATAAAAGAGACTTTTGTTAATGTTGATATCAATACACGCATTAACATTCTTATATCCTGTAAGTCAGCCTCCCAGCCAACTTTTATAATATGCAAATCATCTTCTCCTATATTATTTATATTTATCTTTACAAACAGTGATAAAAAATATTTCAAATGCTTTCTCTACTCTACATCACCATTAAATGTATATAAATTTGAAAATATCTCTTATGAGAGACTAAACTCTTATGTTCACCAGGCACAGGTGCAACATCGAATCTATTTCCTTTATATACACGCCCATTCCATGCCAGATTTCAGTTAAAGTTTTAGGAGTCATTTTGAATGGAAAATTGAAGTGGAATTTACTCGTCGATTATATTCTAATTAAGTGTATTACACGTGTTCAAGATTATCAGAGTCCCTCGCTTTTGATAAATAAACGTTAGGTATTTCATCGATTATGACACCTTTCTTTCATGCACATTATCTATCCAACGGACTTCTGGGTTAGTTAAAATTCAATTCCAGTCATTGCGATACTGTCATTCCAATTTTCTACTCATTAAAGCTACGGATACCCAAAAAACCCATCGTCAGTAATAGGCGAAAAAAAAATTTTTTAACAAATATTCCCATTCATCTCATTCCTTCATTTCAAAATTTATGCTATTAAATAATCTCTGCAAAAATTTATCATATCGGTCAAACAAAGATCTTCCTATCCTGTTGATAGCTTATCTCAATAGTTCCTGTATTTGTTGATTGGAGACTAGTCAGGGGGGATTACGACAATGGTTCAATAGTTAATTTCATTGCATGATTCTTTAAATTCCATGGTTCCCAATTTTACCTACATCTACATAGATGTCTCTCGGTTAAATGCTGACTCACGTGTGGGATTTGCTCTTCGTTGTGCGACTAACGCCGTCACTTTAGGCCTCTCGCAACATATTTCAATCTTTTCATCAGAATATGTAGCTATTTTGAACGCACTCTCATACGTAGAGTCAAAATACATAAAACGAGCAGCCATAATATCCAACTCAAGAAACTCCCTAAAACACCTAAAACTGCAGCTTAAATCGTCCAAAACCCAGCCATTGATAGTACTGATCAAAAATACCATTCTAAAACTAAAAACAACATTTCTACGTTGCTTTTGTATGAAGTCCGTCACACATTGATATACTTGGGTACGAATTTGTTGATACTTTGATTAGGGACGCATTTCAAAATGGCACATTTGATTTATCACTACCATCAGATGTGGACATTTTGTATAAACTCGATACTGAATGATTTGAACCAAGTGTGGCATATGTCAAAAATGACGCTATTTATGTCACCTTCAGCCTACTTCAGTATTCCGAACATGGTTTTATATATAACTTTCCCATCTACATAGAGATCGTGTTAATACTAATAGCAGTGCAGATGCGGCTGTATATCACTCCATCTATCCAGACCGTATCGAATGCTTTTTCTATATCCAGAAGGGTCATGGAAGTGACATTATTTTTGTTGTTATTTTCCGTAATTGCATCAGCATTCCTTGCAATTTGCATATAAAATCCCGTGTGCCTCCCGAAAACCAAATTGTTCTTGATTCAAGATGTTGTTTTGATGTAGGTGTTGATTTAGATTGGAAAGTATAACTTTTTCCACAACCTTCGACAGTGAGCTCAACAGACTGATGGGTCTGTAGTTTTAGATATCGCAAGCGTCTTCATCCAGTTTGGGTATTGGGATCAGGATCGCCATTTTCCGAGCCTTAAGGTAGTAACCGAGTTTAAGAATCGTGTAGAATATATTGGAAAGTTGCACTTATACTTTTTGAGTAACATTTTTGAGTTGTTTGTTGTCAATGTCATCTAGTCCGGGATCTTTGTTATTGGGTAATTTTGGTATTGTTTGTCTAAATTCTTTAGTTGGTATGAGTTTTGGTGATATAAGTGTTTTATTTTTTACTGTATATTCATTTTATCATTTTGTTGAATCGCTTCAATTGAATCAGCCAATAAAAAATAAAAATATCCGTTACACGGATAATCCGTTACACGGATTGTTATATATTGCAACAATAAGAACGTTATTGTTAAGTTTTATGCATATATTTTCTATGCTTGTTCGGTTTGATTTATCAATTTTTTTGTGAGGTATTTCGTCAATAATTACTATAGCAACTGCTCCTTCATGTGCAGTATGGTCACGTGGAAGTATTGAAAACTGCTATGAGTATATTTTTATTTTTTTATTTAGGCGTCAGTTTCGCCTCGTGAAATATCATTATGTCGATTTTTTGTTTTTCTAGGTAATATCGTAGTTCTTGTAACTTAAGTCTTAGTTCACAAGTATTTCAAGACCATACGTTTATGGATGCCGTGATTGTCTTCCAAAATTATTTTTGAGTTAAACTCTTTACCAACGTAACTTTCATTTCAATGTTGATTAAAGAGTTTAATTCGGCGAATTCTGTTGTCATTCCATTAAACCCTCCAAAGTGGTTTTGGGTTGTTTGTTTCTGATTTTGCTGAAATTGTTGTAGTGGTTCTTGCTGTTGTTGTTGTTGTAGTTGGATAATTATTTTGTTTTTTATCCATGGGTTGGATTGTGGAAGTGGTGCTTGTACAAAATTTGTTTGTGTTCTGATTGTCCTTATTAGTGTGGTTTCTTTTTCTTGTTTTCCTTTTAGGTACACTGGGCATTCTTTGTTAAAAGCAAGATGATTTCTTTCATAGTTTTAACACATTTAATATTTTTTGTGATTTCTGGGTTATTTTTAATAACTTCGCAAGCCCTAATCGGGTGATACTCTGCGCTTTTCTGTGTATTAGTATTTTGGTGGTGGATGGAAATTTTTGAATTTATCTCCAGGTTTTTTGTTTTCCTTATCATATTTCCATTTTTGGATCGGGACGAATAGGTTTGCGTTTGGTATATTTTATACTGTTGAGCTAGTTGATGCAGAGGTAGCTGGTGTTAACACAGAAATTGCATCGAGCTTGGCATTTCGTGCTGCTTTGCCTATTTCCATTTTCTGAAATGTTTGCCATGTTTACTTTATTTTCATCACTATTCACTATTGCGTTAGCATTTTCACATTTGATTCGCAACGTATGTATAACAATCACCTCCAATAAATTTTAGTTTATTTGTGCTTAGAGGTCCCCTTTTTGTGCGTTTGACGCCACGTGGCTTAGCACTCATGCACTATCACTATTGTTTATCAGCTGTTTGTATTAAATAGATATTTAAAAAAATTGGTTATATGTTTGCCTGTGATTCCAGAGGTTGATTCTAACATAGTCCCACAGCTAATCTGAAAAGCACTTGTAACAACAGCTAGTCTAATTTTCTTGTGATTATTTTTTGATTTGCAAATCATTATTCTATTCGAAAATACGGAATCTGTTCAAAATGAGATGAAAATACTAAATAAAAAAAGTGTATAGGAATCCTGAAGGAAGTGTTTTAAGAAAGCTTCTAAATATCATTTACGGCATTTCAATAACTTGGATAGAAAAATAAAAGAAGCTATGAACAAAATTTTGTTGTTGTTGTTGTTTGTAAGGCGTGACCCCCGGTTATTACGTAATGAACTATAAAAAGAGAGTCGTTTCACATTTGATGATTTGGTAGAGAATGGCCAATTGCTGATGAACACTAGAACAGTATTGCTTCAATCTTTCATTAAAACAGGAACTAAAAAAATAAAACACAGTTTGGCGTAAGCCAATAAGTATATTTTTATTAATAATTAGATCTTCTTAAATATAGTTATCAAATTGTTTATTACTATAGTAACAAAAAGTCACCAAGCAATTTTTATATTTATTAAATTTTATTATGATAATTCATTAAGTTTAGTTGTAATCCAGGTGTGTACAGATGATATATTTGTGAGAACTGTTATACTTGGATCACCTTTACATTCTGATCGAAGTCCCGACGCAATTCCATATATTTTATTATTTGCAACAAATGGTGATCCAGAGTCTCCCTTACAAATGTTGCTAGTATCCGGTTTAAAATAACCAGCGCAAAACATTCTTGGAGTCACTGGTATAATTGCTATACGTTTGCATTCTTCGTTGCTCATAACTGGAAGTACTGTTTTTTGTAAAACATTTGTTCCAGTCGTATCCTAATAAAATTAAAGTGCAAAAATTTCAGTTCACTATCACCAGTTCACTTACCCATCTATATTTTCAAGTCTTTCAACTATATAAATATACTACAGAGCTTGCGATGTACAAAATGTATGAAACCTTAACAAAATAAAGAAGTGTAACTTCACAAAATAAAAACGGGTAGCTTAAAAAAATAAAGCAATTGAAAGGTGGCTTAATGTAAAATAGTTCATTTAATGGTTTCAAGTGAAATGGCAAATGATGGAGTTCTATTTAAAAAGATTTTTTTATAAAAGTGTCACTGAATCTGGTATTTTGTAATTCTCTTCAGACATTAATTGTTTCTTCTTGGCGTGACATTTATGTATTGAACATGAAAAATAAGTATCGATGCTAATGAAAACAAAATATGCACCGAAATAGATTCTGATCAGTTATAGAGTGACTTTATAAAATTATTTACTTACAAATATAATGCCCCACCCAGCAATCGTTCCAAAATTACCAGGAGCCAAACGATCATTTGGTTCTGGTATCTCAACATTTTTAATGGTTTCTGAATATTCCAAGCTTTCAGAAAGTTTTAGTAAAGCTACATCATAGTCTATCAATGTAACATAACTGCTTGTTTCTGTTTGAATGGGCGATACTTCTTCTTTAAATGACTCATGTACAATGAATTGCGCAACTTTTCTTCTGACACCACCATGATCTGAGAATGATGATCCTGCTCTAATTTCAATTTTTTTAACGTTGTTTTTGTGGACACAATGAGCGGCTGTAATTATTATTTTTGGCCGAAGAATCGCACCCCCGCATCCTATAAAAAATCGCATTTGGTCTTCAAAAACAACTCCTACATAAACTTGGTATGGATGGTTTTTAATTCGAGCAGCTTTTCCTTTAAAGATTCTATTATCAACTTCCTGCATTGCCAATTTCCCAATAGGTTGGTCATCTTTATTTTCTAAAAAAAAATTATATGCAATTATAGTGAAAAAAAAATTCATATGACGATTCTTTGAATTGTATGTTGTTCTTGGGAGTTGTTGACTTTTCTAAGAATTTCGGTTTTCTTAAATTAAAAATTATAATGCCATTGGAAGAAAAAAAAAACAAAGATTCAAAATTCGATGGTCCAAAAACTTCATTTTAGTTCATTTAAAAAAACGTATCAAAATTGTAAAACCTATTTTTATATAAAGTTATTTTAATTTTTATGAAGTTTCAAACCAATTTAAATGCAAACCAATTTTGACTCAAACCTCACATAGTTATATCAAATCTGTTATTCAAACGTAGATGGCTTATTTTTTGTGTCACACTCCTTACATACCTGCATTGCAGACTACGCATGTGAAGTGAACTACAACAATAGAAGTAAACCAAATTGTTCTCATGATTGGCTGATTATCAATAATTCATTTTTGTGATCGAGCTTTTATATGATCTTTTAAATAGTCGCTTATTTAATATTCATTAAATTAAATTGACAAATAACTAATTAATTATGTTTAAAATTGTATCTGTGGGTGGCAATAAGGATTTAAGTTTAAAAAAAACTGATGTACTTTAATAATATATTACTTAAATTCAATTATTTTAAATGGATGTTCATTAAATTCAATTGTTTTAAATAGATTTTCCTTAAATTTAATTGTTTTAAATAAATTTAATTTTTAAATGGATTTTATTTAAATTTAAATGGTTTTTTTTTTAATGGGTATAATTTAAAATTTATTGCAACTACACAAATATTAAATTAAAAAATAATCGTACGTTTAAATTATAAAATCATCATACCCCGAACTGACGTAACGTAATGACAGGCTTAGAACAATCAATAAAGTTAAGCAACAGCAGTCACAATCTGTATTTGGATGGATGACCATCTAGCAGTACTGTGTACAGTTGATGTATAAAAAATAATAATCCCCTTTGGCTAATGGCTGTGTAGCTGAAGCCAGAAAAAAAAAAGAAAAAAAAACCTTTCATCAGCCCTCTATCCAAACCATATCCAACACTTAGTTTTTTAGGTATTAATTAATTTGGCTAACTTATTGTTATTGTTACTAATATTACTGGTATTGTTTTTTTTTAATTTGTAAATCAACTTCCCATTTTATCAAATCGTTTATTATCAATTGCAAATTTCTCATTACATGAACACAAATTTCCCATTTCATTGAACCGTTTCTCATCAGTTTCTATCCTGCGTTGTTTTTGAAAAAAAAAAAGTTACCACTTTATATTATAATATAGATATTCTCTAAGAACTCGCAAAACGCAATTCACTATATTTTTGAAAAATGAATTTTTTTCTATACTATCATGTATTCAATATAGATAAATCCATGAAATCATCGAATGAAAACTTAGCAACACATTATGATAGTTTATCATGTTTCAAAACTGTTTTTTGAAGATGCTACTTCGAATGGGTTATAACCTAGGATAATGTTGAAGATTAATCCAAACAGCAGATGTAATTTAAATGGATCTAAATATCACCCATTCTTTTTTATTAAATTGTAAGATTTTCGAGTTATTCATGAATAATGGTTAAAAACCTACATTTTTCAATGTAAAACTGACAATTTCAATCACGGATAGTTAAAAAAATATCGACTTTTCAAAAAAAACTTTATAGAACATGTTTTGCTTAAAATTTGCTGTTAAATAAATTGTTGTTATTCTTTGTATTACAATTTTCATCCAATAGAGGGGTTGGGCATCCTCCCCACCAACAGAACCAAAGAGCAAAAAATTTTAAGTAAATAGGTTTCAATATTGAATTTTATAGGTTGTAAATATTCCGAACTAATAGCCATCCAATAAAGTAATGTTTCTTATTTTATATTTAAATAGCTGTTCGACCATCGATTCACTTCTGACTTCGGAATAATCTTTACTTTGTAAAGTTGATTAAATGATAAAAACATTAAGCACTTAATGTTACTTTAGGATTTTTTAATAAATTTTTTAATTTTGTCCAAAAAAGTAGTTCACTTAATAAAAATATACATTCTTAAATTATAAAACAAAAAAATCTTATGATTACAATTATACTTTGCTATGAATTAATTTATGTTTAACTAAACTACTTTGCTGACTAAATCTTTTACAACAAATATCACAAGAAAATGGTTTTTCCCCACTATGAATTCGTTTATGTTGAATTAAAATATTGTGCTGATTAAATGTTTTATTACAAATGTCACAAGAAAATGGTTTGTCTCCAGTATGGATACGTTTATGTTGAATTAAATTGCATTGAACACTAAATGATTTATTACAAAAACCACATGAAAATGGCTTTTCTCCACTATGAATTCGTTTGTGTTTAACTAAATAATTTTGTTGACTAAATGTTTTGTAACAAATATCACATGATAATGATTTTTCTTCATTATGAATTCGTTTATGTTGAATTAAATGGCTTTTATTATAAAATTTTTTATTGCATATGTCACAAAAAAATGGTTTTTCTCCACTATGAATTCGTATATGCCTGACTAGATTGCTTGATTGGCTAAAGGTTTTATGACAAATATCACATGAAAATAGTTTTTCTCCATTATGAATTTGTTTAATATGTTGAACTAAATTTCTTCTTCTAGCAAATGTTTTTTTACAAATTTCACATAATTGAAGACAAAACGTAAACATATAAAAAAAAGATTGAAAAACATTAAAAATAGATTTCTAGAAAAGAAATATTGATATGAAAATATTTTCCACAAATAACCTGAATAGTTTAATCACTACGGTTAAATATTTATGTTTATTACTAAAAATAATTTTTAGTGCAGGTAGAGCATCTCGTTTTTTTATTTATTCAAGTACACTTTTAATTTTGGAAGTACAAAGGTTATTATTAAATTTAATAAGATAAAATAATAGTAATTTTTTTTTAAATTACTAGAGATATAAACGATAGAGATGTGTTAAATATAAAAGTGTTGATTTCATTTAAACGTATTGAAATTATTAATAATAATTAAATTTTGTGACATATTTAAAATTGTGGTATTTATATGTCATTAACAATACGATAAATAAATAAAAAAGTGTCGATATTTTGAAAAATAGGCGAAAACTCCAAAATTGGTATTCGTCATTTTCATGTTATTTTGGCTTCTTTTAGCAAAATTCATAAAAAAATCGAATCGCCACGGATATCGTAATAAATTCTCATTCTCCCAAATATATTTTTATTAATAATTAGGACTATTTAAATATAATTATTAAACAATTTAACAAGTCATTAAACAATTTATATATTTATTTTATTTAATTATGATAATGCATTAAGTTTACTAATAACCCAGTTGCGTACATACAATATATCTGTGAGATACGTTATACTTGGATTACCATTACATAATGTAAAAAGTGCCGATGCAATTCCATATATTTTATTATTTGCAACAAATGGTGATCCAGAATCTCCCTTACAAATGTTACTAGTATCCTTTTTAAAATAACCAGCGCAAAACATTCTTGGAGTCAATATTATACTTGACATACCTGTACATTTTTGGTTACTTATAACTGGAAGGTTTGTTTTTTGTAAAACAGTTGATGAGCGTGTATCCTAAAAAAATTAAATTTCAGTTCACTATCATCAGTTCATTTACCCATCTATGTTATATTTTTGTATATTTATAAAATAATTGAAACTATTAACTTTGTCTAATTTTCACTTTTTTTTTAAATTACGAGCATTTTCAACTAGAAAAAGCAGATAAGATTATTGTGAATGAAGAAATTTTGGGTGGAGTTGATAAAAATTTTTACGATATTTTTAATTTCGTATTTAATAAAGCCGAGTTTTTAAAATCTATTTGATTACTTAAAATTTCTAAAATTTGGGTTTTTATTTTTATTACAGTGAACATTACACAAATTAAAAGATTTCTTTATTTTATAATTTTCTATAGCATTTCTATCTCTATATACTGATTGGTTGTTCAAAATTATATGCTACTTTAACAAAATAAAGACGGGTTTTTAATGTTGAAAAATAATTTTTATCATTTATGAAATAAAGAAATTTAAAGGTAGCTCATTTTAAAATGAAAAATGTAAAGGTTTTAAGTGAAATAGTTAAATAATGGACTTCTAATTTATAAAAACGTCACTAAATCTGATATTCTGTAATTCTCTTCAATCATTATACAAGTCTTCCTTCTTTGTATGTACTAGCTACTACCAAACTCCTCTTCATCTCAAACATTTTTATATTTGTTAAAATTTTTTAAAATGTTTTAGAATGATAGTCCAATTAATCTACTGAAATTCAACAGACAATTGAACGCTGAAAACAAAAAATAGGATCATATAGAATAATTAATTCCAAGAAAGATAGAGAAAATTCAATGGCGAAAATAAAATAAAAAATTTGCGAAGGTGGAAATAACAGTTTTATAGTAATAAATCAAAAAATTGAGCTCGAATCCGAAAATATTAAATTAGAAAGTTCATAAAATTACATGAAAATAAAAAAAAAAACACTAAAATCCTTTAAAAATCGGGAGTTTTAAATTTATTTTTAATGTTTTATTAAAGCAACCTTGAAACTTT
This sequence comes from Chrysopa pallens, assembly GCA_020423425.1. NCBI lineage: Eukaryota > Metazoa > Arthropoda > Insecta > Neuroptera > Chrysopidae > Chrysopa > Chrysopa pallens. Next base: position 40,105,507 of record CM035595.1, on the reverse strand, counting down.
TTGTTTAGTAATAAAATTGCTTTTGGCCATCTAAATCTTCAAAATTTTTTTGGGCGTGAATTTTTTAAAATTATTCGTATAATTTTTTTTTCTCAATTTTTCCAATTCTAGGTTTTTTTATTTCATTGTGCAATTGTTAAAATAAATGAACATGCTGATGTATAGGTCTTCTATCCACTTTGATAAAACTGGAATACATGTTGTATTGGTTGGTCAGGGTATACCAATAAATGTTTTGAACGTAAAAATTCCGACATAACATTATACATTTATTACTTACATATATTTATTTTCTATAAAAACGTAAAAGTGATCAATCCGATTGCTGAATTTTCAATAAGAGCCTGCGTGATAATCTATTAAAAAATGCGTCGCGTTTTTGCATGTGGTCACCGGTTACGATAAAGTTGCATGTATGTTTAAACAAGGCAAAAACTGAATATCTTGAATATCTTATGGATACTTTTTATGAAGAAAATGCAGATAGACATATAATCGCAAAAAACGGACACAAAATTATCACTTTGTTGTATTACAAAAAAATCACCGGATCATAGAATAGTGATCGTTATCGGCAATTCGTAGGATTTTCAGCAAGAGCAATATTCCAACTTATAAATATTCCGCCAACTGAGGGAGCAGAAAAACCATATATATTTATAACGATTTATAACGTATTTACAGCTGCAAAAATGGATGGGAAATTAAAAAAATCGGGATTTTTAAGATTAATGGAAACAATTTTTTCGCTGTAAACGGTTTCACAATCGTTAAAAAGGTATTAGCTATCATTTAGTGTTGAAAAATAATGAAGTTAAAAATTACAGCTAAAGAATCCTACATGAGAAAATTGTATTTTTTGCGATATAAAAAATAAAAATTCAATTTTTAAATAAAGGTGCATGCAACTTTTAACAATAATAGAACTCCGAAAAAATGCTCTACGGTATCGGATAGCTATAGACGAACAATTTTACGAAAATTATTTTTTTTTAGAAAAATAAAAATTTCATGAATATTTTAAAAAATTTTGCGCGCAATAATAAATAAAAGGTTCAGTTGGCCAAAAGCAATTTTATTACCGAGTAAAAATTTCCAAGGTTGCTTTAATAAGACATTAAAAATGAATTAAAAATGCGATTTCTAACTGTTTTTTTTTTTTGTTTTTCTCCATGAAGGAGGCTTTAATTAATATTACATAACACATAAATCGAAAGATAATTTCAATACCTATAACTTTCTAATTTAACGTATTTTCGGATTCGAGTTCAACTTTTAAATTTATTAGTAAAAAACAGTTTTTTTTCACTTTTCCGAATTTTTTACGTTATGATCGCCATTAAAATATTTCTTGGAATTAATTCTATATTCTGCTGCTGCTATTTTTTGTTTTAAGCCTTTTTTCTGGAACTTAACATTGCAAACATGAAGATTGTGTGAACGGTGAGAGCCTTAGAATTTTTGAATGTGTTATATTTGAATATTGATGGTGATAACATTTATTTATACTATTGCTATAAAGTTACATTATTAAGTTATTTACTTACCAAAAAAAATCCCCACCCAGCAATAGTTCCAAATTTACCAGGAACCAAACGATCATTTTGTTTAGGTATCTTAACATTTTTAATTTTTTCTGAATATTCCAAGCTTTCGGATAATTTTAGTAAAGCTACATCATAATCTATTGATCTAATATAACTGGTTTCTATTGGTTGCATGGGCAATAAATCTTGTTTGAATAACTCATGTATAATGACTTGCGAAACAGTCCTTGTGACACCTTCATTATTAAAGAATGATGATCCTGCTCTAACATGAATATTTCTAATGTCTTTGTTATGGACACAATGAGCGGCTGTTATTATTATTTTTGGACGAAGAATTGCACCCCCGCATCGTAAAATCTTAAATTTCTGGTCAGTATCCACAAAGTCAGTAGCTATATAAACTTGGTATGGAACAGTTTTAATTCGCGTAGCTTTGCCTTTAAAGATTCTATTATCAATTTCCTGCGTTTGCAACTTGTCAATGTTTTGGTGATCTTCATTTTCTAAGAATAAATATAACTAAAGTTTTAGTGGAAGGAAAAAATACGATTTCTTGAATTGAATGTGGACTTTGGGAGTTTTTTCACAATATCTTTAATTAAAAATTAATAACAAAAAAAAAAAAAACAAAAAAAAAACAAAAAAAAACAAAATTAATTGTTCTTAGTTTCTATAAAAAAAAAGCACCAAAACAAACCCCTATTTTTATATAAAAGTTTACTAACTTTTAATTTTTATTTAGATTCAAATCTCTCTAAATGTTAACCAATTTTGATTCTTACCTTACATGGTTATATCAAATCTGTTATTCAACCACAGATGAGTCATTTTTTGTGTTAAACTCTTAACAAATAATTTACGTACCTTCACTACATACTACGATTGCGATGTGCACTACAACAATAAAAGTAAACCAAATTGTACTCATGGCTAGATCCTTATCGATTGTTCATTTTTGTGATCAAGCTTTTAAAGCGATCTAATTAAGATTCGTTTATTGAATATTCATTAAATTAAATTGAGAAATACCTAATTAATCATGTTTAAAATTGTATCTGTGGGTGGCAAAAAGAACTTTAGGAATAAAAACTTATGTACTTGCATAACATACATTACTTAAAATCAATTATTTTAATGGATGATCTTCAAATTCAATTATTTTAAATGGATTTACCTTAAATTCAATTGTTTTAAATGCATGTTACTTAAATTTAAGTGTTTTGTTTTAAATAGATGTTATTTTAAATAATATTCAACTTCTCAAATTTTAAATAAAAAATATACGACATTAAAAATTGATTTTAAAATGGAAAAAATAATTTTTTAAAAACGTTGTTTCGTAATATACTTGTAAATTATTTCGTTTTATAAAAGTAAAAACAAAGCCATGCATTATTAAATAACGTTTCGACTTGACTTGGCAAAAATTTGAAAAAAATATTAATAATTTTAAAAGTAATGGCTTTTTGTGTTGATTCAGTTCATACGAAGCTCCTTGCGGTGGCCATCATTAATCCTTGAGGATTCATCGAAAATCAATTGGACAAAAAAGTAGTTTTATTAATACATAATCTAGTGCCTGATCGAAGCTTTTTTTAATAACTTGGTGGCATCAGGAAAATTATTTTCAGAGTTTCTGGAAAAAACCAACCTGTTAATTGTTTATAATAAACCAAAATTTAAAAAAAAAAATCTTTCGATCAGACACTAGTTTTTCATGTTTTCAAAAAGCTGTATAAATTTCATTGAAATCTAGCTAGCGGTTTTCGAGCTTCAGTGATCATAAGTTAAAAAAATAAACATTAGAAACGCATTTGAAGTTTGACACTTAATTTACGTAAAGTAATACGTATTATTTAATTACTCATATCGAATCAACTATTGTAAAATTATTTATAATAGATATCGTTTTGAATTGCACCGTGTTCCATAAATACATGAGTATTCTACGTTTCCACCATTATAACTCCTCTTTAAAAACTGTCAGTTTGACATTTACGCTAACATAAAATTTTTTAAATATTTTAAACATTGTATATAAAAATTATATTTCAAACATGTATATCTACAATTTTTTAAGATTGAATAAACTAATTAATTTTGACTTTTAATGAAAATTACTTCTTCTTATATTTTTATTATAAATTCGCCACTGTTGTGCCACTGTAACAACTGTCGGTCGCATGTAGGAATACTCATATATACAGCGCCTTATTTATATATTGGTGTTATAGAAAGATATATTATCTGTTGGTGTATTCTATGTTATAGATATGTCCCATTATAAACTTCCTTAAGAAATTTAAAATACTTCAAATTTTTTATACAATTCAGTGAATATTTCAAGCTTGACAAAATGGTTAAAATGTGCTATCTTTGTGATTACAAGTCTGAAAAAAATAAACCAATAACTTTACATGGGTAAGTTAAATATATTTACTGATTTATATTAAATGTCAAAAAACTATGGTTATGTTGAAGAACATAATATGGTAAATACATTACATTTATAATACAATTTTATAAACAATAGGTAAAAAATATAATTTGAATTGTTATATGTTATATTTAAACCGTTATTAAAATAAAGGGAAGAAAAATATTAAATTATGTTACGTCATTAGCCACATCAAAAATAATGAAAGAAGAAGTTTACCTTTAGCTTATTTAGTAGCACCTTTTCTGAAATTATTAAAACTTGCAATCAATGATTGCAAAAGTTATTAAAATTTGAAAAATCGTCATACTTATTTGAAAGGTTTTCTTCGAGCAAAAGCTCAGTTTTCCAGAAAATTATGTTTTTCGATTTTTCATTTTATCTAGAAAACTAAGCTTTTGATCGGAAAAGCTTCATTCAAAACTTTTCGTTGTTAAAAATGCCTACAAAATGATATATGCAAAATAAAAATAAGTTCATAAGTTTTCTCTTAATAACCTTTCGCCAAATACGGCAACCATTTACATTTTGTAAAGTCACCACATTTGGCGAAGGGTTTTTCATTATTTAGGAGGAAACTAATTTATTTTGCGATATCATTTTGTAGGCTTTTTTAACACCTTTGTATGAAACTTTTTTCAATCAAAAGCTCAGTTTTCTAGATACTCTGAAAAAGTATAAAACATAATTTGAAATTGTCACCAAATTAGCAACGGGTAACATCTCCTCTTATTTCGACTAGCTAATTCATACTCATGATGACTACTTTAAATATGTATTTATAAAATACAAGAAAATTCTTGTTCTAGAAAAATAGGACAAAAAATCGAAATTTAATGAATACACTAATAAAAAAAATCCTAAATTAAGTCAGATATGAATAGGAAATTTAATTTTCTAATTATTTCAAATTTAATAGGATTGAATAGGACTTTTTTATTGTGCAGTATAGTAAACATTGCTTCATCTAGGTGCAATATTTTACATAATAGATTCTGTTCTGCTTTAACAGTATTATGAACTTTGGTATCAATGGCAATACAATTCGCGACCTTCTTATTATTCCCCATGTTGGTTGCAGAAGAATCAGTCGAAACTAATTATTGAACACAGATTACAGATTATATTTTAGTTTATTATAATTTATAGAGCAATAATATTCTCTCGTGTGTGTTAATTAATATTATTGTATAGTATATTGTGCAATATATTGGTAATTGGTAATATTGAGCGTGTGTATGGGTTGCATTAAATGACATCTTTTATCTTATTAGTTAAATCAGTTACTATATTATTAGATGAAATAATATATAATTTTGAAATTGTATTTTCTTAATTGCAGATTTCCTAAAAATCCAGTAACACGAGAGAAATGGTTGACATCGTGTAATCTAACACAAGCTGACAATGTAACTCATGTTGTAATTTGTTCACAACATTTTGCTGATGAAGATGTTGTAAAAATTGACATGAAAGTACGCCTGAAAACTGGCGCAATTCCTTCTATAAATGTTCCAAATCCCATAAATCCCTTAAAAATTGAGGAAGAAAACATTCTTGATGCAATACCTCACACAAACTATAATTTTGGTAAACATTTTTATTATCTATGAATTACAATTATGCCCATATTATTGAATTTTATTTCAATAATGTTTGAAATACGTTTTTCTGGGCAATTTTTTTATAACTTATTTGTAATATATAATAATATACATTGAAATAAATAACATTTTTAAGCAATTAATCAAATTAACTTGACTTTATTTTTAAGTTTTCGTAAAAATATAACTCTATAAGAGTATAATGTATTTTTCAAAATAAAATTCGGAACTGGGAAATTAGTATTTTTCGTGATTGCTATTTTAAATAAACAAGCGAATTTTTCAGAAACTATTTCTATAAATTACGGATTTCGGCCACTTATGCATCTTCTCTGAAAACTTATACATCGATTTTGCTTTTGGGGACGTCATTTTGTAGGCTTTTTGAATATCTATAAGTATTGTATGCAATTTTTTAGCTGATAAAATTCTTGTAAAATAGTTTTCTTATATAGTAGAAAAATATAAAAGTAAATTTCTTGTAATATTAATTTCTTTTGAAGTAAGATTCTTCAAAAGAATAATTCAAGTGAATCCTCCTAAATTTTGCCTAAAAAATACGACTAATCTGAAATTTGTAGAAACACAAATTGTCTTAAATAAATTAATAACTGTGTGTTTTCAATTTCTTTATTGGTAAAATAATTATTCGGCAAAACATATGGGATATATTTCTCTGTTCTGTTTTAGATATTGAGTTTGATGAAAGCAACGTTTGTCCACATGTAAAAGAGGAATTTACTATCGTAAACGAAAAACTTGATGATGATTCTCCAAAAAAAAAATTCCATGCTGAACCACGATATGTATCGAAAATTTCAATTCTTGATTTTCGAACACCAAGTATAGCTAGTCGAACTTTAAGATTGATAAAAGATGCGTACAGGAAAAAAGCAACACAAGTTAAAACATTGCAAAAACAAAATCAAAGATTGAGAAATCGAATTAATGACCTAGAAGAAATGATTAGAAATTGGAAAGAATGTGACCAATGAAGCCGAGCCGATATTTACAATTTGTTATATTTTTGTATAAGATATACGAATTGAAGCTTAGTAATTATGTTACATTTATAACAAAATTCTAAGCATCAAATCGAATATGTCTCTGGCAAAGGGATCAGTGAAGCGTTTTTTATACTCATTGTCACAGGACTGGTATATTTATTTAAATAAGCATGAACATGAGATAGTATACATTTTTCAACAAAAATGATGATTTTTTATAGTTCATTGTAGAAGCCGCGGTTTTTTTTACATCCTCAAGTATGCGCAATATATAAAAAACGTGTTTGGTCGAAATAAGTACTTACTAAACTTAGTAAGCCAGTCAGCATAAAAAAATTAAAATCTTACAAGCAAACTATAGTCCTTTTCGGCCAGGACGATTTACTGGCTTAACATAACACAAAACACCAGTTTACGCTATATCCCGTACATAACCTCATAGACTGAATATAATTGACAGTACTAAATTTAGAAATAAAAGTAATATAAAAGTGCTTGTGTATCTGAACAATGATAGATCTGTTCCTGTCCGTTCATCAAGAATAAGCAAAATGGCGTCGTATATTAAGCCATACTTACTGCGTTAGCATTTATTTTGTGTCCCGGTTGAAATGTTTGTAAGTATAGTAAGTGACTTACTAAATTTAGTAAGTACTTACTTCGGTCAAACACGCCCATTATTTATGAAAAATTAATATGATTGTTGTTTAGAAAAAAATTAAATTGTTTATTAAAATCAGCGTATTACTAAGAGCTGATAGAAAATTTTCAGTAGATGATTGACGCATCCATAAAATTTGTGTAAATCATCTTAAAATGTTTGTAAACACAAAATCAAAGACCTGGTTGAATACCAATCACCAGCCAGGTGTATATGATGTCACTAAAATGGCTTTTCTAAACATGTTTTTTATTTTTTCAAAAATATTTCTTTCTAAAATTATTAAAATCCAACTTTGGAATCATAGGAAAAGTTTACACCTAATAAAATCATCTAGCTTTTTTATTTCCTATTCTATTGAATTAAACATATTTTAAAAAATTAAAAAAAAAAAAAACTTTCAACACTGTTCTTTCTTGATTTTATATTAAAACAATGTTAAAGATGAATAACAAAAATTTTCCTAATACTTACTCAAAATTACCTATGTCAGCTCCCATACTATAAAATTGTATAATAAACAAATAAATGTTAATATAAACCGAATCACTTCAGAATTTGGTTATTTTAAATTAAATTTTTTTTTTTTTTTGTTACCTAAGAACTTTTGACTGGGTGAACCATTTTGATGATTTATTTGAAAGCTGGTGCTTCCCGTGTGGTCTCGTTTCAATTTGGTCAAGATCTGATATCCTTAAGAGGAAAGAAGAGGCAAAAACAATTTTTAATGATATATATGTTTGCGAATAACTTCGTCGTTTATGAACCATGATAAGGGGAGAAAAGGGACAAAAACCATTTTAGTGATATGAAATTCATCCAAATGAAAAAAATTTTGTAATATATTATACACTATACTATTATACAACACTCCATCTATTATAACTTTTACGTCTATATTTAAATCTTGGGTATTTCTAAATAGTTTTCAATTTTATCGGTAGCTAGTCTTTACCACGTTTTGGCAGGGATTAACTTTGCATATCATCTGATTTTATACATACAGGGGTGAGAGCTGAGTTGGGTTGCTTGAACGCAATCGTTACCATTTTTCAGTATTTTCGAAGAGAAAAAACTTGTTACAATAATCATTATTAAGCCATATAAAAATTTTTTAAAGTATTTTTTTATCAATGATATGGTATGCTTAGGGATGCCAGAACTATAATTTTAATTTTTTTATTTTACATTATTTAACTTATTGATATATTTAGTAAATCTGAATTATTAATTTGAATTACTGAGTTGGATGCGTTTAATTTTTTAACTTTTCTGAAATTTTAACACTAACCACAATAATTTAACTAAAAATTCAATATCACATATCCAGCCTTTTAAATAAACGCCACTCAATATAAAAATAATGTTAGTATGAACGGGTTGTTAAGGAAATATGTATTATAACAAGCAATTTTGGGGAATAAATTAAAAAATTAAAATAAAATCCAAATTGATAAACTGACAAAACAATTTATTTTTAATAATATGACAAATAATATATGGAACAGTATTTTCGGTCAGTTGAAGAATCTTCGTCATTTTTGAAAATTAGTAATATTTTTTTTATTTGTGCACAGCCAATCAAAATTAATTATTGTCAAAGAAAAATCGAGTAGAAATAAATAAATATAGTTTTTTTATTAACAATTTTGTTCTTTTTTTTGGATTTTTCAAAAATTTTTTTTTGACATGAAATATACAAAACTTAAATACTACAAAAAAACACTATCCAAAATATTTTAGAAGTTTTCGGAGTATATTTATAAAAAAATATATTTTTTACCTTAACTATTTCTAAATGATGAATGATTTTGAAATGTTTGGGGCACTTTGAATGAAAGGGGCAGATGTGGAAGTTAAATGATGGAAACGAGAATACACAAGTTTTCACAACACAAAACGAAAATGTTATCTTAAAATTTAAATACTACTTTAAATAACTAAAATAAATTGGAATTCCAATATAAAATCTAAAATTTGCAAATTCTAAAATGAATTAAGAAAATTAAAGTAGCAAATTTTATTTGGACCTCAAATTAATAAATTAAAAAAAAAAAAGTGGTGTGTAAATACGATTAATTCACATTGAAGTTGGTGACCAAAAGTTCATTTCACGTAACTCTGATGGTTTTGGACGAAATACTTGAGATTTTTTTGCATCAGTTTGTGTTATCGATTCTGGAGGTGTTTCTGGTGTTTCCATATTTACATTATTCACTTCAACTTTCGATATTGATGTTGAAAATGTATCAATTTGTGAAGATGATGTGCATTCCTCTTCCGAGATGGTATTTGCTGATCGACTTAAAATTTCTCGAGTACCAAGTAATCCAGAAAGAATCCAACTACCTTGATATCGTTCAACGTTATCAACAAATGCACCAGTAAAGTAGCGATTATGTAATTTACGTCGGGATTTTGGTGATGAATTTGGTGATGTTAGTGGGGTAGTTGGTAAAGATTTACTACCACGACGTGCGAATGGATCAAATCCTTGTGGTATGGTTGAAGATGTTGTAGGCGGTGAATCAGAATGGACATTATTTGAAGGACATTCACCATCAAGTGATGTCTGATGGAAACCGCGTAATGATTTACCAGAGACCATTTGATTTGCTACTTGTATAATTGATGTACCACATGCAGCTCCTTCACCTTTAAAACCGTCGTCTGTACCTGCTGATTTTACGCGCACAACTCCTGGTGTGTTTTGCTTTGATTTGGGAATATCTGGAAATAAAAGAAAATTTCTTTAGTATGATAATTGACAAACAAAACATTAGTTTTACGAGTTATTAAAGGTTCTAAACTTCGACTACGATAGTGTCAAAACGAAACTAGTTGTTTCGGCCAAAACCTAATTTCGGCTTCCTTCTCAGTTTCAAACAAATTCCATATATGGTCATTTAGATTTATATGGACAGGACTCGAAGCTCAGTGCAAGGAACATGTACGATTGCAACGTGTAATTTTGGTTTCGGCCAGACACTTCACAGTAGAGGTGCTTTAAAGTTAGTTTAGAGTATTTTTTAGAGCTATATTTAGAGAAATTTTTTCAAAAAGATTCCGAGATTTGGGATCTCAAGCGCATTTCATCCCCTAAAACTTTAGGATTAAATTTGACAAATATCGAAATGTATTTGTTACTGGCTCGATAAAATCTTAGCAATGAATTTCCCACAATAGATTATATTATTAAATCTGCAACAGAAACTCAAATTTATTTTTTTATAGAGAAGATTTCGAAGAATGATTTTTTTCTACGTAACAAATTTTGTATTTACCCTCTTCTATATTAAATTGTTTGGCTTGTATACAAATAATTGAAATATTTCATTATGTGACACGATTTTTGGCGACAAAAGAAAACCTTTAGTTTATAAATTCAATGTTGTGATCAATAGAAAATTTTAATAAACTGTTAAGACAAAATTGATAACATTACAAATGTTCATAACCTTGTATTATCTTGTCTACTGATAATAATTAAAAAATTAATTCTCCTTCAAAATTTCCATAAAAATTAAATCATATATTATTACAAAGTTCAACAATTTTTAAGCGGAAGAAAATGATAAATTTTTACGCTATATTTTATATTCGTATATTTTGTAATTCATAAATATTTGTGATAAAGTTTGAAAATTGCTCCGATTGATAAACTAAAAATGATTTCGCTTTCTAAGTTCGAATGTTATTATCTTCGATGTTTTAAATTTATTGACATTTCAAGACAGTATTAAGCTGCTTAATTAAAGGCAAATTAAATTTAATTACCACAAGTCACTCGAATGTATCACGCTTAGCTGTGAGACACCCATAACGACTTGTCAATTCTAAAGACCTCTATCTACCAACTCAGGAAAAGCAATTTTTGAGTTGAAAAGTTGAATTGGAAAATCATCATTAACCAATTGATTCCTTTTCGTTTAATTATATTTCTTTTATTATGTATTGATGACAATAATCTAAAATTTACGTGGTTTTTAGATGAAGAGGATAATTAATGGGTTGTTTTGGACTAATAAAAATTATTAAATGGGTAAGGTACCAAAACTGGGTTCCTAATACACAGACCTTTCAAATATTGATGACCTTACTTCAGAAAGTCACCGATTGTCGTAGGGGTATTATAGTGACCGAGATTTTCTCTTAAAACATTATGTTTTCGAGACACAAAATTTACGTAATTAAAAGATTCCGATTTAACAATAATATAAACAAAAAAATCTTTTGTTCGTTTAAAAAAATTCATTTTTATTTTAAGTAGTATTATTATAGCTTAAAATTGGCAAAATTTCAATATGATTTGATAGTTTAAAAAACAAATATTTTAATTTACCAAAAATAGAAATATTCGCAACAAATATCACTTTAACACAATTGACAAAATTTTCACAATCACTACTTTTCAAAAAAGTATATCCGTTGACCATTTCTTATTTAATTCAAGCGAACAAAATTTAATTTTTCATTTAAAAAGCACAATTATAAAATTTAATTATATAAAAATAATGAATTGAGAATAAATTGGCACATATTCAGTGTTTCACTAACAAGCTAAGTCGTATACTTGCATCCAACAAAACAATTACACATATGAAATTGTACTGATTCTTATCCAAAGTTTAAAAATAAATGTTGACGTCAGTCTCAATTTTATTAAGTCAATACAAAACGAATCTTTAAAAAAAAACCCTAATCTTGCGTCCCAATTTAGAAACACAAAAAAGGTGGAAATTTCCTAAGAGGATTAAATTTATAATAATTATAAACTATTAACTAATAGTTCTGTGAACTGTACGCCTCATTATGATAAAACCATATATAGAAAAGTTATTTTTTAAATTTTCCACTAAGCGATGAGTGCAGAAAAAAATTGTATTTTCTTATTTCCTCTAGTTACGCCATATCATTTCACATAAAGCAAGAAAACCGCATCAATCAAGCATTTTATAGAAAATTTACTTTAAAAATGATAAAAATAACAATTTTCCAAACATGCAAGATAAATATTTAAAATTTGCAAAAATCTCATAAGATGATCATTCAAAAGATAACATCAAGTGAGTAAAGGTACTAAACTAATACCTTCACCCATTTGACTACTTAGACTGTCGTCACTTGGATAAGAATGAAGTAATCGCGAGCCCACCATCAATATAATTGTCACTTTGTGCTTGACGGCATCTGTGACTTCAGGTGATGGAGTGTTTAAAAAGAGAGTACAGAGGACTAAAATGTCTAGGTACAAGGAAAACGGTTACGGTTCCCCTCTTAATATAACTCGATTTCCACTTTTAATTAGCTTCGTTTAATTAAATTATAGGTCAGTTTCTACTAGCGCTCACTATGAATCTTCACGTCCATAATATGTCAAACATCACCCCGTGCACATAGCCTATATCGTAAATCACTTGTTGTTCGTCGTTATGGTAAATCACGATTGAAACACATATGTCTCGCTGATCGCACGACGCTATAGTGTGCATGACCCATAAAAGTAACTCGAAACAACGGAGAGAATGAAAATAACGAAATAAACAGCACAAAAATGATTTAAATGTTTTTTCATTGATTATTACTAATTCTAAGTATCCACAAAGAACTTTTTTGAAATTTTAATACAATTTGACTCTTTCTATTCTCTTCGATATTTCAATCATACCATTTTACCTGTTACTATAGTCCCTCAGACTAACAAACATTAAACAAAAAATAATTTACCTTTAAATTTAAATAATAATACAGTCCCAAAATCCGATAAAAAATAATTCCAAATATTATTCGAAGCCAGTTTTTTAGATATATTTTGAAATTTTTAATACAAATATTATTTATTTTCGATGAAATTTTTAATTTTAAAACGAATTATTTTTATTTATTTATTATTTTCCATAAATACTATAGAAACCAAAGATACAAGTCAATTGTAACTTGATCCGATTACGAACTATTACGAACTGTGAATGAGTTAATAAAAATTTCAATTTATATATATACGTATAGGAAAAAATTTTTAATATAAATAATAAAATCTAGCAAAACAAAATATTTTTTATGATAAGAAGCGGTTCAATCTAAACGGTGGAATTTAATTCGCGAATAACAAATAAAAACGTATTGATAATGTACTTTGGCAAAATATTATGATAATTATCTTCTCATTTTTTATCAATTATTTAATAGTAAAACAAAATATATCCACGTCATGTGATTTTTTTTAAAAAGGCGAGCCCCCAATAAAACTGTTATTTTGTTTGCCCATCCACTTAAAATATTTTGTTTACTAAACTTTAAACATGACGTAACAAATACGGACCTTCAAAAGTATAAAATCAATAATATTTTTCGATATAGTTCTGTTGCATACAAATTGTTATCAAGGTTCTATTTTTAAACGTTATTTTCATTTTGCAAAAATTAAGTATTTATATTTCCGGTTTGTGTATTTTAAACCTGCGGGTATTTATTGCATGTAACAACATGTAATTAAGATTTAAATGGTTCCGGAATGATATTCAACGAAAAATAATAATACTTCCGTGAATGACATGTTTATTAACTTTTCTGTAGAAAATTCCTGAAATGAACCCAAATCTAAGGTTTTTAAAGAAATGTATGTGTATGTATACTCAAATAAATAAAAAACGCAACGACCTGAATCTTCCATGCTTATTATAAAATACACTAATTTTAAATAAATGTTTTAAGATGGCCGCACACCATCAGATTTTCCAAGCTTCCTATTTAACTTTCTTGGAAATTTCATTCCAATAGGGTTTAAATGTTATCGAGATTAGCGTAAACAAGTAGAAATATGCCTATTATTTAATTTTAATTATAAAGATGGCTCAGTTGAACTGGGATGTTATCAAAATTACGGGAAATAGATTTATTAAAAAAAAACTTTCACATATCGATCACATGACCATCAGACATTTTAATGATTTGTTTATAAATTAATTACAAAAACTAAAAACGCATTTGAAGAAGTGAATGATCACACCAGAATACTAAAATCATGTGAATATCATTAAATGTTATTTAATTAAGGTCATATACACTGGTTAAGGTGATAACTAATTTAAGATAACAAAAAACCCATTTCTATACAATTTATTCTGTAATATGTATTGACAGTTTATGAATAGATGTTAAATAGAATACAGGTGTCATAAACGAAACATACCACTTATAAATATCATGGGGTATATAGATTTTTGAAATTAAAATTCATTGAATTCTAAATTTCCCAAGGCACTAATTGAGAAATTATTATCAGTCTAATTTCACATAAGTGGGTTCACGCTCATGTACTATGCACAAATCGATTTATTCGTCCAGATTTGAACAAAAATTTGTGTTTATTTGTGTTCACCGGTTTTGAGTTTAATATAGTTTGGGTAGTTTTTCAGTGGTAACGTTTGAAACATGGATGACTTTTGCTTACGATCTCAATAATTAAAGAAGTTGAAATTGAAGGAAAAACTGAAGGAGTCGAATCTTTAGTTGCTAAAAGGGATTTATATTTTCTTATAACAATTAGTCGATAAATTCCATTAATTTCAAGAACTGTCGCGACTATAAGAGATGCTATATTACGCAGGATGCTCTTACGTGTATTATATAATTTATAAATACACTTCTAAAAATTAGTATAGAACTGTCCCACAAACTTCATACACACATATCCTTTTTTTCGTTATTGTAGAAAGATCATTCAATAACCAATGTTAAAACAATTTTGTACGTCACGTAATAAAACCAGATGTCCGTTGCCCGGCAGCTTTAAAATTATGAAAAATAGCTATATTGATGTTGCCAGACAAAGGACTTTCCATTTTATCATATATTGAGCAAAATGATTTTTGCATTTATTTTTAATGATTTTCTTATAACACCAAAAATACAGATTGAAAATTTCAAGCTTGAGAAGGCATTTCCCAATTTTTAGAAGTATATTTATCAATGATATGATATGCTTATGGGTAACGGGACTATTAAACTAAACTGAGATTTGTTGTCATAGGAAAAAGATGCTCTTAGTTCTACGAAATTCGAAAAGGTACAGTGGGTTCAAATTTTTTATCGAAACATATTTTACTGAGACGCATTTTTTGAGTTGAGCTTACAAAAACTTCCAACTTGCTGGCGCAAATTAGTTTTTACAACCATCAAAAGATACATTAGATAAATAAAAGAATACATACCTGGAGTAACACCAATTTGTTGTGCAAGATATTGTTGACATGGTACAGTATGTTTATTAAATTTTGGCACTTTCTTATCAATTGGTACAATATTTTCTTGTTTAATTAATTCTGTGATTGGACGATAACCATTATCATTACCATTTCTTGCTGCTGATAATTTAATTGCATTTGTTCTAGTTGTTATATTTGCCACATTTGAATTTGTTGTTGATGTATTCTCATCTTCACGTTTATAACGAATAAAAAAGAAACTATCATCAATGCTTGGTGGTGAAAAAGCATGTTCATCCAAATCCATTCTAGAAAAAGAAAATTAACAAAATTTCTATTATAAAGTCTTCGAGAATATCAAAAATTTTCAGGGTCTCAAATTCCTAAATACTCTGCCAATAATGGACATAAAAGTTTTTTTTGTAAGATATGAGTATGTTTCGTGTTTAAAATTTTACTTTTGAAGTGTTAACAAGTCTTTTTTTAATACCAATAATTTTATATTAAAATTCAAATTTGTGGTTATGTTTATCATTGAGCACGGATATGCATCAGAATAATGTTTATAAATTCCCCCCTTTATTATAATTCAAAATTAAAACATAACCTACAAAAAAAATTGATTTGTTATAATATTAATGCTATTAAAAACGATTTTTTATCACTTCGAAATTAAAATTTTAAATGATAATGATTTTACCAATAAAACAATTTGTAAGGCAATAACAACAGAAATTCTAACAGATAGAAAACAATAGGTATATACCTATTTATATTTCGTCACGTATATACGTGACGAATCACTTCCTCACGTATATACCTAAGGTACCGTGGTTACTTCAAAAACTTTACTCTTACAGGTTGTTCTCAAACTAGAGGACACGTTAGCTTGTAGAAATTCTACTGTAATAATTGATTTTGTCTATAGTTTAAAATTCTACTAAAATAATTGGTTAAATCATCAGTCTTTGCTAATAATTCGTTCAAAATTTAAAAAGAACCATTTTACTAATATTTATTCGTTAGGTTTCATATATGTAAAAAAATAAATATAGATAAATACATACTTGACATCAACTTTGTTCTTCATCCATTGTGGAATTAATCCAGATCCTAATGAACGTTCGGTCCCCGTAGATCCCATGATGATGGTTGTTGGTTACTTATTATTTTCTTAGTTTTTATCTTTTTACTATTTTGTGCGTTTAACTGTGCGTCCAAGTAAGAAAAAATTGTGCGTAAAATATTTGTGCGAATAACTGTGCGTAACGTTTAGTCAGTAGCATTAAACAAAAAAATTTAAGAGGGGAGGAAAAAATTAATTTTTAAGAAGAAATAAATAAAATTAACTAAAAAGATATGTTTTTGTTCAAATAAATTTTATAAGATACCATTGTGTTCTTAACTTAAGTAATAATTAATAAAAATTAATTTAATTAATATTAATTAAATATTAAATATAAAACAAACTTAATAAAATACGGAATATTTTAATTTGTGCAATTTTTTTTATATAATTTTCTTTAAAGCTTTTTAAAATAGATTTTTCACTGTATTTTTCTGAGTATTTTGAGAGTGTGTTAGTAGATTTTCTATTTTCTTCTGTGTAATCCGGATAATAATTATTCTAGAATTTTTTTTCTGTACGGATACAGCACCGCACTTAAGAATATGCTTTGGACATTCTACTAAGCTGTAACAAAAAAAAAAAAAATTATTAATTAAATATATTCCAGAATATTTGGATAGTCGATTCAGATGATTCTTTTTAGATGATGTCTTTAAAGGGAATTTGTTACAAAACAAGTTTTTTGGTAATTGTGTATCACCCGTAAGATATTTTCTTTCTGTGTTTGAACAAAACTAAAAAGTAACAAATATAACTTTAATAAAATATACTAAAATGTATAAAATAATTCTAAAATAATAACATAAGTATTTTGTGACCAATAACAATTTGAAATCGGCACCAGCGATTCTATTTTAAGCTGAAAGCTAATTAGCGACGAATTAAGAATTTTTTGTTTTTAATTTAGAATTGTTTTATACTTTTTAGTGAATTTGCTTCTATTAAAAAAAAAAATTATATTCGGCTTTTTTCTTGCCGAAATAATTATGTACCTAGATTAGAAAACGAAGTTATTTTTATGGTACTAAGACGAAATAACTTATGCTCGACAATTACTGTTTCTTTTATAGGTAAAATAAATTTGAAAAAAACAATTTTACATCGTGAAAACTTAGATAAGTGTCTAAAGCCGTGAATTGTTTGTACATTATAGGAAGAGTTTCCTGAATATAAAAATGTAAAATGATAGTCGAAATTTATAGAGGAGTATCTAATGGTACTTCAGTACAAATATTATGGATCCAGATGTTTTTGGATCAATTTATTTTAGACCCCACATCTTCCTTTTACGATGCTACCTATAAGGTTTGGAGTATGTATTTAAGAATATAAATTTACTTTGATGTTTATTTTGCAAATATGAATATAACAAACATAACCATCGATTGTTCTAGATTTACGAATGTAAATTAAACGTATGATGTAATTCAAATAATTATATTAATTGTAACTTTACTTAATTTAATTAAAAAACATTTCAGTGAATATATTATTTGTAAACCAAATAAATAAAAGTGTATTTGTAATTAGTTTCGGTAAGTACTAGTTACAACTTGACATTATTAACAATTCATTACAATAGCAACTATTATTAGTCTAATAGAAATCGGATAAATACACCAAGTGAACATATAAGTCCATGTTTAAACAATTGCAAGATGTTGTAATTTCGGGAAACATTTTTTTAAATATTCTTCGAAGGAATATTTAAAGAAAAGATCTTGTGCCTTTTTACGATTAAAATATTCCGAGCAATAAGCGAATTAAATTCGAAAAAAGCCAAAATACACCATTATTTGATATAGTTTACCCAGCTGCTACTGCAAATTTTTTAATATTCTTTTTTTGTAGCATTTGTAGTCATTTTTTTATGAAATTTATGTCGTTTTTACTTTCTCATAGAATTTGGATTTATAACGACTATTTTTTTGAAATTTCACTTACAGCGTGAATAATTTTTCGAAAAAATGATAAAAGTTCAAAAGTGTTTTCTGTCCAATATACCTAATACACTTTTGAACAATTATGATAATTTCGTTTATGGTTCATGTGCCGTTTCCTACTAGACTATGTACAAATATAAATGAACGTAAAAAACAGAGGGGATGGGTTTTCCCGCTTTCATATTTATATTTACATTTGTGTAAACATTTCTAGTTAGTCAAAAAAAAAATTGTCCAAAGGTTATGATATTTGGTATGCAAAATATTGAGGGCTTGCCAGAGTTTTCCTCAAAAAATATTTCTAAATATAAAATCAATATTTGATTTTTACCTGGTTGAGTTCGAACTGAAATTGTGGCAAATCTAAGCAGTTTAAGAAAAAAAATGTTTCAAACAAAAGTTGTTTGTTTTGAAGACACAAATTTTAATGGTTAAAAAGTTGGGTCATGGATCAATTGGATCGACCGACAATAGATCCAATGTTTCCATTGTTAACTAATTGGTTTAAACTTGTTCGTAAATCAACCACTTCTTCAGAGCTATTATCTAGCTTCAGTCTCTGTTTAATAAGTGACCAACTCTATCCTGAGAAAATTTTTCAGGTATTTAGACACCGAGTTTAATTTTTCGGGATTAAATTTTTTATTTGAACTTTTATAATTCGTATAAATTAAAAATTTACACTCGGTAATATTATAAAGGTCAACCATGAATTTCTCTTGCCCTGTATAGACAAAAAATTACAAAATATTTGTGAGTACGCTCATGTATAAAATTAATTAAATAAATATAAAGGTAAAATTTGTATTATTGATTTTGAAGTTCAATATTTAAGTATATAATTGATAAGTAATTTTCCCATAATTACAATTTATAATCCACATGTAAACAAATAGTCAATTATTTATACATGAGAATGACTGACTATCATTTAATCTTCATTAAAAGTATTTTAACATATAAATTAAATAAAAAATCTATTATTTTAATGCCAAATTATCAATGATTAATTAAACATGTCATTTCAATCATATTTAAATAATATTGTAATTATGTTGATACAATTTTTTAAATAATTATTAGTAAATTAATTCACAGTTTTCAAGATAATATTTTTATTAATATTCAATATAATTTTATTGTACAACGTTTCACTAGTTTTCTAGATTCATCAGGTACTTAATTTGTTTGATATTTTAATTTAGTTAATTTGAAATTTTTATTAGCATTTAAGTTTGTTAATGAGCAAAATCAGTCAATGGGCGTGTTTGGCCGAAGTAAGTACTGACCAAATTTAGTAACTATACTCACAAAATGTTCGGCCGGGGCACAAAATAAGTGCTAACGCAGTAAGCATGGTTTAATATACGACGCCACTTACGACGCATATTGTTGATGTAAACAAAAAGGACAGGAACAGATCAATCATTATTAAAATACACAAGCAGGACTACCTTCAATAAATTTAATTAAAAAGTACAAAATCATTTTAAATTAAAAACTTCTATAAATAATTTCCAATAAGGTTTCTCAGTCGACGCCAACCAATCAATTTTATAGCTAAGAATAAGATTGGCACCGACTTCGGAAGATAATTGGCCACAAGGTAATTAATTACTTATAGTTTTTAATATAAAATTATTTTTTACTTTTTAGTTCATTTTTTTGACGGTTATTTTTTTTTAATTTTTATTTTTTACATTTGGATGTTGTATACTACTACGAAAGTTTTTTCATTTTGTTGAAATTTAATCACTAAAAACAGTTTTTGTCCCTTTTCTCCTCTTAGGGACATCAGATCCTGGATTCCTTATCATGATGCCAACATTATCATCGAAATCGGTTCATAAAAGATGGAGTTATGAACTGATTTTGATCTTTTTGTTGGAAAGGAGATATCCCAAAGTTGGTAAAATGATAAGCAGGATATTGCCGAATTGAAAAACCTCCTTTTTGAAGTCGGTTAGTAAACAATGAAGTAAGTACACACCTCCCAAAATTTTAATTGATTAAGTTCAAACATTTTTATAATAAATTATTATACAAATAAAAACAACATTAATATCTAGCATTAAATGTAGAACTGAAAAAAATTGGTTTTATACCGATATCAAATTGTAAATGTTATTGTTTTTAAAAAATTTATTATCTCAAAATAACTTTATTAAGGAACTCGATAATGATGTAACTATTTTGAAAATTTACTAATGACTACTATCAAACAAAAAAGTGTTATTGCCTCCTAGTGATTAAATTATTACAAGCAGTGAAAAACATTGATAAAATAAATTTTTTTAAATTACTGAAAACAATATTTACGTGACCCATTGGCACACATTTTGAATCATTTTTTCAATAATTTAGTCTAATATCTCATTTTTAAAATAAATATTTTTTATGCGGTAAAGGATATATTTACATGAAAAACCTGTAAACAGGATGTCTACTATATTCCAAGAAAGAATATCCCTGGCATTCCAGATCTCACATTGACTTTTTCTGATTCATTTTTTGTAAATATGAACTATTATCATTCGTAATTTTTAAAATGATTTTCAGTTCTAGACCTAAACAGTGACTTGTTCATGAGTAAGCATCATTATCGGATAATTTTGAGATCAATAATTATTATGAATATTTAAAAAATTAAACTCATATTTGAAAATCTAGAAAAAAAATTCAAAAATGCATAATTAGCCATTTTCTACTATTACATGAGTTTATTAGCAAATTTGAAACTCCCTATTTCAGGTTATTCAGATTTTCCCTGACAAATAAACAACCTGGTCAAGTAGGCAATGTTTTTATTTATAGATTCAAAAAGGTAGAGATTCAGAAAACTTAAGATGGTCTAAGATAAACTTGTGCAAAATTGAAAGTTTATTAGCAAATTTAACTATTTTGGCAAAATTCTCTGACTTATCCAGAAATTTAAAATTCCCTGACATTTCCAAGTTGTGGCCATAAATGTGGCCACTATGATCATATATACGTCGAGTATAAAAAATCACAATGAATGAAATAATATCTCTAATATAAAGTTTATTAAAATTAATTAGACTAAATAAATTTTCCCTTGCTATTAATCAATCAAACTAATAAAATATGAAATTTAAATACTTGTTTTAGAAATTTCATGTTAAAAAACATGTGACTAGTGATAAAACGTGGGTGTCACTCCTAATCATATGATCTCAAAGTTTATGTTTATAAACATTCAGACACGATATTATGAAAATTGCCAACAAATTGTTAGATATAATGCCAATACCAAAATACATATTATAATAAAATTTTCAAAAGTAATAAAAAAAATTCCACAAGATAAGAAAATATTAGAAATTTATAAATAAAAATTTTTTATAAAATAGTTTTCATTCAAACTCAGCGAAAGATTTTTATTTTGTCTATTTTCATAATGTTATTTTTCTTTAAAATGAAAATCATGTACTCTGATAGAAACTTTCGTACAGTGTCTAAAATTTGTATTAAAACATTCATACTCTAGAAAATGTAATTATTTGTTCAATTGTTTGCATGTAAATTTTATAGCATATGCTAAACAAAAATTATGGAATTGAAGTTATTGTTGTATTTACATTTGATTAATAAACTAGTATTTCGTAACCATAGAAAGAAATGAAAACATTTTGATGAACGTTCCCCCAGAATAATTTACTTGAAATGTTTTCACTCCAAATTGATGATATTCAGTTAATTATAATTCTCCTAGGTGAATTTGAATGAATTACTTAATTCATGATCTGATGCCTTAATAATAAGGGAAGCCCAAGCGAAAGCCCAAAACAAAGGATGTGCAAAACATATCTCAGGTCTGCCTGTATATGGTGGAATGTATATAGGATTGCCGATCAAAATATTAACACGAAAGATCGATAGTTGGGTTTAATTGAGCGCGTTAGATTAAGATATGGTAGGTTGATGACGTGCTGAAAACTGACAATTTGAGCGTGATGCAGCTGGCGTGTCTCTTTTACAAGTTTGTGACACTTATATTCTCTTACATCATGCTCAATTTTTAATACAATACTCGACTAATCTTCCTGTAATTAACAGTTCTGTATAATGTCAGGGACGGATCTACACTTCCAAGGCAAAAGTGACATTCAAAGCTTCTCCATCGCCTAACATATATATCACAATAAACCTATCATATAATTAATACGTCCAGCCACTGACGTCCTCTACGGACCGGCAACCAAGGCAGTCACCCTAAAAAGTCAAGAAAGCAAAAACAATGATTTTTCAAGTTCAATTAACTAACGCATTGTCATATTTTTATTCTAAAAAATATCACAAATTTATGTTAAATTTTTGATTTAATGCCAATTTCATTATAATCCCAAAAAAGTAAACTATTCAAAATTAATAATTTTAGTATTTTTATAGCTTTATTATTTTATATAATGTAAACTTAATAGTTTGATAATAAAAAAATTACATAATAACAATTACATAATGAAAAAAATTTTCCGATATGATTATGAAAAGCTTTCATATCATAAAAAGAGAAAAGTACACATTGTAAATAAGTTTTAATAGTAGCAAATACATTAATTAGTGTTTGTTATTAAAATTAGACTTGTAACGTGCTTTTTGATAGTAAATTTTTTGGAACGAAGGTCGTTATGGAACGATGGCGAGGGCTAGTCGGCAAAAAACATTAGTTACGAAATTTGCATGAAGTAAGATTTTTTGGTTTGCATCGAAATTAAATTCTACATTTGAAATTGAAAATAAAATTTATCTCCTCTCACTATTAGTATGTCGAACTATTAAAAAAAATAAAGCTAAATAAAATTGTGGAGAACTCATTTAACAAAAAAAATTTGAGTGGTTCAAAAAAAATAAACATTTTTTGTATTTGAACTTTTCTTCTATCTTTTATAGTTTAAAAGTTGGTTCAAGGATCCATTGGACCGATTTTGCTCATTCACCAAAACATATTGATTATATAGTCACCATGTTTAGAATATTTATATAGTGATTATGTTTAGAATTCGAAATCTTTTATTATTGAGTTATCGTGATGACTCACGGACGGACAGTCGAAAATGGACTAATTAGTTTATTCGATGAACGCCTATATCAAAATTTTGTTTGTGTCATCAATATTTCCTAGCGTTACAAACTGTAGACTAAAATTAATGCACTCTGACATATAATGCATGTCGAATGGAATCTCCATAAGTCAAATGCATAGAAAAATGCAAAAAATTTCGAGTTAATGAGAGTATTTGACTTAACAAGAAATTCGAGATACAGAAAATTTAATTAGTAAAATATCAGCTTAGAAAAGAGGCTACCACTTACGGAGCCTTCTTTTTGAAATTCAAAATACAGAGTATAAATATGTACTATCATTATCTCGCATGCGTAAGGGAATAGCATTTGTTTAACTTACTGATAACTGATAATAATGTCAGTTCGTTATATCTTTTCCTCTTAAGTTACCTTGATGACAGGCGGCCGGACGCCTATATTAAAATTTTGTTTGTGTGCTCAATATTTACTAGTTACCAATTTTTTTTTGTAACTAGTAATTAAAGCCCTCTACCAATTTTTTTCAAGTTGATATCGGTTTAAATTTTAAATTCAAAATCCCTTTACAATTCCAGACTTTTTCTTAAATTCCTTACTTAGGATTTTATACACATCTGACAAAAAACTATGCCATATAGCCTAAACAACAGACGAACTAGATTTTGTATTTTTCCCTTCTTCCAAAATAGCAAAATTATCTGAGACTAAAGATAAACACATCTAGGTCGGAGTGTAAAATTTCAAAATTTTATTATTGCAAAATGAAGGATATTATTTGCAAATTGATAAAAATTTTGGAATGAAAATAATTAGACTATTATCAAAACATAAATTACGAAAAAAACTTGGCCATAAACAATTTATATATTTTCACGAGTATATAAAATTTACTAAGTGATAAAACAAATTGTTTTTATAATTCTTATCAGCATGCAAACATATAAAAAAAAATCATTGAACTAATTTTTAAAATACTTACAAAAAAAAATTAATTTTTGTACACACAAAAAAAAGAACAATGTTTGGACACAACACAAACGCATACGAATAAACAAAACTATAAACTAAAATCCAGAGACACTGTGAGATTCTTTTAATAATAATAATAAAAAAATTCACGGTCAAATTTATTATAATTTTGCCGGCATAATACGACAGCTCAATATATTGCTTCGTCTCAATACGAATACTGCGCATTACATATCGTAATTATTAGCATACAAAAATTTTTAATCTACGGGTTGTACATTTTAAAAAGCTTCTAGACTCAAAGCTCCAAAATGCTATACTTTGTAGAATTGAAAAGATGTTTATTTAAATAATGTATTGTCTTTGTATATTCGACATGTATTAGCTTTATGTCAGAGTATATTAGTTATAGGCTAAAGTTTGTTACGCTAGAAATGATAATTAAATAATAAGTACAAACAAAATTTTGGTGTATGTTCTTCAAAATATCGAATATATACAGATTTGGCAATAATTTTTTGAGAGTAAAATCGTCATTAAATGTCTAAAGCAGTGTACACATATGCAACATCCGTTCGTAACCGTTTAATAAATCTGTACTGTTACGTGTAACGAGATCAATGGTTTGTTCCATCTGTTTACCAAGCAGAGTACCGTCTTCACTTTAAGTATTTTTTTGTTGTTGATTTGTTGATAAATTTCAATAAATTGTTTTGTATATTTTTCGTTCCACATCATATCGAAATATTTAAACAAAATAAAAATAAAAATGAATAACTTTTACGTCTTGTCATTGCAAATGTTGCTTTGAGTCCACACTATTCGTAACCTTACCTAGCAACATCTTTTGATGCAATTCAAATTTACCAACAATGTATGGGACGGGATATAACATGATCGCATATAAACTTTTGTTACGTGTTTACGTTCACACAAAGATTGCGGTTACCCATAAAAGTTGCGTTACGGTGTTACGTTTCACGTAAATGTTGCACGTGTGTGCGCGGCTTTATAAAAACCGTTTTGTGTATTATTTTTCGCAATCTATAAAGATATTCATTTTTGATAAATTATAAAAACAACCTGTATTCTTCATACATTTGCTAAAACATGCAACATGTATATAACACAACAAAAAACTGATGCTGTGAGTTCTCGGTCGATAAAAGCACAGGCTTCCTAGCTATATAACCATATCAACGGACCATCCATATGGGATGAAAGAGAGTACTATGTTACATACATTGTTACAGTTTCATAGAATAGAACATTCGAGATGATACGGTTTTATTGACGTTTTCCGAAACCTATACTTGTTCTCATTCATAATTTAAAATTGTTGCGACAGATCAGTTATAGTATATATATATATATATATATATATACATGAGATATATATATATATATATATATATATATATACATGATATATATATATATATATATATATATATATATATATATATATATATATATACATGAGATATATATATATATATATATATATATATATACATGCGCTATGCTTATCTCTCTCTCAATTGTGTCAACCTGCTCATCACTCATAATGATGCTTGTGTCATCCTTGAAATGCAAACAAATTTCCAGAATTGAATGGAAAAATTGAATCATTTTTATTGAGTTTGTTAAATATAATCCAGTTTTTAAACTTGTATAAACCGGTAGTACAAGTAATGTTTTTGTTCAGGTAATCACCAAGTATTTGATAAATAATCTATTTGATAATATTAACATAGCACAGGCGAATAAATACCGCAAAAATATCAATGTTGTGGAATTTTGGGTTTTTTAGAAGTCTTTAAAAATGGTAAAAAGTGGAAAATATTATAGTAGCATGAAACCCATTGGAAACGGAAGAGAAAATAACAATATAATAATTTACGGGTGATCTGAGGTCAAGAAGGGGTTGAGTTTTTAAAGGTAAAACACGGTTTTTCTCGATTTCTGGCAAAACTACAAGTCCTATGAAAAAAAGTTAAGTCGCAAAGTTGTAGGTAATAAAAAGATCTACAATTTTTGTTCAAAGAAACTGAATATTAAATATTCTGAACATTAAAAGTGGGTTTGTTAATAATAATATATGATATTAAATCTGTCAGGTGTAAATTTTGTGACGAACACGTTTGCACTTAAGACATGCAAAAAACTAACTTAATATTGAATTTGTTTACTTAAATTTTAATTTATTACTATTGTTATTATTAAAATTATTTCCAGAAAATCATACATACCAGTAAAAACTACAACTCTTGTTGTCGGGAGCTCACAACACGAATTTATATCACGTTTAAAAAACTGTCTTTATTAATTATTATTAAAATTTAAATAAATAATAATGGCACTGAGATATTATGATAAATTCACTATGACAATAAAATTAACTTGGGAGACAATAAAAAATTGAAATGATACGTAGAACATTAACTGCTACGATCAAGGCACAAATAAACTGTATAGAGAGTGAGAAAAAGGAGGTTAGCTTCGTTCTCATCCCTACTCCGTGATGTTTGCTGGTTCAGAAGTGACAATGTGGAAACCCCTGACGGAGATAACTGACCAAGTGTGTATTGATCAGTTATCGACCGGGATTAAATTACTAGTATCACTATTAAAAAATAGGAGTTGAGTCTAGTGATAATTTAGGGTTGCATGTATTTTTTAATGCCACAAAACAAAAACATAAATTTAGACGAAAAATTATAAAAAAAATTTGGGGTGGGCAGCCTTAACATTTAGGGGTATACAAAATAGATGTTGGCCGATTCCCAGACCTACCCGATATGCACACAAAAATAGAAAATCAGTCCAGCCATTTTAGAAGAGTTTGGCAACAAACATTGCGACACGAGAATTATATATATATATATATATATATATATATATATATATATATATATATATATATATATATATATATATATGATTTAACTAAACTACTGCCTATAACAAAATATTTTTCACAATGTCTACTTGCTGTTAAGTTCTTACATTTTTAACATAACGCTTATAAAACATTTCAGTACTAAGCTTCCTGGAATAGTTTATATGCAGGACAAAATTGAAAACATTATCCGAGAAATTGGGTAGAATTAAGTAATTTTTCAATATAATTTTTATATGAACTCAAAATTAAAACTCACGTTTGAATTATGGATATGCGTAATTCTTTTTTGTTTTGTTCGTCAAGCTCTGGAGGAGAGTTTTCAAATAAAAAATTGCCATAATTACGAAGGATAATCGGAAAATTCAGATATTTTTGGTTTATCATTTACATTTGATTTCTTTTTTTAATACCTATTCTAAAAGAAAAGAAAATTTAGCAAATTTTGTAAAAATAGATGAATTAAATTATTTGGTAAAGTTTATTTGTTGTACAAAAATTTTGATAGCGAAGAACGTACTTTAATTTTAATTAATATTTTAGAAGAAACCTTAAACTATATAAGATAAATGGAAACTTTTTACTTTGTCAAATTTTTAAATTAAAATTTCTTTTTTTAAATTACGAGTGCACTTTTGAATTTTAAAGTCATTATCAAGTAATAAATAATTATTCTTGGAAATATATATGGAAACCAGGTAAGATTATTGTGAATAAAGAAACTGTGGGTGGAGTATCTAAATATTTTTTCTATATTCATAATTTTAAAATTTAATAAAAGGGGATTATTAAAATCTATTTGTTAATTTAAAATTGTAAAATTTAGGTTTTTTTTTAATTTTATCTCAAGGGCATCTAAGAAATTTCATTTTGTCGCCAATATGTAACACCTCCGGCTTGTGTTCAATATCAATTTTATGACCTGTATTGGTAAGATGAATGCAGAAATTTTATGACTGTTCAGTGTCTCTTTGTACCTGGTTAAAAATGATTTAACTGACTGACCAACATAAGCCGCTTACATTGCAGGCAAGATAACTATATACGACACTTTTATTAAGGATGGGGATTTTTTCTTTAACATTAAAAATTTATTTGCCTAAATTACCATTATTAATTATAAATTAATTTCGTTTCTTTTCTCGATTTTCCCAATTTTAATGATCTCATAGATGGTTTTTTTTTATATAAAAAAAATATCAAATTAGGGAACGAGAGAAATTTTTACATATATTAAACAGAAGCTATGAAACAGTTTAATCAATTTTTTGTCAAAAATGCCGAAATCAATAAAAAATGTGTTTTTTTTTACATTTATACACGATTTTAGATCCAAATCAATATAAAATTACCAACCAATATAAAAATAAGTATTTTGATTCAATATATAATTTTCTCTGCATTTAACAACCAAGTTACATAAGACAAAAGAAATAAGAAATATAACTGTAATTATTTTACTTGAAGGGAAAAACATTCTTTAGTTGTTTAATTATTACTTAAGCAATTGAGATAAATGGAGGCTATTAGATCAACGTAACTGCAAATATCTTCTGATGTAATATCAAACAAAACCAATGTCATAATACTGTACTAAAACCAGCAATTTTGCATATGTGGAATTACTTTTTATTTTGCTACAGGGACCTTGGATTATGAAAGTAACAATTAGCTTAATTATTAAATCGGAAACGTTCCTAATTTTTAAGTATTGTTTAATATTGCCTTTTTTTGGAACTAACTCTATGAAATAAATTTTTCAATAGTTCAAAAGTAATTTTTCGTTATGACAACATTTTTTTGATAGATCAAAATAAAATCAGCTTTTACTGGAGAGACAAGTCCGGTAGTACCTAGCCAAAAAAAAAATGCGTTTTTTTAGAAATTGGTTTGTGGCCAAGATTCTGATAATCAAAGGACGAAAAAATAAAAAATTTTCAAAACCGACCTATGAGTTTATTTTATTAGTTTTTTAGGTTTTCCTCGAAAATGGCTTCAACGCTTTTCTTCAAACTTATGACCACAAACAAATTTAAATTCTAAAACTATTAATTGAAACATTGTTCTGGAAAAATTCAACTAATCCAGGGTATCTAGTCTATCTTGAAAACTTTTCTGGGTTTTTCTTTGACTTTTCCAAGTTTTCCGGACATTTATTTTTCCAGATCGAAAGAACAAAAAAGTTTATCTAGTTTATTAATGATTTTGGAACGGCCGTATACAGCTTTTAGAAATTATGTTTTCGTGCAATCTTAAAAATAATTTACGAGAAAAATACTTTTTTTTTTAACTTTCAGAAAATTATTTTAAGTTAAATGAATACATGAATCTAATAATAGCTTGTTTATTTAACATCGATCTTCAGTTTCCTTTTCTGTGTATTTTCTCATGTCAAAATTTAGCAAAGATAACTTAATGAGAGAACGTCGTCTTTAATCGTCAGGCCCAATAAAAAGTTGCTCAAAAATGAAGAAAAATTTAGTTTTGTTTTCAATAATAATTTAATAATATTGTAAAAATAGTTTTTTAGAAAATAAAAGAAAGATTTTCTGAAATCGTAACGCATGAAAATTCGTTCAATAGTTTTTGAATTTATCGCTAGCAGATAGACGTGCCGAAGGATTTTGTTTTATATATATATAGAGATAGAGATAAATGCAATAAAATTTTAATTATTTATGCTATTATTTATTCAATATATTCTTTTTTTAGTTACAAAATATGTTGACGAGTTAGCATTGAGAAATATAATAAAAATATCTGTCAATAATAGATAATTAAATTAGAAAAAGTGCATTTTCAATGTCACGGACTCTCTTAATTAGCATTCATAAAATACTATAAATATCCAATCAATACAGTTACGTATACTGGTATAATAATATGTATTGTTATTACCTATAAGTGTTTATGAGCCACATTTGAGCTAAAATTGTGGAGAACTCAAACATTTTACAAAATAATGTGTCAAACAAAATTTATTTGTTTTAAAAATAAACATTTTTTGCTTTTAAACTTTTCTTCTAGCTTTTATAGTTTAAAAGTTGGGTCACGGATCCATTGGTTCCAATGGACCGATTTTGCTCATTCACGAACATTAACTCACTTTTTATGTTTAGAATACGTCACCACAAATTTCAGCTCGTTATCTCTTTTTGTTTTTGAGTTATCGTGAACGGATAGAAATGGACTAATTAGATGTTTCTATGAACATCTATAACACAATTTTGAGTGTGCGATCAATATTAGGTAGCGTTACAAACTTTAGACTAAAATTAATATACTCTGTCATATTATATTTGTCGAGTAGTGAGCTTAAAATTCCCTATCCTACCTTTGCTACAATGTGCCCAAAGGCACTACAGTATGTATGAAAAATAAAATCAAGTGACATTTTAACGTGACACTATTGTTGATTTTTATCTAAACAAGCACATTTTCAACATAAAAACACAACGTGTTTGAAAATTGATAATATACTAAAAGTTTTATGATTAAAATAAAAAAGCATTGAATCATCTGAGAAAAAATAATTATTGTAATGAATAATAGCATTTTTACATAGTAAATTATAAAACCATATTACAAAATTTGAAACAAGATGTGATGATGACGTCAGCATCAACTGAAAACCAACACTAGCACATAGTATAGAAATATTTACATAAATAAAATAATAATAATAATAATAATACCTACGCGATAAGCTAATATGTAATAAAAATATTTACAAACAAGTGTGAAAATATGACGTTAAAAGGCATTCCGTTAAATACATACTATAATTTATACACAAATATATAGGTCATTCAATGTTAATCAAATACAATGTTTAACCCAAAAAAATACGAGTGTGCTTTAGACCGCACGATTGAAGTAATGGTAGGGGAGCCCAAGCGGGAATTTTTGAATTTACTCGAGTGCGTTAGATTAAGATATGAGAAATACCTTACACCTTATTGAGTACCTCCTTCTCCACCTAATCTTATCTTTGCGAATAAGGTTGCCGATCAGAATATTATAACCTAAAAATCATAAGTTGGATTAAATCGAACGCGTCAAATTAAGATATAGTAGGTTGATTAAATGCTGAAAAGTTTGAATTTTACTAATCTGATGATTTGAGTGAGAAACAAGAGAATGGG
The DNA here is from genome assembly GCA_020423425.1 of Chrysopa pallens. NCBI lineage: Eukaryota > Metazoa > Arthropoda > Insecta > Neuroptera > Chrysopidae > Chrysopa > Chrysopa pallens. Next base: position 40,073,889 of record CM035595.1, on the reverse strand, counting down.
ATGATCTTAAACTTGCAAAAAATACACACCTCCTGTGTCACACTCAAATTGTTAGATTAGTAAAATGTACACATTTCAGATGCCACTTTTGACTTGGGCGACACAAAGTGTAGATCCGTCCCCGAAATTAACCGTACAGAATTATTAATTAAAGGAAGATTAGTCGATTATTGTAAAAAAATTTGAACGTGATAAATGAGCATGGAAATGTTACAATTTTGTAAAAGAGAAATGCCAGCTGCGTTACGCGCAAATTTTACAGCACGTAATCAACGTACTATATCTTAATCTGACTACTATCTCCTCTATATTCGCCTCACCATAAAGAGAGCTAGAATTTGATAGAAGTACTCAATAAGGGGTAAGGTATCCCCCATATATTAACATGACACGGTGTAGTTAATCTTATAGATCCAAGGCCCATCTTTTAAATCATAAAAGAGAAAAGTTTAAATACATAATATATTAATTTTTTTTAAATAAATAATATTTCAATCTCTCATTGTTTAGAAGATGGATCATTCATAAAGGCAAATTGATCGATTTTAGAATATGTCTTCAAAATTTCCGTTGGGTATCTTTGAACATCTAGTACCAATATTTTGTTAGTGACGACATTTTATAATGTTACAAACATTAGGCTAAAATTAATATACCTTCATATATTTCATATAAATTAGGTAGTTCATGGGGCCAAATTGATCGATTTTAGAATATGTCTTCAAAATTTCAGTTGGCTATCTTTGAACACCTAGTACCAATATTTCGTTAGTGACTTCGATATTTACAAACTTTAGACTTAAATGAATATACCTTCATATATTTTATAAATCAGGTATAATTATAAAAAAATTAGAAATTTATTAAATAATATAAAAATTAAATAATAGTTGCCAGTGTTTTAGAAAGGTACCTTTTTTTGCCAAAAATTAAAAAAACTATATATTTCATCATTCAAGGTGAGACTGTTTTATAGCTAAATTTTTTGTTTTTGTTAATTTTTTTTTTTTTTTTTTTTGTATTCAAATGAACTTGTTATCAAACTACTTTTGACGTAACATCATATTTAATGTCAATTTAATTGTTTTCAATTCCAAGTAAAAAAAAAGGCAGGTTTGTTGTTAATTATTTATTTTAATAAGTATGTGTGATCATATGATTAAATTGATATACCTACACGTTGTTTTAATGCATTGTTTGTTTAGTTGATATTTGTGCAATTGATAACAAACAAAAATTAGCATTCCGTTACAAAATCATATTGGATATTCAGTGGTACTTTTTTTTATTTGTTATACATGTATAAAATATATATTTAAAAAATGATAAGTGGAATTTTAAGATCACCGTCACACAAAATTCACAGGTTGAAGCTACTGAAAAGCTCAAAAAACCAAAATTTAATTTTATATTTAAAAATATTTTTTCGAGGAAAACTTTGCAACAAGCCAAGCCCTCTGTTTTCATGTCAATATTGTGCATGCTAAATTTTATAACATTTGGATCAGTATTGTTTTAGTTATTTGACAGCGAAAATTTAAAGATTTTACATAAAGAAGTATGCTTCTAACTTCTGTGAATAATCCCTATTGAGTAAAGTTATTTAAGATTTCTATCTCCTTATAATATATGCTTAGATCATATATAGAAACGTTTTCAAGCTGAGTTTTTAAAAGAAAAAGTGAAAATTGATTCCAGATCTCATAAAATCTCTCATAGTTAGAATTCGACCAAGTTCGGAAAAATATTTATAATTCCCTTTGTAACAAAAAAACCTTGGACAATGGAGAAATTGACACTTGTGCAAACTACAATTTCCCAAATATTTAAATCTTTATAGAGTGCTTATTGTATAAATTCACATTAATTTAAAAAATGACAGATAGAAATTGTTTAAATATCAAACCGTGAGTTATTTGAACAAAGTAAATCCAGAAACATCAAGAATCTTAAAATATTATTGGTCTTGATAATTACAACTCTTTATTAGAAGGAACTCTATGATTGGATTGCACCATTCCGCTAACCTATATTTAGTGCTAACTTATATTAATAAATTGAAAATTGTATTAACTAGTTGCGGTTAGCATTAACTCTATGTAAGTGAAAATGCAGCACACCCAAAGTGTTTAAATTCAACACCTCAACTGTATCATCTATTTTAACAATAGTTCATTAGCTATTTTCCTTAAAATTAATAAATCGACCTAAAAATCATACTTTTATTCTAAGTATGAAAATTCCAAGTTCGTCCAAATACCTAGAATTTTATTAAATCGTTTACTAAAAGATCCCATGTTAGATTGAAAGTTTGGTATGGCACAATTAAAAAATTTAACCTTTTTTAAGAACCTAATGAGCGCCCACATTTTGTGATCATTCACATTATCGAATTTTAGTGTCATCTTTCTGTAACGTGAAATAAACAAGAATGAAATTTACGTTCGTGAATGAGGAAAAAAAATGCACTTCTATGAAAATTTTTAGTACACAATTAAATGTTTTCTAAATTAAAAATTTAAATATAATGATTTGTAGATAATTATAATATATAAACAAAAAAAAGTCCTTGAATTAATTTAACATTTCATTTTTTTTCCATGAAAATCTATACAAAAGTTATACGTACTTACATGAATTTAAATATGGATTGTATTAGACCCACCCTTATCGAAATATCGAGAAACATGGTCTAATAATAACGATTTATATACAATTCTAAATGAGGGCATTCTAGGATATTAATAACTACATTTCTATAATGTTGTTTAGATTAATTTTAAATTACGTAATAAATAAATAAGTTAACTTTTTTTATATTTTTTTTGGTATAAAATATTTAAGTTTACTTGGTGGCACGATATTAACCTCGAATTAAATATTTAATTTCAAAAAATTGTGCATAAAAATTTGCTATTTTTACTATTTTAAAGTCATCCATCTTTTACTACTATTTCTTAGAAAACAAAACAATAACAAAATCTAAACTTCTTTATTTGTTTAACTACAAATAATGTTCAATTTCAAGATTTACTTATATTTTTTTTAAATCATTAGAAAATGAAATTTAAAAACAACTACATATTTTATTTTTAAGAGAAATCTTTTAAAAGAAGAAATGACTTTCTATACACATTAATGAAAAAATATTGTAAAATAAAAACCCTTCATTTATTTTCAAAAGAAAAAGATAATTAGAATATAATTGAAAATACTTACTTTGCTTTTTCTGCACATTGTTGAGGTTTCACGAAAATAAAACATTTTTATTAAATCAAAAAGGCGTAAAATAAAATTTTTACGAAACAGACTCAATCGAAAAAAGCCACCGACTGAAAATTGATTAAATTGTTACCAAGGTATCAAGCATTTTAAAGATACAGTATATATAGCTATCTCATTTCAACATTCATAGAAGATCGGATGAATATGGTGTATGAATAATGCGAAGATTTATGTGATTGGTTGATTTTGTGGGTAATATCAAAATGGCTGAATTTATGGTTTATTTTATATATGTTCATTATTTTGGAATAAGTATTTTTTCTTTAAAGTGTAATTATTTTTGAGAAAAAATCATTTTAATCTATGTTAATTTAATTTTGAAGACATAAAAATACTTTATTTTACAAATTTTCATATATTAGCACATAGATTTACGTACCAAATTTAGATCACCTACAATGATGATTGATAAACCTGTTTATCTATTAGAAATCGTAATATTTTACTAATTTTATAAATAAATTTGTCGAAAATTTTTTCTCGAAGTACATTTTTAAATATAAAATCGAATTTTGATTTTAAGAATTTTTTTCGGGAAAAACTTCGGGAAGCCAAATTTCAAAATATTTAATAAGTATATTTTGAGTTATTTGTGTGCGAAAATTAAAAGAAATGCATTGCAAATAACGTGTAATTTAAATCATTACCTTGTTAGAAACACACTCCTTTGTCAATAACACCTGTGAGCAATTGCTCTTAAAAATGGGTTATGTTTACACGAAGTGTTAATCTTACGAAGAAAAACAAATTATGTGTGTCATCTCCGAGGCATGGCTGGAGTTTACTCATTAAAGCAATTAATTATCCACAGTTGTTATTGACATAAAGAAGTGTAATTCTAACAAGTTGTTGACTTAAATTACATGTAACGTGGATTGTATTTCTTTCATTTTTCGCACCCAAATAACTCAATAAAATACTTATCCAAATGTTTAGAAGTTTGACATAAATCGCAGCCAACTTTCTCTAATTTCAAGTGCGCAAAATAAAATTTTTAAAACATTTTAAATTTAAATTTTGTAAGAGGATTTAATATGTAAAATTGTAATTTAAATTAATAGATAGTAGGCAGCACGGATTACTATAAATACCATAGAAATCATGATTCATACAATCATCACAGGATCCTTGTCACGCTTATATATCCTATTCACTATTACGAATACTGTTATGAATACAGTCAGCATATGTCCTGATATTACTGGTTTACTATCACAGTCATCGCAGCATCCATGACACGGTTATATAAAGCTTATACATAATTTTCATAGATACGAGTACTGTTACAGTTATAATATACCCGATTATACATACATGTTGAATGTGTACGTATTTCAATCATTTAATGTTACTAAACAATTATTGTATTTATTATAATATAAAACGTTTGAAAACAATTGTAGCAGTATTATAGCGGAAGATTGGAAGTTAAAAACGAAACACTAGAAGATAACTGAGATGAAAATTGAAGACATTAATGAAAATATTAAACTTGAAAAATAATTAAATACGGAATTAATGATCTAAGATCAAAACAATAAAAACATTTATAAATCTGTATCTTGGAAATAATTTAACCAGTATTTTAGTACTTTATTTTTTCCTCCAACTAAAAATAATTTTTTTTCTTAAACACATACTTTGTTGTCAGTTTTAGTGGAATTAAGTTCATATCACAAATAATTTCAAAATTACGTTTATAGACCCAATACTCTTAAGAGGGATTGTACACAGTTTTTATTGACATGAAGGAGTGTGCTTGTAACAGACTGTTGCTTATCACTCTATGGGATACATAGGACTATTACCCTTGACTAAAGGGAACTTGAGTCGCCCGCCATTTATAAAACAATTTTAAACAGAGAAAATGATAATCTTTATGAATTTTTCGTATTTAATTTTATGAGCTAGCCAACTTAATTATTAGTATTTAGTACTAAAACATCAAAAATTGCCCAAAACTACTTTGAAACAAAAATTAATTAGATTTAAATTTTTACAGAAAATAGAAATACTTCACAGAAATTGAATTCATAACCTAACTTTTAATTTTTTTTATTATAACTAGAATATTTTCAAATTTCTTCTATGTAGATTCGTGAACTTCAAAAAAATAATATCGCTAAAAATTTGTTCAAAAAACTTTATAGCAAGCCAAATCTTTTAATTTTGATTTTGATTGCTTCAACCTCACCGAGATTTGAGGCTTCATTTAATTTTAACTTCCGGCTATCGAAATATCGGTACATGTAATTAGACAACAAACATGAAAAACCCAAAAAAATTAAATTTTTAATTATTAGAGGTTCTTTTCGAAATTTAAGAAAAAAAAAATCACAAATCATAGATAAAGAAACAGAATATTTCTATCCTTTTTTTAAATGTTTATCATAATAAACTGTAGTTGTCAATTTTGATTAAAAAAAACCTGCAAAAAATAGTTTTAAAGAAGTTAGGGAAAAACATGCTTCGAAGATTTAGATATTAATTAAAAACAAATCAATAAATTATCAGAAAATATGTCTGCCGATAGAAATTTCAAAACGTTAGTTAAAGCCGCGTTTTATGTAGGTGGTTCAGTTCTTTTAGGCTATGGAGGATATCGACTATATTTGTATTGGAAAAATAAATATTCTAGATCAGTTGATGAAGGTTTTGAAGATGCAAATAAGGTAAAATAAATATTAGTTATCTAAATTCTCATCTAGTATTGAAATTAAAATTTTGTTTATGTTTTCAGTTGGAAGATAATTTAATTAGAAAAATATTAGTACTGGGATTAGAAAGTTCAGGAAAAAGTTCACTTGTTAGCAAATTAACTAAAGTTAAGCAGATTATCAAACCAACCGAAGGATTTAATGTTACTCCTATGGAAGTAGCTGATATTGTATATAATTTTTGGGAAAGTAAGTAGAAATGTTATTTAACAATCGGTTGAAAATGATTTTTAAGGTAAAAATAAAATTCGATTTTATATTTAACAGTGGTTTTCGAGAAAAACTCTTGATAAGACCTCTGTTTTCATGTCAATATTGTGTATACCAAATTTCAAAACATTTGAATATGTATTTTTTGAGCTATTTGTGCGCGAAAATTGAAACAAATACAATGTTTATTACATGTCTATAACAGCTGTGGATTATCCTTCTTAAGGATGTATTGGGCCTATAAACGTAATTTTGAAATTATTTGTCATATGAACTTAATTAAATCAAGCTAATATACTAAAATTGAAACAAGGTATTTAAGAACAAATTTTATTTTTAGTTGGAGGAAAAGATAAAGTGCGAAAATACTGGTTAAATTTTCTCCAAGATACAGATTTATTAATGTTTGTAATCGATTCATCCGATATTCATAGTTTACCAATCGCCGTTAAAGAATTAAAAACTGTTGTGGGTGATGAACGTTTAAAATATGTACCAGTTTTGGTTATAGCGACGAAGTGTGATACTCCAGGAGCGTTAACAGTACGTGATGTGACCGATGCCATTGATGTAAAAAGTATTGAATCGTATAAGCATAAAGTCAAAGTATTGGGTGACGCAAGTCCGATTCCTGATGTGCATTCAATTGAACTAATACGACAGACGATTATAACATTGGCTAAAACGCCCAAATAAAAAAATAATAATTTTGATCATCTTAATTTTAGAGTGCCTTTCGAATATCATCTTTGCACATGGTAAGATTCCTTTCATATTTTTAGTTTATTAATCAGTAAATCAATTTAAAAATTACTAATTTATTCATTTTAAGTCAATTAAATATTTACACAACGAAACGTTATATTAAAAAAATTTAAGTTGTTTAGCTTGATAATAAATTATTATACAACGTGAACAAGACTTGAAAAAGAAAAACTGCTTAAATTTTAATAAGGAATCTTTGTGAATTTTTTAATACAGTTATTAAGTTTTTTATTTTTTGGTCCAAATTGAAAATTAAATATTTCTTATAAAATTTTCAATATTTCGTTGTTAAAATCTAAGCGATTTTTGCCTTTTAAAAATTTTTTTTAAAAACCAGTTTTCGTATTCAAAATTATTTTTGGAAGAAAAATTTCTGCTAACGTCTTCCCAGACTATTCATTATAAAAAAAATTCATTTTACTTAGAATCAATTCTCTTTAAGTAAGTATGTATATAAATTTATTCGGACCTTTAAAAGATTTAATTACAATTTTCTCGATTCATGTTATTTTTCGAGTTTTATTAGATATGTCAAGTTAAAAATACTCTATATATTAGTATTGCCATTGAAATATTTTTATGATTAAGGTTAAATATATATTATATATAAATATAGTATTTTGTTTATTGACAGGCTATTTTAATGCCGATTTATAGGTAATCTAAAGGGGGGTCATAATAAGTTTCAAATGAGTGCTACTGAACTTAAGCCAGGTTTTTGATTTTGAGCTTAAAAGATGATTTACACAAAATTTTATACTTCAATAAGTACAACATGGAAAATTGATGACGCTGTAAAGATTTCCATCCAAGCATCAAATACGCATATTAATTTTGATCAGGCTGAGAGCCCTCTCTATAACGAGCGGAAATTTTTTGCGATTTCAATGTTTTGGAGTCGGTTTCGACTTTTAACACTAAAATTTATAATAATGCCTGACGACTTAAGGACCTTCCCTTCAAGAAGTTATCGTTAAATTAAAATCATAATATCTGCCAAAACGATGATAACTTTTACCTTTTTGTGTTGGTTTTTATCCGTATAAACCTACATAAAGTTTTAATAGCAAACAATTTTAAATGGGTGTGTTGTTAAAATTAAAATATTTTATTAATTTTAATTACTAAAATTAGTTGTAATTAAAATGAGAGATGAATTAGCCAAGTTCTTAAACTTTTCCTCCAATAATATAATGTTAAATTCTATAAATGGCTTTACTCATGTAATAATATGTAATATATTAATGGAATAAAAGATAAGAGCCTCATTTATGAGATCACGTTTTTTCTTAAATTTTTTCAGATCATATCAGTTATACAAATCACAGCAAATTTCCACAACGTACAATTTTCTTATATTTAAACATACAAAAATATTTTCCAATTTCCATGTAATATTATTGTTTTCGTACTAAAATAAAATTGTTAATTTAAAAATTCATAAAAATGTACTAAAAATTAATTAATGTATATTTTCAAAATTGTAATTTATTAAAATCTAGTTTAATTAACTTAGGCTTAAAGAGCCTCATCTTCTGAAAGCTGATGAAACTAAAATTCTTAAAAGTTCCTTAATATCAAATTTTAAAAGTGATAGTGCATATTATTTACACCAATTTCTTATATTAAAATAAATTATTATTTGAAAAAAAATCTACAGTCTTAGTATGATTGTAAATTTTTGTGATTAATCTTTTTTTTTTATGAGGTTGAAAATTTTAACTTTAATTATGAAGGTTGTATATTATCAGGAAAGTTGTATATTATTAAAAATAATTTTAAAAAAATGTACTTAAAAACAGTAATTTTTATTTATTATCTAGATATGTTTATAAACGTAATAATTTAAAATAATTTTTAAACAACAGTAACAATTAAAGCTAAAAAATATCTAAATAACATACATTCAGTTGAACAAAATGAATAACCAGCTAATTAATGCACAAAAAGAACATATTTTAATATTGTGTATAGAATGGCATATATATGTAGATGAGTATTATATATTGATTCATTTTTTAGCAATTCAAGTTTACAGATTTTTTTAATAGAAACCGCTTCGAGTGTGATGGATACTATAGTGCCAAATGCAAGATCTAACAATTTATTATTACATGGTTTTTGAGTACACAGAAGCGAACATATTGTCAGAATTTTTATTTATATTTGATTTTCAATTTCAACCTATAGTTTCTTCTTATGTTTTATGAGAATTTACATACAAATATTTGCATGATATAAATATATTTATGGGCTTATAAATGCATGAAAAAAATCTGCGTTCATTTAGTTATTTTAGATATTCATAAGATTTTAGAGTATTTTCATAACTTACCTGATTTTGATACAACAAATTGGCAATTTAAAGGCAGCTGGTGAGGTTCTATAATTTTAATAAACATTATGAATTATTGTATTTATTACTTAAACTTTTTGTAATTATGGATATAATTATTGTATTTTTGTCTTCTTTTTTGTACAGTAAAATATTATATTTAAACTATTAAAAACTTGTTCAAAAATGTATTATTTTCCATTAAATAAATGTTTTATTCTAAAAAAAAAACAAGCGTTTTCAAAGTTCTGGATTCATTACTCTCTACAAAATGCAAGTTAACATTTTACTTATAATTTTCAGGATTATCCCCTAAAACAAATAATAACTGAGTGCAATAAGACTTTTACTTCGGAACCTAGTGGTATTGTGTGAATTTCAATATTTTATGGATTTTTAAATTTCGGATACTATTAAATAAAAAGTTTACCATTTAAAATTTTTTCCAAATAAATTTGATTGATTTTTTAACGATAACTTCTTTAATCTATTTAATCGAATTAAAAATAATTTTGCAGGCAATTTTAATGGTTATAGCAACGTCTAAAATAAAATTGCTTAATCCTTAATTAAAATTTAAACACTAAGTATGTATGGGGAAATGAAAACATAATTTTTAAACTTCATATAATTTTTTTCTAAAAACTTCAAAAAGATTTAACTTTAAGGATTTATTTTTGGTATTTAGATAAAATCATCTGAATATTTTCTGCGATAAATTTCAACATTTGTGGGGACACCATTGGCTAAAATACTACTTTTAAGCTATAAAATTGAAAATACGAGATTACTTTCACTTTAACTCCTTTAGGTTTCGAGTTGACCTCAACGACAACTCTTTTTGAATTACTTCAGCAAAATTTCAGAAAGTTATTCCCTTATAAAGAAAATAGTAAATTATACATAGATTTTGTTATTCCACGTTTAATACCCATTATGTCAATTTTGCATAAACTTAATGTCACTTTTAACGAGTTATAATTTGGTTAATATTTTTGTACTTTAGTTTTTTCGAAAAGTCAATACTTTTTGAGTTATCCCGAATTCATTATGTCCGTTTTTTTTTTTTTAAATGTATGTTTTTGATCAGTTTTTCATTAATAGCTAATAAAAATCTCACAATTTAATGGAAAAAGTTTACTAACAAAAAAAGTTTATAAAAAAACAAGGAGAAATAGTTATTTCTATGGATATTATATGAACCGAGTTATATATAGCTCGTTACAGATGCCGAGTCGCCAAAAAAAAGGTTAATAGTACCGTTTAGCGTTGAAAATAAAAACGAACAATATTTCGGAGAAAGCTACTCTTATTGTCAAATAATAAGAATTTCTAAATTTGTTGATCAAAATCTTTGTTTTTTTCGATTTAAATAATGGAGTACGAAAATTTTAAAAATATAAAAGAAATTAAGGAGGATACTTTTTGAGATATCGCCTCAAACATGGTATAAAAAGCGAAATTAAAACATTGAAAATTATCTATTTGATAATTTCTATAACGAATCCTAAAAAATGTTCATTTTTTGTTCCAATTTACAAATAAATTATTAAAGTAAAAACTTAATTTATTTATATAGTTAGTTAATATTTAATACAAAATTTATTCTAAATTAATCACTATCATCGTCCATAGCTAAAGCTGCTGCAATTTTCGCATCCTCATCGTCTTTATTTAACAACCCCCGTGATTGTAAATATTCTGAATATTGTTCTGGAATTCCCATAAACGTCTTCACTTTCGCCCGTAACTGTTTCCATGTCTCCTGATAATGATTCCTTCTATCCCGTGCCATAGCCTTATAATCATGACCGTATTTATCTAATAAATAGGTAATAAACTCTACTTGACCTTTTGGTAATCGAAAATTGCGTTCTCTAGGTGCATGAGCTTCACGTTCCAATTCTTCAGCTACGTGAATCTTTGGTGCTTTAATTTTAGGTTTTTTTTGTTTCTCTGGTTTGGCTAAGACAGCTTCATCGATAACTTCCTCGTGCCAAGCGCCGCCTTTCATAGATGTCAGAATTTGTTTTTTGATTTTTTGTTTAACATTGGATTTTTTTATGGATGCATTTGGATCGTACATAAGACCCATTTGTTTAAGGTTTTTCCTAATTGTTTTCTTTTCGTCCCATGCTTTATCGATAGGTTTGCTGCAAAAATGATATTAGAGTAAATCATTTTGAAGAAGAGTAAATAAAACTAATGTTTTGATAATTTGTTAACGGTCTAAACTACTTGAAAGGTTTAAAATCCTTTTATAAATTGACTTTAAGAGTTTTTAAGGTGTTATTTATGAAACAGGTTTTGAAAAACTATTCTTTTTTTTTTGGACGCAATCTATACAATGTATGTATAATTGTTTATTCAATAAAGTTAATTTATTTATTTATAATTTCTCTTGCTAATTTTTATATTCTCCAAATAAAAACACACTGCCTTTCAATTGGTATTTCTTTAGAGGGTTCTGTCCTCATGTTAAATGTTTCCTTTGTGTGATTAGTTTGGCAATCTACTTTTCGTAAAATACAATTTTTTAGCATATAGATTTTACAATCTACAAGACTATTCTATATTGTTTGCAAGATAAATCCCGGAATATATTGTCCAATACATTAAAATTAATCGTATATACTTACCAAGCAATTTTCCCAACATTTTTCTGTTTGCGATTTAGTCGTTTACGATTTACAATTGTACGAAAAACCTTCTTCCGTTTTTGCTTACGTATTTTCGTCATTTTGATTGTGTGCTCTTTATTGTAAATACAATTATTAGGTTATAATTTATGTACTTCACGTGTTTCTAATAAATGTCAACGAAGTTTAGTTGTAGATTGTGCTCAAAGATGTCACTACTAACGCAATTTTTGAATCAAAGATGTTTTAATGTTATCAATAATTTAATTCAGTAATGTTATTTATATAAAATATCTATCATAAACAGATAAATAATTTTAAATAATCGAATATTTCTGTACAATTTCTTTCCTTTTGAATTTGAAATTGCATACATAAATATATTATTACTCAGGGTTCCGTAGATGTGATTCCTACGCATACAAGATACTTAATAAGAATTGAATTTTAGTAATGAAATCAACTTCTGCTAAGCTAATAGTAGTTTAATTATTTATATTGCATTCACGACAAAGAGCATATAAACAGTCATAAAACTTCTTCTAACTTCTTTGATCTTACCTATATAGGCCTTAAAATTGATAGTAAACATACGCCGGAGGTGTTACATAATTACTATTTTAAATAATGAAATAGACCTTAATAACACTCCTTTATTAAATTTGAAATTATAAATATCGAAAAAATATTTATTAACTGCACCCACAGTTTCTTCATTCACAATAATCCTACCTACTTTCTCTATATATTTCCAAAATAAAAAAATAATTATTTCTTACTTTATAATGACTTTAACATATAAGTCAAAAGTGCACTCGTAATTAAAAAAAAAAATGAAAAGTGAAAATTAGACAAAGTAAAAAGTTTATATTATTTTTTATAATTATTTGTTCAATTGTTTGCATGTAAATTGTATAGAAAATGTAAAAAATGATTTAATATTAAAAATAAGACATTTTAATGTAGTTATTGGATTTCAAAATTGCCAGAATGATCGAAGAAGTAGCAATAGTAATTTTTTTAAATGAAAATATAAAGAATAATTCATTTAAATTTGTTAATAAATGCAAGAAATGTTCTATGTTAAATAATAAATGTTCTATGGTGTCTTTTTAAGATAATTATTCCATTTCATGAAACATAGATTGAATTGAAAGTATCGAATAACCGTTCTATGTATTGGAGTGCAAATGTTAATTCTAATCCTTTAAAATTTATATAATCTATTAATACAACAAAAGTAGTTAAAAATATCTTACTTGTATAATCTGACAAGCGCAGCCAAAAATGAAACATTTCGCTTTTGTTCATAATAATAATAATAATTTCATTGCATAGTTTTTATATTATCGTTATCAATTACAATCATAACAGTTGTGACAAATAAGAGGTAACACAATTCGGAATGAGGAAAGTTTAGTTATTCTAAAATGGATGTTAGTTGAAGAAATAAAAATCACTCAAATAAAGTCTACATAGCCCTGATAATAATTTAAGACATAAAAACTTTCGTATATCCCATTGGGGAAGAGTTAGTTTCCTATCAAAGCAGATTTCATTTCTACATGTAGCATCGCCAATTTCACTCGAAAAAATCCTGCAAAGCATTTATTTAAAATAAAATCCTGTCACAAGATACAAATTTTTGTTAAAACTGCTTAAAAATTTGACTTTCTTCGAATATCATGTAGTTTTACGATATCAGTAACCCTCAGGAGCTTAGTGCGTGAGGCAGTTCTGCACTTGATCGATTTTTCAATATAATTAATAATTTTTTTAAGCACATCTAAAAAGTAATTAAAAAATTTATTCGAATAATCAGGTTACAAAAAATTGTCTATAATAGAAAATAGTAAATATTTCAATAATTTCGAATATAACCTCACAATTCTATTCAAAATAAACTCAACGCAAACATATTGACTTGTCAATATAAAACTTTTGTTGAAAATTTTCAGTTTTCTCACTAACAAAATATACTATCATTCAAATTTTGCTTTATAAAAACTACTCAAAAAATAATAGTAAAAATATATAAATAACAATTAAAAAAAAAAAAAATTACAATATGAAAATCTCTGCGCAAGTCGGGTGAATTGAATTTTTGTATGATAGAAGCAAGAGACATAACACAAACTAAACCATGCAGTCTGTGTTACGATGGCGAAAGGTGTTTTTCGTATGGTGAACTATTATTGTGTATGGATATTTTGGCAAAGTTTTACCACAATTTTAACAAGTGAAATAACAAATCCAAATCAATTATTCAGTGAAAATATACCATCAATTAATTCAGTAATAGTTTTAAATCATACAATTATTAGTGATAATTTAAGCACGATACATAATCGTTATGTATTAGAATTACATGGTACAAATTTACATGAAAATATCGATATATGGCCAATAATTCGAGAAGCGAAACGTGGTGAATTATGTGAATCGAATGAATATTTAAGTAACTTTCATAAGTTGAGTATTTTAAATAATAGTTACGTTCAATATGACCTTGATATTAAACTACCCCGTTCGAATTATTTCGATATATCGTTAATATATTTTTGTGTCTCGAAAAAAAGTGTTTCGGTACATCAAGGATATAATGTTTCAGTTGTGTTTCGGACTAACTTATCATCGTCAGTGCATCATGAGGAAAACAGTGTTCAGCCAATGTATGTATTCAAAAAAATTTATTTTTATACTAAAAAATAGGTCATTTTAAGTATCCGTCGTTTTAAAACGATTTCGAAGATTTAAAACTTGAGATATTTATTTCTTTATGTGAGTCATTTGAAATTAAATCATCTGATTTTTGAATTCTAGTTGTAAAGAAAAAATCCCGGTAAAATGAGCCAATAAAAATCGGATAAGGTTGAGTTAAACCCATAAATGGAAGGTTCCATATTATGCAAATATTAGTTATATATATATTATATATATAACTCCTCTTGGGGCTTTTTGAGTTATTTTCATGTTATGCAAATATAATTTAAATACATAATAATTATGTTCTTGGGGTTTTTTCAGTTATTTTTACAAATTTAAATTATTTTGAGGAAAATAGGAAAATATTTTTAGAAAAATTTAAAAACAATATAACATATTATTTCTTGTGTTTTGTGTTTTGTACACCGGGTAGGTAGGTATATATGAATTTATAATCATAAACAAAGGGGGTAGTAGGATATAGCGAAATAATTATTTTGTTTTAATTTGGTATGCTTTTTTGATAAACACCTCTACAGACTCTAAACACAATCTGTCATGTCATATATGTATGCATTGTATTTTTTTTTTCAATAATTGCAAATTAATAACTCACAAAACAAGAGAAAAATTTTTTTCGAGAAAAATTCATAACATTTTTATTGATAATTATTTGTTTGAGTTCTATGAGTTCGCTAAAATTAAAAAAATACTATGGTTTATTAATAGAGGTTGTAGAAATCTATATCCAAAACACATACCCATTTAAAGATTGTGTATTCGTAAATGGTTTTTTTTGCTACAGACATTATATCCATATTTTATTTTCGATTTTCGTCTTGTATTCTAGATTTTGAAAAAAAATTCTCGAATTAAGTTTTATTTTATTTTAATAATTTTAATCAGATGTATTTTATTATTTAAATGAACATGAAGCGAAGCGAATTAAAAATATTTCTCTAGTTCCAAAGAGAGAAAATTAGGACCCATCTTCAAATTATAATTCATGTTTCGATATTTTTATATTCGGTATAGAAATTTATTTCTAAATAGAGATTCTTTGATTCTTTGATAGCGAGCCGAAATTTTAGTAACGTAATCTAAACATAAACAGTGAGTTTATTAAGTTCGTGAATGAGCAAAATCGGTTCATTGGGTCTAATGGATCTTTGACCCAACTTTTAAACTACAAAATTTAAACACAAAAAACGATTATATCTTTGAAACAAACAACGTTCGTTAGTAAAATATTAGGATTCGTTACAATTTAAGCTCAAATTCAGCTAATTAGCATGTATTGGTAATAACAATACATATTATTATACATATATAACTGTATAGACTGGATATTTATAGTATTTTATGAATGGTAATTAAAAATATTTCAAACAATGGTATTCAATCATTTGTAGGGTATCTAAACTATTAACTCTGTTAGTTAGTTAGTTAAAGAATTTTTTTGGGTAATATTCAATTTATGATTATGGAATTTAAAAAAAAATAAGTAATGAAGTTTCATTCCATAATCCTATTTGTTTGAAAATAAAAATCATTGTCGGTTTTTTGTATACGATATCCTAGAAACAAATAAATATGCAATAGTTTTCGATTAATAATTGTAAAGTGTTGTGTATAAAACACGCATTGCAGTAGTGTGTAGCACAAGCACCTAGCTGTTAAAAGTGTACACATTTGCTGTAATACCCATTAAACACCCATCATCATAATATAATGACTTACAATTATTATAAATATCTCTTAGTTTTTGGCAAAAATAAATCACTTTCATAAAAATTGCACACATATGTTACAGCAAATATACAAAAACCAAAACACTTTTTACATATTAATTACCTATCTAATGAAAATGTATATGAAAAAAACGTTTTAATTTTCCCATAGATTTAAAATATTATTTTCCCAGAAGAAAGAGTAGATGAATAATTAATAACCGTGATTTTCTATATTGTATACTGTGTTTTGTACAGAATGTTCTGTGACTTCGTGCAAAAATTTTAAGTAACTGTTGTTACTTAAGTCAGTAATAATTGAAAAATAAACGTTTTGAATTAATTAATTTGTTACATATCTTATTCATTAAATGTTTCAAATCTGCAAATAAAATTCGATGATTGGTTAATTAGGATTACAGATAACGTGTTTTATTATTTGCGAAATTAAATTTAAAATTGAAGTGGTCAAAACATTCTTATCGAATTTTTTCAATTTTTGGACATCTTGTACATTTGATTTCAAAAGTGTATTGTTGAATTGTACAATATTTTCGAAAGCTGACATATTTATAAATAATAACTTATAATAAAAAAGTTGACACACTGTTTATGAAAATTTATAAAAATACACCCAATTATTTTTTAGGATGATTGAAACACACTATACAATTATAAAAACAATTTTGGATCTAAATTTCTCTAAATTTATATTATGAAGGTGTCTGTTTTGATAATGAAATCGACGAACAATTTTTCTGTAACACTATATGTAACAATAAAATTTAAAAATTTTCGTATACATTTAATTTTTTACTTGAATCAATACAATATTCATTATTTAAAGTGATAATTTTATGTAATTTTGTAAAAAAAAAAAAAAAAGTAATCAATTTTTTAATACTTGTATTGTGTTCTAAAAAAAATTCTATTGTGCAATCAATCAATTAATTGGAATTATGATTTGTTTGATTTTTCAAGGTCATACTTATCCATTTTTTTTAAGAAAAATAAATACTGAGTGTAACAGAAAAATAGTGCTCAACTTATTAGTAATTTGTATCAGTTTGTGGTTTAGGATATACTTTATGTTACACTTTGTATTGAAAAAATATGGTAAAACTAAACTAATGCCTAATACAGTTTCTTGATTTTACTGATATTATTTTGAACAGCCCATGAAATAATAGCTTGAAATAAAAATTCTTATAAAATTTGTTCTAGCTCTTCAATAAATACATTTTAAGAATATAAATTATTTAAAAATCGTTATTTCTACGTTAAGGATGACGAACAGGAACTACGCAGTGAAACCACGGAACGTCCGTTAGTACATACATACAAGTTAAACCATTTTAATCGATGCACCAAAATTCCGCCGTTTCTATGTATGGTACGCAAAAACGGTTCGGATAAAAGTTGTTCAGGACAAAAAGACAAGCCTATCTATACAATTTGGACGGGGTGCTTTTCAAATTTTTCACATATTGATTAACTTCATTCTATTGTTAGGGCTTTTCATCTTCAAATGGCCTATGTGAGGTCATCAAAAAAATTTCTAGAAATGATTAAATAAAAACATCAGTTTCAAAATTACTTTTATTTCTTCAAATATTTTAGAAAATTGATGAAACGCAATAATCAATGAATGTGATAAACGATTAATTATATAACTCCACCCACAAATACAATGACGAATGTATTTCACGTGCTCGAAAAAAAATTTGAGTTAATCAGCATTATCAAATTTATAGCAGTTTTTGTTGAGGAACCTGTAGACATCTTCCACTAGTGTATGTCTTAATCAACCTTAAAACGCAGAACTTTCACAAAAATATTAATTTTAAACTCAAACTACCAAAAATTCCCTATTGTATAATAATAAAATTTCAGCCATTATTGATAAAATGTATCCCAAAATTTTTTTCATTATCCCAATCAAAAGCATATCAAATAATTTCATTATAGTGTTCGTAAAATATTACCGATAACCGCAAAGCTCTAATGTGTTTGTAGAGCTTTGTTCACAGTTTTTGAGTAAAAATACTGGAGTGAATAATACATGCTCCATGATAATTGATACTTATAAACAGTTCAAATAATGAAAACTAGCAGGCTCGGTCACGTGTTGCTGTGACATTTTTGAGACACTCGGTATTTGTTGTACACCCGGTATTTGGTGCTGGAGGACCCGTTGCAGAAATTTTCATACATTACCCGGTATTTGGTTTGGCACCCGGTACGCACTTCGGCTTTGACTCATGTTTGGCTATTTTTTAAGTCTTAAATTTTGTTACATTCAAAAATACAAATGTTTCCTCTTTATCTCACGTAGTTCCCGTTTTGTGGTAATACAGGCATAAAATATAGCTTATGTTGCCTCGAAATAAGTGTAGCTTTATAACGTTGAATTTTTCAAATCGATCCAGTAGTTTTTAAGTTTATTTGTTATATACAAAAATACAAATGTTTTATTTTTATAATATTATAGTAAGTATTGATTAAAAATTAAACATGCAGCATATTCAAATAATTAAATCTGTTAATTGTTATATTCATTTGTTTTTATTTAAATACATTTGTATAAAAATTCAATGACCGAAGCCCCACAAAATAATTCATTTTTTTTACAAATATTATTTATTTACAAAGCTGTAACAACAAATTATTTTTAACAATTTTATAAATAATTTTCTAAATAATTTAAAACGTAATACAATTTAAGTATTTTGCTAGGAAAAAAACCAACCCTATTATTTTAAATGAATGATAAAGACCGAATTCACCAGGTGTTTGATATAAACGATGAATCGCATATTGTAATTTTCCATTTATATGCAATGATTGTGTACTGTGTGTTTCGTTTTAAGTGCAAGCAGCTTTTTATTTTGGAGTATAACGAACAATTTAAATAATTTATACACTCAAAATGTATCACACGTGTACTACATTATTTTATGCCGTGATTTGAGCAAATTAATAGCACTAAAATCGGAAAACCATATTAGGAATTAATTTCTTTTGAAAAATGATAGCAAATTCGGTTTCTTCATATTTCAAATACCTTAATGTGAAGTTTCAACAAAATTTTCGTACAGGTCGATTTAAATTTTTTATTGCTTTATTCATGAAACCTAAAACGTTTCAAAATGAACAAAATCGGTCCATAGGATCCAACTTTTGAACCATTAACGATAGAAGAAAAATTCAAAGTCAAAAAATGTTTTGTTTTTTTCTTTTTAAACAAACAATTTTTGCTTCAATCATTCTTCCGTAAAATGTTTACATTCGCCACAATTTCAGTTCAATTGTAGCTAATAAGCACATATATTATATTTCAATATACATATTATTTTATGTATTATGAGTATTTTATGAATGCTTATCATTAAAAATAGTTCAAACATTGATACTGAACCATATGTCAAGTATCTAAACAATTAAGTCTGTTAGTTATTATCTCCACTTGTTAGTATTATATTTATAAATGATATTAAAATTACTTAATTATAGTAAAAGTGACCTTCAATGAGATTCTTGACATATTAAAATATATTAAATGGCTTTTGTAATTTTATTTATACAAATAATTTACTGCGATAAAAAAAAACATTGTAATTCTTTGTTTAAAATTATTTGATTAAATTTTTGTAAACTAATTAAAATAGTATTTTCCTTTCTATTGCAGCTTTGTTGTTTTAATTAAATTTGTTTTTACGGACTTGATTATCAAAGGGCTGGGAATGCTAAGTAGATACTGGATGCCACAGGAGAAAAGCGCAGTAAAGTAAGCTACACGATTCCAGAAAATAGAACCAATTATGAAACTGACATACAAAAATTTCTAGTTAATTTCGACTTTTTTTTAAAAGTCTAAAGATAAACTGAAAAAAGAATCAGACTATTTAACTAGTTTACAAGGATAAAGTCAGCTAGTCAAATCTATAACCATTACCGATATTGTAGAATACACTCCATAAGATTTTTCAGCTTCTTTGAGATAAGACTTTCCACGAGTTTGATAAATTTCAAACTCGCCGGAAAATTTTTTCCCCGCAAAATGCAAATATATTTACAGTTTTTCTTAAATGATATTCAAACTTCAAGCCCTTTTAAGTAACAGATTCGAAGGCAAATCATTTCTAAACAAAATTCAAATATCTCGTAAAACCGTTTTTTTGTCACAATTCTCGATCCTTAATGGTTCCATCAAAACAGGGAACTGGATTAAATTTTGTTTATTACTTCAATTGAAGTGTCTTACGAAAATGGATCTGAAGTTATTTTTTAAAATATTAAAAAATAAATCATTCAAAATTTCTAATTAAACAAAGACGGAAATACATACCTACGTATGACGACGTCACTTGTTAGCCTGTCCATATAAATTACATGTAAAACATCGTTTTCAAGAAAGTTTCACATTTTGATGTGAAATAATAGCAAATTTAGTATTAGTCTTGTACCCTATTCGAGTGTTTTAAGATACCCTAATTGAACCTTCTAGGCTAACTTTTATCGAGTTCCATATGTATGTTAACACGAAATTTCAGTTCCATTTAAGAAAAATTAAATATTGTGTTTTAAATTTTCGTGAAAAATTTGACGTAATTTTTGGTAAATTAATTTTTTTCATATGTGAAATATGGCTTTAACATTTCAAATAAGCTGAAACTTCTTGTGTACTTTGTTTTGGATTATCTTTATTGCTTTATGGGTTTGACAGGTTGACTTTATCCGTGCAAATTATTTTTCCTATTTTTCCGCTGTTACACTTAACAGATCCAAATCATTTTCTGGTATCTCGAAATTATAGTGTGTTTTCATAATATGTATAAATTGTCGATATCGATTAGATTATCTTACTGACCTCAGGATATAGTGAGTAATCTGTGTGATATTTAACCACAAGTGTCTGGTATTTAACCAAATGTATATAATTTAGTTTAATCATCGATCATATTCGGGCTCTATATTTTTACACCTGCCATATGTGAAATATAAAGCCACGTACATATGTGTAACGTAACTGCATAACACAACTTTGTCACGTAACAACTACATTTGTGTGGACGTAACACCGTCGCGTAACAAAAGTTGATATGCGATGATGTTACATCACGTTCCAAAAATTATCGGTAAATTGGAATCACATTAAAAGATGTTGCTGGGTATGGTGACGAATAGTGTGGGCATTAAAACGCAATATTTGTGCTAATACAAGACGTAAACATTATTCATTTTTATTTTATTTGTATTTAAATATTTAGATATTTAGATATGGTGTGGAACGAACAAAATACAATTTATTGAAATTTATAAACATATTTTGGTACAGGACTATAATAATGTCTTTATTTTTTTGTATTATGTCATATGTTTTGTATTATGGCGCTAAGATTTACACTTTTGTTTAGGTGTTAATTCACCCTTGACCGTTTTGTAAATTTGTTTACGATGTTAACGCTATTTGCACGTTAACGACTCACGTGTTAAATGAATTGATCATCTTTTGTTTTTGAAAATACCCCTGCATTTAAAATTAACATGGCCACATTTAAAAATATATAAATATTTGAAATTTTTCTATGACATTTCTATTAACTATCAAATGTTGATATGCAAAATACATCTCCATTGTAAATAAAAATCACTGTATAAATTATATATATATATATATATATATATATATATATATATATATATATATATATATATATATATATATATATATATATATATATATATATATATATAATTTATACAGTGATTTTTATGTACAATGGAGATGTATTTAACATATGACCATTTGATATATATATATATATATATATATATATATATA
Organism: Chrysopa pallens; assembly: GCA_020423425.1. Taxonomy (NCBI): domain Eukaryota; kingdom Metazoa; phylum Arthropoda; class Insecta; order Neuroptera; family Chrysopidae; genus Chrysopa; species Chrysopa pallens. Next base: position 40,051,657 of record CM035595.1, on the reverse strand, counting down.
TTTCATATTCGCTATATTATTTTTTAATTTTGTAGTTTACATAAATGTTGTCTACTTTTTTTTTTATGTTGTCTATTTTTAACAGAGTTAACTGTTTATATACTCCACATATGATTGAATATTATTGTTTGGACTATTTTTAATTAGCATTCATAAAATACTGTAAATATGTAGTCTTGTAATATACTTGTATAATAATAATATGTATTGTAAATATCGATATGTTTTAATTAGCTAAATTTGTGACGAATCCTAACATTTTTCAAATAAAAGTTGTTTGTTTCAAGAAATAAATATTTTTGATATTGAATCTTTCATAATGTAAAAGTTGAATCAAGGATTCATTGGACCCAATTGATCGATTTTGCTCATTCCCGAACTTAAACTCACTTTTTACGTTTAGAATACGTCACAAAAATTTCAGGTTGCTATCTTTTTGTATTTTTGAGTTATCGTGATGACGTGCCGACGGACAACCGGAAATGGACTAATTAGGTGTTTCTATGCAACACCTAATTAGGTGTTGCGATCATATTTGGTAAAGTACAGGTGGCAATCTTAAGTAAGATACCAAAAAAACTTCGTTAATATTATTAACATGTTTTACCTTGTAAATAGACATTTAGTTTTTTTAAAATATATTTTTTTCTTTATTTTTAAATATTTTCATACCCTGAAGTAATAAGTTTATGTGTCATTCATAGAGTATGGCGCATCGTACACAGTATGTGTTCTAGCTTACTGTCTTTTTACTTTTGTGGGTAGGCGTGGACGAGAATGTGTGTTGGAGTATAATAAAATGTCAAAATACGAACTAGAAATATGATTTTTTTTCATAAAAAAATATCTATAGAATTTTAATCAATAATTATACCCGACAAACAGTGAGTGTGATTCAAGTGTAACCACGCTTTTATTTAGAAGTATAGAATTAAGTATAATTTTGTATGTACTGCATCTAAGTATTTTGTGTATTCTACATCCTGAACTATCACTTCCTCAGTGATATTCGATAATTATTTGATTTATTTGATCATTTGTAATGGGTATACGGATATCTTTATAGTTCCTTATAAAATCGACCAGAGCTGCATATCTTTTCCTTCCCTTCTTACGTCTGTCCTTTTATTTTGACTTGTACAAAGTATTTTTTTTTCTTTAAAACATGAATAAAGTTTGAGTAAAATTTTTCTCTGAAAATGAACATTGCGAATTTGTAGATTGATTAAACAGTACAATAAATTTAAATGTCATGTAACAGAAGTTTGGCGCGCACACCACTTTTAATTTAATCAAATAGAAGAAACTTAGGCAAAACATTTTAGTGAAAGGGTTAGTAATTTTCAAATGGCCTATGATACCGTGAATTTTTATTGAAGTATTTCTTTAACCATTTTAGTAAAGTTATCTTCGTCAGAAAATTTTCTATAACAACCCTTAAAATCAAACTATTTTTATTAGGTTAAATAACTTGAAACCGCTCAAATTATGATCAAAATAATCGTTTCCAAGGAATAGATTCTATAAATTTGATAGAAATTTGTAATAAGTTTGAAGCATGCACAGCACAACAGCAGGTGATGTAGATCAAAACCGTGCTGTAAATTTATCAATAATTTTTTGATTGTTTATATGATTTTAAAATATCGATTGATGACTACTTAATCAATGGATTAACTTTGTTTTTAAATATGGCCTTTAGTAACAAAAAATATATTGAAATTAATATCTTTAAACAGATTATGTAACTTAATATTAAATTAAATTTTTTTTTCCAATATAATGTCATTTAACATCTATGTATGGACTAAATTGTAATTTTAATTCGTCTAGGTCTTGGGAAAATTATACCTTTCAGTTTATGTTTCTGGTAAAATATTCATCTGCAATATAAAGGAAATGTAAAGTAAATTTCAAATTATTTGACTCGTTATTCTGAGGCTGAAATTAGACCTTGTCGATAGTATTTGCAGATTTTGCAATTAATAATTTTTTTAAAGGCGACTAGAACTTCAACTGCCTGGCGCATATTGCGGCTCGGGTGGCACAGCCTGACTCGACAAAGCACATTATGTTTTTTTGTCACATACACGAATGAATTTGTCAGCGTAAATTTACGATACGATGCTACACAGCTTGACCGACGAGACGCGATAAGAACGTGGTACAGTGCCCGAGACACATTTTCTTGCGCTACGCGTCAAAAGTTTCACGAGTGTGCCAATTAAAAACTATAAAACAAAAACTTAACCCAAAATAAATAAAAAGACGTATCTACTGGGCGAGAGAACTGCGTGGCAATACACACCCCCCCCCCCCAACACGAAGCGTGTGGCGCCATCGCGTCATATCACTCGCGCCGAAATTTTCTCCAGACGTAATAGAAATGTGTGTGCGAGAACAACAAATGATATCGACGTGGAATCGCTTTCATTCGACGCTTAATTACGTATCTTAAAACTTGAAAGGAATCTTACCAAATCGGTTGAGCAGTTTTCTGGATTTAAAAAGATAAAAATCGCCTATATCGCCTTCCCTACCCTCATGAAACTAAGCGTAACTTTTGAACAAATCACTATCCCCTCTTGTTCGAACCACATGATTTATGAACATTGTCTTACTTCTCCCTGAAGAAGTAGACACGAAAAATTTAAGATTTGTCTTAACAAATTTCATCATTTTTATGTAAAATTTTATTCAGATTAATCATCAGAAAACACTTTTAGAAAAAATTTTGTTTTTGCTTACATTTTTCGAATGGAAAATTAGACTATAAGTTGTATAAAAGTTTCCATAAGCTGCACTAACTCTTATGCATGGAAGTTAAGTACTTTGATAATTGAATTAAAATTTAAAAAATGCAATTTTATTTACGTAGGCACATTTAATATTCCTCTCTTGAACGATATTCACATGACATTATTTTATTTATTCATCATGCAATTTACAAGTGGGGTACTTCATATTGAATGAAACGCTGATTATGATTACTGCATATGCTTTGACTGATTAGATTACAAATATGATGTTTTTATTTAAGAAATATTACAAATTTATTAATTATTATTACATCCATCCTTTTGAATCAAATGTTTTATAATTAGGATACAAAATAGAGATCCATATCAAATATCTAGTGTAAAAAAAAGTAGAAAATAAAATTGTATATAATTAAAGAATTACGGAAATTACATACAATTTGTAGAAGTTGACACAATTGACTAGACAATATTTCCTTATACTACAGTCATTTTAGTTATGACTGTTGAAAGATTTTATCTCCAAAGAACAGTAAATAACAGGATATGACGTCAAGATTGAATCATGTCTTTATGCTGTACGATGTTTCCTAACACTTTTTCTTATGATAAATTTAGAGCAAGATCTGAAGGGACTTTAGTACGCAAACAGAAAGCACACTGAGTTTAATCAAAAGTATTGTTAGTATGTATTAATTTGATAGTATTTTATTTATAATTAGCAGGGTTGGTTACGCGGTGCTGTGACAATTTTGACACACCCGGTATTTGTGGCGGCAACTCGGTATTTTGTGTAGGAAATCCGTGGTCGAATTTTTTGTATATACACCCAGTGTTTGATATGGGACACCTGGTACTCCCGTGCCGGCCTTCACAAAACTGTACGAAATCCGTGACACGAAATTTGTATATACACCCCCGGTATTTGGTATGCGCATCCGGTACCCCCGTACCGACCTTCACAGAACTGTACAAAATCCGTAACATGAAATTTGTATATACACAACCGATATTCGGTGTGGGCCACCTGGTACCTCCGTCCTTTGACATCCGAGGCGGCTTTTGGTCTTGGCTCCGCATCACAGAAATAAGTAGGCTACTTTTTATTATTCCTTAAATTTATTCGTTACATATATAAATACTAATTTTTCCACTTTATTCCGTGTAGTTTCCGTTCTCGTGGGAATACAGGCATAAAAAGTAGCCTATGTTACCCGACGATAGATTAGCTTAGAATTAGGAAAGAATTATTCAAATCGGTTCAGTAGTTTTTAAGTTTATTTGTTACATACAAAAATATATACAAAAATACAGAAATTGAAATGTTTCCTTTTTATAATATTATTACAGATATGGAACCACAAATTACATAGTTAACTTCTCACTTGACTCTTAGACATAATATGCAACTATTTATATATAAACAATAATAAATATTATAAGTGTATTGATAGAAAATATATTTATTTCTATTATATAATAATTTTCATGTCACGCAAATCAAATAAAATATTTAAAAAAATAATATAATAAATAATAATATTAATATGATATTATTAAATTAATTAGTAAATTTAATATGAACAATAAACTATTAATTTAATTAATTACTTAGAACACATTGTAATGTATATTTATTATTGTAATTATTTTTTACAAGGGATATACGATTTTATTAATGGTACAGAATGATTATGACTAATTGGTTACCTACATAAAATATAACAAACTCGTATAATATCGTTGTATCATCAAGCATGGTCGTAAAAATGATAAGTCCAGAAAATGATTCGTCAACATTTATAGAATGTGATTTTTCCATACTCAAAATCCTTTTCTAATAATAAATTAAAAAATCGAGGCTTAAATACTAAAACTTCTCACATACTAGTCCAGTCAAAAATTTGAAAAAGAAAACGAATTTGGAGTTTGCGGGATAAAATATTGCTTGAAATAATTTTTGGGTACTTTTTGATCAGATTATTCTTTAATTTTGTATAGAGTGGGCTTGGGGAAAAAACGCTTCATTTTGAGATATAGATCAAAAACGGAAAAAAGTGTCAAAATTTGTTAAAAAAAGTACCTACCCAGAAAACAAAGTTCTGGGTAAAATTTAAAACTTGTGTTCAGTGTCTCAAACAAAATGGAGGGTGAGAAAATCAAAACTATAGCAGAATTTTCCTTTTGAGAATCCTAATACATCGATCCCTAATTGGTTATTCCATTTGGTAAACAAAAATATCATCAAATATTAAAAACACCAGTACAAACGATTAGCATTATAGGTAAATGTAATGTCGGGTATTTTTTACTGGCTTGATCCGTTTGCAGCCCTTCAAAATTATTTGAAAAATTAACTTTTACTTTAATATAAATCTAAAATATAGTCAAATATAAAAAACCGTATCAATCTATGATCGATCATTGGTAGAGGATTTAGTACAGAGGGTATTTTTTGGAATATTGATAAATCCTTTTTGGGTAAGTTGTATTTTTGAAATTGTCTAAATAAAGCAACTTTAAATGTAAAAAATCGAATCAATCTAACATCAATAAAATTAGGTTTAAGCGAAGATGGTATTTTTAGTGGACTTGTGTTATTGGCTGCTGTTGGAGTAGTTTCATTAGAAAAATTATTTTTTTTTAAATCAATATAAAACCAAAACAGATGCAAATGAAAAACCGCCTCATTCTAACATGCATAGAAGTAAAGTTAGCATTTTTTTTTGATAGACCAGAGTCGATAAATTTTGAAACCAAATTTTAGTAGAATGAATCCTATTGGAAACGGAAGAGAATATAACAAAAATTAAAGGAAAACTAATTTACGGGCGATCAGAGATCGGAAAGTGAAAGGGGGTGTTCTGTTTCCAATGGGTTTCATCCTACTATAATTTTTTAATTCAATTTTTACCATTTTTAATGGCTTCAACCCTCGTCTATGATTTTGAATGAATCGAATAGTTATGAAACAAAGCAATACGTTAAAAAAAGTTTCATTATTTTTATAAATTTGATGTTTACTTAGAAAACCGTTTCACTTTTTTATACCTTTCTGTGTTCTATGTCATCATCATCAGATGTTCTTCGAAATTTTATTTACTTTATGTATTTGAAACAAACCGGTTTGATCTGGTAAATTGATGATTGTTTGTTGATGAAACAAATTTACACATATAATGAATGTGGAATAATTAGGTAATCGACTGACTGACTGACTGCGTCTGAGAATATATTTACAATTTAATAATTTGTTTGTGTTATGACAAATGTTTTCTTAGAGCTTAGAACTACTAGGTGGTTTGTTTTTAAAATTTACTTTTAATATTTATTATGTAAATACTAGCTGAGCTCGCGACTTCGTGCCGCATAAAACTTCAATTTTATTGTAATTATTCGTTGCAATATTACATACAAAGTTTGACACTCCACCCATTTTCAATTTTGCTTTTGAGGGAGCATGTAAAAGTAGTTCAAGTCACTCCTGATAATCGAGGTTTTGTCAATTCGGATACTACGATTATATATATATATATATATATATATATAAAAGGACAAATCTAGATTATCGGGACTTATTTGGACTACATTTACGTGCAAACTCTTCCAGGCACAAAAGTGCAAATGGGAGGAGTGTCGTTAAATTTTTAGTAAAATATTTCAAAGAATTATTTCAATAATCAAAATTTGTACTCTTTTTTGGAAAAATTACCTTATTTTTCCCTGACTAAGCCAGTAATTTGCATTGCTTTTTTAATGGTGATTTAATGCTGATAAATTTTCGATTTTATTGAAAGTTTATATGAAGTTGATATTCAAATGGCGGTTCATCAGGCGCACCCAATTTATACTCAGCAGAAATTTGTATCCCTCCCGTCCACCTTCTCGGAGTTTGCTGACTTTCATAACAGTGTATGACTGCTAATAAACATTCAATTCCAATATGAATTAATCGACTTGAATTGTCATTTGCAACGCTACCTCCCGAACTATAACTGCCTGTCTTGTATATTTAGGCTATTTCATGAATGCTAATCAGCCTAATTATACAGTCCATACAGTTATAAAAGTTCATATTTAATAAAAATGTGTATTGCAAAAATATATGTTCTTATTATCAAATTACTATACGGTTTTAACCTAAATACCTAGAAATGTGAGAAAATTTCCTTTTTAAAAATGTTTGCCCATCATGCTATACCAAAATTTTGTTGATATATTCTGATATATTTTGTTATATGTCGAGCATAAAAAAATTGTTCGAAATCAATCCTGTAATTTTTCCATGATCCGCGAACAAAAAAAAAAAATATTTAATTAGATATTTGTGTAAAAAAATTTTGTTTAATAAGAATAACCTTGCTTTTGAAACTGTAAGTAATGCCGAATTTAATTTTAATTATGGTTCAGTATATAATAAACCTGCGCCATTAAAATATTTAACAATACTGAGATTTGGTATAATTTTATATTAAGGCAGTACAAACAGCTTACCATTTTAAAAAATTCTGCGTTAATAAAGCGTACTTGAAGCTGCGTACACACGTTCAACACTCGCGTGTAACGTATCACCTTAACCCAACTTTGACGCACAACAGCATTGGGTAGACGTGAACGCATAACACCATCGTGCAACACAAGTTTTTACTCGACGATGTTATATCGCGTCACATAAATCGGTATTTTGGAAACGTATCAAAAGATGTTGCTAGGTAGGGTACGAATAATGTGGTCTCAATAACGCAACATTTGCATAGACAAGCCCTAACCATTATTCATTTTAATTGCATTTCAATATTTCGATGTATTATATATAATATGTCGAATATAAAAACTCAAATTCAGCTAATCAACACATAACTATTAACATATTATTGTATAGCAAACTATTTATAGTTGTTTGAATAATGCATTTAGTGTATTTTATAAATGTTAATAATCAATAACCTCAAAAATTGGTACTATGTCATAACATATGTTGGGTATATAGATAATGAACACCGTTCCTTTTTATCAAGTTGTTTTTAATTTTATTTATTAAATTATTAAGTTTTTAATCGAATAAACTCTTAGTCCGGAAGGTAGCGTTGCATTTTTCATGGTGATTTCAGGCCGATCAATTTTCGATTTTATTGAAAGTTTATATGAAGTTGATAATCGAATGGTGGTTCAGCAGGCGCACCCAAGTTGGACTAATATATTTCAGGTGGCTTGAAATTAATATTATAGTTTCAATAATGTAGTAAATAAAAAAATACTCTGCAGAACATTTACGGGTGGAATAATTGTCAGCTGACTATGACATTTTATTGCCTTTGATGGAGATTGAATGGCTGACTTTCATAACAGTGTATGACTGCTAATAAACATTAAATTCCAACATGAATTAATCGACATGAAATGATTGTTTCATTTGCAACGCTACTTCCCTGACCATCTGTACTGTGTTGACTAAACTCTCACGTGAGTATATTTATTATTATTATTATTATTCAAATTATTTTATTTGCAATGTTTGAATATATTTTCTAATAACGATAATGTTTTCCAATTGAAATAACTTTGTTGAATCATGTGTCTACCATTACAAGTCACATTATGATATAGTATTTGTAATTTGGAAATATGCAGGCGTTTGTTGTTGATAGACAATTGACTATTCGTCGTACCGTGCATAGTACGTGGAAGGGAGTTCTTAATCAAATGATTTGCCACGAGTATCTAAAATTTGTAATAAAATATTCACATTCTAGAAAATATAATTATTTGTTCAATTATTTGTCAAACAAAAATTATTGAATAATTACATAAAATGACATTTAATTGAAATTATTGGATTGAAAATTATAAGAATAAACGAAGAAATTTATTTATTGCATAAGTAATTATTTTTAATTGCAAATATCAATAATTATTCATTTAAATTAGCTAATAAATTTTGATGCACGGTGCTATAAACTTTATAATAAGCTACACAGACTTATATATACCATTTGATTAATATAGTATTATTTCTTAACCATAAAAACGAATGAAAACTAAGGACAATGGGAGGGGAAGGGGTGAGTTTTTATGGATAAAACACAGTTTATCTCGATTTTCGACTAAATAAACAACAACAAGATGCAAGAACCATGGAAAAAAGTTAATTGGCTAAGTTGTAGGTAATAAAAAGATTTACAACTTTTTTCACATAACCTCAAAATTTTTCGATTGAAAATTAGAGTGCTTTTTCGATATTTATTCAAAATTAGCTGAACAAATAAATATTTTAATGGAACATAAAAAAGTAAGTTCTCACCGAATTTCGTAAAAAATAACAATATTTTTGTAAAAGATAGAAAAAGATAAAAAATCAAAAACTTGGTTATTTCAATTTTTCATATGAATTTTCAGGAGGCTATGTCAAAAAAGTGTAAATGCAAAAGTTGTAGATATTTGTACTACCTTTAACATAGTACTTGTAGTTTTCCGGAAATCGAGATAAACCGTGTTTTACCCTTAAAAACTTATCCCCTTCCACTTCCCGACCTCTGATCGCTTGTAAATTATTTTTCCTTTCATTTTTGTTATATTCTCTACCGTTTCCAATGAGTTTCATCAATATCTACAATAATTTTTTTTGTTTTCAAAAATTATTGCCCTGATCTATTTTTGTGCCAAATCTTCATTCAATCTGCTCAGCGGTTTGAGCTACGTGTTCATAGATCAGTCAACCAGTAACAGTTTTCTTTTAGACATATTTGTAGATGAATCACTTAAAATAAAAACTAATTAAATTGATCCAGTAATATTCAAGAACTGCTGAAGGTGGTGTATTTTAAATGATTTAGTTGTAGTAATTGTAATTATTTTTAGATTACAATAATAATGATGCACGCCTCAGGTGTATCATTTTGTTTGCTAATATCACGTTCACCTTTTTATAGCTTTATGTATATATAAACGTATATATAAATAAAATTGTTAATTATTTGTTAAATGCTTATAAAAACAAATTTATAAATATTAGAATTTAGTTTTAAATATTGTAAAATGACTTAAACGATTATACTTTGTGTGTCATAAAAACACAAAGTCAATATAACTTTAGTCATAAAATAACATTCAAATTTTTATACTTTATAAAATATATGAGTGTAGTATAATCAAATTGAAATAAATGAACCGTCCTGAATCTTTTATGTTTATTTAAATTTACAATTTTATGGCATTTTTTTTAAATAATTTATTTAGTTTAAAATGAAATTTAATTTTTTTTTAAAAATCTGATAGATAGAGATCTTAAAACATCATTAAAATTTTTTACTTTGTAATTTTAGATAAACTTCATAGATTTAGTTCGGTCCGGTTTTTTTATACTCGGCATACATAATATGTCAGAGTTTCTTAATTTTGATGTAAAGTTTGTTACGCTACCTAATATTGTCCCCAAAAATAAAATTTTGATATTGGTGTTCATATAAACACGTAATAACTCCAAAAAAAAAAAAGATATAGCCAGCTGAAATGTCGTGAATGAGCAAAATCAGTCCATTGGGTTCAATAGATCCTTGATTCAACTTTTAAATTATAAAAGATAGAGAAAAGTTTAAATACAAAACATGTTTTTTTATGTTTGTTTTGTTTGAAACATTTGAAACATCTTTGAGTTCTCCGCGATTTAAGTCCAAATTTGACTAATTAACGCATATAGGTAATAATAATATATATTATTTTTATACATTCATTTTTATAACTAAATAGACAGGATATTTATAGTATTTATGAATTCTAATTAAAAACAGTCTAAACAATGTAATTAAATCATGTCGATTACCTAAACAATTAACTATGTTAGTTGTTATCTACACTTGTATAATTATTAAATTTACCTATTTTAAAATTTAAATAGAATTTTATAACCAATAAATACAGATCGTTTTTATATCCGATATGTATGAACTATTAGAGTATATTAAACTTAAGATAAAACAAAAACTTTCATAGTGTATTCCAGACTTAGTAAAATATTAGCTTTCGTATGACTTTGATTAGGAACATTTTGTTGTAAACTATTTCAGCTGAAATTATTTTAAAACATTTAAATACTCGGTTGTTATGTTTTGTTGAGTTGATTATCAGAATTAATTTTGTTTATCTATCTAAAACATTTATTTTAAACTAAAAAAAAAAAAAATAATAAAATACACTAATTTTGTGGTAAGTAATAATTTAAGTAAGCATAGAAGATATGCATGTATGTATCTATCTATCGTTGTTCCGCCGTATTTTTCGAACGCATTGTTCGATTTTAACGAAATTTGGTAGACATGCTCACCACAGTCCGGAAATTTACTGTATTGATTTTAACCAATAAAGTTAAAAATAGAAATAATAATAATAAAAGATGTTATTTTGTTGTGTAAATTGAAAAAAAAAAAAAAAAAATTGTTATTGTGTTTTGATTTAAAAACTTTACACAAATCTATTATATATAATGAATATTCACTATAATGTGATGTCGTCTATTCACTTGTTAGAAACTTATTATTTAACGGTTAACTATGTATAATAATCATATACTACATACGTATTTATTTGTGAAGATAATAATTGAAATAAATTAGAATGCGTGCGTGTGTATGTACCTATATGGATGTCTAAATTAAAAAAATACTGTACACAATGTTATGCTGGGTGCCCCTGTAATCATATCAAGACATTGATAAACTTCTAAAAATTTGTTTATGACTTAGTTATGATTAGTGTAACAAGTTTTTCTCTACAAAATTTCTGAAGACAGGATGTTGTTTTCGATTGTCCCCACAGACTTAAATTTTATATAAACCCATTTTGATGTGAAAAATCTATAGACAACTAGCTGACCCGGCAAACGTTGTTTTGCCATATAAATAATTTCCTAGTAATTTCTAGTGTAGACAAAAAATAGCTTACTTATTGTAAGTATGTATGTATGTTAGAATGTGTATATTGTATGTATGTAAGAATGTGGTATATGCGTGAAATAAGCATGAAGCGCTGTGAACGATGAGGGAATATAAAAATAACAAAAGTTAATATGAGAGTTACACTGAGATAGCAAAATAATAATTGTCAACGTTACTACTACACTTGATGCATAAACAATAATGATGGCCGACAACTGTGTAGGGAGTAAGAAAGAAAGGGGACCGGCTTCGTTTTCATCCCTACTCCTTGCTGTTTACTGGGTCAGAAGTGACACCTGTAGACATCTGGCGGGGATAACTAATTAAATGACGATTGATCAGTTTTCGACCGGAGAGGAAAAATGATTAAATTACTAAAATGGCTATTAAAAAATAAGGGTTGATCGTAGAAGGGTGAAAATTGAGGATTGTATGTATTTTTGTATGTTGTATCATAAAAAAAGAGAAATTAAAAATTTTGTCTAAAAAATAAAAATAAAAATTTAGGGGTGGACTACCCCTAACATTTAGGGGGATGAAAATAGATGTTGGCCGATTCTCATAGATACCGGATAAGCACAAAAAATTTCATCAAAATCGGTCAAGCCGTTTCGGAGGAGTATGGCATCGAAAACTGTGACACGAGAATTTTATATATTAGATGATTGCAAAAAAATATAGACCAACACCAATTATGCTCATCACTATAATGGAACTAGAATGTCTAGTAGTTTTTTGATATAAAACTTTTATCTGTAATTCTTACCTCTTCTGAGATATAAGCCGTTTCATATTTTAAATATCTTCTTAAGATGAACGTTGAGGTCTAGGCTAGTCTTCAATACTTTTTTCGTGATTCGCGGGGGTGAAAACTTAAAGTATCAAGTTTCCCCTCGTTGTGTGTAATGTAAATTAAAAATTTTTCTAAGAAATAAATTTTAAACTTATTAAAGTGTGTGTGTTGTTGATACCATTGCTATGTCGTAGTTGTTGATAGGCAGACAAACTTTATTATGGAACATGGTGTCGATTCCCATAAGTACATAAAATTACTATAAATGCTTTGACTATTTGTACACATCTTGTACAACTTATAATTATAAGTAATATTGTGTAAGACAAACACATTGCATCTACAAATTACATTACATTACAATGTAAATATAACAACAAATCAAAACAAACATTACTTGTTTATTATTTCATTATATTTTAGTCGGGGAGTCTACTCATGTGTTAAATGAGAGTTTTCTCAAACGTTGTTTGGGGGCCTTATTGGATTTTGAAGTTTTAATTCAGCACACGAAAGAAATTCCCAGTCAAAAGACTAATAATTCGTCGTGGTGCAATCGCGATGACTTTTTGTAAATGCTAAAGAAATTAATCGTTTTGAAATACTAAAGCTCATTTGAATCTGTCGCGAGTAAATCCCCTTCTATAGTTGATTCCCTTATAGCCCGGAAGGTATTAGTATTTCAGGCCGATCAATTTTCATTTTTATTGAAAGTTTATATGAAGTTGATAATCGAATGACGGTTCAGCAGGCTAATAAGGTGGACTAATAACAAGGTGGAGGAATAATAAAATATATTTCAGGTCGCTTGAAATTAATAATATTGTTTCAATAATTTAGTTAATAAAAAAAAAATAGTCTGCAGAATATTTACGGGTGGAATAATTGTCAGCTGACTATGACATTTGATTGCCTTAGATGAAGATTGCATGGTTACTCAACAGAAATTTGTATCCCGCCCGTCCACCCTTTCGGAGCCTGCTGACTTTCATAACGGTTTATGACTGCTAGTAAACATTCAATTCCAACATGGATTAATCGACTTACAATGATTGTGTCGTTTGCAACGCTACCTCCCGGACCATTACTATCATTTGTAAAATAAACAACTGTTATAGTAATTATTATAAAAGTAAATTTTATAGTATTCATAATAATACCATACATAACAAAACCATGCATTTAATAGATAGTGAAGCAACAATGTACAGTTAACTCTCACATGGTCAATGTTGTAGGGATGCGAACAACACATCGATATTGATATGTATAAAGCATCGATACATTATTCATTATGACGATAAACAACAATATTTTATTATGAATATTATTAAAGAGAACTTTAGTTTTTTTCGAATAAATTTCGATTTTTTGTTCCCAATTACCTAGAAATATATTGTATTTTATAAATAATCATAAAATTGACAAATCTAGTACAAAATTTTTAAAATCGGTGCCCAAACCGACCGAACTAGATGCATATGAAAGCATCTACATTAAAAAACAGAGGGGGAAGGATATGATGAACTTAGATAAAGGACGAGAAATTCAAAATTCCGATTTAATAAACATTTCAAAATTAAAGTTGAGTTATTAGAATTGAAACGAAATTTTAAATTAAAATTATTTAATTTCATAAATTATTTTTGTTTTGCAAGTTCAATTTTAAACCAAATTTTGGTATAGGAGTTCATCGAAACATCTAATTAGTCCATTTCCGGTTGTCCGTCCGTCCGTCATCAGGATAACTTAAAATCACAAAAAGATAGCTAGTTTAAATTTTGGTGACGTATCTAAACATAAAAAGTTCGTGAATGAGCAAAATCATATTGGACCCAATAGATTTTGTTTGAAACATAATCTAGTTAAATGTTAAGATTCACCACAATTTAAGCTCAAATTTAGCTAATCATCACATATAGGTAATAACAATTCATATTATTATAAATTTATACATATATAACTATATAGACTGGTTAATTATAGTATTTTATGAATGCTAATTAAAAATAGTCCAAACAATGTAATTCAATGATATGTCGAGTATCTAAACAATTAGCTCTGTTAGTTGTTATCATCACTTGTTAATTAATATGATTAAATACCATAAAAACGAATATATTTTGAAAATTTGGGAGTTTTGAAAGTTGTGCAAAGACCTATTATAGGGACTTTTAGTATATGAATCAGGATCCGGATATAATGAGGTGAATAAAACACACTTTCTTACGATTAGTATTGAACTTGATTATTTATGATTAAACGATTGTTTTGTATACTTCAAAATCCTTTTATGTTTGATATTTAAGAAATTGATATTTTTTCACCATAACCTATAACCTTGAAAACCGATTTCAATGTCAATATGTTAAAGTATTATAAATTTTATGCTAAATTCAAATAGACTCACTCGTACATTGTATGCATTTACAAAAAGATGAAATCAATATTTTAAAATGTTATACTAACTTATTAATAAAATATCAATAATTTTTAATTGAAGATTGAATTACATAGAATAATAATAGTAGTAGTACTGATATATGTAATGTTGTAATAAAAGTTACGTTTAAAATCAATATTACATTCGTTATGTGTATTACGTTTTATTTACATAAATATTTGCATACATATATCGGGTATGTTCGGAAGAGATGGCCATTTCAATTATTTTTGGAACGAAAACGTAGAATATTTCATGCTCAGCTTAATTCTATTAACGAAAGCTACTAAGTAAGATTGAAATTAAATCAAAAATTAAGTCAACATAATAGGTTTTCCAATAGAAAATTTTTTGAATGTGAACGCATCTAGTTTCATGATGATAAAATTTGAATAGAAATTCTTACTTTTATGTTTCAATACTGGCTCAGTGGTCGAGCCAGTAAGCGTACTAACACCTCTACACGCTAGATTACTTCGATTAACAAGTTGCAGGTTCGAATCCAGACCACATCTTCTTCGAACACCCCAGGCTTGAATAAGTTTATGTTATTTTATACTTAAATGATTAAAGATTGGTTTAAAATAAATATTTCGCAAACACCATTAGTTTGATTTTTGTAGCTTCTCCCTAAACTAATCGGCTGATCACTCTGCCGACTACTCACTTTGTAGGCTAAAGTCGTAGTCGGTACAACTTTACTAGTTATGCCATAGACTTCACTACGTTCGGTCAATATTATACGCTTTAAGTTGAAAGGTCACTTTCATTTATAGTTAAAGGTTAACGAATAGTTTGTAAATATTAAAATAATATTTTCATACCAGAAGATTTTGTATATTTCGATCTTCAGCTATGTGATATAAGCGGTTACATGAATTTCGAATGCTAAAAGATAGATTTTCTAAAATTTTTATGAAACGATTATTAAAAAATTTATTTTTATTTCATATTTTTTCTGTTTGTTTTCAGGTATGTTGAGTATTTTCTAAATTATTTCATAATTTTAAACGAATAAGAAAATTCTTTTTATTTTTTTAAATTAATTGTAGGGAGCTTTAATTTTCGGAAGGCAAATTATTATAATCTTAATGAAGTCATACGTAAATAATTGAATACTACAAGCAAATACAAAAGTTGTAGATCTTTTTGTTTATTACCTACAACTTTGTCATTTAACTTTTTTCCATTGGACTTGTAATTTTTTTCCGGAAATCAAGATAAACGGTATTTTACCCTTAAAACTCACCCCTACCACTTCCCGACCTTAGACCGCCCGTAAATTATTTTTCCTTTCATTTTTGTTATATTCACTTTTTTTGATTTCAAAAATTATCGAACCTGGTCTAATAATTTAAACCACTTCTTTCTTCATTGTCCTTTATATGTATGTTTAATATTTAGTGTAAAAATGAATAACATTGTAAGATTTATAGTGTCGGCTTTTCGATTCCATGTATTGGACGAGTAATGATACTTTAAGTAGTATTAATAAAATAAAATGCCAAACAAATTTATTTTATGTCTGTCCTTTGGATTTTGATACTTGTTAAAAGACATTGATTAATTCTTATTAAAATACTTTTTCTATGTATTTTTGTTAATTACATACAGAACTCTGAATTTGTTGCTGTAAAATTATAAACAAATATATTTTATTATTATTATATATCGCGTATCTAAACAATTAACACTGTTAGTTGTTATCTTAACTTGTTTTATAGTTAATTATACATTGTCATTATGCATCAGAGTGTTTTGCTTATAAATGATTATATTAAATGCATGAATATTATTGTTTTTGTTTGTGACTATGAATCATAATATTCTCATACATTGATTGTAATTTGTATTTGAATGTGTCATAGACTTGAAGTGAAGTTCTCATATCAAGTGTTGATGCAAAAATAATATGCATATAGCATTGTTATTGATTTGTTTAAACAATACCAAAAATAAAAAGTGTGAAATACAAAGGTGTACGTACGGACACGTACCTTGAAAATACAGACAAAACTCTTCAGTAAACTATAATTATGAAAATAACTATAATTTGTTAAAAAATAATCAAGCTTGAGAATGTCTGATACTTTAAGGGCTCATATGTTGACATATTGATGATATCTATAGATATTTAACGAATGATAGAAAAATTATTTCTTATAACATAACATTGGTAGGTTTTGATTCATAAGCATATCAAATCATTTGTAAATACCCAAATTAAAATAGGAAAATTAGTGTACCGAATTGATACGGAATTTACTATATTTCACGTCAAAATGTGAAACTAGACTCAATACACTAACAATATCAAATGAATTATTATTTATCAGAGATTATTTAATTTTCTTTTCTATCTCTTTTTTTAAAACTATGTTTAAAATGTAATTTATATGGATATACTAACAGATACTAACAAATGCTTCATACAAAGATTACAGACCTTTTTATTACCTACAACTTTTACATTTAACTTTTTTGTTCGGATATCTACCTAAATCTTTAGATCTTTAGAAATCGTGTAAACCCACCCCTAAAAGTTCTTCTCATTTCACCCTCCTACTCAAATCGAGTTTAATTTATGTTTCTTTTTCTCACATCTTTATTTCCTTCCCTTTCTATCAGTTGTCAATATTTTGCATCCAAATACTTATGTACACTAGACAATAGCAGATACAGTGTATTTACACAATTAACTTCTATATCTTCTTTTTTTCTTCATACACAATAGATGATTTTCAACAATAGATAGAAATGTCTTTTTTTGCTACGGAACTCTAATACTTATCCTTTGCTTATAATCATGTAATAGTTTTATACAAAATTTTTATCGCGTGATCTCATGATTAGTTAAAATTTTATAACCCAATATGTCGTCTGCCTACTATAAAGAATCTATAGTGTTTTGTAAATAGCTTTTATGAACACATTAAAGATTTATAAAAGAAAAAAAATTGGTTCTTAAACTTTTTATTTAATTGATAATGTTTTTTACTAAGCACGCATGTGCCACATAGACATACATATTTGGCTAATATTCCTATTTCTTTTTAGATACATACAAATTTAAATTATATCAATTTTAGAAAATATATTACGTTTTATTAATTTGTTTTATTTTTTATCCGATGAAAATATTCTTAAAAGATTTTATAATCATACCGTGTGATCTATTCTTGAACCATATTCTAGAGTTGAATGGTGACCATTCGGGTACTTTTGATTTAATTTGGACCCGACTACGGACAAGCGTAAAAGAAGGACTGTGGTCGCTTGCTACCATGCTTGCACCCGATGGTAATATTCCAAATTCCAAAGTTATAAAAAAAGTTCCAATTCATTAAATTTTTTTGTTTTCAATGCCTTTTGAAATGAAATTATTAATATTTTAAATCTTTTATAAGAAGCTTTTGTCACAGCATGTAGGCTTGAATTCAACTTTAAACAAAAAAATATATTCGACTTTTTTATCTGTAACTTATGATTAAATTATTTTTGAATTCATTACGAATAATAATGAATATGTATTAATTAATATTATTTTTTTTACAAATTTAATTATTTTCATACATTAATTAAATAAAATCATATATTATTTTATCGAATGAAATCTAGTCAACATCGTAATTAATTATATAATTCAAATGTTGGTACAAACGTCAAATATGATATATTGCGCTCTCTTTAATACATAGTGTCCGGATAACATACGTTCTTTATCTATAATCTGTCAGATTAAAATAATAACATTTAAAAATATTGGTTAAGATATTTATTAGTTGAATTTCCTAAATCATGTCTGTCTGTATTGATGACAGACAATTTTTCTTCTATCTTTTATAGTTTAAGAGTTGGGTCAATACATTGGACCAAATGGACCGATTTTGTTCATTAACGAATTTAAACTCTTTTTTTATGTTAAGAATACATCACCAAAATTTCAACTCGATATCTCCTTTTTGTTTTTGAGTACCGGAAAGGAACTAATTAGGTGTTGCCATGAACACTTTAAATTAAGATACTCTGACATATTATGTATGTGGAGTATAATAATTGGTTACCAAAACTTGCGATTATTATTACGTTCTTTGTATTGATTGAAATGTATTTTTATATCACTTGTATAAAAGCTCAACCAATATTATATTAACTATATAGTAAAGTGTACGATGAAGTCTTTCAATTTATTTAAATATATATATTTGTGAACAATAAATAAATTGTGTCAAGATATTCTTTTAACGATATCATTGACAGATAGACAATACACATTGAGATACTACATACTACAAGTGCAATCTCGATATAACAAATCGAAAGGAAACAACTAAATATTCGTTATATCAAGTAAATCGGTAAAATGAGATTTCTTATATTAAGATTAAGTTGGTCTACCATTTGTTATAACGAGGTAAAACAAATAGTTTTATTTACCTCAACATTACGTACTCACCTTGTTATGGCGAACAATTTCTACTAATAAATGATTTTTATCAAATTACTGTATGTATTTCTTATTTAAAAATAATTAGGTATCTGAGACTGAGCCTTTTCCTGAAGGATAAGGCCTTCGATAGCGACCTTTTTGTTTCGGCATTAACCAATTGAACACACAATTCTCTTCGTCTTTCTACTTGCATGATTTTAATCTTCTACTGTTTACAGGCAAACCACTTTAAATTTTAAAATTGTAGCCAATATACTTGCGGCAATCATGAATTTATTAACTATGTCTAATTTTTTCGTCTACATAATCAATGATGTTTCGCTTTTCTGCGACTGATAAGAAGGAACACCTTTTCCGTGTCTGAGTCATTACAATTAGAATCTTTTATAATATTGACGAACAGCACTGTTTACATTATGTCCCAATAAACAAAACACTGATTGTTTTACAAATAAAACTTGTCGAAACCTGTCGAGACTGAATCACATACTATGGGATAAAAGGTCATATTGGTGGGAACGTTATATAAAGGTTTTGGGTTGACAAAATTCGTTAGTTGGGAGTATTTACACTTTTTTTGAATAGTTGAAAATTCGTTATCAACCTCTTTATAAGCAAGAAATGTTCGCAATGTCAAGGTATATTTTTCATTTTGTCTTATGGAAAATTCAAGAGGATTACGAAGAATTTGTTAAATCGAAGATGTCGTTATATTTGAGGTTCGTTATATTAGGGTTTCACTGTACAAGATACAATAAAATGGTAGATTGGAAATGTCACATTCAATGACAATTTTATTACAATATCTAACCATAAGAAAATCTATTTAATTATTTATGTATGGAAAATCTAAAGTAGATTATTTAAATGAATAAAATGTATTGAATTGTATATGGATTATTTACAAATTAAATACATTTAAATTAGTTTCATAAATGATTTTATTGAAGACCCTGTGTCAAATTTATTAATTTTATTATTAGATCACAATACGTATTAGTGACAATTTTTATTGATTACTATACTTTTGAAACTTCTTGAGATGCTCATTAAAAGGTTATCACCGTCTAGAGGGGACAAAAGGGAAATAGAATATTACAACTAACATATCCATTGTATGAATTTTTTTAAATTTGATAGGTTATATTGAACAACTATCGAAAAACCACCCTAATTTTGGTTTATGTGAAAAACGTGTAAATACAAAAGTTGTAGATCTTTTTACTATCTACAACTTTGCTATTTAACTTTTTTCCATAAGATTTGTAGTTTTGCCGGAAATCGAGATAAACCATGTTTTATCCTTAAAAACTCTCCCACTTCCACTTACCAACGTCAGATCGCCCGTAAATTATTTTCCTTTCATTTTTGTTCTATTCTCTACCGTTTCCAATGGGTTTCATCTTACTTTAAGTTTTTCCCACTTCTTACCATTTTTAAATACTTCTACCCTGGTCTCTAATATTATGCAAACTTAATTAAAAGCAAGTAGAATAAAGATAAAGAGATAAAGATTTGAATTGTTCCGCACCGTAAGATTCATAAAGGTGTTGTAAGTCTAGTTAAATTCGCATTTGACTGCATTTTATGTTTGGTATATAATATAATAAATCTCTGTTGTTCCAAATAATATTTAGGTCACATATCACACATCGCATCGCACATGCATTGTCCAATTCATATAAAAACCTATTTTCTGCTTTTAAATATAGATTTACTTCTTGCGTGTATAAGAAATTTTAATGGTTCTGCAGTATATAATATTAAGAATTGAATAATAAACACTACTCAAATCATATTAAACTAAAAATTTTTAACAAATACTCGATGCCCGTCTTATCCTTAGCTAAAGAATTGATTGGTTGGCATGGTTTGAGAAAGGTAATTACTCACAAGCAAAAATTAAAAATTATTTTTTACTTTTTAGTTCATGTTTTTGAAGACGGTTCTTTTTCCTTTAAAATATTTTATTATTTACTCTTTTATCAAAATTGGCCGTTAATAGCTAATTTTGATAATATCTTAGATTATATGATCTAAGGATAATATTAGTTTATTACATACAGAAAATGATAATATTGCAAATTTCGTTGATAGAAGTTTGTATGTTTAAAAGGAAAGGCTTAGATTCTTTGAAACAAATACGTGTAGTCAGCATTTACTATTCACAACATGTTACAGTTTCAATTTTCTCAAAAAATTGTTTTATAGACGAATTCAAAAAATAAAACGTATTGACCTGCATTTCTTGTTTTTTTTTTTTTTCATTTTAATATCAAGTTTATTTGTTAATCTTTACATTTCCTTGATGTCCAATCAACCTTAAGTGCTGAAATAACCAATGGAGTCATTAAAGATCGTAGAATCATTCTTCAAAGTGTTTATCAATCATTGAAAATCTTATAAACCAACAATAATTTAGTCCATTAGTGTACAATTTGATAGGATTATTATATTCTTTGTTTATCAAAATTAGATAAAATTTACGCGTCATAGAGTTAAGTCAATTTTTTTTTGCATTTTCATTACATCATCAACCTTAAAAAATTAATCTATGAGATTTGTTGGCATTCTAGCCGATTTGATATTTTTTTGAAAACCACTATTTTAAGGGTTATTCTTAAAAAAAATTTATTTATTTATTTACAACCACTTTATATAAAATGTGTAGTCCTCTGATTTTCTAAAGTTTATTAAAGTCCAGCTCTCTTTTTCAAGTAAGCATAATTGGTCTTGAGCTTAAGACTATCTATACACTTCAAGATCAAGATTAAATGCAAGACTAAGCTAAAAATAACAGATTTCGATAATTACATGAGTCAAAATGCATGTTGCAACTTCAAAATATTCTTTTCGTGGAACAAAATGTTTTTTGTATTAAAAATTTTTAGTTTGCATATTTTATCTCTAATACTTCTAGGGCGAGGTTAAAACCTTCTAAAGTTGCTTTTTGACATCGAATTCGTGATCAGCGTCTCTAAAAAACCCCATTTTGGAACTTAATTTTTAAATTTTTTTATTACTTTTACTATTTAGGTTACGATGTTACATCGCGTTCCACAAAGTGTCGGTAAATTTTATACGCATCAAAAGATGTAGCTAGGCGGGGCTACGAATACGAGTGTGGACTCAATAACGCATATTTGCAAAGACAAGCCGTAAACATTATTCATTTTTATTTTAATTGTATTTTATTTCGATATGGAGTGGAACAAACAAAATACAATACAATTTATTGTAATTTATCAACATTATTAAATTCTTAAAGTGAATGTATTCTGGTTGATAAACCGATGGAATGCTTTGCAAAGTATGGGAACATCGTAACGCTTACAATAGGAACGAATGTTGAACGTGTGTACTCTGCTTTACAATTAAACAGTATTTATACACATTAAAATTGTTTTGTACACTGAATATATTGTAAACATTCATTAAAATTCTCTTGGTACAGTATACTAAAGTTTCTGCTGTTTATATTATACAAATATGAAGGTTTCATGACGCTATTTTATGAAATAATAATTATTGTAAAAATTTTTAGAATTTTTATTTTATTATACAAATTTTTTTACCCCAACTAACCAACCAAAAAATCACATGTTATAAAACCACTGTTAGCCTTGAAATATTTTCAAATCGTGAGATAACATTTTTTTTAAATTTGATAATATCTATATTTAATTTGCATTTGCTTTGATTAATATTCTTTTTTAATTCTTTAAAAGCTTTGAAAATCGATATTAAATCCATATTGATAACAAGAAATTATTAGTTTTATTTGACAGAATTATAAATTTTGGATTTGCATTCATTATTATGTTTTAAGGTTATTGATTTTGATGTTTGATATTCATTTGCCAAATTAATTGATAAAAATTTACAGTAGAAACTGGTTATAACGACAATCAAGAGACTTTGTAAAGAATTTAATTATTTGTTAAAAAGTCTGTGTTTGAATGTGTTGTTTTTCAAATAAAATTTCAAAATTCTAAAAATAAGTCAAAACAAGTGAATTAATATTACTTTTACAACAGTGTGTATAAACTATTTGTAATCATTAGCATTCGTAACATACACTAAATATGCAAAACATATAGGTATAATACAATAAGTATAATTTTGTATGTGCATTAATCTAGCACTCCAACCAGCGAACATCAAATTTTTTTTACAAAATAATTAGGTGCTAATTGAATACTATCAATAAAAATAAAGCGCTCAAAATAGGGAGGGCGTCGTGGTGATTTAATACCAACCAAGCACTTAGCTGAATTCTCAATTAGTTCTCCAATCTGGCATTTAATTTTTTCCTACATTTCAATTGTAATATTTATAGCATAATTATTTGATACAGAAAATTTTTTCCATAAACTCTTTCAATTAAAGTGTTTTTGAGTTAAACGAATTATTTTTAGAAGCACTTAATTTTTGGTGATTTCGTTTTTTCGTTGGAGTGAGTGAAATAGATATTATATATCTAGCTTAATACCAAATCAGCACCCCCAATATAATTTCTCGCCAAACTATTTGAGCAGCAAATTTTTAATTGCAGCAACTTAAAAGCACCTAAATAGCACCTAATTATTTGATATAGAAAAATAATTTAATTAGCATTTAATTTTTAGTGTAGCTTTTTCGTGTCACAAGTGTTTAATAAACAATTTTATAATTCGAGCCAGTATAAAAAGTCGTGTTCATTTGAGGATCATTGAACAAATATTAGCGTTCATTATTTAATCTCGAACTTATAGGCATCTTTTTTCCATACCATCCAATCGATATCTCAATGAAGCAGACGAAATTGGTATACATTTTAATTAAATCAATCTGAATCAATTAAAAATAATAAAATTAATATTTACTTGGTAATTACTGTATAATTCATTTAATTAAGATTTTATTTTTAAAAAAAGAATATCATTTGTGTAAATATTTCAGTATTTTTTTTTAAGAAATCAATATTCTAGTTTTTATTTTTTAATTAACAAAGATAATAAAATATTGAATATACATTTTTATCATGATTATTGAATGCGTTATTCAACAGTCAAGTGTTGTGATTTTCAATAGTAGCCCGTACCAAAAATCTATTCGAGTAGCCCAAAATCTATGGTTGGAAGGGGGTCCATTCTCAGATAAGTCATTTCTCTTCTTAGCGACCGCGTCGAGGATGGCTCCATATACAATCTGTTTTTTAGCAGGCATGGCTGAATATCTCTTTAACCGATAATGTTATAATAAAAAGAAAACTTATTTATTTATTTATATAGTTTTCAATTTTGTATAAAATGGAGAACCTGAAAAAAAAATCGAAAGAAAGGTGAGATTATTAATTCATATACGTTATTAGTTGAGAGGGAGATATAAGTTATCGAAAATAGAAAGAGAAAGATTTTAAACACACGTTTAAAATCTAAAGAAGTTTTACTTCAGTCGTCTGGTTTTAAAGCACACTCGTATTTTTCTTACACTTTTCCTTACTTTTGTTTGAAACATTTTCTTGTAAAATGTTTCGTTTTGCCACAATTTCAACTCATATTTAGCTAATAAACACAAATGTATTTACAATACATTTTATTATTATATATGTATTTATAACTATAGAGACTGAATATTAGTATTTTTTGAATGCTAATGATTAAAAATATTCCAAACTTTGATAATGTGGAATACCTACACAATTCATTCTGTTGTCTTCACTTGTCATAGCATTTAGATAATTACTTTTGGAGTTAATTGGACGCGAATAATTATTATCTTTATTATCTCGACATCTCCATTTTTTGGTTCTTATTATCTACTCTTAATTTATTTACCAAAGGGGCTCCATGGCTTACTTTTAGTAAATACAGAATGTGGATTTCCATTCAAATTACAGTTTGAATAACTGTTTACTTTATTGATTAGTTTAACTTCATACTTAATTAAAAATATTTGAATGATTTTTGAAAAATTTTTTTTGTATTGCTACACAAATAATTATATAGAATTATTGTTGACATAAAATATTATGAATCGTATCGATGTGATGTATGTGCGGTGCTTGCTGGTTGATATATCATCGGTATCATCGGTATCGTGTGGGCAGATATTTCTGAAACGATATAGTTCAAACTGGTCTAAACTTAACTCTGCTACTAATTACACATACAATTTTTATTTTATGTTTTTTACTTTAATTTAATTTAGAAATTAAATTTTGTCACGTTGACAATTACGCATACCTACTACAAAGTATTTCAAAATATATGTATATGAAATATATAATTTGTACAGGAATTTCAATAAAAATTAATATTTGTAATATTGTAATATTTTGGTGTAAAGTTTGTTAATGTGGTAACAATTTGTTATATTTATGTTTGTTGTCAAGACGAATTCTGACAATATTAGTTCTATACGCTAATCAAGTATATGCCATCTTGCGTTATTTTTTGTAAACCGTGGTTCCAAAAGAGATAGAGATATATATATGGAAATACAAATTTTAATTGTTTTTAACAACAAACACAGATTATTATAACAAAAAATAAATATCTTTTAACAACAAACACAAATTATAATAACTACAAATAAACTGTTTTTAATAGAAAATAAAAGTATTTTTCATGAAATTAAATTGGAGAGAATATAATATTCGTGATGATACAATTTTTGTTGAATTTTGGTACAAAGAACCAAAATAAGACGAAAATGATGAATACCAATTTTCGAGTTATGGCCCGTGCGTTCAACCTGTTAGTATACTAGCCATGTGATTTGTAGGGTGAAGTTTGACCAGCTTGGGTTGGGTTTTAGCTCCTAACTTCAACCTGTGATTAAAGCACCCATATGATTTGTAGAGTGTAGTTTGCACGGGTTGTGTTAAGTATTGGTCCCCTACCTCCAACCAGTTTTTAACCTGTTATGTTCACAAGAGCCCAGTACGAAAATTAAAAATTTACTCAAAGTTTTGTATAAAGATATTCGAATTTTGTCTTTTTGAATTTTTTCTCCTATTGTATTACACTATTTCAATATCTCAATAAAAAGAAGAAAGAAAAAGATCTATGGATTACTTAAAGAGAATGTTAAATTAAAATTTGGCCGTTGAATTAAGTCGATAAATCAAATAAGACGCGTTTAGGAATTTTCTCTATTGATTTGCTGGACTTGGCATATTTACGTGTTTAAAAACTGATGAAGTGATAAAAAAAAGTGTCGATAACACGAAAAATAGACGAAAATTTTAAAATTAGTGTTCTGCATTTTTGTCTTATTTTGGCTTCTTTTACCAGAATTCATCAAAATCGTGTTGCCACGGAGATATCGTCATCGAACCATCAAATAAGACATTTTTCGGATGAAATATTATTTCCAAAAGAACTAAAATATATTGAAGCTTTCAAGTCTTAAACGTTCAAGAACAAATTGATACAAATAATTATCGACGAATTTTTGGAATGAGAAATAATTTTTATTATAAATATTTCATTTTACTTCAAAATTGTTTTTCGTGGTAATAAGTTTTTTATATACGCAGTGATTGAAAAATAAATCCACATATAGCGCATATATCGCACAGTTAAAGATAATTTTGATTTGCGTATACAGATATAAGGGAGACGGACAGATCGAGCTTTTGTAAAATTTTTGGCATATGTAGTCACTTATCCCGTTTAATCTGTAAGTTATAAACAAATGGTATTTATTAGACTTTACATTTATTTATGTACTCAATTAACTCTAAATTCCATGATCACACCAAAAATTGTTCTTGTATCAAATCCATAGTACTTTTAACTGACCGACTTTGCTACTAATTTATTTTCCATACAAGCTGATACAAACCAAAATTTCATTAATTATTTGTATTCCTTATCGAAAATCACTGTGTGTGGTATTCGGTAGATATCTGATTAACGTATTTGATTTCGATCGTATTTGATCAACGCATACTGGGATAGTTCCTGATAAAATTCACTCACCCTATTTTTATTTTCATTTTTCCAATGAATTTTTTTTTTTTTTTACAAAAAGGAGAACAAAATACTTCCGACATGGGTAGATATGACTCATAGTATGATAATTTTAAACTTAATCGATTATAAAATGATTTATTAAAGAGAGCTTTATTTTGTGGAATTCCATGATAATGACTGAAGAAAACTTCAAAAATTTTGAAAATGTTTGATTGAAAATAAACATGTCACGAGATTATTAATTTTTAATAAATTTTGAAATAAAGAGTGGAATTGTTGAAATTAAAACTTGTGGAATTTTCTTTAGTCAGTCATTGATTCTAAAATGTTTCAAAATGTATTAAACATTCGATATTGTATGAATTTTGTTGAATTATTTTTTTAAATATGGATTGTTGCCAATATTAGTATTAAATTTTGTATATATTTTTGTATTTATAGAACAAACATCCTCACATTACAGTTGAACCAATTTTTTCAGAATTTTTTTTTTTTAAATAATAAATATTTATATTTATTGTATTTTGCATATAGTATGAACATTTGTGAACAATAATGTTATACATAATAATATTTCCATTAGTTAGAAATTATTCATTTTAACTGAAATGTTTTGATAATTAATTTTCTAAAGAATTAATATTTTATAATATCGATACATTTGTTTTAAATAAATAAACATTAATTTCTATTGAAAATTTGCAAATAATGATAGTGTGTTGTTTTCGGTAATATGTATTTATTATACAAGCAAGGTTTATATAGTTCTTCCTACAGCGTTTTACCTAGAAATATCACCTAGAAAAATAATAACTTTATCCGTAAAAGTCATAGGACCTTTTTTATTCGCATTTCATCAAAGGATTTTAAATTTATTTTTTTGGGCTGCATTTGTGGAGGGAGGGATTCCAAAGAGAGTGGAATTGAATCTTGTGTTTATACACGTTGACCTAAATAGTGAAGAAGAAAATTAAGAAATAACATACGTCTTTTTTGCAAATTGAATTTGTTTTTACTCCCCGTAAATTAGATAATTTTAAACTTGTATAGAATGAGTATTTAACAATTTGGTTTGTTTCATTTTACAGACATCCAGCTAAACGAAAATCACGTTCTGTAAATGATTTATACGGTACGCCAACATTAAAAGTCATTCCACCACCACCAATTAACGATGAGAATACTGGAAATGATCATGATGGAAATTCTCATAATATTTTTACACGATTAGTGGGAAATCAAAATGCGGAAGACGATGATATTGTTCCATTTGCTTTACCAACACGATTAACAGGATTTCGTGTTGAGAAATCAAACAAAGGCTTAGAATTGGAAGAAAATGGAATTCCAACGATTTTGATTAATATTCCAACAATCGTACGAATATATGGTATTGGTATCACAGAAAATACATTATTAACACTTACCAAAGAAAGTCATCCATATGGAAAGAGTTGTCTTATGCCAGTAACCGATGCTTTTCAAGTAAGTTGAATTTTATTTAAATTTAAATCAGCATTTCTGTGGGCTAGAATATTCATTTTTTTTAAATATATTCTTTTAAGGTATTTCTAACGACATGAGAAAGAACGCAATCTCTTAAAAAACGAGAAAAGACAACGCTTTAAATAGTAGTTGTATTGGCGAAGTAAACCTAACAACGCTGTAACAAACACATCACACATCGCTTATCTGTGCGCATTGTACTTTAGTCAGTACACATGGCTATTTACATTGTTTACATACATTTTGTGATTTAAGTTATTTTTTATAGTAGAAACTCAAAATATAAATGTTCTAAAATAAGTATTAAAAACTATGAATTCCTATCCTTTATGTGTTAAATATTGACAACTTTGAAAATTTATTGAACTGATAGAGACGGTCAATACTTCTTCTAATTTTTTTAACAATTTTATATCCTTAAAACCTACCTCTCCGCAAAATTTTATGCAAAACTATTTTCACTTCTCATGTCGTAAGAAAAACAAACAAGGTATGATTTTAGTTTAAGGTATTGAAGATAGTTCTAAAAACTTAAGATCGAAACCGGTATATCAAAATATTAATCAATTTATTTGTCGAAACAATATAGAGAAAAAAAATGTTTAATGGAATATTTTCTAAAAGCATTTTTTGTTTGAATATTTTTTTCATAGGGCATGCTTTTGGAAATATTTGAGTGGATCAATTAAAATGGCCGGTCCACCTTAAACATTAATTTTTTGAGGTTTTTAAATTCTAAAAAATTAGTCTTTGTTTTGAAACCGTATTCAGAGTGAGGTTTAGATAAGTTGGAAATAAATATTATCATGGAACCGTATTTATTCAATGCTTTTATTATTTATCCACAGCTTTGTTCATTAAATAAATATTTTCTTCTTGACATTACATATTTCTTGTTGACCGAACGATGTGCGGTCTCTGGTTTAACAAAGATTGTGCATTTCATTTATATCTATCTATGTTTGTTCCGCCGTAACTTTCGAACGCTTTTGTTCAATTTAGATGAAATTTGGTAGGCCCATTGATCACACTCTGAAATTTCTCATCTTCCCCTTCGGGAAGAATCTTGTGTTTTCTAAAAATATAAACTTTTTTTTTAATTAAAAAAAAATTAATTACCGGTTTCGAATTATGTACTTTATAGAAAGCAGGTTCTCTCACCACTAGGCTACTGTAGTATTAATTTTTTGGCATAATATTAATGTTAAGGATGTGACGCCTACAGAAATGATTCTACAGAAACATTTAATTTGAAAGTAGATTCCAAAAAACGTATTCCAAAAATACTTTTCTGTAAAATAGTTTTTTTGATTTAACTTTTTCTGTATTTCAGATAGAAGAAGGCAGTTTGCAATCAACTGGTGATAATAATCCAAAACTCATAAATGGTCTCATCACGTTACAAATACCAGTACCATCAGAAGGCAAAAATTTATATATTTGTACCAAAGAAAAAGCACCAAAAGATATTCCACCAGAAAAAAGATGGGAGTACGAAAATCGACCTTTTATTCATCAAGGTTCAAGTGATTGGCTTGCGATCCGTAGCCATGAAAAATTGCTACCATTGTGGGCATCAATCGTTATCATATTATTATGTCTATCATTCTCAGCATTATTTTCGGGTTTAAATTTAGGTTTAATGTCATTAGATCGAACAGAATTAAAAATTTTATTAAATACCGGAACGCTGAAAGAACGAACATACGCGAAAAAAATTCAACCCGTTCGTGATCAAGGAAATTTTTTATTATGTAGTATTTTATTAGGTAATGTTTTTGTCAATTCGATATTTACAATTTTATTGGACGATTTAACTTCCGGTTTAATTGCTGTGATATCATCAACAATTACAATTGTTTTATTTGGTGAAATTACACCGCAGGCTGTGTGCTCACGTCATGGTTTAGCGATTGGTGCAAAAACAATTTTAATAACAAAAGTTGTAATGGGTTTTACTGCGCCACTATCGTATCCAATTAGTAAAGCGTTGGATTTTATGTTGGGTGAAGAAATTGGTAACGTTTATAATCGTGAACGTTTGAAGGAATTAGTTAAGGTTTGTACATTTTTTTATTTTCTTGTTAAATTTTATACCTATGTTTGGGGTATTTAAGGGGTTAGATGCAGTCGAAACGTTTAAAATTGACTTGTTTAGGTGGTAATTAAATTAATTACACATAGTTGTAAGTTGATTTTACAATTGCAATCTAATCAAAGGAATCACTATTTAATAATTATTCTTGCCTTAATCTAAATCCAAGCTTTTAATTTTTGTTAATTTTCAAACGGGCAACTTTTGGAAGTTGACTCGCTGGTACTGTTTGAATATAATTGTAATGTTATAGTATTAATTCGTGCATAAGATATTTATATCTATATAATAAAAAACTTAATGAAAACTGTTTTATCCAGCTCATCCAGCCGATTTGCACAATGTAATTATAAGGTATTAGCGTCCAGATGAAACATCAAGTATTGGATTACATCTATAATTTGCCTTTTTAAGTTCTTTAAAGAGCTCTTTTCTCCAAGTGTTGTGAAAATTGTATTTCCCAATTTCCCCAGTTCTAATGAAGACAGATTGTTCGTTTCGGTATAACAGCACTCAGTGACTTAAGACCTTCCATTTTAAAATGCCACAATCGTATAGAATTTAATATTCAAATTTAAGCTATTAAATTATTATCAACAATCAATGCAGCGGAGCAGCATACGGGTCCACCAGTTACATTGTAAAAAATATATAAATTGATAGCATTACGAAACTCTGATTCAAATGATTTTTTTTAATAATAAGTTTAACCTTGACATGTCATCTCAAGCAGTGCTTTTATTATTTTTTATTAAAATCAATATCTTGAAGTGTTAAAAAAAATAAACATCATTATTTTAGTTTACTTTTCAGCTTACGTGCCTATTTTTTTGATAAAAGTCTTATTTCAGTTAAGTAAGCGATCCAAATTCGTAAAATTGAAAAGTAACACATATTAAAATTTTGTGTTACCAGAGAGTCGGTAACAAAATTTTGTCCGGCAGGTAGCGTTGCAAATTACATAATCATTTCAAGTCGATTAATTCATGTTGGAATTGAATGTTTATTAGCAATCATACATTGTTTTGAAAGCCAGTAGGTTCTGAGAGGGTGGACGTGCGGGATAAAACTTTCTGCTGCGTAGCCATGCAATCTCCATCTAAGGCAATCAAATGTCATATTCAGCTGACAATTATTCCACCCGTAAATATTCTGCTAACTTTTTTTTGTATTTACTACATTATTGAAACTATCTCTACTATTAATTTCAAGCGGCCTGAATTATATTTTATTATTCCCCCACCTTGTTATTAGTCCACCTTAGATGCTAAATCGGCATTCGCTTATCAACTTCATATAAATTTTTAATAAAATGGAAAATTGTTCGGCATGAAATCACCATGAAAAATGCAACGTTACCTCCCGGACTAATAGTAATTTCAAGTTATTCTAATTATCTACGGAAAGCAGGAAAATAAAAAAGTGGTTAGCTGTTAGAGATAAAATTAATTATTCAAAACCATATATATCTATTTGTATTTACACTTTTTTATATTTTTATGAAAAGTACTTATATTTTTATTATGAATCAGTGGTACGTAGGAATAATCGTATATACAGCGCCTTAGTAATACCGAGATACTAGTGGTTCTCAATTCTCTTAAACATGAATATTTAGTCAACTGACTAGTACCTTTACATATTATACTCGACATATATAATATGTCAGAGTATATTAATTTTAATCTAAAGTTTGTAACGCTAATACATTATATACATTAACCGCACAAATAACAATATAAATAAAATTTTGGTTTAGGTGTTTATAGAAACACCGGGAACAGTTAAATGGTTGCTGCTATAAAACACAACTTAGCCACAAGATGCGTGCGTCTTACGTAATGTATGGCCATCAGCATGTAGTCCTTAAAATTTAAAACATTTTCTAATAAATTCAGAAGCTTGCGAAAATAATTTTCTAATTTCAGATATTTCAGTCTATTCACCTCCTAACATAATAAGACAAATATTTCACAAACCCCGCCTAAATATTCTATTAAAAAAAATCATTTACAAATTTTACATGGTAGATAATTTCATCAAAAATTTATTCAATATTCTTTTCGTTCATTAAAACATCTGCATGTTAATAAAATAAATAAATCTATATTTATAGCCGTGCGATTATTTATTTTTATTAGCAAATTGAAAATAGAATTTTTCTGGAAAAAAATCATTATTCATTATATATATATTTGTTTAAAAAAATAAAATAATAAAATAAAATATAAAATTTATTTTAAAACTTATTTACAATTACTTAAGATTTAATTTTAATTAAATTAGTAATATTAAAATAAATAAAATTAATGTCTTAATTTAATTTTTATGTCAATTGAGGTTAAATCAAATCATTATTATTACAGTTAAATAAAAATACATTCTGATATAAATGACACATTCTTTAATTATATTCGTACATATGTGGTGGTCAAATTTTAAAATAGACGTTTAATTGCACGACTAGTCCTTTCATTGAACATACGTCTTAAGTAGCTGAGAGGTTGAAACGTTCAACAATACGCTATGCGGAGTTAAAGACGGCCAATCAAGGCCAGCGCACTCCATCAGATTTTCTGATCCGAAAATCTTACTGTGTGCACTGGCCCAAAACGTCAAATTGCAATGCGCTTGCGTTCAACTATCCGACTATGAAGATCGGCCCTAACTGGTTGAAAGACAATTTGCTTTTAATCATCATTTAATAGGGTTACAAAATGTGGCAATTTATCGCCATTTTGGCTTTTAAACACTAGCCCAGGTAACATTATTATATCGTTTGACTACTGATACAGTGGCGGATACTGATACATTTATACAGTGGCGGTTAAATAAATGTACTAATTCAATGCTCCGGCTGCATTTAAATTTGCTTTTAATCATCATTTAATAGGGTTACAAAATGTGGCAATTTATCGCCATTTTGGCTTTTAAACACTAGCCCAGGTAACATTATTATATCGTTTGGCTACTGATACAGTGGCGGATACTGATACATTTATATAGTGGCGGTTAAATAAATGTACTAATTCAATGCTCCGGCTGCATTTAAGTGAGTCTTATGTGTGGAATGATTTAAACCCCATAATCATTCACCTGAAAAACTAAACGTGAAGTGAATTGAAATGAATTCAATGAAAGGGCTAGCCGTGCAATTAAACGCCCATTTGAAGTTAATTGCAACATATATATCACATTCAATACAACACTATTATTTTATCTTTGCGGATTTTCTCTAATACTTACAATTTTGTTAAATTTATGCCAGCACGTATTTCATTTTTTTTTTAAATAATTCTCTTTCTCTACATCATTTTTCATTGTGTGACTTGACATGCTCGAGTTCCTTTAATAATCCTCCTTCATAAAGTTCTTTGACTAGATTATTACTAACCATTAACCTCGTCGTTCATAAATTTGTAGCCATGTTGTTCCTTTATCTTAATTTCGAACTTTTTCACTTCCATAGATCCTTCTATAGAACTTTTCTTACTTCCATAGATCCTTCACGACTTTTATAATCTCGGTTTTTTACCATTATTTTAATTACAAGACCATCCAGAACGAATTTACATATACATAAAATGTACATGTATGTACATTTGCATGTATACGAATTTACATGTACATAAAATGTATGTGACATATATATGTTCGTTTGAAACCTTCTAGACACTCTGGCTCCGTTATTTTTAATAATAGCCAAAAAAGACAAACCTTTTTAATGTAAAATTTTATGCTCTACAATTTTTTCTAACTCTTATCCTTTTGATCCAAATCAACTCCCACCCCTTTCAAATGTATAAAATCTGATGACGTGTTGGGTTGATTCCTGCCAGAACGTGGTTTCCGTACTCCACATACTATTATTCATCATTGAAAAAATTACAGCCTTACAGGGAGACCGTTACTGAAATCGACCATGAGCTCTTAGATTATTTATATAATTAGCTTCGCTTTTAACTGAAATTTGTGAAAAAATAACAAAAGCGCCAATCATTGTTTCGTGTACAGGGAAGAAATGCCAAACCTCTAAACAAATTGGGTTTTATGTCTATCTAAAACCTTAAATGTTTATTAAAATATTGTGAATGGAAATATTGACCAAACTTCCGTACAATTGAAGCAAAGATACAATTGAATAACTATTGTTCTATAAGAAGCAAAAATGAGACAGTATCTTTTGATGCAAATTTTTTTAATTTATTGTGTCAAATACGGGTCATCATATGATCGGTTAATAATCAACGCATATTTTAGTTTTGTTTAATTATGAAATGATCACATTATTAAAAATCATCTACATCACACAATTTTCTAAATTTGCTACATTTCACAAAATGTGAAACTAGATTCAAGACCATAACAAAATTTTCAATAAAATTATAATCTTGAAATCATATTTCACTATATTTATAAATAATTTAAAAATATTTATAAATAAATATTTCTTCGAGACTTGATAACTAAGATTAATTTTTTTTTTCTAGGTGACAACTGATACAAACGATTTAGATAAAGATGAAGTAAATATAATATCTGGTGCATTAGAACTGCGTAAAAAAACTGTTTCAGATGTTATGACACGTATTGAGGATGTATTTATGTTGGATTATGAATCAATATTAAATTTTGAAACTGTTTCTGAAATTATGAAATCAGGTAACAAACAAAACATTTTATTCATTGTATTTAAGCATATACTCTATGTATGTATACTCCCTATGTGTATACTCTTCAACACAAAATTCGAACTAAGAACAATTCCTTCTATATTAAATTAAAAATTAATTTTTGGAATATTACAATTTTTTCATTTTCTCGAAAACTGTTCTAACAATATAAATATTTCCTACAAAATTTAATTCTAGAATATTTGTAATATTTCCACGGTATTTGAATCAATTATTAACTACATGCATCCGAGCAAAATGAATTTACTGTTTCTGGTTATTCGATCTCGGGCCTTAACGTTTTCTATATATTAGTATTAATCTCCACTTGTTTTAGTACTTTATTAGTTTGTAGAATAAAAAAGAAAAATGCAAATTTGCACTTTAATGAGATATATGGCCAAAATACTTGCAACTGCGCAAAATTAAATTCTTTAATCTAAAATTAATGTTGTATAAAACAATTAAAAAAAATTATTATTATGGTTTTTTTTTTTAGGATTTTCCCGTATTCCAGTATACGAAGGTAATCGTACAAACATTGTAACAATGTTATACATCAAAGATTTAGCCTTTGTTGATCCCGACGATAATACACCATTAAAGACTCTGTGCCAATTCTATCAAAACCCATGCAATTTTGTGTACGAAGATGTTACATTAGACGTTATGTTTAAACAGTTTAAAGAGGGTCATAAAGGTCATATGGCTTTTGTGCATCGTGTGAATAATGAAGGAGAAGGTGATCCATTCTATGAAACTGTGGGCTTAGTTACATTGGAAGATGTTATTGAAGAATTAATTCAAGCTGAAATTATGGATGAAACTGATGTATTTAGTAAGTAAATATGATAACTTTTAACAATAAGTACTTTATTCTAGTTGCTACCTGCCTACTCGTAATTTTAGCTGCAATTTAGAAGACAATTGCAGAGTTGCCAACAAATTTCCTGATAAGGAACTTCACCTGTGGTGTAAAAGAGTCTAATGTAATACTCAAATAAAGACGCTTCTCGATTTTTCTCCACTGCACACATACATTGCAACTGAGGCGAGGAATAGTTTGTGATAATATGTCAGTATATAAATTATACAGGCCATGCGAAGTTAACGATAAGAAAGGTCATCATAGGTGGATAAAGTGATCTCCTTTTAAAACTAAAATATTGTCTGGTACTCAAACGGATCCAAAATAAATGTTGGAGTAGGATCAGGTTTATATTTTCAGCGACCATAGACGCAAACCTTTGGTAGACTTGATAAAATACACCTCGATATTCCAAGATAAAGCAATAAATAGATGGGCAAAAAAAATTTTTCAGCGAAACCTCAAAAATAAGATTTGAATTTTATCTAATAGTCAGGTTGTGTTTAAAGCGATAATCTTTCCCGAAATAAACTCCAAAATTGTTTTGGAGTGCATTCAATGACTCCAAATTCACTGATTGATGTTTTTATTCGGGAAAAATAATACAATCTGGCAACCCTGGAATTTTGACCTTATCAGGTCAAAAGTATTTCTCCTCAGCCCTCTACGTATATCCTCGACTATCTGATAGCTCAGTTACTCTTAAAGCTCTTAGTTCACGTGAAAGAAACTCTAAAATTGTCACTTTTGGTTGCGTTTCTGGGCATTTAGAAATCAGTATACTGCAAAAGCTGACAAGCGAATCTAAAAGGCCCAGAACCATTTATTGGAATATTTAAAATCACAATTAACCACAAAATAAAAGAACGGACGCTATAAGAAGCCAATAAATTTTTTTTCAGCTGATAATCGGTCTAAGCGTAGGCGTAATGAACATAGAAAACAAGACTTTACGATATTCGCTGAACGGCGAGAACATCAACGAATTAGGATAAGCCCGCAATTAACATTAGCCACGTTCCAATATTTAAGCACAAGTAAGTTTTTTTTTGTTTTTGTCAGAAAAGGAGTTGAAAATTTACTTTTAAAAATTTAAATTTTAGGTATAGATTTATTCAGACCCGAAACAATTTCGGAAACCATATTACGACGAATGTTAAAACAAGATATCATTGTACATATCAAGAAAAAGGATAAACATGATCCATTGACAATTATCTATCAACAAGGAAAGCCAGCCGATTATTTTGTTTTAATTTTAGAGGGGCGTGTTGAAGTTACGGTGGGACGTGAAAATTTATTATTTGAAAGTGGACCATTTACATATTTTGGGAAACAAGCTTTAATGCAAAATGTTGGTGGCGTAGGTTTGTAAATTTTTTATTTAGAATATTTTAAAAAGACATTTCGAAAGGTGATTTATTTTAAAAATTTAAATTCATTACCATAAAGGTCTAGAAATAGATAAATTTTCACAAAGTACAAGGTTTTGACCATAATAGTTGTTTAAAATTTCGAGATCAAATAACTGTTTTAGGGTATTACTAAAATTTGAATTATTAATTTATTTGATTTTTCTTCAGCCGAATCACCTACGGTTCAACCAACAAATATGGGAAGTTTACAATCAGTAAATATGGAAACATTGCTACGTCACACATTTGTACCAGATTATACAGTGCGTGCAGTGACTGAAGTATTATATATAAAAATAAAGCGTTCCTTGTATATGGCAGCGAAACGGGCTACATTAATGGAACGTTCTCAAAAAGATAGTATCACTAGTGGTGAACAATTTGATGATGAAGTTGAAAAGGTAATTTTTTTTAATCCCGTATGTTTAAAATTTTTTTAAAAATGGTGGCGCTTAGTGTGCAACTAAAACAAAATCTTTTAAGTGTTTTTTCATTGTTGTGTTTAAACCTAATCCTTATTCCTTAATGCTTTTTTTTCATATTATTTTATAACGATTTCATTTTCATGCAATAATTATTGGTGCTTTTTCATGCAAATATCATAATAAATTTTTAGACAGTTTTGTTAGATAACGAAAATCACGGGTTGAAGTTGTACAAGGATCAAGTTTCCACGGAAGGGTGGAATAATTGAGCTTTCAAATAATGTTCTGTGTTTTCCGTTATGTGACAAAACTATATATATGGAAACTTGAATCAAAACAATTTAAGCCGAAATATAAATAGTTGTAAGTTGACTATTTTTTGTTAGTGATTTATCATGTCTGTAAAGTTGGCCAAACAAAATTTACAGGACAAGTATTAACCTGGAGAGAATTTATATTATAGATTGTCTTTAATAATAAAGCCTGTGTCAAAATACACAACCAATTTAAACATCGATTTAATAATAAGCTGCACACTTTATCTATCAAAACTGTACAGTTTTAGGTAAAGTATGAATTAATTAAAAACGACAATAAGTTATATTTTATCCTATAAATAATTAATATATTAGATAACGTTGTAGAAATTTTTACACGGCAAAACGTTTTTTATAACTAATAAGAATTCAAACTAAAATTTTGAATTGAACTGTTAATTCTAAAACGCAAATTATATTGTTACGATAATTTTGTTTTTCCAAGTTCACAGACGGTAATTTCGGCGAATTTTTACGAATCAAGTAGTGAGAGGGGGTGTCATCATGAGCTTTATCATTTTGTATTATATATATGGGACAAACAATATTATAAATGTGTTTTCATTTTCATAAGATAATTTGCATGTACACGTCGTTCGTACGCAATAAAACGAAAACAAAATCAAATTTATAAGTCAAAATTGGCATGAATTATTTATTTATTTTTCAAATTTATATATATATATTATTTATTTTAACGTGATCGATGTAATCCCAGTGGGTTTTTATAATTTCAAATATTATTTTCAAAATAATATTTACGCTTACAGCCGCAGATTTAATTATGATGATTTTATTTTTTTTATTTATGTTTTGTTATTATAACGTTAAAAAATTTTTCATTTCAATAGTTAATGAAGTCAGAATATAAACTGAGAACACCAAATTCTTTTTCATCATACGTTGTTGAGTTCGCTGGTGTACGTAATTCAGATAATTCTGATTCAGAATGAAGTTTGCACACAATTTTTGTTTTATTGTTTGATCAAATTTGATAAGTAAGTCATTACTCAACAAAACCTCAAATCATTCTAATTTTTAGTCTCTCTAATCAAATCACGACTGGATTCATTAAAAGCACTCTCAATTATTTGATAATGCTGACCACCATTTTGTTTTTTATAAAATTAAAATTCATGTAAAAAAATGTATTTAGCCGAAGCAATAAAGAGAAAATTTTTTTTTTTTTAAATTGGTAAAATGCAATTTTTTGGTTGAATATTGTTCCTTTATATCTTTGCATTGGTGGAAAACATAGTAAATGCTCTGGCTATAAAATTTATAACACAGCAAATGATCTGACTAAACTATACTAAGTGATTTCACCTTATCTATCAAAATTTGAAAGATTGTTCTTAACACTTCTTGTAGTATCAATTTTTCACGTAAAGCCAAATTTTATGGAGAGAGATAATTAAATTTTACAACCAGTTCTTGTAGAATCTGAGGACAGGAAACTAAGGTAAAGTGTTAAGGAGCCTTTTAAATTAAATAGAAGTCAATATGGTGGTTAATAACATTATCTGTAGAACTTCAATATACCATTAATCAATTTTTTTTAAAATACTTCCATTTGTTTTTCTCATATCATTTAATTTTTCCATTTTTGCCATTTTTCCTTCAATCATTAAAATACACAACAATTTTTTTTAATAAAAAATAAATCAGTTAAAATTTTATGTTTACAAATGTCAGTCTAGATTGCCGAAAACGTTTGTGAAGTTGGCAAAAATTACATTACAGCATTTTTGTAGCATTTGCAAGTCCTTTTTTTATAAAGTATCCTTTAAAAATTTACAGTTCTTCAAATTAATTTATAAACCGAATGAAGTGGTTACATCATTTGAAGGTAGGAGGGCATCTGTAATTACAAATAATAGGGAAAGAAGAACTTCTACGCCTACAGTTAGTAGGGAAAACTCTAATGCTGAAAAGAAAAGCTGAAAATTTACAGTTTCTTAACAGTTAGCAGGTGGGCTGGGATTTTAAATTTGCAATAATTTGTCTTTTTGTATATAAACTAATACACACATAAAGTAGTTTCGTTTAACACTAATATGAACTACTCAGATAGAAATTAAAAAAATTTCTGTTTACTACTAATTTTTGCGTAAATTAGAAAGAATTTTCGCAAAATGACTGCTGACTTACATTGTAAAAAGTATTCGTTTAGTAACCGAATGTTTTACCAAGTTCAGTGAAAGGTATAAAGACATCTAATAAGAAACATTTCAGTTTAAAGAAAACAAACTGAGAATTTACAATATTATTCCTAGAATATAATGAATTTTTGTTGATTTCTAATTTAATTATCGTTCTTTAAATAACAAATAAATACCACAAATCTTATAGGAAGACAATAAGTATTAAAAAAAAATTACACTTCTGTCGGAGATCGAACCCGGGACCATCCGTTTACACTAACTTTTCAAGTATTTGAGTATAATCGAAGTAATAAACAATTTAAATAGAATTATCTAATTTTACAAATTAATACGCGTAATTAATAATGAGCGCATAGATAATTTAGAAAATCATTTTTAAACATGAAGCTGTGACTTTGACAACTAAAAATAAAAGCACTGGAATAACTTAATACAAATGAGGTCTGTCGCTTTAATATGAATTCCATATTTGAATAGTACATTTTCAATATAAATGATGTAGATCGTTTTAATTTTTACGAGTATTGGGGTATTTAATTATTATTTGAATAACTAGTATTTAATATTTTACATGTTTTGTTTTGTTGTTTTTTTACTCCTTATCAGTTTATGTTATGCTAACTTCATTGCGTATTCATTTTTAACTTCTATTTCCTAACATTTTATTGATTGGTGACTCAAAACTTTATTGACACAAAACATAAAATTTTAACAAAATCAAATAATTAATAAACCACAAACATGATAATTATTTCTGAATAGTTAAAATTTTATTATGTTTTCTGTTTGAATATAGCTTTTACATTCATTAGAAGAGGATGGAATAAGTATGGATCGATCATCACCAATACATAGTGAAATAAATGAAAATTCTCAAAATACAAAAACCGAAATCAATGAATATATAAAAGAATCAAATCGTAAACCATCAATAACACAATTATGTAATAGTCCATCAATGAAAGATAAAATATCACCATCATTTAATACATTCATCCAGCAACCCACATCATTGGATACAATAAATGGTGCAATTAAAAAACATAGTTTACCTACCACGATTAAGTTATATACTGATAATAATAGTACAGGGGATCATGAAAAAGATCATGAAGAAACGGCATTGCTATCACCAACACAAAATACTAAATCATAGCATCAAATTATAAAATAATCACTCTGTAGTGTAGAGTTTATTATAGTTTACAATTCAAGAACATTTACTTATAAGTTATAAGATTGGACTGTGTTTTCAATGCGTTCATTGAGAATGTATTTATGATTCATTTTCTTCAATCATCATTTTAAAGTTTAAATAACTTCGAGTATTAACACAAAAAAGTGAAATATCAACCGCCTCTAAAACCACAAAAAAATGGCGACCTGATCTAGGCCTAATTCACTCTTTACGTTAACGCGTTTGAATTTCAGTTTCCTCAAGAAATTTGACACAAAGAATACAATCTCAGCCATATAGAAGTATCCATAAAATTGAATTTTATAGAATAAATTAATCCAATTCTCATGGTTTACGCTGATGATAATCGATTATAAATCAATTAGGTTAATTCTAGAAAATCTACACATTTGAAAGGCACTACTGAAAGTGTTCTTTGTGAGCACTTGATGTTCAGTTCTTCAAGATTTATCAAAACAAGAAAGAATTAGTGACCATGTCGAAAATGATTAAGAAAATGGACTACAAATGTTCATAGTTCATTTATCAGTCAATAGTAGAAGTTGAATTACATCAGGATTCTTTAACACGAGAATGAAAATATGGCGATATTGTAAATGACAACTCTAATTCATGGACTTCGTCACAATAGAATGGACTGTAAAATTTAAGGATGTTAGAAATAAGATCATTTCAAGATTCTTAAAACGCGTCAGAGAAAATTTTCATGTTAAATTTGAGAAGTTTAATTTAAAAAATGGATACAAATAATGAACTTTAAAGGTACACGGTCCATTTTCTACTAAAAACTTTAAATTCAAGATCGTTTAAGACAAAAATTGAAGAGCTGCTACAAAATTTAATAGCACAAGAAATGAAACAATCATCTAGAAAACAAGTTAATTTTGGAGCATAAAAATGAATTGTAACATATTCGCCAAGAAAAGGCTGAAATCCTTATAAATGGCTAATCTTGAAAAACTCACTTTTATTCATCATTTTAGAATTGTGGAATTATGTAATTTCAAGCTTTAGAATGAAATAGTGGTCATGTTTAAAAACAGAGACTGATTCATACTTAAGTTTTTACGTTGATGAGTTTTTTATCGTTTCGAATCTAGGTATCATTCGCGCTTCTATTTATATCGTAGAAAAATTATGTTTATTTTCTTGTTTTTGTTTGTTTTTTCCTTTTTTTAAGTAAAGTATTTTATTTTGTGAAATGAAAAATATATTGTGGTGAAACAGTTTAAAATTGAGAAATAAGTTTTATAAAGTTAAAAACGCCTTCGTTTACATCTGTACACCCGATTTATATAATGTTTTTAATCTGTACCTTATTTATACATCGAATTATAATTTTTATGTCTAGATTAATATTATTTTTCTCGGTAAGAAAGCAATTGGTAAATATTAGACTATCGAGTAAAATCGACTTTGAATAATCTCGTTATTGAAGTTAGCGTATTTTACAGACCCAAAAATTCATTTGGGATAGTGTCATAGCTACAAAAAAAAGTGCGAAAATCATTTTACTACATATTACGATAATTTTAGACCATGAAAATTCACAGTAAAACAATTTAATTAACCTTTGTTTAACTGATGACATGGTTTTTGAGTAACGTAGCTGGTGATATGGAATCTTACAGGCTTCTACCGAATCTGGTCGATAATGTAGAAATTAAATATGGTAATCTATCCCCGTGTTATTTTATGTTAAATCATATTTTAAGGAATAACTTAAAACTATTTTGTATACAGTAATAAATATTTCAAATACCAACTTGCAATAATAAATGATGTAGTCTCATAAATAAAATAAATGGAATTGAGTGCTAAAATTACTGATAAAATACCATCGCATTTATTCCCCCCAACGGGATTGAACAATTTAAATCTAAGCTAGTCTCACGCTTTGGCATGAACAGCGCGACTAATAAGGGTGTGTAATAATATTTCGATAACGACAGGTCACCAATTAAAAAAAAAAAAACATCTTAATACCATTTTCTTATAAAATTGCTAAATCTCTAAAGAAAGTTTACTCACGTTGTGGGGACAAATTATAATAATTCCCCCTTATAATTCGTATCACTAAACGAAGAATTGTTCTTATTTTTTCATACGATTTAACGTTTTTGAAAAGGCTAATTTCTTGAGTAAAAAGTATATAAGTAAATATTTGCCATTGAAAAATTACACCAAGAAGTATATATTTGAAATTACTAGATAATTGCTCATTTATTCTTGAGTTATAATATGTAAAGAAATAAACATATGTCAAATTTGGGTGATTATTAAAAATAAAAATAGCTTATGATAAAATAATTAATAGTTAAAGTTGAAACAAGACCGTTATTGATTTATAAATTAACGTACTCATTTTAATTTAAAATATGAATAGGCCTTTGATACCAAATATGACGTTATATGCTTTAAGACCGTTTTAAAGATCGTTAATCGAATTGTAATCATTTTTGACATACACGAATATAAATATCAATAATAGATTGTAAGGCGTTTGCGTACGATTATCCCGCCAGTGACTACTATGTAGAACGAGCCATCTTTAAAATTTTTTTTTACGATTTTGATTGTAGAACGGGCTTAAAGAGGTATCTGCAATACGTATTGTAAATATGCAATATGTATTACATTAAATTAGAAGGATGTTCTAACTTGATATGAATCTTATTTTAACTAGAAAA
The DNA here is from genome assembly GCA_020423425.1 of Chrysopa pallens. NCBI lineage: Eukaryota > Metazoa > Arthropoda > Insecta > Neuroptera > Chrysopidae > Chrysopa > Chrysopa pallens. Next base: position 40,006,966 of record CM035595.1, on the reverse strand, counting down.
TAGTTCTCAAGCTGACATTTTGATTATTGTAGTCATTTACATTATCATGTTTAACTTGCTTTAAATTTAATGTGATGATAATGCGTAGATTTCTACAATTTTCGATGTTAAAGGGACTCTAAAATTGAACCAATATAATGGCATATTTACTGTTACAGGATCTAAGCCTAAACAAAACTTTTTATTCGAAACTTATTCGATTCTGTTAATTTATTTAAATTTTAATTAAATAGAATATATAGTTATATATATATATAATAATAATAAAAACTAGTCTGGTAGAATTTAAAGCTTAAATCAATTCGACATTTTGTAGTAGTTTTTAAGATTTAAGTAGTGCGTACTTAAATAAAAATTGTACGTTTCAAAAGAAAATTAAATAATGCGTTTCTTCACGTTTTTTCACTTCAAAAAGAGCCAAAATTTTTCTAAAAACGATTACCTTCCAAAATTCTCTAATTCTTCTAATATATAAAAAAAATAATTTAATATTTAAAAATTAAAATACGTAAAGAAAATTTTTAATTAAAAAAAAAAAATTTTTTTGATAGTGTTAAAAAATAATTATTGAAATTAAATCTTATCTAGTTCACTGAAAAATTGTCCCTGCCTTCGAATTGCTTTCAACCTTACAAAATAAAATTTTAACGTTACAAAGAACTTGAGAAATAAAAACTACCAATTCATTCCCTTTGTTGAAATCCTCTGTTTTGTTAAATAACTTGATTTGTATAAGCAAAATCTCATATTTACTTTTGGAGAAAAAGCTCCTCTTTGGATACGAGCTTTAAATCTTAGACTTTCTTAATTTTATTTAAATGTTATTTACAAGCAAAGATATTAAAGCTTGCATAACATAAATTTGTATGTTCATAGATTGTAATACCTTTTATTATAATCTATGATTTTATGACATTTGTAAATGTGGTATTCGAAAAAACATACATGGGCAATCGCTTAGTGACTAAGATGTTTTTAGACTTTTTAAGTATATCAAAGAAAAAAATTTTTATTTTCATTTTTTTCTGTAACAATTTATTTTCAACCCCCCGTTAAATTCGTCCGATGTTTGAAATTCAAAGCTCATTTTATAATGTACAGTAAAATCTATTTATATATATTTTTTTGTATTTTGTTTATTTGTTTTTAAAATGAAACTTTTTAAGTAAAAAGAACCAAATCATTGTAGTTTAAATAAGCGACCCTGGAACACATTGCGTATCTGTTATTTTGATATTAGAGTCCTTTGATTATCCTGTCGTGTAAATCAAATATTTTCTACTTTTTACTTTTACACAGTTTATAAATTATACTCAGCAATAAAAAAAACCCGACGTCAATAATTTGTCTTGCTTATTTACGTAAACAAAATTAGTTTTGATAAATTTATCACAACATAAAATTGAGTATTTTATGATTTGAAATAGGTAAAAATAATACATATATAACTGCTGATCACGATAAAGGTATAAAAAACTACTCTTGCCCCCGGCGTCAATTAAAAAAGGCATTCAAGATATTAAAATGCTTTTATCTCAAAAAGGCTAAGAGTTTCAAAGCAACAGTTTAATTAAAAATTTTAAAGCATAAAATTTAACATAAAATAGTTTCTTTGTCTTTTTAGCTATTATTGAAAAAGATAACGGAACTAGAGCGTCTAGTATAGTTTGAGATTTAAAACTATTTTTATAAATCATGTCCCTTTTGAGACATAAGCATTTTAATATTTTAAATGATTTTTTAAGATGAACGTCGAGGGCTAGAGTAGTTTTTAATACTTTTATCGTGATCGGCGGGGTTCAAAACTTAAAGTATCAAGTTTTCCCCATGCTGAGTGCAATGTAAATTGAAAATTTTATATACAGGGCTAAAGCATATTTTCCAATCGCCAGGATGGATTTGCACATCTCCTACCTATTAATTTGATTTCAGTGAATTCAAAAATTTCTTTGAATTTATTATTCATCGATTTATATGTTTAAAAAGATTTTAAACTAAAAAGTCGGAAAGAACGTTACAAAATATTCTTATAGCTGTATTTTATTTTGTTCTAATAAAAATAAACACACTTATTAATCATGAGTAAAGGAAATAAAATTACTATACATCGATTTAATAACAATTAACACAGATATTGTTTTTGCCTGTGGCTATATGAAAAAATAATATAATTTCAAACATAACATTTAATCATCGCGTTAAAATTAAAAGAATCATTGAATTGTAGAAATTTAAAGTGCTTGTTAAATTTTTTTTTAATGTTTCTAATCACTTCTTATCACAACAAATTTTTAAACTAAAAGTTTGTGTGTTGTGGGTAGCATTGGCATTGCTCAGGCTTATTATACGTCTGTAAATTAAAAATTTGGCATATGCGCATTAGTGCTTAATATGAGAACTCAAGCGAGAGGAAAATATATACTCTATCTCTCCATCTTGGCGACAACATTCCCATCTATTTTAAAATCTATTATTAAAGATACGCAAGTGTGATAATCTCGCTCATAAATCAACGAATCTTTTTTCTAAAAAAAGTATCATTTTTATAATCTTGCATTCTGTTTCTGTGCGAACAAATACCCACTATTTTTATAAAACTTTGAAAACAAAGGAAACTTAAATTGTAAAAAAAACATATATCGTGCAATTTGTTTTTATGTGTGTAAATAATATAAACTTTTAATTTTATTAACGAAACTTTATTTTATATTTAAGGACTTGTACAATTGAAACCAAAATAGACCCTTTATTAATTTACTTTACCTCCAACATTTATGTGGCACTAAAAGTATGTGTATTTTTCACCATTTTTTGTTCTATATAAATTGACTAAAAAGAACACTTGAGCCACTACGACAGTTTCGTATCACGTTGAAGAAGATATCTCAATATAAATTGGTATTTTAAGATTATGTAGGCATTGCACATAATCGAGTTTGCTGGCCTCATTCACTTTTGATAATATTTTCATTATTTTCACATCATTTCGGACTAATTTCATTATTTCTCAAATTTTATGGTTGAATTTCACGACTATGAAACTTATCACCACGTGAGGGGGTATTTTTTCCGAAGTGGAATCAGTAAAGAAACTGTTATAATTATATGAAACTACAGGCATCTGTTAGACCAGAATCTAACCACAAAGCACACAATTTTTCCCCTGGGATTGTTCCCAAGATGAATAGATCTATAGTTATAGTTCAAATTTTTTCCGAAGTTTGATAAGTTTCATCATCTTATTCGCAGATTATACCTTCCCAAAGCTGTCAAATGGTTCCATTAAAAGTTGATCATTAATTCACAAAGTCTAGGCTAAGATATTATATTTTCGAAACAAAACAGTGGTGCAATTTAATTGCCAATCTAACGTCGACCGATTTTATTTCGCCTGATGTTTTATTTGCAATCAGAGGACTCAAAATGGTTGATATCAATATTCCTGCTCTAGTGCTCTAATGTCATTTTAATATTTTAATAATTTGTTAGATTATTTTAAGCATTTTATTTATAAAAATTTATCGTGCATTATTAGTTATATTCAAATCGAATAACTGTATGCTATTCATAAGATAATAACAACATAATGTGGGATTCGTTCTTTAATTGTCACATGGGTGCATTCATATGTTGCCTGCTTAACAATATCTTAATACTTTCATTTTAATAAACGATTTTTTTTTGTTTCGGACAGTCAGAAATAAGTTTGACAAAATAAAAGATAGATATTATTCTTTTTATTATACTGTTTCTTGACATTCTACTCGAAACAAAAGAAAATCGTATTATTTGCCCAAGCAGCATTTTTTTAATAAATCTACCGAAAACTCGTTTATTTTTATGTAGAAAAATTATGATATGCCACATTATGTGATTTTATGTTTCGACCATTTTAACAAGAGTTAACGAAATTTGATGTTTTTATTTTAACTTTCTTTTTTTATAGTAAACTTTTTAATTGTAGTAATTATATTTTTGTCACTAAATTATAACATTATAACATTCACTAAAATCCACACTTCATTGAAAAATATCCGAAAGAATGAACCAAAAAAATTTTGATCGAAGAAAAATGAAAAATAAACCAAAATTGATTGATATTAATGCTTATCTGTCGTTTTGAAAACCATTTGTATTACATCCTATTCAATTATGGTCAATATTTTTCTAATCAAATTTTAACAAATATGGTAAAACTAATAATTAACGATAGAAATTTTTTTAAATTTAATAATTTATTTTAGTTACTGATATTAAACACGTCTGCGCCAAAGGTTTCTGGTAGCAAAAATTTACATTGCAAACTACAAGAAGTGCGTCACGGAAAATATAGGAAAAAAAACTAATTCTGAATAGAAAATTTCTCAGATTTTCCAATTCACATCTTTTATCAGATATTCATTAAATTAAAAATAAGTAATACCTAATCAGCTGAAGAGTGGCACTAACATTAATGTAGTTTGTTTTAGAACAAAATTTGAGGTCTTACAAATCTTAGCGTATTTGTTCATGATATAGACAGACTTGGCGCAGTCATAAAATACTTAAAATACTTTTAAAGATGCTTAAAAAGAATAGCTGTGAGTTTCTAAAAAATCCAAACAATTTATCATTCATTAGCTATTAAATAGAGAATAATTTTCACGTTAACAATATTTTTTAAATAATCGAAATTTGTTTAGAACGGTTCTTGAATGAAATTCGAAATATTTTTTGTTTAATAGCGGAATGATATATATACATATATAAATGTACTTAATAAAATAATTTTTTATGTGTTTTTTTTCTAGAACAAGATTTTCAGTATTATTTATTTTTATTTCAGAATTTATTTTAAATCTATTCCTGAATTCATTATCAAAAATTAATAAAATGATTAAAGTCTTAAAGGATCTTAAACTGAATATTAGAAATTCATTTGAATGTAAGTCAAATTTGTGCAGTTATTAACTAGCCCATACCCCTTCTCTGCAGGATAATTCCAATTTTATCAACAATTTCTTAAAAATTTTTATGTTAGCCTTTTAATTTTTTTGTAATGGGAGTTCCATATTTTTAGAACAATTGTATTCAAAATGATTTTTATGGAAATACGAATGGTCGTTCCTTGAGAACAGATTGGAATTTTAATTTTCTAATTTCTTTTGGATTTTTGTCAGCAATTTTAGCGGGAAGATTGTGATTTCTACTGAAGTAAAATATATTTTTTGTAGGTATAAATGCCCCATGGACGGAAATTTTATTGAAGACTAAATCGCCAAAAATTATTTTCACCTAATTTCTTTTAATGGAATAAATAAAAACATTTCACAAATTATTTTTCCAAATATTCACAAAATATTTGCTTAATGTTCGGATTTCATACAGTACATTACGCATTTTTATAGCAGGCGTCGAACCTTAGGTAGGATGGAAAACAAACTATTCTCTAGACGACTCTGGAAAGCTAGATAAACGAGACGACTGTAAATAAACTTTAGCTAGTAAATGAGCAGAAGTTTCAAAAAAAGAGCCATTTCAGTGGGATACATGGAATCCTATTTTCATGTATGAAGAGGCGATCGCCCTACGTGGAGATAATTAATGCATTTGGAGTTGTTCTAATTCTTCCAGTTTTCTCATAATAAGAGCTAGAAAGCGATAGAAGATTTCCATAATTATCTTTTTGTTTGTCTCACTGTGATAGTTTCTGAAGTAGTTATGGTGTACTGGTAGACCAGCGTTCCAATCGGTGCGTTGTTGTATAGCTGCTACTTTATTGTGATCGTTTCTGAAGTAGTTATGGGGTACTGATAGGCCAGCGTACCAATCAGTCCGTTGTATATCTGCTACTATATTGAGCATTAGAGCCATATACTAATCTCTGATTGTACTTCGACTATTTCTGCTGAATGATATCACTGAACACAGGGTAAGTAAAACAAACTTGGATCTTTCACAATGCCAATATCAATCACCATTGAATTTGTAAGCGAGAATAATCAGTTTATGGTGGTAATGATATGGTTCTTTTACTTTCTTAATCTATGAGTCTGCTTTAGGTTTATATTCATATGACTACTATGGCGCTTATCCAAAAGAAGTTACTGTAATTTTTTTGTATGCATTGAAAAATTATAATTATAATATTTCAGGAATAGATAGTTGTTTATAGTGAGTGTAATATATTTTGTATTTAAGGGTATAAAAATATATAGAAAAGTGTCGTTATACGGTAGAATTTATATAATATTATAAATCATTATTAATTTTTATTTATGAAGAAATTTAAGTGTATAGACTTTGTAAATGGCGAACATAGTAGATATTTTTGTACTTAGCCTGTTATATTAAAAATAAAAATTGATTATATTTCAAAAAATAAAAGGTAATTTTGGATGAGATTATGATGTACTTAAGTTTAAAACAAATAAAAAATATGTTTTTAACGTGATATGTGCCTCTAAGTAAATACATTTTTAAACCCCTTATCCTATAACCTTATCTTATGTAAAGAATAAAAAACAATTAAAATACTTATGCAAATATGGTTGAAAATATTTCAAAAATGAAAATACGTAATATTAATTTCGCCTGGTCAGAAAAACACGAGGATGTTGATTCTCGCTCAGGGTTATTTTTGGTATTTATATATAATTCTTCTGTGTGTCTATTAGTCCGGGCAGAGTGCTACTAGTCAATCCTAGACAGAAAAAAATAACCCACAGCCTCGTGTTTTTCTATATATCCCTCAACGATTGACAAACCCTTTGTCGCCCTGAAACTCTGTATTATTTGAAAACTCTGTTATTTGAACTTTTTTTTATTGCTTATTAATTGTTTCAGCTTATTGCTTATTAATAGTAGGGGTACATTGAGGACAAAAATTCTTTAAATATCTTTATTAGCAAAATTTACAAGGAAAATGTGTATTAAATTTTATTTTTGTAGTTTTAAAAGTCGATTAGCTTCTCGCCATCCACTTTCAATAGCACCATGAACTGTAGAATATCGATGGGTATTTGTAGCTTCGCCGGCAAAGAGTACGATATTTTTACCGGAATAATTTTTTAATGGTTCTTCTAAATCCATTCTTGAAGCATTTAATCGATTGGTAGTTAGACTTTCATAAGTATATGATCCACGGAAATGAGGGTTTTTAAACCATTCGGATCTAGAATGATTAAGATTATGTAATATTACTAGGGTTGTGCATAAACATATAAAACATACATATACAATGTTCAATAGAAATTAGGATTTAATTCGGTGAATGAACATTCAATTGTTCAAATATTCCCAGAAACGAAAATCAGTCAAATGCGTGTCGGAATGCGGACTATCGATACATTAAATGGGGTATTTGCTAAAAATACTCTTCAAAATTAGAGTTTTTAAAAACGCCTCTGCCGTAATCAAATTTACAAAACATCAAAATTACGGCAAGCCTTGAATGAATTGAATTATTTAAAAATAAATAAGTCATAGATTGTCATTGCCCCGTTCACATTTTCATGCATTTTTATTACTAATACGACAAAGTTTGATTATGTGGTGCGGCTGAGTGACTAGCTTAAAAATATAACAATATACATCAGGTGGAATCACACTTGCTCCCCCGACAAAATTACTAGCATTTCCGTGATGTGTTAGCACGGGTCCGACAGGATTTTGAGCATTATCTAGATCTAGATTTTTGAAAAAAAAGGATCTGTAAATCCTCGGAATAAATGTTCTTTATCTTTATGTCTGAGCAACACATGTTTGAAATATAGAGGTAAAAATATTGTTCTCTAAAGAATCAAAATCGACTGAATAAGCAAAAGTAAGAATGTATAAACAAGACCAATACGAAGCATTTGAACAATACCAAGACTGAATAAGCAAGACCAATATATTCCAATCTTGGTATTGCTGTGTTAATCACTAAATCAGATTAATTATGCAAAAGTGTCACTTTTGCACCATCAACTGATTCGTTTTGGGGAAAGTGTTAATATACAATTATAAAATACCTAATAAATTTATCTGGTTCAGGTATGTTGTATTTATGACCCAAAAACATTCTTATTAATTGCATCAATTTTGTTTGGACTTCATCTTCAGGAATTGTTTCCATTTTTCGAGCTGATTCGCCCACTAGCCATCCTAATAGTAAATTGGGTTGATGTTCGATTGGATAAATTCCAATAAAATCGGATAACCATTTATTATTTTCCTAAAACAAAACACTTTTAAAGTTTGGAAGTAAAACTTCCAAAAATAACCGTTGGCTCATTTTACCAAAGATCCATTAAATTGTTTAAGTTGCTCATCGATTTCATCTTTTTTCCATACAAATGTAAAACCAGGATGATTTTTTGGCCACCAAGGTTGTGAAAATTCAAATATTAATTTATCAACTGTACCCATATTTAACCCTCGAATTGCATTTAATTTTTTCGCGGGTAATTCTGGCTCAAATAATGAATGAATTCGATCTTTTAGAACCCCCAACGAGACTGTTACAATAACATGATCTGCTTTGTATTCTGATCCATCAGTACATTTAACTGTCACTTCATTTTGTTTTGAGTTCCATAAAATATTAATAACTTCTTTATTTAATAGTATTTTGTCTTCTATTGGAAAAGCGGTTTTGGGATTTGGTAATTTTTTCATCAGCACATCTAGAATAGTTTTGTATCCTCGACCTTTCCAATTTAAATTGTCTCCTTCACAATCCCAGTATTCTGCTGAAGCTTTTGCTGATACGTCATACAAAGAATCGGATGCTTCCAGTAAAGAATTACTTTTATGTGTCCAATCTAACACGTACGTTGAAAGGTTTCGATTAACTCTTTTGTTTAATTCATTCGAAAACCTATAATACAAAATATTTACTTCTTTCGGACTCTAATTTTGGATTTTTAAAATAATTGAGATCTAATATTCAATTTATCTCAACCTTGCATGAGTAGATTTCGGGATATTGCCTGATAGCGCTCTGAAAAAATGTTTTACATTTAAAATAATAAGCGTTTTTTAACTACTTATCTATACTCGTTAAATGAATTTTGAGTTTGTTCGGTCCATATTACCTTATAAACAGATAAAAGGTATGAAAATTTAAAAAAAATTGAAAGCAAATTTTTATTTTCAACAATTAATTTTTTTATAAATTAGTATCTTTACTAAATTTAACATATATGTAATATAAGTTGTCTATAAGAAAATAAACATACATTGTTGAAATTTTGTTGTATGGGCAGCTTAGAGGATCTTCCATTTTATATTGATTCTCAGGATTTTTCAAAATTATTTCATTTTTATAAATGATAAAAGCCATTGTGATAAATTGAAAATTTTTAATTTAAAATTATTGTTACGATACTTAGATATTTTTAAAATGTGGTAAATCATATACGATTTATTGAAATTTTCCAAGAATGATTTGTTCTGCTAATGGATTTGTGTTAACAGTAACTCAAATATTAAGTATCTAGAGTAAATAATTTGTGCGAACATTGTAGACTTTACCAGAAAATAGTGGTAAAGACTTGCGTAAATAGTTTTGTTTGACAAAAGGTTTCAGTGAACATTTTGTTTTCGTCAAGTATATGGAAAAGGGACGTATGAACAAATGATTCGTCTAATTTACTACCAATGAAATTTACTAGTGAGTTCATGTGGATGTGCGGATACGATCTAATTCTAAACTTCGAAATGGTATTGAAATACGTTCTGCTCATGGTTAGATGGTTGGTCAGATTTCCTGAAGCGCCATCATTTATTAAAATTGGCTCTTCTAAATTGAATTTGTTTGGTTACTTGTAGTACTAGATTTGTGAACAGGTCTGTACCAGCTGAAGATTATCTACAATCAACAGGTTTGGGTGTTTAGTGATTATAATTGAAACAAACGATCCAGATTTAATTAACGACACTCACATCACTACCAGAACTGGATGTTGTGAACATTCCAACTAATAAGTTGTCTGTTTGGAATCAAATTTAGTGGAAATTTAAATTCCTATTCAATCCTATTTATTTTCGATTCAAGCTCAATAGGATTTAATAGAATTTTTTTTAGTATGTTCAATTCCGTTTTTATTTAAAACAGCCCGTTTTGTAGATTCTAATTACAAGAGAAACAATATTCTCTATGACCGTTATTGAATTATTTAACAGCATAAAACTTTATGGTTTACATAAAAGAAGATCAAACATCGATATTATATTCAATATATTCAGAGTAGTTAACTATAATGCTGTTCAATGTTTTTACTTGTTTTAAATTAAAATTATTTTCACTTTCCCAAATTTCCCAAAATTTTCTTACTCTAATTGAATAAATTCTCCCAATGATGCATTAAATTTTCTCATTTTCTCATCACCAATAATTTCTTCAAGTATTCCACTTATATTATGCGTTTCTAATTTCGGTAACATTGTACCAAAAGATGTATAAAAATCAGGGAATTTATCCGGGTCCGCATAACTAAAATTTGAATGTTCTAATAATCCTAATGGATATGCCATTTCATACACCACATTGTCCTTTTCACCATGGCACCATTGTGCACCATATTCAATAACATTTGCACCGAACTTTTGTGTATTAATCCGTCCACCAATACGTTTTTCGGCTTCTAACCATAAAATATTTTTTATACCATTTTCGTATAATTTTGTGCCAGCTGCGATTCCAGCTGGACCTGTACCAATTATTATTACAGTTCGATCCGTTGCAAAAACATTTATAATGAAATTTATGAAAACAAAAGTCTTAAAATTAAACTTGTTCATACTTTTTTTTTAAGAATCACTAAGAAACACAAACTGATATTTATTTGAAAACATTGAATGAAATAGATTAATTTCGAACTAATAATAGTTGACCTCTAGTTATCAAGATAACTACCTATACAAAAAAATAGGAATTTATTTTAAACTGTAATAAAACTAGAGATGAATAGATATGGTGTCGTAGAGGAGATAAGTAGAAAATTGAAGGATTAAATTATTGTATACAGTTCCTAACATATAAACAAATATAATATTCCCGTTTTTATACATAATAATGAAAGTTGTAATTTGTATTGAATTTAGGAAAATAAAGCACACCCTGGTCTAGAACTTCATTTCCTGAGGAGGATGTTCAATGATAGTCGTGGAGTTGATCGACAAAAATGAAAAAAATTTCTAATGGCTGATATTTTGTTATTATATATTTATGGGGTAGAGAAATAGCCTGCTGTCAGTCAGCCTGGTGCGTTAGCAATTGAAGGCATTACTTTATAAAAAAAACTATAAACGCTACAACTATTTACTAAACTCGCGAGCAGTATATTAATTAAAAATAATTTTTGCCATAGTCAGTCATAAACATCTTGAAAACTAAACGCGCCGATCGCGCGTTAAAGATTTAAAAATTTGTACTTATCGTGAAAATATTTTCTAAAATCTGAAATTCGGTACACAAGTAGAAATTTTTATTAGACCCAGGGCTGACGTAACGTAATGACAGGCTTAGACCAACTAATAAAGTTAAGTAACAGCAGTCACAATCTGTATTTGGATGGGTGACCACCCAGCATTACTGTGTACTGTGGTTGTATAATAATAATAATAATCCACTTTGGTTAATGGCTATATAGCTAAAAATAGCTGAAGCCAGAAAAAAAAAGAATTTTATTATAGTAGATTCCGGCTGTCGCCGATAGAGGGTTTGACATTGTACTTCTGTAATACACCCTATCCCGATTAACCAACACAAAATCCAAATAATTGAAATTTTCACATATCGTGTATGCCAAACATTTGTGTTTAATTTGTGAACGTTTGTGACAATTTTTATTTCGTTTCAATTTTGAACGTAAATTTTATTATTAATTATAGGTAAAAATCCAAATTTAATAATTTTATCCATTTTGTATATTAAATTTACTCTCATTTCGCAAAGTTCAATTAATAAACACTAGAGAGCACTTTTATCGACATAAGTGGCGCATCTACAGTTCATACACAAACCTTATGGAAAATGGGATCAGAGAATATATCATTTCTCTCAATGGTTTTTATTTTAAATTTTCCATTTTTCAAACGATGTATCAAAAATTGTAATCTCGATGTAACTAATATATAAGATGATGTATTATAGATAAAGCTTAGTCTAGGTGCTATAGTTGTAAGCCGACTTGTATTTATATTATGATGCTAATAAAGAATTATCAAACTAAAAAACTAGAATATATCGTTTTTACCAATATAGTCTCTTATTAATTGTTTCGATTCTTAATTTGTGGAAATCCATTTTTATGTTGAAATATTTGAAAAGAAATTATCTAAGCTTTTCCACTTAAAACTTTAGTATTATTACAAGACATATGTTTCAAAAGTTAGTTCATCTACATAAAAATAATAAAGTTTTAAGTGGAAAAAGCTAAGATTATTTCTTTTTAAATATTTCAACATAAAAATGGATTTCCACAAATTAAGAATCAAAACAATTAATAAGAGACTATACTCCCTGCTGGGATTTTCCCAAATCGGTATAAATATGCAAAAATTACGCATTTGCTCAAAAAAAAAAAAAAAAATGTGAATATTAATGATTTTAGACCAATACAAAATTTACCTATTTTTTTTTTTTTAATTTTCGAAAAAATATTTAACAGAGTGAATAGTTTCCTTGAGAAACAAAAAGTTGTCAATAATTGTCAATTTGGGTATGTATCAGGAAAGTCTACAAGTGACGCTATTTTCTCATTTATTGATAATAATTACTAATCATAAGGAGAAAGTGCCTGTAATTTTTTTAAACCTTTATAGGGGGCAAAATCTACGATTACGGCTTCAGAACATAATAGCATACATAATTGAAGAAAATCTTCTCAAAGTTGAGCAATCTAAAAATCGACGACTATTTTGTTGAAGGTCTTAAATTGATCCTGATTAACCAACACAAAATCCAAAAAATTGAAATTTTCAAATATCTTCTATACCAATATTTTGTGGTTCATTTGTGATAACTTTCATTTAGTTTGTTGCTAATAGCTTGGGAGAAATTCGAAGATTAATTTAGGCATCCGGAACATTCAACATTTTTATTAAATTACCTGTGACATAAACTTCTGAGTACTTAGTCGATCGGAAATCGTTTGTGACTTCCAAATATAATCACCAAGTCGTTTTCCAAATATATTAGTTAAGTTAATAAAATGATATTATTAACTTGACTGATGAATTTAGAAATTGTATGCCCACCTATAAATCCTACATATCTCCGAATAAATGGTATAGTTCAGAGTAAAATCGGCATCTCCATGTTCCATTTTCGTTTATGCCTCCAAAAAGTCTCCTCAATATCTTCCGTTCAAAAATAAATAGAATATTTACTTCCTTGGAAGTAAGGGACCAATTTTCTGAAGAATAAATGAGAACTGGCCAGATTAGAGATTAATATAAAATAATCTATCTGTTCCGTTCAAGCAGATGCGATTTGATTTACGTTTAACAGACCATAAAAACATCGATAAGCAACAGTTATTGGCTTTTTAATTTCTGGGTTGATTTCATTATATCGATTAATTTCAAAGGGTAAATAGGTAAAAGTTTCAACACTCTGAAATCATGTTTATTTATCTTGAAATGAGCAGAATAGGATTGATTTAAATTACAAATGATATATTTAGTTGTTTCTTTATTGATCATTAAATTCAATTTGTAAGCTGATATTTCAAGAGCGACAAAACCTTCCTTCAGGTAGCTGACCTAGATATTAAAACTATATCATCATCATAGACAATGATTTGTAATGATTTATTCATCTTTTTACTAAATATATAATAAAAGTTAGTATTTTTGGAGATTTTCTCTACAGGCGAGGATGGAATTTTCTCAAAAATTATACAGAAAATTTCTTGAATGTGATAAACATGTACTAAATTTGATTAAAATGCGTTCGAAAGTTACAGCTGAACATACATAGATAGATAGCGATAAATACAAATGCAAAATCGTTAAGGTATACAATAGAACTCACTACATTCGGTAAATTATTATAAAATGAAAACACAAAAATTATTATTACAAAATTTTATTTACGAATAATAGATACCAGATGTTGGTTCTGAATCGATCAATATACAAAGAAACTAAAAACTTGTATTACAAAAAACGTATAATAGCAAATGGAATTAGATGAACAATATGGTTGTTTTTTAATTGTTGATATTTTTTAATTACATATTTAAAATTAAATTGATAAATATATATAATTATTATAGATATTTATTAATTGAAAAAAAGAAAATTGATTTAACATTACAAAAAGTAATCCGCTTGAGGTTTTTTCGATGGTATACCTCGTGTTTCTTGTGGGGCCGCTTCAAATATTGTAAAGTCTCTTTGTAAATGTTCATTTAATTCTAAAATCGCTGCAACGTTACCGCATCTAAAAATAAAAAAATAAAAAATTAGTGAATGAAAGAAGATTTCAATAAAGAACCTTTTATGTCAATTAATGGCCAGTGATTTTAATTAAAGTAATATAGATATTTTTTTGGTAAAATGGTTGTTGAGATATATTTGAAAATACTAAGACGTTTAATATGTCTTATTAGTTGTCGTTGAAAAGCGAATCCATTTTTTTCAACTACATTTTCGAAAATACATAAAAAAATTTATGTATTTTTTTTAGCGGAGTATTTTGATTTAACAAATTCTAACAAAATTCTTTTTGAAGATTTTGTATGTAGTTTCACAATGAGTCCAGCCCATAAGTTTTCTCCGAAATATTGCTCGTTTTTGTATTATTTAACACTAAATGGTACTATTAATATTTTTCTCAAATAAATCAGCATGTTTAACGAGCTATATAATTTGGTTCATATTATATTTACAGAAATAATACATAAAGTTTCTTATGTTTTTCTGTAAACTTCATTTTTGTTGCAAAAGTGTGAGATTTTCGAAAAATTAGCTATTTATGAAAAACAGTATTTTTTTAACAAAAAACGGACATTTTTAAGATCTATGGTAAAAGTTTGTTCACACAGTCTCCAATCGTAAATGATTTGTTGATAATAAACACAAGTAGACTCAGTAGTTTAATGGTTATTTAGAAGGCCTTTATGGTTCTCACAAAATGGACATTTAAGCTATTGAATATCGTTGGGGAAGAAAATGCACCGAGCTAAAAACAAACTTTACTGGAAAATAAATAAATTTTTCTCATAAATTTGGTTTTGTTTTCTTTTTTTAGATTTACATCGTAGTATGTTGAACAGCTTGGAATATGCATCCATTGCCATTTTGTATATTCAGATGTTCTCTTTTTAAATTTAATTAAATTTAAACAGTTTTAAAATAGTTAAGCTATTCTTTTATAAGAAATACAAAAACAAAACATATTAATTTTATCGTTGACGAGATATTAATTGTTTCAAGATTATTTTTTGACAAGAATCAAACTTTATAAAGAGTATGAGTTTTCATCAATCTTGTAAATTTTTATACAAACATAAGGGTTCAGCAAACTTCAGTTTTAAATACAAAAAGTACACTTACCTATAACAATAATTAGGCGCTGACCATACAGTTAAAACCGTTTCATTAAAATGCCATTTATATCCTTCCATAACTAATTGATGGGCTCGACATATCATATCAATTTCATTGGCAGCATTAAATTGTGCAACTACATCAGAACCAAATAAATAACCTGCCCCACGCGGTGACACACCCCAACCTTGTGTATCTGAAAAAAAAACATATTTTAAAGAAAGTTGGATACTATAAAAATATGACTTTATAAAAACTTGGTTGACGATACACGAACGATTTATTATTTTACTATTTGTACGAATGAGTATTTAAGCAAAGTGCGTTTTATTCTAAAATTGTTTTTTTGAGAAAAATTCTTTGAGAAGCCCCTCCGTTTACATGTATAGATTGTGCTTGAAAAATTTCATTACATTTGGATAATTATTTTTTGATTATTTGTGTGCGAAAATAGCCGTACCGTGTGTGCGATAGTATCTTAAAAGCGCTGTATTCTTCGGAATAAATAATCTATAATACGACATTATTTTTCGTCTCCAAATAACACTCCAAATAAAATTATAATCAGTATATTTGGATTTTCAAAAAATACTATGAAACAAGTGAAGATAACTAACAGAGTTAATTGTTTAGATTCTCAACATATGGTTCAATATCAATGTTTGAACTATTTTTAATGATAAGCATTCATAAAATATGCTGTTTGGACTAGTTATGTAACACATAAATATTGTATATGTGCTTATTACGAGCTGGAATTATGGCGAACAGTTTATGTAAAAATATTTCAAGCAAAGGTTAAAAACACACTTTATTTGCTTTTAGATTGATTCTTCGGCTTTATCAATAAATTTTTTAAACCGTAGAAGTAACGTTGGTATTAAACAATTGATTAAATTTTTATATTTACCTTCTGGATCCGACCATAATAAATCACACATGGGTCCATCATGCGGTACTTCTTGTTTCCTATCAATTGTTCTAATTTGATCTAATGTTTGTATTGACGGTGATAAACCGCCATGAACACAGAAAATTTTTCCATCAATAATCGCTGATAACGATAAATAATCAAAAATTTCTGTACAGTATCGCCATACAGTTATTGATCCATATTTTCGTAAACATTCATCATAAAAACCATATACTTGTGTTATTTGTCTCGATTCATGATTACCCCGAATTAATGTTATACGGTCTGGGTAACGAACCTATAAAAAATTGAACATAAAAATCGTGCTTCATAAAATTTTAGAGCTAAAAACCATTCTTGACTTTTTTCTGGTTTTGAAATCATAATATAAACAAGTGAAGATAACTAACAGAGATAATTGTTAAGATACACGAAGATACATGAATCAGTATCAATGTTTGAGATATTTTTAATCATTATCATTCATAAAATACCTTAAAATTATCAAGTCTGTACAACTAGACATATATATAATTACAATAGGTATTGTAATTATACGTGTTTCATATTAAACTTGATGAAGATCAGAATGACGGACAAACGTACATGAGGAAATGGACTAATTAGATGATTCTATGAACATCTATATCAAATTTTTTATGCCTTCAATATTTTCTAGCGTTACATACTTTAGGCTAAAGTTAATATACTCTGACATATCCAATACATGTCAAGTATAAGTGTCTACGGTTAAAAATTTTCGCTGACCAGTGGGCACTGATAAAATAATTTTTCAACATAGGAAATTTTACAGTCTTAGCTTAAAGATAGCTTAGTCATAAGCTTAAAGATATTTCAGAAAAAAGTTTTGTTGTGATTCTTTGAATTCCATTACTTAATACACATACAGTGTTTATGAATATAAAATTTTAAACGAAATAAAGCAACTTTTAAATTTACTTTTAAAGCCAGCAGTAACAGGAACGTTTCAACGCTGTAAAATCCTCGATCAACAAAATCACCCATAAATAAATAATTCGTTTCAGGAACATCACCTCCGACTTTAAATAATTCCTTTAGATCGTAAAATTGTCCATGAATATCTCCACATACCTTAAAACAAAAATATAAACATTCAGACTCGGTAACCAACACAATATACAAGACACGAAACACCAAATACAAACCGTTACTGGAGAATCCACCCGTTGAACATTACTTTCTTCTACTAAAATTTCTCGTGCTTTCGCACATAATGCTTTCACTTCAGCCTCTTTAATGATTTCACACTTTTTTAATTGTTCTATTTGTCTATCCAAATCACTATTATCACTCATATTTTTTTTTTTTTTTTTTTTTAAGTATAAAAAAATTATTTAGGAAATATGTAACTTATAAATTACTAGAAAAAAGCCGGAAAATAAGTTTCATTTATTCTTTTAAATATTTATAAAATGACTTTTAAAAAATTGTTTATGACTTATAAAAAACTATTTTAGGTTATGTTTCAAATTAATTGATTCAAACCATAAAGACACTCCGATCTCTTGAATCAATTAAATTTTTTATTTACCTCGAAATATTCACTCACGTATTTTAATTTAAAAGTTACATTTAATAATATTTTTTAAAAGGTTTATGTATCACTTTTGTACCACAGAATCATCCCCCGTTTAAATAAAAAACGATGAAGTATCAATCTTTCACAAACTTTGTAATAATAAGTGCTCGGCGTATTTAAGGGCGTCGCTTGAAATAGATTCATAAACGTATGTCGTAATTCAATGTTTAAATGGATACCATTTTATAATGAATAAAAACTTCAATAGTAACCATGGATAAAAGTAAGTTTCCTCGAACATTTTCAAAAAAGTTTCTATTATAAAATATTTTTATTAATATTTATTTAGTAGAAGATTATTATAAAATAAATTTTTATTACAAGAATCTTAATACGCATGCTTATTATTTTACCCTATTAATTATATTCGAATATGGCGTCTGTTTGTATATTCATACACTAAAATAGTCATATTTTGTATATCGTTATGCTAAATTAAAGTCGGACAGTTTCAGTGATTTAATTTGTTGTACTTTATAATAACTTGTGTGTTCAATAGTTTTTCAGTTTTCTTGGATTTTATTTTAAATCATTCATCACTTAATTTTTTTGGGATAATAATGGGGAATGTCCATATAGCAGGACCTAATGAAGCGTTGATTGTATCAGGTTAGTCTTTTTTCAAAATTGAAGTTTTACTTTTGGAAAATTTGTGGTTAAATTTTTTGTATATTAGGTTTGCTTGCGTAAGAAATTTCATATCTATGTCAGGAGCAAATTAAATTGTTTTCTATTATAAAGCCGGCTATTTGTTTTAAAATTCTTTGCATTTTTATGATTTGTATATAATTTGACTTCCATAATTCAAGTTGCATTTTATAAGCAACAATCAATTTTTGTTGAGAAAAGGCGCGTAGCCTAGACGGCGTCTAAATTGTTTAAATACTGAAAAACTATTTTAAATAATTTTGATCTACAATTTTTGGATATATGTTATTGGCCATGTTATTTTTTATGAATAAAAAAGTTTTTTTCCGGATAAAATTTTTATTTTTATTTCAAATATTTCCTTATATTTTTTTTATGTATTGGGTGATCCATAAAATTTGTCCTAGAAGATGTTATTATAGGGGATGATTGTAATCTGTCATGCGTGTAAGTTGTATTAAATTTTGGCGGGATATTTTAGGTCAATGACATTTACGATTTTCCTAGGTAATGTAATACGAACGATTCTGTTCGGTTATTCAATGGAATGACGTAATTGGGGTAAATATATGACCCAAATATGAGTTTCTTGAACTATTTTATAAATCGCAAATACATGTTTATTTACACGATAATAATTAAATGAAATTTAAATTATAATTTACACGTTATTTCGTACTTTAAAGATTTTAATTGTTTTAGTACTTTTTTTTTTTGATGTTAGCTCCTTGTACTGATATTCAATTGTTGTCAGACATTGTGTGTGATTTAATTCGCGTGTTTTATAAATAAAAACCTGCCAAATCTACCAAAAAATCTTGATTCAGATCGTTGTAATCGTCTCATCATAATTATGTAGATTATTTCAAGAAAATTTATTTTCTTGGAAACTACTGTAATAATATCAAATGACCTTCTGATGATTTTTTAAATTATGAAAATGGTGTACTATCTGAGAGAAGCATCTCTCATCATAATGTTTTTTGCAGTATCAGAATATGCAACAGCAGACCGAAAAAAGTTTCAATATTTCATTAATGCAAAATAAGAATTAAACTGATTTTAAAAACTTAATATTTATAAAACATTCAATTTATATAAAAAATAAAAGAAAAATATGTGTGACGAATTTATAATTTATAAGTTAGTAAAGAAACATTTTGCAAAATAAAATTACGTAGATCGATTTAAATGAGAATTAAATAACTAAGCTCTTTATGTTAAATAGACAAAAAATTGGAAAATTATTCGAAATACTGCTTTGTTGTTCTTATTTCCACTCTTTAGTCATTTAAAATTGGTGTTTTGAACAAACGAAAACTGTTATTTAAAATTTGTAGTTTTGGACAAACGGAAACTGTTAACGTATAAAATTGTACCAATTATGTCACTTAAAGTTGGTCAAAATTTATATCATATAACTTAAACAGTATGAATTCCTCTCTTTTACATGTTAAATATCGACAACTTTGGATATTGCTTTCAGCTCACAGAGACTGTAAATTATTCTACATTTATGTCTTTTGAAAACTACCTTTTTGCAGAATGTCGTGCAAAACTACTTTTAGCCTTTTGCCATTAGGAATACCTGAATTGAGGTCAATTAATTGAGATATCCGGGAACTGTCCTGTGTCGATAGTGCAGTTGATTAGAGTGCTCTATGGGAATGCTACAGTTCGTACGGTTAATTCCTGCGTAGGCGAGGGTGAAATCCTTTAAAAATGGTAAAAAGTGAAAAAAAATTATAGTAGAATTAAAATTATTGGAAACGAAAGAGAATATAACAAAATTTTTTTTCCTTCCATTTTTTTATATTCTCTTCCGTTTCAAATGGGTTTCATGATACTATAATATTTTTTCTTCACTTTTTACCATTGTTAAAAGCTTCTACCCTGGTATGTATAGAGATGCCTCTGTACATTATATTTTTAGTCAATTTGCATATAAACAAAATGTTATTTTTGTTTTTTAATGTATGTTTTTAATAATTATGAAATCAATTTGTGATGATGAATAATATGACCTTGAAATGTTTAATTTTATGTATTTTTTTGTAAATGTAGGAGTGTTTTATTATGTTAACTTGTATTTGTGAGTGAAATTCTAAACCATCAACATTCAAGTGTAATAGTTGAAAATGAAAATCAGGAAACAGTTATTACACTGCTAACAAGTTCAAAACTCATGACTTACATAAAGAATTTTACAGCTGTATTTTCTTTTTTTTTTTGTAATATTTTCCTCATCTACATTGCTGTAATTTAGTGTTTGTCAAAATTATACTTGAAGTAAAGCATTTAATGAAAATTTCTTAAAATGTACTAGAAGAGGAGATTCGGGTAGGTACTTGAGTATGTAAAAATTAAACATCTCCTTCTGTCAATGGAAATATAATAAGAACAGCTCAAATATTCAGAATCCGCTTGTTGCCGTATCAAATTTTTTGTTTGATTTTTTTACAACGCTTCATTTGTTCTTTTGATGGAATATAAGTTTAAATGGTTAAATATAGACGTTTTTATACTCGACATAATATGCCAGAGTATATTCATTTTAGTCTAAAGTTTGTAATACTAGAAAATATTGAACACTATGTGTTCATATAGTCATATAATTAGTCCATTTCCGTTTGTTCGCCCGTTCGTTATCAGGATAACTCTAAAAAGAAAAAACAGAGCGATCTGAAATTTTGGTGGTGTATTCTGGACCTCAAAAATGAATGCATGATAAAAATCTGTACATTGGATCAAATGGATTTATGACCGAACTTTTGAACCATGAATGATTGAACAAAAATATAAAAACAAAAATGTATATTAATAATAATAATAAATATATATAACATAATAATAACATAATAATAATACAAATCAACTTTAAAACTTTAGCAATTAGCCTAAGCTTTATTTATAATACATCATCTTATATACTTGTTACATCGAGATTACAATTTTTATACATCTTTTAGAAAATGGGAAAAAACTTAAAATAAAAAACATCGAAATAAAACTTAAACTATGTGGATGGATAAGCCATCCCTATGACTAACTCAAAAAAATATATGACTTTACCCAGAAAGAAAATATATACAATTAAGATTACACCGGAATCAGGTGCAATCGTCATCATGAGGCATGGGAAATCTTTTCCTGAAAAGCAGGGCACATGGGTCGAATTGTCCCAGTTCCTTGATTTTTACTGAAAGATTGGCAAAAAGGGTATTGAGTTTGTTTGGATAAAGTTGTGTTTAGTCGGGTGTCCAGTTTTGCGGTGGAGAGTTTCGGACGGAAAACTTAATGGTTTTTTCGAGATGACTCGAAAGCAATGGTTTTGGAATTGCTGCATTTTCTCGATAATTGTAGATGCAACATTAGTGTAACTCTAATGTAGGCTGCGTACGTGAGTATTGGGTGTATACAGCACTTATAAAGTCGATGCTTTAAACATATTATTACTATACATATGTCTTTATATAACTGTGTAAACTGGATATTTAAAGTATTTATTTCATAAATGCTAATTATTAAAAATAACTAAAACATTCTACACAGTCACAGTCATATAATATAAATAGTTATGTGATATGCAATTGTATAGCATGACTGTGACTTTTAATAAATTACTTGCTACTTGAAAACTAAATTACTTGCCCAATGTGAACTAAATTTATAGCACGAAAAGGCAAACATTTTTGGAAAAAAATCATTACAGTTTAAAAGTGTTAATTTTTGCCCTATATGTATCAAACAATTATTTATACGATTTTTAACTCGATTATTATGTTTCTAATTTTTAAGAGTTAAAAAATGTTTATTTTTGCCTATTTTACATGAATAATTTTAAAAAAAATTTCGCAAAAATGATTTGTTGAAAAAGAACAGACGAGTCGTAAACAAAGGGGACATCGTAAAAAAATTGGATCAAAAATTGTTCCGGCAATATCCAGATTCTCAATATTTGAGCTATTCTCATACTATTGGCAGATTGAGATTTTCGATTCTGTACAGCCAAATATTTTCAGTTCCTCTACTAATTTTAAAATTATTATTTACTAATAAACTTAATTTACGGAACCCTAAATTCATGGATGTTTTTCACATGCACCTGATCAGGTTTTATATTTTGTAATACGTTTATTTCTTAAAAATTTTTATTAATTTTGTTTTCGAATAACCGGAGCAATCAATATTTTGCACAAGGGTTTTATTAGATTTTACCTGGTAAGATGATATAGGTACTGAGATACTTTCTCTAAGCCCACGATTTCTTGACAATAACTCAAAGTATTTTCGAATCGATAATTTGTCCTAGTAAGGCATACCATACTAGTCAAAGTATTCAAAATTGAATTTAAATATGCTAAAAATTAGGTGCTATTTAGGTACTGCAAAATTAAATTATGAGCTCAAATTTTTAATTCAGAAAATTGATTCATTATGATGCAATGCTGCCGTGATATCCCAAACTGGTAGCGTAATGTCGAAAAATAACTTATAATATAATGTAAGTATCAGAATTAGGTGCTTTTATGTTGTGCCTTCAATAAATTAATTAAATCAAAGTTACCAAAAAAATCCATCCAATATCAATCAATGAAGTGTCAAGTTGGCATGTTCATAAATGCACCTAAAAAGCATCTAATTCTGGTACTTACATTATATTATAAATGTTATTTTAACACATTGCTCTTCCAGTGTGATATCAGCGTGATTCTTTTTAGCACCCAATTTAATTTTGCAGTATCTAATTTTGAGTATATTTAAATTCATTTTTGAATACTTTGATCTATCTTGACTAGTATATACGTAAATCCGAATATTTTGAATAATAAATCTTCATACTTGCATAGTTGATTCATTGTACTGGCCTGGCGTGTAATAAAAATATCATTTTAAATAATTAATTCTAATGAAATATAATTAATATTTAATTGAACTGAATAATTTATTACGAATCAAATGACATCGGTGACATTCTTTTACAAATACAAATATTGTCGACTGTGATATCATACAAAGTATTCCAATCTAAATGGAATATAATTTTTATTTCATTTAAATTTATTCTAAGCTCATTATAACTTATTGATCCCCCATACGCATGTAACACTTTTATGATTAATTATGTTATATATTAATAAACAAGAACATATGGAGTGTTGGTAGTGAGAGGGGGAAGGTGCGGTCATGCATAAATTAAAAATAATCGATTTTAGAAAAGAAACCAACAAAATAAATAATTTCTTAAAATATAATTAAAAACATATTTTCATTCCTGTAGTTATTCGAAGTATTATTTTTTAGGCATATAAGAAGAGGCATAAAAATGCAATAAATAGTATATTTTATGGTTTAATAAGGCTCTTAAGTTTAAAAGGTATAAAAATAGTTTAACTTTTAAAAATATTAGTCTTTCTTTTTATATATGCACCTAGTATTTGGTATAAGACACCAGGTACGCCAGGGAATATGCACCTGGTATTTGGTATAAGACACCAGGTACGCCAGGGAATTTTTATTATTTAAACAATTAACACAGTTGTTATGCTCACTTGTTTTACAAAGTTGTCTAAAATTTTTTTATGAGATCATATTTTAAACGATCGACAGTTTTTGAGTTGATGTACGAACAGTTTTAAAACATGTATTGTGTATATATTTCTAAATAATTTAAAAGTTCACTTTTGGTAAGATGCTCACAATCAGATAATAATTTGTTACGGATAGAAATTCCTGAATCATTCAGTAGTTCTATTATTAAAATGACATTTGGCTGGAATTCCAAATAATGCCATAATACTACCATAATAATGATTGTTTATCTGCTTTTTTCTCCAAGGCCATTTAAGTGATGATGTCATCAGTTTTAAGATAAATTTGTATGGTTTAGTTCTTTATATAAAAATCATTATACATACAATCTCTTAATTATGCAATTAAATATTCTAATATTGTTTTTAACACTTGTTTGGTACCCGTTGAAAAATCTTTCTTGCATTTATCACTGTTTACACGTCCGTTTAAATCTACGCTAGTGTGACAGGAAAGCAAATTTTGAAATTTTATTATAATTAATTACATTACCAAATTTGATTTATATCCTCATTTCATCAAATATTTTTATTTCTTAAATGATAGAAGAAAAGAGCTTACTGCGTACCTTTAACATTCATCTATTTGGGATAAAACGATTCTAGGGCAATTCACCCCCGAAAATTCATCCTCGGATATTTCATTCTTCTTCTGGATCAACATTTTCAATTAAGTGAACTATTGATTTATTAATAAACAAAAATAATACCTCAAAATAAATACTTTACTACAGTGCAACCTTAATTTAACAAACCTCAATATAACGACGTCCACGATTTAATAAATTCTTTGTAATCCGTTTGAATTGTCCAAAAGAGTCAAAAATATACCTTTATATTTCGAAGAACCTTTTTTAATAAATTTTCAAATTAAAAAAAAAAAAGTTTAAATACCTCTAATAAACGAATTTTGTCAACTCTAAACCTTTATATAACGTTCCCACAAATATGACTCTTAATCTCATAGTATGTGATTCAGTTTCAATAGGTTTCAACACGTTTTATTTGTAAAATAATCAGTGTTTTGTTTGATGGGACATAGTGTAAACAGTGAAGCTCGTCACTATTGTTAAAGATTCTAACTGCAATGGCTCAGAAAACGGAATAGGTGTTCCTTACCAGTCTCATATAAGCTTAACATCATTAATTATAGCAGACATAGCTAATAAATTCGGGTGTCCTGCAAGTACATTGACTACTATTTTAAAATTTAAAGATAAGTTTTCGGAAGAAAGTGGTTTGTTTGTAAACAGTAGAAGATTAAAATCACGTGAGTACAAAGACGTAGAGAAATGTGTGTTGCAGTTTAAACAATGCCGAGACACAAAGGTCGTCCGTCTAATGTTCGTAAAGTAAAGACGCATCAAATGAGCTAATAAAAATTGACTATCTAAACAATTAATTCTGTTGTTATATTCACTAGTTTTACCTATAATCAGTTACTAAATGCAAAATAATTCATTACATGATGAGTCATACTACTTTAAATGCTTATTTTTTTAAAAAGTGCAGGGATTCCCTCTTGAAATAAACTTGAAATAATAATTCCCTCTTAAAATTATTCATACATCATACACCATGTTCAGATGTTGTCTATCTATGATTACCAAACTGCATATGTCCGGCATAGGACGGTCATTGGATGTTCTACAAAATTACAAGTACATTTAGTTTTTATAAACTTTTATTTTGTTAGGCAACTTGTATAACTTTTAAGTAACGTTTTACATAAAATTTCTGTATTTCACTGTGATTCACATACAAAAACGTACATCACACACAAGCCAATACTCTTAGTTGATACACGAACAGTATGAAAAATAACAATATCTATATACACATTAGTTTTTATAGTCGACATTCAGAATATACCGGAGTATATTAATTTTAGTCTAAAGTTTTAAGCGCTACCTAATATTGACACAAATAAAATGTGGGTATACCTGTTCATATGAAATATTTTATTGGTCTATTTTCGATTGTCCGCCCATCCGTCATCATAACTAAAAAAAAAGAGACTTATTCTAAATATAAAAGTTTGTGGATGTGCAAAATCGGTCAATTGGGTCAAATGGATCCTTGACCTAACTTTTAAACTATAAAATATAGAAAAAAAGTTCAAATACAAAAATTGTTTTTTTTTTTTTTTTTTTTAAACAAACAACTTCTGTTTGGAACATTTTTTTGTTGTTTTTACATTTTTCAGTTCTCTACAATTTTAGCTTAAATTTAGCTAATAAACACATATATAGGTAATAACAATACATATAATTTTTATACATGTGTCCACTAACTATAAAAGCTGCCAAGAGTTTCTTCTTATTGTTCGATTAACAAGCAAATAAAAAAAAAGAAATAAAAATAATGATGGCGTCAGTAATAATTATTTGTCCTAGTTCTTATAAATCTCATACTAACGCTAACATATTGTTCGTTCGGTGGCGTAGTTCGCGGCACCATATTGAGGTTACTTACGGAAGGACCTTTTTCGAATATTCGAATAAATTTATGACTTTTATTCTTGTTTTGAGAATGTAACAATTCATCTTCAATTATTTTGCACCGAACATACATACGTACATAGATACACACAGTGAGTTTTCTAAAAACGTTGGATTTGGATTTAAGTGACCTTGAAACGTAAAAATATGTCAAACATTGCGAATCACAAAATCGACCTCAATTCAGGCTCTGATCAAAACTTCTTTTAATGAGTATGGACAAATATTTAATAAATGTTTATTACTGCAGCCACAAAGCTCGATCTATCCCTCTCTATGATACTACATTGTTTTACAACTTTCAAATAAATATATATCGAGTATTGATATAAATTACTTACTTTTTACATTTTGCATATACAGCGTCTAAATTAGTTGATTTGATAAATTTTTCTTTTATGAATTTTGGGGACTTTCTAGTTTATAGTAGGCCCCTTGTCAATGATACACGCTTGTGGATACGCATCTGTAATCATTGTCAACCTATCACTGGTGATGATGACTATCATCATTCTGAATAGTGAAGTGTGCGTCCGTGTTTCTATATAGAATAGATTACACTATTATTGATGATGAGTAGAAATATCACACCCTCCACTCTACTCCACCTTGTTATAATAATAACAACAAAACAAACAGTATAAGAGGGTGAAAGAAATAGGGTGGGTTTTTTATTTTTATAATGATAGCTCATGCGATTATAATGTGTATACTATTAGTCGAATCAATGAACGTAGAATAGATGCCAAGAAATAAAAGTGATATGGTACCGAGGGATGATTTTGCGCTAGGGATGGTAGCCACCCCCTTCTAGAGACTGGAAAAGTTTGGTTGAAAATATTAACAGTGAAAACGATAGAAAGATGAATTCTAAGCAAAACGTGTCATTGAGGTATATACCGAAAAGTCAATATTTTGCGAGTTATAGGCTATTGAAAATGACTAAATCATGATTCAGTTTTTGTCCATTAGCTCGAAAAATTGATAGATATCCTATGGAATAATGAAATAGAGCTTGTAAAAAAAGAAAAATATTCGTTCCGATTTTATTCATTTAGAGGCGTTATTGATTGAGATACAGCTATTTGAAGATAATTGTCTTTTCGTTGGTCACAATATTAAACGTTAAATAACGTTTTTGAAAAAAAGTGCCCTTTCTAAAGTACTTTAAAAAAATCTTTAAAATAAACCAAATGGAAGTTATAATGAAAATAAACTTACTCGTATCTCCTTTTTTGTCCACATTCAGCACTAAAACTGATTCATTTAACACGAGAAATCAAATTAAACCTTGCCCTTCTATAGTATTATTTGTTTAGGTACTGACAACACTTATTGATTTAAGGTTTACATTTTTGAAAATATTGCAAAAAGTTTAATGCAATCAAATGTTTCTAAATTTCCAATAAAGGCCTGTAAAATAGTTTTTTTCAGTAGGATGTCAATTTTTCGAGTTAATAATCTTTATAATGATAATGCATAGAAAAATTAATAAAAAAAAAAACGTATTAGATCAATTATGCAAGACGATCAAGATCAAGACCAAGTTTATGCAAGTCTAACAATAAGCAGGACCAAGACTGTACCGGTCTTGGTCTTGCTTTGCGCATCACTACGTTAAAGTATTGTTTTTTCGATAGATGTTTCAATGACACTTTATGCTTAGAATTTATTCTTGTTTCGCCTACTGGGAGTATTTTCAGCTTAAATTTTTCCACCCTCTAGAAGAAGTAGTTACCAGCCCCTGAAGAAAAGCACCTCTTGGCACCATATTACCTCTGTTTCTTGGGGTCTTTTCTACATACTGTTGATTAATCTCAGCAATTCGAAAAAATTATTAGATTGTACAGTTTTTTTCTGTTCATGTCCTGGACTATATATAAATGTATAGTTTTTATGTGTATTTGTATTATTTACTATTTTATCGACTTGTATTTTAATAATGTTAAGTAATATAAGCAATATTATATACGTTGATGTGTATTACTTAATTAAATGAATGTATGTATATTTTATTATATCCAGTTATGGATAAATTAATATACAGATTGGCCACAGAATCATTTTCCATACGAAAAAAAAAAGGGGAAGCCAATATTAAAATACACATACATATAAAATAAATTTACAATGATAGCTAATACTGTAAGATTTTCTGATCAGAATATTGTTTGAAAATTTATGTTTGAACTATTTTTAATCATTAGGATTTATAAAATACTTTAAATATCTATCTATACAGATAAAAATACATAATATATAATATTAATATGTATTGTAATTATGTGTAATAATGTTCGATCTAAAATTATGGCGAATTCAAACATTGGAAAAAATATTTCTTTTAAAAAAATAAACATATTTTGTTTTTGAATTTTTCCTGTTTTATGGTTTTAAAGTTGGGCAATGGATTCATTGAATCCAGTGAACCAATTTTGCTTATTAACAAACTTAAACTCACTTTTTACGTCACCAAAATTGTAACTCATTTTCTTTTTTCGTTTTTGAGCTATCTGAATGACGCGAATATGCGGAAATTGGCTAATTATGTAAATTTTGTTTGTGGCTTCAATATTTTATTTTTAAGTGTTTAACAAACTTTAGACTAAAATTAATATACACTGGCATATTGTAAATTTTTAAAATTGAATAATGTATATTGGGCTTTATAATTTAAGATGTATTGATTTGAATGCTTGAATGATTGATTAAATGCTTGAATTCGTTTCACTATGTAAGGACGGTAGGTGTGACGAATTTAGTGTGGATTACCTATGTTAAATAATATAGAAATGGATTTCTAAACTGTGCTGGGAAGCAGCATATATTGATATTAAAAAATGAATATACGCTTTATATTATTATTTATAGAATATAAAACAATTATTTATAACATTTAGAGATCAACTTTATTTATTTTTAAATTATTTCCATAAATAAAACTTATGTGCTAAATATATGTATAAATATTAATAAATAATGTACAGAATGTTCAAGTAGAAAATCATTTCAAAAAATCAATTATAAGCAAACCATGCTCAGTGCGTATGTGTTTTTGATGGAGACTCCTATAGGCTTCATAAATAAAGACTATATGTAATGTAATATACATTGTATTATTGAAAATTTTCGCGTATAAATAACTAAAAATGTTTATCGAAATGTTATGAAATATGGTATGCACAATGAAAACAGAGGGCATGCCAAAGAGCTTTTACCGAAAAAACTCGATGGTAAACATTATTAGTTTTATTTTATATTAAGAAATGTTTTTTATGAGTTATTTATTCCTGAAAATTGACTATATTAATTGATTCTATGGATATCTCTATAAAAAAAATATACCCACTATAGGGAAGTAACCTACCTCGTTATTAGTTATTCACATACTGATCTTTAAAACTTTAACAGTTTTTTAGTTTCAACCTTTTAAACTTACAACTCAAAATTTCTTACTAAATAATTATCTTTAAAAAAAATTCATTTTTGGGGGTTTGATTAAAACTTGAACTAATTGTTGTAATACATTTTTTATATTTTTTATATTTCTGCCATCCTGTATAGGAGCTTTTTCTTTTAGATATTTCAAATTATCGTATTACTCCTAGCCAATCTGATTTAATAAAGTCAACACCTCGTTCTCCAATCATAAAAGCTGGAGCATTTGTATGTGCTGATATGGCAAATGGTATAACACTTGAATCGATTACACGCAGCCGACTAATTCCATGTACTTTCAACGTATTACCTACAACAGCCATCCGATCTGTTCTTGGACCCATTCGACATGTTCCTACTTGATGATGTAACGACGCACTTGAAGTACGTAATGCACATTCCCAATATTCATCGGATCCGAACGTATATTGTATACATCCTGGAAATGGAACATCATGTAAATACGATTCGTAGCGTGCAAAAGCTTTTGTCTTCGATAATTTAATAATATGTCGTATAGCTTCGATCATTGTTTTAATATCATCGTTTTTTGGATCAGTAAAATAGTTGCCATGCATTATGGGATGATGGAATATATTATTGGATTTTAGACGTAAATAGCCATACGATTTGGGATGTAATAACATTGGAAGTATGGTCCAAGAAGGACGACCACCAATATCCTTATATACTGCATCATAGAACGATTGAGCAAGGTTAAACGTATCCTTTAGGATTGTTCCATTATCGGAATTCACTGATAATGGGGCAAATATTAACTCCACGTCAGGATAGTTTGGTGGGGTACCTTTTGCTACACTTGTTTTGATGTATCCTAAGCCTTCAACCCCACCCAAAGAAGTTAAAGGTCCTTTTCCCTGCGTAAAATATTTTGCAATAGTTTTTGGAAGCATTGCTTTAGTTAAATTTAACGACACGGATTCGTTTAACAAAAATGTTAGACCCACAAATGTTAAATGATCTTGTAAAAATTGTCCAACTGGTAAATTTTGTATTACTGGGATATCAAGTTCTTGTAAATGATCTGCAGGTCCTACCCCTGAAATCATTAATAATTGTGGAGACGCAATTGGACCTGCGGATAATATAACTTCCTTCTGTGCCAATGCTGTGTAGTGTAATCTATTTCGAACATATTCAACACCATATGCGATTTTTGTTTTTGGATGAATTAAAATTCTAGTCACCCGACTTAATGGTAAAATTCGTAAATTTTTTCGTTTTTCCACTGGTTTAATCATTGCTTTGGCAGCACTACATCGAGACCCGTTACGAACTGTTCCGTGTACAGTGGAAAATCCAAATTGGTCACGTCCATTGTAGTCTAGGATTCTATGACCTAATTCCCGACCACCTTCCAAGAATATATCAGTCATTTTCTTGTAACTCGTATCTTCAACATTTAATTCACCATCTCTGTTGTGATAGCCTTCGTCGAACATTTGCAGATTCATTCGTTCTGAACGTTTGTAATATGGCAGAACATCCTTCCATAACCATCCAGGATTACCCAGAGCTTCCCAACGCTTAAAATCATGTTCATTACCCCGAGTGTATATCATATTATTGATCACACTCGTACCTCCTAAAGCTTTCCCGCGAGGCCAATAACATTGTTGTTTTTTCATGCCTAAACAAGTATTATTTTGCTTAGCCATTTTATAAGGGAATGCGTAATCTGTTAATTCAAACCATAGTGCAATTAATGGAATATCTGTGAGAAAATTTTCTGGTTCACCAGCTTCTAATAGTAATACATTCCATTCGGGTATTTCTGATAAACGATTTGCTACAGTGGCTCCACCAGCTCCTGAACCAACGACAATGAAGTCATATTTTTCTGTTTGTGGAATTGGTCCTAGAAAAAAAATTGGATGTCATTTTGTTGTGACAAATTCTTAGCCATAGTTATTTTAGTTTAACCTTTGATTTTGTTTATGAGGACTATTTTACCGAAATTTTTGGTAAAATAATCTGGAAAATTATGTTGAATTAAATGATTTTATTTGAAGAGTATCTACTTTTTTTTTGATACTTGACATAACATACATAATATGTCAAAGTATATTAATTTTAGTCTAAAGTTTGTAACACTACTCAATATTGACCGCACAAACAAAATTTTGGTATAGGTGTTCTTAGAAACACCTAATTATTTCATTTCCTACTGTCCGTCCGTCATCATGATAACGCAATAAAAAGAAATAGCGAAAGTTGAAATTTTGATGACGTTTTCTAAACATAAAAAGTGAGTTTAAGTTCGTGACTGAGCAATATCGGTCCATTGGGTCCAGTCGATCCTTGACCCAACTTTCAAACTATAAAAGATAGAAGAAAAGTTCAAATACAAAAAATGTTTATTTTTTTGAAACAAAGAATTTTTGTTTTGAAACATTTTTTCGTAAAAAGTTTAAGTTCTCCACAAGTTAAGTTCAAATTTCGATTTTAAAAATATATCGGTAATAACAGTATATATATATTATTGTACACGTATACATATATAACTGTATAGACTAGATATTTATGGTATTTTATGAATGCTAAATAAAAATAGTCCAAACAATGAATTTGAACATATGTCGAATATCTAAACAATCAACACTGTTAGTTGTTATCTTAACTTGTTTAGTCATCACACACTTAACCAGGCATAGTCATCCAAATTGAACGTCTATATTCCACCCACAAATATACATTGCAAGTATTGAAAATTTTCATCACAATTGTCTCAGACAATTGGAAAACACGCATGATTAATTTCAATTTAAAAACTTGCTAATTTTTAAATGATGTAATAAAAATGGATATCTATTAGTTTATTTATATATTTCCAATTTTCCTATATTATGATACTGAATTTTCCTACTTTAGAAAATTTGTTTTATTTACTGCTTTATTTTTGGGATATTTTGCATTTAATGTTAAGCTATTTAGATAAGGGGACAACGATTGAGTAATACTAAAACATATCGAAGCTATTTTGAATATTTTTTAACTTCCCGCTAAGAAAATTCAAAATTTTCGGAAATCGGGAAGTTATTGGTTTTAACCCGGTTTGAAAAAATATTGAAATGAAATATCAAATTTGAATCTAAAGGCTTAAAAAAGTCGATAAATTTTAAAGAGATTATAAATTTGTTTTGATTATTTCTAAATTTTTAGTAGTATAATTCAGGGGTATTTGAATAAAAAATGGAAATTTCATTATTTAGCAAACATATTTCATTTTGTTACACATAAAAAGTAAATTTTAGTTATCAGAAAGTCCTGAAACCTTTGTATTATTTTTTCGTTTAAAAACTAACCTTTGCTGTACGGATACTCTTGATTCTGTTGATACGAAGAGAATCGCCCGTATTTTTGTGTATGCCATTTTTTACATTCATCAAAAAATTGTTTTGAAAAAAAACACTCCGAATATTCGATCACCATAACAATTAGAAACAAACATATTATTTTTAATTTAATTTTTCGATACATTTTAATTTACTTTAACACTTAAAAAAACAATATTTTTTTATGGCACTCTTTACCTCACACGCTGGTGAAGTGTTTTGGTAATCAGTATGCGAATTATTTTTATATTATTCGTTTTCTGATTGAAAGTCATTGTTTATTATTCCGACAAACAAAATTGAAAATTGTATATGAGTTTGTAACCGTGTTTTTATTTGTAATTATGTGTCTGTGTGCTGATTTATTTAAAAGTATGTGTCTGTGTGCTGATTTATTTAAAAGGGTTTAATTACAAAATTTTTGGGACAAAATTTTTAATTGACTATTATTATTTAATTAACTATAAATTGATCAATTTTCATTTAACTAAATAACAGAAAAATGACTGGAGGTACTTGAGTTTGCAAAAATGTAGTATCGTTTTCTGTCGATGGTTTGTGTTAATGCTTTCTATATACATGTGTTGGCTATCGGTATTTAAAACGTATGGGTTTAAAAGTTAATTAATACTTTGCTATCTACCCCAAATACAAAAACTTCTTTATTATGAAAATAATAGATATTCTAGCAATAATCAGAATTGTATAACTTACTCGTTAGGGAAATTCTGGTAAATCTGGAACAGTTAGGGAATTTTAAATTTGTGTTATGTCATGGAATAGTTAGAGAATTTATGAAATTTTAGTCTGCGAAACAAAACATAAAATCTGGGAATTTATTTTTAATTTACTGGATTTTTTAAATATTTATTTAATAAGGCTATACAAATTATTTTTATAATTTCTTCTGTCTAAAATCCAAAATTACCAAAACGTCCAATGTTATGTATACATAACTTTCCCAACTCAATATTACCTGTTCAAAGTCGATATTTCCGTTTTTCTTTTTTCAAAATAATAAAAACTCAAATAATTTAACATGAAAATCTATAAAATATTTTTTCTTACATTTTTTTAATGTAAAGGATTAAAAAACTATGTTTTCTTTTAAACCTGACTGAGCCTGAAACTTTATTCAGAACTCTGAAACCTTTGAATTTTCGGCCATTGATAATATATGTAAAATTGATAAAAGCTTCCAAATTCCTTTTTTCATATTGATACGGTTATTTTCACGTTAGTCATTAAAAAATTCAATAATTTTTGTTCATGCTCATATAAATTCAAATGTTCTGGAAAAATTCAAATCAGTGTCCGGAAAACCCTGTATCTGGTAGAAAGATAAAGCATACAAAACGTAAACTAATTTCGAAAAATACACAAATATTTTCGA
The DNA here is from genome assembly GCA_020423425.1 of Chrysopa pallens. NCBI lineage: Eukaryota > Metazoa > Arthropoda > Insecta > Neuroptera > Chrysopidae > Chrysopa > Chrysopa pallens. The sequence continues at coordinate 39,971,980 of CM035595.1, read as the reverse complement.
AAATTCTGCGCTCAAATAACTTAAAATAAACTACCAATAATGGACACAGAACTTCCGCGTTATGTATATTTTTATTTAAATAATTATACTTATTATTCGGAATGATTTGGTATTTAATTCAAAATACAATGTTTTCTGTAATTAATTAATGCTGATATATCTGTAAATTTGGACCAACAAGAATGCTTCCACTTATTATTGCATTAATGTATTTTTGTATCCATGGTTATAATAAATTGAATTCCACGCGTTTAAAGTTAAAATTGTTTTGGTATTTTTCCCTCTGCATCCAAAATAATCAATTCCAACAAAATTCATATCATTGATGTAAAATTTAGCATGCATCTCCTCACAAGATTTTGTCAAAATTGGATGAATGGCTCACGGTATATCGGCATTAATGTGAAAAAAAACCAAAATCGAATATATTTACTTAAATAGCTATATCTCCGTAACGGCTTGACCATATGGTTTGAAATTTGAATATGATCTAAAAGAATATATTTAACACATTTGTATAAAATGTGTAAATATAAATTTGTATAAAGCGTGTTCTTTGTTTCAGTAAAGTTTTACCCGTTTATTCTTTTCGATTTTTTTGTAATAACGAAGTTCAAGATTAATCGATTGTCATAAATTTATATAATTGCGGCGGGCTCCATTTAACTCAATGGAAAGCTGATACGCACGTCGTATTCATTGTTCGTTGCTGCGTTCAAAAAAACTATAGTGTGGCAGAGCGTTTAGTGTTTTAAAACACAAATTTCAAATAATTTATTATAACAGTGAAATGGAAATAATTGGTCATAATCAAAATTACATAAAATAATTTTTACTATAATTTATCAATGAGTGATATGTTAATTAGAAATGAATTGGTGTAGCGAGTAAGAGGTGGTATTCACCACAACACTTGGTAAATATTAATCGCAATGCAAATTTAAAATAATCCGTTATTTTGAATAGAAAAAGAAGTAAGTACCTTTTTGTTTTATAAATTCAGTTTTAGAATATAAAAACACATTGAACTCAATGCAAATGATGTGAAGTGAATTTACTTCTTATTTGAATGCATTTAAGAACAAGGTAATTATTATTTTTTAAATATTTAAAAAAAAAACACACACTCAGGTAAAAAGCAAGTTTGAAGTTAGTTGAAAGTGTTTTTTTTTTGTGTTGTTTCGTTTTCCTGCCTCGCACAATATTTACTACATCGAGTTCAGAAACAATACAAGAAGTTGTAAAAGTCACCATTCTTTTAGAAATATTAACTTCAAGTCTTTAGAGAATTTTTGTGTATAAAATATCTTCTTTTATGAAAAAGCTGGATCTATATTGTTTTCTCCAATTAATCCTCTTTGGTTACCCTATTTTTGGTATGGCAGGCATCTGCTAATATCACCAGATTGCAATTGATAATGTCACCTGACCAGCTGATTGAGCGTATCTGTTCGACTGTCTTCCTCCTCGCCGTGAAAATCCGATAGCGCCGAGGCGGTTACGACAAATATTCTATCAGAAAGATTTCAAAAATACGTGCTATGATGTCCCATTAAGTCGTTGAAATGACGTGTTCTTCAAGAACCTTTGATGAAAAGTTCTTTAAGAAGTAGTTTTTAAGAAAGTCGTTTTACCGATTTTCATAAGAATCTAGGAATATGAGCTCGTCAAGAAGTCTTTTTTCCGACTCTGTAAGTAATAAAACATGTTAGCTCTTTAAGATTTATTCCAGTTCATTTTCGTGTCATTCGGTCCAAGACTGAAGGAACTGTTACATTTTTGTATATTTATAAAACACAAATTCGTAGCGAGCACAAAAGAGCAAAAAACTTTTGAACAAATTATAGTCATTTTCAACATTTACTAGATTGATTCAGTTATGACTAGAATCGTCTGTGAATTTTGATTTGCGGTTATTAGTTCTGATTAGATCATCGATACCCTATTTCTATTCTTCAAACAATATCCTTTTCTTGAATTAATATATATTCAAAATAATGATGTGTGACGTAAAAATGGGATTAACACCAAGGGAGAGAGTGGTAGTATTTTATTTGAAACTACATTTTAAATAAATGACTTACATTATTTTTGAAACTAATTGTGTATCTAAAGTATAATATTTTATTATGAAATATGCAGTTTTTTTATACAGTTGGTGTTTCACAGCAGCGTTTGGGAAAATCCCTGAATAGAATCCATGTGCAGAGTAGTCTTTATGATTTTATGGCCGTTTGAATAATATAATAAAAAATGTTTAATTTAGAAAAATCATATTGAAATCATAAATATTAAAATTCCATAAAAAATGACTGGATTCTATAATTAGTTTTAGTAAGCATCTTTTAACCAATCACTCAGGATTACTCAAAATGGCTAGATTTATTCGTTGTCTGAAATTGAAAATTTTTAAATTAGATGGTTAAGGTAAACAGTTATTCGATATTGTCACTACGTATGTGTTAGAACGAAAATATATTTTGTTTGATGTCAATGAAAATTGATGTCAATCACGATTGGTTGTTTCGAGCAATGTATTTATATACTTAACGGACAAATCTTTCTTGGATTTAAATAAATAAATTTAAATCAGGTAAACAACTGCAGACTCCATAAAGATCCATTCACACATATCAGTTACATTACAGTTCAGTCAACGACCAGTCAGTCTGTCGCATGTCCTTCTAACATACAACAAAAAATAATGTCAAAACAATTGTAAAAATAAGGTCTTTGCCAAATTTAAAAATGACGAAATTTTTATTGAATCACTGAGACTGAACTGTGACGGACAAATGTAGATGCCCTTCATAAGATTCCATAGAAGAATACTGTTTCTGACTGAGACGGAATGACTGACTTGTAACGTGACTGATAAGAGTGAAGATACCTTTAACATTATGAAATATTTACAGAGGTGACGCCGAAACGATTCGAAATTATTGAATTTAAAATTATTCCGTTCACAATTCAACAACGTTTTCTCCGTCATTACAATATTTCTTTTGTTTTTTGAAAGTTGAAAATTTCTATGTGAAGAATATTACGAAATTGAATTTTCAAGAACTAAAATTCGTAAGAAACTTTCCGTTCTGAAATAATTTCCAGTAAAAACACAGTTGTTATTAACATAAAGGAGTGTGCTTCTAACAAATTGCTGACTTAAATTATATGTGATGTGGATTTAATTTCTTACAATTTTCGCAGCCATATATCTCAAAACATACTTATCCAAATGTTTTGAAATTAAGTATGCACAATATTGACATGAAAACGAAGGCCTTGTCTAAGATTTGTTCTCAAAAAAAAAAAAAATGTTTAAGGTAAAATTTAGATTTTATAATTAAAAATGTTTTTTCGTAAAAAACTGCGATAAACCATGTCAATATGGTGTATACCAAACCATGTCATGTCAATATGGTGTATACCAAATTTCAAAACAGTTTGATAATTATTTTTGGAGCTATTTGGACATGAAAATTGAAAGACTTTTACATATTGGATTGTACCTCATTTAATATCCCTTTAAGGTGAAATTAAAAACTAAATGTTAAGTTATAACCAAACATTCATTGACACTTGAACCAAAAAAAGTGTAAATACAAAAAAGTTATTGACTTTTGTTCAGTGGAATTGAATTAAATAATACTCTAATTAAAAACCGGTTCAAAATTTCTTTATCAAGTTCATGGCATGGTCCACATTTTATTCGCATAATAAAATAAAAGATGAATGATCTCTTTCTATTCATAGTAAATATTTATTTAAATCTATTTATTCTTTTTCAATTTAGTGGGTGTAAAGCGATTCGATACTATTTGTGGAACTTTTAAAATTAGAAAACATTCTTGTTAGTTTCCAAAGCCTTCCAATTCTTTGTTTTTTTTTTTTTTTGATAAAAATAAAAGATAACAAATATTTAAAATAGCAATGGATTTCATATATAGTCGTTTATAACAGAGACCGTCCCCATCATTTTTTTAAACTTTTATTTATAATTAAATTCATCTTAATCATTTTCATAGATTGGAGTATAATTGAAAACATTACACATTTTCCGCGAATCGAATCCAGGATCTTTCAATTGCTAGTCGGACATACAAAATTCTTAAAGCTTTCAATATTTGTTATTAACAATTGGAATTTAAAAAAATAATTTTACGGGCGTTTGTTTAACAATAAAAAATTGAAATGATTCGAAAATTCGAGGAAAAAAGTTTTTTTTGATAGCATCTTTCGAATTTTTAATTTTTTCATTCCTTAAATTGATTTTAATAAAATGCAAAAACCAAAAAGGGATAATTTTCATCAATGATCAACTCCAAGAAAAAACTTTCATATATTTGGATATCAAGATTTTAATATTCTTTATCAACATTACTATCTTCAGAAAATCACTGAATATAATTTCGAATAAGAATCTTTTTTTGTTTCGTACTTTTAAGAGGAGAGACCGTTGGAGAGTTTCGGTTCTTTTAAATTTTTTTTTTTTTTTTTTAAGAATATTTTTATTATAAATGGAATGTATATGGAACGTTCGGAAAGAAATTTTTTGGTTACCAAAAAATTACAAAAATCCTCAATAAAAAATATAAATATATATTTATAAAGTGTCTAATCAAATTTTATTTTTCAAAATCCATTTTGATATTTTTGACTTTGGCGTCTCAAGTTGCACATTCGGCAAAATAATCGTTCTTAATGAAGTCCGCTGCTCGTTCTCCGACCATAATCGACGGCGCATTTGTATGCGCACTCAAAGTAAATGGAATAATACTTGTGTCAGCCACTCGTAATTTGTGTATACCATGAACTGTTAATTTAGGACCCACGACTGCCGTTGGATCCGTTTGTAGGCCCATTTTACATGTTCCAACTTGATGATGTAATGATGGTGTTAAGGAACGAAGACAGCATTCCCAATAATCGTCCGTTCCGAATTTCAAATGTTTACATGTTGGTACTGGTGTATCATATAATTTGGAATTGAATTGTTGGAACGCTTTTGTTTTAGATAATCGAATAACTTCTTTAATAGCTGCGATCATTGTACGGACATCATGTCGTTCTGGATCCGTATAATAGTTTCCATGACAAATTGGATGCTCGAAAATATTTTTAGATCTCAGTTTTATATAACCAATAGATTTTGGATGTAATAACATAGGAACCATCGACCAGCATTCACGTTGATTTATCGGAGCGAAATATTCATTGTAAAATTGTTTTGAAATACCAAAACTTTCCCGTAATGCTAATCCTGAGTCTGAGTTAATTGCACCTCCAATAAGTATCAACTCAATATCGGGGAAATTCCGTGGGTCATTAGAAATATTAGTTTTAATATAACCCAAAGCTTCAACGAAACCTATAGACGTTAATGGTCCTTTTCCAATTAAATACTCAAACAACGATGATGGTTGGATAAATTTCTTAAGCGTATACGAAACAGTTTGATTAATTAGAAAAATTAAACCCACAAATGTTAAATGGTCTTGTAAATTTTGACCAACTTGTAAATTTTGAATGACAGGAATGTCTAACTCATTTAAATGATCTTTTGGACCTACACCAGACAACATTAATAACTGTGGGGATGCTATTGCTCCCGCTGATAAAATTACTTCTTTTTTTGCTAACGCTGTGTGCTTCTGCTTATCTTCATCTAAATACTCTACGCCATAGGCAGTTTTTGTTTGTGGATCAATTAAAATTTTGGTGACCATAGACTTAATTAAAATTTTTAAATTTGGACGTAACAATATGGGGTACAAAAACGCTTTGGCTACACTACATCGTTTGCCATTACGAATTGTTGCTTGTACGGACGAAAATCCCCATTGGGTATGTCCATTATAATCTACAATGTTTCGACCAGTTTCAAGGCCAGCTTCCAAGAATGCATTTACCATTGGTGTTTGATATGGAACATCTTCAACATTTAAATATCCTTTATCACCATGAGCTCCCGGATCACTGTTTTTTAGATTTGCCCGTTCTGATTTTTTGTAATAAGGAACTACATCTTTCCATGACCATTCTGGACTAACTTCTTTTTCCCAACGCTCAAAATCGTACTTATTGCCTCGAGTGTAGATCATATAATTGATGACAGTTGATCCTCCTAAAGCTTTCCCACGGGGCCACACACATTGTTGATTTTCCATGGCTGAAATTCGGGTTAAAACATATATGTTTTCTATATGTAGTAAACTTTTGATATTTAGAAGTTCGAAACAGAACCTTATTTCTCGAAGCTGTTTATTTAATTTTCTATTGAAATAACAAACTGGGGTAGATCGATAGCTACCTTCAGGGTAGATCGGTACCTACCTGAATTGAGACAATCTCGCACTGTTTTTCAATCCTCATAATAAAGTGAGAAGGTTGTCTGATGAGCACATCAAAGTAACCTCTTTCCACAATTTTCCACTAAAAGCATGCTATTAATGCCTATATTCATCAAAGAACATAAAAACTGATAGAATATAAGTTCATAAGTTCAATTTTTGTGTATGCAAAAAATATTAGTACACCATGATCACCAGTTAGCTATAGCTTTTCGATCTTGATATTAAAAATTCCAATTAGTATTTAATGTGATTAACAAAAGTGACCAAGAGATGGCCGGCCATAGTTGTTAAATGTCGGAAAATAATGGGCACCTGCAATCTTTGATAAAACGCATTCAAAAATTATTTACCTAGAATATATCATTTTTAATCGATTTTTGAAATCTATAAGCGTGTGCGAATTCCATCGATGAAAGAAAATACACATATATAGATGTATACTCATGACAACTAACTGACATTCAGTTTTCTAATTCATTATTGCACATTCGTTTTATTAAAGATTGAAGATTGCCATTTTTTTCCGAAATTCAACAGCTATTGCCGTCTGTTAGTCACCAGTGGTAGCCACATCAAATATCGACATTGAATAACTGTATATATATGTTGGTCAAGTTTTTGGAACACACACAAATTGGTCTAATCAGCTTCTATGGGCGTTTCTATTCTTTGTTACGGTTGGATTTGTAATATTTCTTGAGAGTGCGAAATTTATTTACTCACCCATACAAACTCCAGGCAATTTTTCCATTTTATATTGCCAATCAAAGCTGGATTTTTGAAAAAATGCAGATAGTGCTGGACAATCGGTAAATAAATTTTCGAGTTCACCCGCTTCAATCAATAATATATTCCAATGCGGTATTTCTGATAAACGATTTGCCAATACCGATCCAGCTGAACCAGATCCAATAATTATAAAATCATATGCTTGTATATCTTCAGCTAATACGGTTAAAGGAGCAGCTGCAAGAAGGTTATTATAATTTTAATTCACAATTTGTTTGTAAATACTATATATATTCTCAAAACAAATAACAGTGTTAATTGTTTATATACGCGACATGTGGTTGAGTATCATTCTTTAAACTATTTTTTATCATTCGCATTTATAAAATAAATGCAGTACTTTACTTTTATTTACTAAGCAGTTGCAGTTTACAGTTGTTTTAGGTTTTAAAAAAAAAATAATTTTTCGTCTTTAAATTTTCCTTCTGTCTTTTATGGTTTAAAATTTGGGTCATGGATCCAATGAAGAGATTCTGCTCAGTAACTTGAAATCAGTTTTTATGTTTAGAATACGTCACCAAAATTTCAGCTCTTTAGCTCTTTTTGTTTTTGACTTAACGCGATGACGGATGATTCTGTGTTAATGTTAATATTTGCTAGCGTTACAAATTTTTGGCTAAAACTAATATACTCTGACATAGGTAATCTATATATGCCAAGTACAATGACATATTCTATATAGCATAATTTCTATATTTTTAATTGTTTTTGAAACCTTCTTTTATAGAGGAGGTTTCAAAACCTTTTAATTACTGTTTTATGAAAAAAAGACAAAAATAATGCAATTTTGGTTGTGTTTAGCAATTATAGATCTAAAAAACGAGGACACTTTCTAAGTATGCGTATTTAAATTTTCCATTTTTCTCATTTTCTTGAAAACTTCCTTATTAAAACTGTTTTTGTTGTTCAAATTCTCTTAAACTTGATTCAAATCGACATACAAAAACTGAAATATTATTAATCTTGGCTAAGATATGACTCAAAATTATAGCCCTCTCTTAATTCAAGAACAATTTTTTTTTACTAAAACTCAGCACTTTTCTCCGTGAATTTTAACTGCTTTTCTACATTTGTACAGATTTTACCAGAATGTGCATTTAAATATCAAAAGCAACGTAGGAAAAATTGTATTTTTTATAAGAATTTTAGCAATAATGTAGAAAGTTTGATACATACTGAATGAAAATAGCACAAATGAGGTAAATCCAAACCCAGTAAAAATTTGTAGTTGTAAAAACATCATAAATAATTTATTTAAAATAATTGCAATGAAAATCATCTTTTGATTTTCTTTTATTAAAATCACTTTTCCTGAAACTTTTTTAATTTATAAATTCAAACATTGGAGATTGTTGTATAAACTAAGTTATTTTTGGGCTTTATAATGTACACTGGTCAATTTTACCATGGACGAATGTCTAATTAAAGACTGAAGCACTCATAGACACTCAGCTATATTAATTATTGAAGTGAGGAACGATTAGATATCGTTTACAGGACCGCACCAAGGGATGTCTCATCAATTTTATTCAAACATTGATAGAGTAAAAAGATGGTATTTGAAGAAAAAAAAAAACAAATATTTTTTTAGTTTCTAAAATTATTATAAAATTGAAAAAGATTTCTTGAATTGAAATGAATACTTTAGTTTTGATCTGATTAATATATGATAAATAGTATAATGTTGTTTTCGTTGTTTTTTTTCCGACAACCACGACGATATTCTTTATTCGGTTTCAGCCTACTTGAAAAATAATGCAATTTTTAACAAATAAATATGCACAATACTTGATGCCTTTACAAATACCTGAGTACAGTATATGTGTACAATTTCCTACACCACAGTTGTTATAATGTCTGCAGTCAAGCGAATAAACACATACTAACCCTGTAATAAACATCGTACAATGCCTTGTATCTCATTCTCTCATGACAAAATCCTATAGATTCTTGTATCTCATACTCTCGTACGTTATATCTTTTAGATGTAAGTGGTTATCTCTTTTTACTGCCACTTTAACAATCATTGAAATCTCAACAATACTAAAGAAGTTTCACTTCAAAAAACGGTTTCCAATACGTATGGTAAATATTTTTATCGTAATTTGATCAAAAATTTACAAAATCCGGTTCATTCCAATATGTGACGTATATTTTAAAAATATATCGCCATTTGATTTATATTAAAACTAAAACCAATAAAAAATTTACTAATCTATTTGAAAAGCACGAAAATACAGTAAAAATATTAATTCAAAGCACGTTATTAATTTCATAAACATTATTCTGTAAATTCTGTCACAAATATAGTTTTTCTTTCAGAATTAAATAATTAATACATTAAAATCAACATAAATGCTACTAAGTCTAATTTTTCTAGATTGCTGTTTATAAATGTGTGATACTGTAAATTAAAATAATATCTCGACGACTCACTTCATTCAGAACGACCATAAAATGAGTTAAAATTTTATGGTTGGAGAGCCGATTACTGAACCGATTTAAATAAAATTTGGTACAGAGATAGTCTAGAGCCAAAGAAAGCACATTGGTTTTTCAATACGAAAAAACGGCTCTAAGAGGTTGAAATAAGGGATGAATGAATGCCATTTTTAAAGCTAGAATTTTGAAACTTATTTTTTATACATAAGTTATATCTGTTTCACGTTTCAATAATTTAAATTTACTTAGCAATAAACAAACATGCTTATTTTTTAACTTTATTATTTCAAGTTTGATGGTCTCAATCCTGTGAAAAAGTTAAACAATGTTTATCATGAATTTATTTACATACACTTATCAATTTTTAAAGTAATTATAAATTGCGTAATTCCAATTCATTATTGCATTCGTTTTATCAAAGATTACAGATGCCCATTCCTTACCGACATTCAACAGATTCTTGCTCACTACTGATGCCATCTCTTGGTCACTACTGATAATCACATTAAATATCAATATTGACTGTATGAAATCTTTGACTTATTGCGCTTTGGTTTGATGGTAATTTTAGGATAATTTTATATAATAATAACAAATAAATAACTTTTCAATTTTTTAATTTTCATTATTTTACAAAATTAAAAAAGATGCTGACAAAGAATTCGGTTCATAAATTTTCCCACATTCACTTATTCATTTAAGAGAAATCAGGATGTAAAAAGAAAATTTACTTGTTAAACTCGACAAAAATGGACTCTTTTGACTTGGTCCTCAGAATCACTTATATTGTTGTTTTGTTCTGACATCCCAGTGTTTAAACGATTGCAGATCTAAATGTGTCTTTGTTGCATTTTTTTCTTGATCGACCAACATAAATTAATTTAAAAGAAAATTTAGAATAAATGCATCGTATTTGATATCAAGTGAAGATGGTGATAATTAAATTATTTTCAATAGTTTATAAGAAGGTTTAGTAAAAGAAGGTTCGAAATAAAAATTCAAATTCGCCATGGATCACTTTTTTGCATTATAAATATGTATATTTACTACAACTTATATTCACTTTTATTAATACATTAAATTTACAATTTATATGCCTTACTATAAATTGGCAGAAACATTAATGACCCAATTTTTTGGCAGCAAATATTTTTTTAACTTATTCTTTGTACCTACGACATTTTAGTCGAAATATTTGAAAATTTAAACCCAATAAACTTGGTGCTACGATATGTTTTAAATAAATATTATTTATTTGAATACCGAATCTCTCAATTCGTTCACTTAGTGAAAACATATATCCAAAATTAGCTACAATTAACTATTTTCTTCTAATTCTATCACAATTTTTTAATAACCCAATTTAACCCAACGATCCTTAATAAAATCGGCCGTGCGTTCACCAATCATAAAAGATGGAGCATTTGTATGTGCGGATAAAGCAAATGGAATAATACTTGTATCAGCCACTCGTAAATTTTTAATTCCATATACACGTAATTTAGAATCTACTACAGCATTTGGATCAGTTTCTGGACCCATTTTACATGTTCCAACTTGATGGTGTAAAGAGGGTGTTAATGATCGTACACAGCATTCCCAATATTCATCCGATCCGAATTCTAAATGTTTGCATGTCGGAAATGGAGTATCGTATAATTTTGATCCAAAACGTTGGAAAGCTTTCGTTTTAGATAATCGAATAATTTCTTTAACTGCTGCGACCATTGTTCGAACATCGTGTCTTTCTGGGTCTGTATAATAGTTGCCATGTAAAATTGGATGATGGAATATATTTTTGGATTTAAGTCTCATATAACCAGTTGATTTTGGATGTAATAACATGGGAACTATCGACCAGCATTCTCGCTCATTTATTGGACTGTAATATTCAGTGTAAAATTCTTTCGATATTCCAAAACTTCCAGCTTGAGCCGTACCTGAATCTGAATTGATTCCACCTGCTACAAATATCAATTCAACATCTGGGAAATCTCGTGGATCTGTTGAAACATTGGTTTTTATATAACCCAAAGCTTCAACTCCTCCTAATGTGGTTAATGGTCCATTTCCAGAAAAAAGGTAGTCAAGTATTGACGATGGCTTCATAAATTTAGTAAGAGTATACGAATCAGTTGTGTTAATTAGAAATGTGAGACCAACAAAAGTTAAATGATCATGCAAATTTTGCCCCACTTGTAGATCTTGAATCACAGGTATATCTAACTCGGCTAAATGTTCTTTTGGACCTATACCAGATAACATTAATATTTGTGGAGATGAAAATGCTCCAGCTGACAGAATTACTTCTTTTTTGGCAATTGCAGTATATCTGCGCTTATTATTCAAAAATTCTACTCCATATGCTGCTTTAGTTTTAGGATCAATCAAAACCTTAGTGACTCGACTCTGAACTAATATTTTCAAATTTTTTCGTCGTTCTACAGGCTTTAGAAACGCTTTGGCAGCACTACACCGTTTTCCCTTACGCATTGTTGCTTGCACTAACGAAAATCCCCATTGGGAATATCCATTGTAATCGATAATTTGTCGACCAGTTTCTCGACCAGCTTCTACGAATGCATTTGCTAACCGAGTTTGATATGGCACGTCTTCAACATTTAAGAATCCTGTACGCCCATGAGTTCCTGGATCAGCGAATTTTAAATTTGCGCGTTCTGATTTTTTATAGTAAGGAACTACATCATCCCATGACCATCCTGGATTTCCTTCTTGTTCCCAACGTTCGAAATCATATTTATTTCCACGTGTATATATCATATAGTTTATAACACTTGTACCTCCTACAGCTTTACCTCGTGGCCAGATGCATTGTTGATTTTTCATAGCTGTAATTTATAGAAAGATAATTAAATTGATATTACCCAAATTCTCTGTTTTGATAAATCCAATAAACTAGTAGTCTTGAGCAATGAACTACTCTCATGGTGACCCTACTCTCGTTTGGAAAGAAAACATAGACCACATCTCTATATGGTAATGTGGATCAGTATTTCAACCTCGATGTAGATGGCAGCATCATAGATGGACTCTGTGCCGCGCAATTATTTAAAAGTCAAAACATCAGGCGTATTTATAATACAATATTAATTAAATAAATAAGTACTTAAATGAGTTGTCATTAATAAAAACTTCAATAAATAACTCATCTTACGTGCCTTATAAAACTTTTTGTATTAATAATTAACTTGTTTTCAAAATGGTTTAACATAACCTCAATATCCTTGATGTTACACATGCAATTAATCTCAAACATGAGATAAAATATACTTTATATTTAAAGTATATCTACGATACTCTAATATTGGCAATATTTATGAAAAAAATATTATTATTTAATTTAAAAATAAAAATATTATTTTATTTATTTTTTATTTATAAATAATTCAAGTAAGAATTGTTTATAAAGATTTTATTAATATTTTCAATTTGAAAATAAGCGCTAATAAAGTTTCATTCCATAAAATTTACCAGAAAGAAGGATAACGTTACAATCTATATTGTAGAAGCCAAAAAAAGGTAAAAATCCATTTTCTTGTATTGCAAAAAAAGGTACTGGAGGTACATGAATATTGTGTATAAAAACATATTGATATTAAAATCGAAACATCGATGTTAAAAATACAGTATTTTAGAAATAAGTATATTTATTATTTATTTATCAGCTAGCCATCTTAAAAAAAAAGTTAGGGTTCAGGAAAGATTTACTATAGTTTTAATGTTTTCACGTTATACTATTTATTGGATCACCTGAATTTAAAGTATACACGCACAAATTTGGCTCGAAATAGAATACATCAACTTAATTTCAAATCGCCATCTCTTTTCATTTTTGAGTTTTCTTGATGACAGATGGTGGGTGGATGAAAATTGATTAATCAGATGATTCTATGAACACCTACACCAAAATTTTGTTTGTGCTGTCAATATTAACTAGCGTTACAAACTTAAGATTAAAATTAATATTCTTTGATATATTTTATATATATATATATATATATATATATATATATATATATATATATATATATATATATATATATATATATATATATATATATATATATATATATATTGTATATTTATATTGTATACAATGCATTTGTGGAAAAACCGCCTTTTTCCTGAGATAAATGTCAAAAAGTGCCAAAAATTTGGTCAATGGTGTCCAAAATATAATGTTCCGGGTATTTTATTTGCCTACAAACTTCAAATTCATGTCCTGTGGGAAGAAAAACTTACATAATAAAAAACATCAAAACTTTACTAGGAGAATTCTAATAATATTTGGATATTAGTTTTTAAGTAGTATACATTTTAACAATTATTTTATCACAAATTCCCAATAAAAAAAAAAAGTTTCTAATAATATCGAAAAATAAAAAAATTTTAAAGCAACGGAAAAATTAGAAAAAATATTATGCGCAATATTTAAATAAAACATATGTAATTAATTAAATATTAATACCACATTTATAAATATTTCTTGCTTGAGTTATTTATGAATAAAATGAAAAATTAATGTTGTAAATATAAAATATATTTTATCTCATGTTTGAGATTGTTTGCATGTGTAACATCAAATAGTTATTAAACATGTAAGTTTAGTTTTTATTAATGACAGGCAAATCATTTAAGTGCTTGTTTATTTAATTAATATTCTCTCAATACGCCTTTTTAAATAATTACGCGACACGGAGTCCACATATGTCGCTGCCATCTGTGTCAAGCTTGACAAAAACGGATCTCCATCATAATGAAAATTTTTTCATAATATGTGGCACCTGCAAGCACAATTAAACCAGAATTAGACTACAAGACGCCAAACGTATGAGTCTTTTATCAGTCTACAGGTATCGTATATGTGTATTGTGTTATTGTTTTATTGTCTTGCACTATTGACATAAACTTGTGTGAGTGAGAGATACGTATATGATAGATTCACGATAAGATTTCATTAATAGTAGGAAAAATATAAAACAAAATTTTAATTTGATTAAGCTGACTATTTTCCATAGACAACAAAAATGGGATTAATTATTTTAATATTGGGAAATCTGCCGGCTTCTCCTTCTTCTACCGAGAGAAGTACTGCTGGTAATTACATTAAATACCACTAAACCCTTCAATAACAACTATAGGTGGTCCGAGTATTTTTGGATGTTATAAATAAAAATTAAATATTTTATTAACGCGAAATAAATTATTTTGACACTATATACATTTATAACTTCAGTATGGACAATAGTTCATATTATATCCGTCAGATAGCATATTTAAGTGGAATACTTCCCAATATTACTATAAAACATTCTATCTATTACAAGTTTTATGTCTATGGTATTTAAAACTATTTATAAGTTTATATGTAACTTTATCATATCATGGAAGTATTTTCAGAAAATTTACTACCTAGTAGCTGAGTCTTTGGTGAAAATGAGCTTAATGTAACACGCAAAGCGCCTAATTTTTTCCAGCCAATTGATAATAATAATGTGTTATAAAAATACTACAATCTGATAACCCTTTATCTCGCGTTCCGATTTCTGTCACTGGATTCGAGTTAAGAATAGCGCAAATATTAAGGATTCAAATGTTGTGTTTCAATCCGACCTCTACCGTTTCAATGATATATTCAAATTTTAATGATTAATTCATGTAAATTTGACAAAAATAAACATCTTTGAACTAAAAGGAACTTTTCCTAAAAAAGCTGCGTTACCGGGCCTATTATACAAGAACAGCATACGCAAGAACCTCTACGACTGTTCTTTATTTATGATGCAATAGGGTATTAGATTGATGCTGAATTACCTATATTTGACATCAACGTGTGAACATGAGTAATTTATATCTGTATAGGAACAGTTAACGTCATAAGCTCATATTTCACCCGCTTTATTTAATTTATAATTTTGAATATTTTGCTTTTTTTTAAGATTTAAAAAAATTGCTTTAAATCCATATCCGTAACGTAGATAGATGCTTTAATTGAAGTAATAATAGAAATTTACTCAATATCCAAAGTCGTCCAATTTTTAATTATAAAATAGGATAAATTATCGAGGATGAAACTTAAAAGGGGAACTCAACGAATTTCAATTAAAATTTCAAATTCAATACTATATGCATAGATCAATTTAATGCCTAGATTCGTTGAACGCTTGAACGTTCTGGCTAGACACGAGAGTGTTTTTGTCATAAAAAATTCTGAAGTTTTTATTTTATGATAATTAAATGTATTTAAATAAATTGTTTGCGTGATTTACAAAAAAGCTACGCACCAAACTGTTGCAGATTCTTTGAACGCTCTAGTTAGACACGAGAGTGTTTTTGTCATAGAAAATTCTGAAGTTTTTATTTTATGATAATTTAAATGTATTTGAATAAATTGTTTGCGTGATTTACAAAAAAGCTACGCACCAAACTGTTACAGATTCGTTGAACGCTCTAGTTAGACACGAGAATGTTTTTGTTATACAAAATTTTGCAATTTTTTGTTAAGAAAACTGTATTTGAATAAATACATTTTTTGTTTGGATGGATGACTTATTATAAAGCTTCGTGTAATACTGTCTGTTGTCCAACAAACCAAAAATAGAAATTTTTATAATTTTGAATGACGTATACTTTCGTCGAATTTCTTAAAATTTATTAATTCCTTTCTATTTGTATTTATTCTGTAAAAACCTGGAAAACGCTAGGTAAAAGGTTTTTCTTTTACCTAGCTTTTTCAAACATTATTAAAGACTTTTTAACAGTTTTGACATGGCTATATTTAAATATATGAATATTTAATTCACCCAAATGCCTCAATCTATCTATGTACTAGAAATGCATTTTTATTACATGTTAATTGAAGCGTTTTTATTTGACGAACATGGATTGAAGCAATTTTTTTAACTTTAAATATAAGTAAAATATAAACGTTTAAAATTCATAAACCCCATTTTGTTTTTAAAATTTTTGACCTTACATGTGGAAAATATGATTCAGTAAGGTCGATTAGATATTTGGCGACTGCCCCGAGCGCCCTCTCATGGTATGTGTATTGTACCGAATTTTAAATATTAATTCAAATATTAATTAAAATAATTTTTAATTTCTTAAAAATTATATATTTGGCAAAAATTTAATATTTCTTTAACATTACTTTATCGTAAGGTATTAATTAGTAATTCCACTACCAATTTTAAATTCATTATTATTCAAATCAAATAATACTGTTAAGTGATATGACAAATCACAATCACATTTCAATCAATAAACAATCACATTTGAAGAAAATTCAAAAAAATTATATCATCTATAATTATATAATATAAGACGTTAAAATAGCATAAACTTTACTTACCCATACAAACTCCGGGCAGTTTTTCCATTTTGTATGCCCAATCATAATCGGTTAATTGATAGAATGCAGCTAATCCAGGTATATCGGTAAAAAAATTTTCGGGTTTGCCTGCTTCAATTAATAATATATTCCAATATGGAATTTCTGATAAACGATTTGCTAATACTGAACCAGCTGGACCAGATCCAACAATTATGAAATCATATTCTTCAGGTTGTTTAGAACTTCCTAGAAAAATAAATTATACTTTACGAAATTCAAATTTATGTATACCATGAAGAATCTTATTGTCAATTAGAAATAACAATTTTCGGACTCTAAATTTGTATACGATGATAGTAAATCGTTTCGGAAAGAACAAAATACGTCAATTAGTGTAGCAAGATAAGTTTATCTTCAATGCTGGAAGAGATTGGAAGAAAGTTTCAAAATTTAATGACAATTTTTTGTTTGTAAATTAATAAATTTCATTATGAAAATTTTCGATTTTTAAAGTTTAACCGACTTCAAAAAAAAAAGAGTTTTATCAGTTCGACAGCGTATATATTTTTTATGTGTGTTCGCGGATAACTTCGTCGTTTATGATACGATTTTGATGATTTTTTTTTCTTTGAAAGGTTGGAAAATGATATGCCAATGGTTGTATCAATATCAGGAAACCAGAATCTGATGTCCTTAAGGAAAGAGAAGGGGTAAAAACAAATTTTTAGTGATCCAAATTTGCATCCAAAATTTTTCGTGATTGACTTCAAAAAATTTTCTGACAACCAATGAATAACCTTTCGAAGTGTCGTAAAATTTGTTGTTAACATTATCTGTTGGGGAAGTATTGAAATTTTATCTGGCTTTTTTTACATTTTCCGACATTTAACTGAATTATATTATTATGGCAGCTAAGATATTCGTAAGTAAGCAAAAAATGCGACTTAATTTGAGACTTAAATATTAATTAGATTAATGCTAATAATAAAATAATATTTTCAATATTTTAATAAGTATGTAAAAATAGTATAAATATTAGAATAATTTATTTTCAATACAATTTGACTATGTATTCATTTTTAAAATCTGTACTCAGAACTCTGAAAATTATGGATATCTCAGGAGTGTTTAAAAACAGAATTAAAGCGTAAGAAAAAGAAAATTCGAAAACTTACCATAATTAAACACATAATTATTTCGATTTATTGTATCAGTATTGGAACCATTTAAAAAATTTCCAATATCAAAAAAAATTGATGATTGAACAACAGCATCATATCCTAATGATAATTGTAACAAAATAATAATTGTTGTAATTAACAACATTTTCTGTTCACTTAATCACTTTTTTTCTTCTGTTATTAAGACTACACTTTTGTTTACATATATATTATGACTACTTGAGTATTATTTCAAAAAGAGTTGTTCTTGTTTTCAAGCGCGCCAGAATGAAGTCATGATGAAGTTGATGTTGATCATGAATGCAATACAAATGACATGAAGCTGGTTCGATTCCTTCATACTATTCAAATATATACTAACAAAAGTTGTTATGTTAAACTACACGTGAGCTATATCTGATTTACTTACCTCTATGTATCTAAGAGTGACTCAATAACAGAGTGAACTAAATAAGTGAACATAACAAGTAACACAGTTAATTGTTTAGATACTCGACTTGTGGTTCAGTATCATTATTACTTATATGTGATAAATTTGAGCTTAAATCGTGGCAAATCTTAACATGTCACGAAAACAATTTGCACACAAACGTTTGTTTAAAAGAAATAAACATTTTTTGTATTTGAATTTTTTTTAGTTTAAAAATTTCAGTCCATAGGACCGATTTTGGTTATTCACGAACTTATGTTAAGAATACATCACCAAAATTTCAGCTCTTTATTTCTTGTTGTTTTTGAGTTATCGTGATAACGGACGGACAACCGGAAATATACTAATTTGACTAAAATTAATATAGTCTGACATTAGGTATGTCGAGTATAAAAATTATCTTGATATAAAAACTTACGATGGTATTTGTTTAAATTGATGTTCTACAGCCATGCTTTTTGCTGTAAATACCAATTGCCACGGCTGTTTTGAACAGCTTAGCGAAATGCACCAGTGCATGTGTGGACTACCGATTATTGGACTTCTTGTAAGCATTTTTCCAATCATTAAAGAGTTTATGTGATTTTGAAACCTCAATTCTTTTACCCAATGCAGACCGGATATCCCTAGTATTGTCTTGTTGCCAACTTGTAGCATTATCCTGTTGATATGCAAGTATATTAGGGCTAGGGCTGATTTTAACAGTAGTTACTAGACAGATAATTTTTTTTGTGTTTTGTAGGTTTCAAAATCAGATTAGTTTTTGACGAAATAATGTTTCTTAATTTTGTCGAATTGGTTTCGTAATTAGTAACCTACTCGATTAAAGAATTGGAAAATTTGTGTTTGTATTTTCAAATTTTCTTTCTTCCACAAAATTGTTAATAAATTTCGGTTTTTTCCCCTAGAAAAATCCTAGAGTTCTCATTAATAATTACAAAATTGTTAGTTTTGCGGGCTTTAGCCACATTTCGTTACCCCTCTTTCCATTACATAAAATTTCAATTATTATATTTTTTTTAATGTGAAAGAGCCAAAGCTATTTATTGTTTATTGAAAATATTTATATTTGATAAAATCATTTTAAAATTGTGATGAATTATGAAACAAAATGGTCTCCACGACTTGTTGAGCAATATGTTTTTATAACTTTTTGACATGAACAGACCACTGGGTATACTTGAAAAGACCAGATACAAAATTATTACATAGAATGTTTCTTAAACGTATTTGAAATGGCGATCAAAATTGGATACAAAAATCATCTTTTTGATTCATTCTGGTGTATTTTTTTATACATAGAGGTCATGTAATGTTTAAATAATTAATTACAAATGTACACAAATTTTAAAAATTTGAATGTATCTATTTGCCAAATAAATTTTTGTATATAAGTGGTCAAAACTGAATGTTAAGTGCGTGTCAATATCTATTATATTATTTCCTGATCTATTTAAGATTTACACGTGCAGTAAATATATGACTTGTATCAAGGTAGTTTTTCTATATCCTTATTAGGATTTTTATATACGCTTATGTGACTTCTGTTTACTGGGATTACACAGCACTTATGTGTGATTTTAATTTTAAAGATACTTTTAAATTATAAAGTATGCTGAACGGCTGGACATCAGAAGGCAAAATTGTATTTTATATATCTTAGTGACACAGATTAAATTTTCTGTGGCAATAAGATTGTTTCATTTTTTTCTCGATTTCCAGTTTGGATATCGTACTTCGTTTTTGAATATTGGTTTTTCTTAAACTATTGAACTATATTCTACTCAAACGCAATTTCTAATTATGGCAATTGCAAAAAAATCAATCCCTAAGCGCAAGGGAGTGTGCGATATTCTTCATTAGTCAGTCTTTGGCCAACAAAAACAAACTGGATGGGTTTGCAACGTGAGAATTGACAATAGACATCTGGTGGGAATAAATGATCGATTTATAATTCATAAGTTTTCGACCACTGAGAGTTGAAGGCTATTAAAATACGAATATCGCTGTTAAAAAATTGTGGCTGGTGGTCAATGGTGAAAATTAAGAGGCTGGTGGTCAATGGTGAAAATTAAGAGTATTTTTAATGTAAAGCATAAAAAAATAGAAAATTTGGCAAAAACAAACTGTTTTTTGGGGTGGGACAATCACTGGGGATAATAAAAATAGCTTTACGACTTGTTCTCAGACAATGCCAAATCATTAAAAAATCAAAATTAAGGGTAGATACCCTTATCACTTAGAGGTATTTAAAATAGTTTACGACCAATTCACAGACCAATCGAATATAGCAAAAAATTTCATCATGGTCAGGCCGTTTCAGAGAATTTTGGTGACAATCACTGACCAAATAATGTTACAAAAAGAAGCACTAATTCTGATATAACTCGGAAGTAAAAGACTATCTTTGAGTTTTTAGGGTAAGTCAGCTCCAAATAATTTAAGTATCAATGGATTGTTTTTGAAGACATCGCCTAAAACCGTTCCGAAAATTAATATAATCATCGCTTCGAACGAACTCGGTTTTCCACTTTTTTAGTTATATACAAAATCTACCTCAATTAGCATGAAAAAAACCAAAAAGCAAAAAAAAAAATCGTTGTTCCATAAGTTGTTTAATTATTGATTTAAAATTTAAATTATATAATGGATACTACTCATTCAAATGAGCAAAAAATTTTATTATCTCACTTATCACATACAAGAAAATAAAATTTTAATGAATCCATTTACGGATATTGGTGAACATGGGAGAATCAATTTAAATAGTTATAATCAATGACCCTTACCAGTCGTTGGCTCTGCCAGTTTTATTAAAATACTATACGTAGAAAAATTACTAATTAATTTTTTTTATACATAAAAAATTAGTTTGTATTCAATATACCGGTATTTACTGTGAAGAAAGGTCAGGGTTCTGATATTTTTCAAAAGATATTTCTAGCGTACTCCACTAAAAATATTCTTCATGTACTTTGAAATCAAGTTATTATATTACTGATAATGCTTGACAAATGTTGTTTTACTTGAAGCTTGAATTTGTAATATATTTTCAAAAACGTCGAGAATGATCTACAAACCATCTACAAACTTAAATAATTTAACTTGTTTAGAAATATAAGTAAATCCGTAAGCCATTTCAAAAAGAATGTGAATAGAAAGACTCAGTTTAGTATGAATTTAGTAAAGAAATATTTCAGTTTAGTATGCTTGAGGGGGATGAAAATATAATACTAATGCACCCTTCATTATGTAAAATCTTTCAATTTCCGCGCCCAGATAACTCAATAAAATACTTTTTCAAATGTTTTGAAATTTGGTATGCACAATATTGACCTGAAAACGGAGGTTTTTCTCGAAAAAACATTTAAAATATAAAATCGAATTTGGATTTTTACCTTAGATATTTTTTATATTTTTTTTTCTCTACACATCGAGTCTATACAGTTATAAATACATAAATAATATAAATATGTGATGTTATTATATACGTATTTATTAGCTAAATTACAGCTCAAATTGAAGCTAATTCAAAAATTTTACAAAAAACGTTTCAAACAAAAGTTGTTTATTTGATGAAATGCGCGCAATCATTTTTTTTGAGTTATCTTAATGACATACGAATAGAATGACAGACGAAAATGGACTGATTCTATGAACACATTTACCAAAATTTTGTTTGTGTGGTCAACATTTGCTAGCGTTACAAACTTTAGACAAAAACTAATATACTCGGACACATTGTACACGTTGAGTATAGATTATTTGCACTGTATAATTTATGTATTATGAAAAAATAAATTTGTATAATGGAGTTTTAACTTGCTAATTGGTAAAAATAGTTTATTATTTTAAAATATATGTCTTTTTGAAATAACGAAGATGTGCAATGTGCCAAGCTTCACAATACATCGTAAAAAGTGTGGAACAGTAAACAAAGAACTATGTTGCATAAATTGATCGTATGTTGCATAAAAATCTTTTGTAGCTCGTTCTGTTATAAACAAACAAATGTTTCAATCAGTGACCTCTGTAATTTTTGTTATTATATGGTGTCATAGTGTAAATTTTAGTACATTCCATGTCAGAATGGGACGTATTATTTGAATTTTCTTAATTTGAAGCATACTACTTTCAATTGTTCTTAGCGAGACTCGGTGGGATAACAGTATACCAACCAATTTAATACCTACTGATTAACAGTTTTTGGGATTACACCTAAGCTAGAGCATCAGAAGTTCTAGTGTGTGTCTCATCCTGACTACCAAAGCTATCGACCGTAGATAGACCGTGACTGTTCCTTGGTGCAAGACGCGCTCTGTCTATAGTACTTGTAGTTTTGCAAGCTTCCACCTTAGTTAAACAATCCGCTATTCACACTCCATAAGTGGACCAAAGATTCATTTTTCTTATTTTGAGAGAGTTGGAAGTGAAAAACCCATTCAGTCTTCAATGTCTTTAGAGTTCAATGCCATACAAAGCTTAAACACTTTCTCTTACTTGTGCCAATGGAGCCTTGACAATCCCTTTCCCTGGTATAGTGAAAATCCTATTACCTAAAAATCGTAATCCAAAAGTATCACACTAAACGTCACATGCTTTTATTTAACATCTTTTCTTCCTATAATTTCCTTTCATAAAAAACATTGTTCTTGAAATTACGAACATAATTTTTAAATAAGCCAGCCAAATCTGTTGAGCCTTTCTGAAATGATGAGCTTTCATACACGGGGCAAATCATTTTTATTAATGTAGATATTCATTGCAGCAGTATTTTCAGTAATGTGTACTAAATATTAGCCTTAGAGCTTGTGGGCGATTTAAGTTACCTCTACTATGAAAATCAACAAAATTAAGGTACTTTTCCCACCAGAAATGACAATGATGATAAACAAATTAAAAAAAATTCCTCAGGGGTATCTCAGGGGTCACTCATCTCAAATCAAAAAGCAACTGAGAATGGTTTTAACTCCATTAAAAATCAAAATTTTTCAATTTAAAATTTCACCTCACAATTAAATAAATTTTTAATTTGCATTCTTTGTTTTAATCTCTGTCAATTCTACGGTTGGTTTTAATGGGATGCAAACATCCTCATTTGCTTTTTGATCTCAAATTCGTGATCAACAACCTCAAAATCCTCTGAAAAAATTTCGCGGTGAATTCTCAGTTGCGTTTCGCCCTCGTATTCGGTAATCAACAATTCTGAAAACCCCCGAGGGACAATTCTGGCACTTCTAGGAGTAGTTTTTTTTTTGGTGTCGAAACAATCCTCTGTTGTTTTTTGAATTCGTGATCAACGACCTCAAAACCCAAGGGAGACTATTTGCTAGGCAAATTTTGATTTAAAAAATTTTTTATTATTTGTCATTTCTAGGGGTGAATTTAATGGGATTGGAACTATCCTTAGTTGCTGATTGGAACTATCCTAAGTTGCTTTTATGGATTTGTGATCTATGGCTCCAAAGTGGAATTTTGATTTTAAAATGTATCTTTGCCCTTGCAGAGGGGTTTCCATGGGATTGAATCCATCTTAAGTTACTTTTTTGCCTCGGATTTATAATCAGCAATCTCAATAACTTCCGAGATACGATTTTCTTCGGGCAGTTTTGTAGTTTTAAAATTTTTTAATCACTGCTACTATTTTTGATCAGAATAGTATCTGAAATAATGTTCTCATTTACTTAATGACATAATATGACGAACGTTATGAAGAAGCTTTTAATATTCTATTTTAAGGATATAATGCATAAAATTTAATTTCACATTTGGTTAAAAATTGATGTAATGAGTTTCTAACTACTAAGGTATTTAACAAAATAATTAAGTTGAAAAACCTGTTTTTTGAATGCTAATTTTTTTTAAAACAAAGAATAATGTTGATTTATTAATGAAATGGTTTGTTTATATTATTATTATAATTTTTTTTTTTTTTTTTTAATGAAATTAACAAATAATGATTCAGCAGATAAAAACGTAACAAAATTATTTTTATCAAGTACGGCAAGGAAAATATATAAACAAGTAAACAACACGTAATTAATGATCAAAATGATCAAAATGCTAATTATTTAAAATGTGTTATTATATTGATTATAAAATTAAAATAATGCGTGTTTAATTTTAATTAAAAAAAATTATTTTTGTGTGTTTTAATTGTCCGATTGTATTTGTGTTCAAGTCTATCAAAAATATTATCTATCCATAAAATTATTAAAAATTAATTAAATATTAATAAATAATACAATAGTAAAACAAATATTTTTATAAACAAATTTTTATATTTTTCAAAAAGAACTAAAAAGGGTAAAAAAGGATTTATGATTTAAATTAGAAAGCGTATGTGTCGAAATAAGGTGAGTACGTTGAGAAGTTAAAAACAGAATTACAATGCTACTAAGGATATTTTATATTGTGTAATTTTAAATTGTCATTGTGACTTATTTAATTTATGTTTATTTTGAAAAAAAAAAACTATTAGGTTATTGTAAGCTTTTTATTAAGAAATTAAATTTTTTTTGAAGTCATTCACAGCCATTTTCTGGACAAAATTTTGCTTAAACTTGACTCAGACGTGCTGTAGGAACTGAGTAGCTCGTTCATAATAAAATTTTAACTGTTCCGGTTTCTATTGCTACTTTTAGTTTTCAAAATATTCAATTCAATTTATTTCAATTCAATCGTTATTCATTTTTTTTTAAACAATATATACATAGAGTTAATTGCTTAGATACTCGACTTATGATTGAATTTCATTGTTTTAAAATACTATAAATATCCAGTCTATATAGTTATATATACTTGTATATTAATATGTATTGTAATTACCCAGTTTCAGTTTAAATTCTGGTGAATCCTAATATTTTGTAAAATTATTTTTCAAACACAATAATGTTTTTTTTTTTAAATTTTTCTTCTATCATTTATAGTTTAAAATTTGGGTCAAGAATAATCTATTGGATCCAATGGACCGATTTTGCTCATGTATGAACTTAAACTTACTCATTAACAATACGTCACCAACATTTCAGTTCTTTAGCTCTTTTTGTTTTTGAGTTATTGTGATGACGGGCGGGCAGTCGGAAACATCTATAACAAAATTTAGTTTGTGCGGTTATTTTTAGGTAGCGTTACAAACTTTAGACTAAAATTAATATGCTCTGACATATAATGTATCTATGTTGAGTATAAAAATGTACTCTGGAATATTATCTACACCACATCTAGAAACCTGACCGATCTAGAGTGTAAAATCAAATTAATGAATAATTAAGTTTAATTATATTTAATCAATTTTTTTTTTTTATAAATATATTAAATAAAATTAAATGATTGATTATAATTAACTGAAATCATGTAAACTAAAACATTTAAAATGAATAATTCAATTATTATTTTTTATATAATTTATAAAATTGAATAATAATTATTAATTTTTAATAAATTTCCCATAAAAATCTCATTAATTTTATCACGTATACGAGTCATTTATTTAGTCTTTATTAATGTTATATTTGTCTATTAACTAACTACTTTAACGTTTTTGTTTCGTCAAAATTCATAAATTGGACATTCTAAATGGTTTTTTTGTTCTTTTTAAAATTGAATGTGTGTTCTTAAATTAAGGCTGTCATCTTAAAACTTAGAAAATAAACAAAATTGACTATTAACAAGGGTTGGAAAAAAAGTATTTGAACGCCTTCAAATTAAGTTTTATTTATGTTACTTATTGCTTTTGTTTGAAAACAAATTTTTATTGCTTTTGGTAATTTTAAACAAATAATCGGACAAATAATTAGTTAAGCCTTCAGATAATAATTGTGTGCGCGAGGACCACCTCATTTGCTCAATTTAAATTGCTCAATTTCAGCCACTGAAACTATTGTATAATCTTCGGGACAATGATCTTCTTTTATCTAAAAAAGAGAATGATTTTCTTACATTTTCCCATTTAGTTGACCCAATAATGACATATATCGCCCGTCCCTATTCCAGCTATACTTTTGACTCAAACAACTCCTTCCGAAAATAACTCGAAGCTTAAACTACTACGGTCAAATCAACTGTGTGTATACAATAATTCGTCACATTAACGACGTAATTATAAAATTAACCCACTATTAAGCGCAAATGTTTAAATTGATATTAATATTTTATAATACGTACGCTGCATTTGTGTTGATTTGATTATTGGTTTTTGTAAATAGATGCAAGTCTGTGAGTCAGTTTGTCTTGTACATGCAGTTCTAGGTTTATCCGCACCGCTATGTTTCTGTTGTTTATTTTACACTATTCGTCACGTGTTTTTAAAAAAGCTTTCATGTTACCAAAACAGAACAAAACATTCTCATTATTAAAAAAGTGCTTTCGCTTGATACATATTAATATTTACCTTTGTTATAAAAATACCCATTCATTACAAAATATGATTAAAATATCCAGGTATGTTTTGGGATTGAGTTAGGATAGGTTTGTGGGTTTTGGCCTCATTTTTAACATGCATTTAAACTACACAAATGATATTTCGGGTCAAGTTACCACGGATTTCGAGAATTTTTAGTGCTTCCGTCCTACCTACGATTAAAATATCTAAGTAATACATGGGATCGGTTTTGTACGGATATGCAGCTTTTTTGACCATGTGATTAAATTACCTGATGTGATATATAGGATCGAGTGTGTATGGGTCTGCTGGTTTTATGTAAAACTATCCAACTGATTTCATCATTCCTCTTCCAATATCTATTTATTTATTTGGAGTTATTCATCTATTCAGACTTTTTTGTGACGTATTGTTTTGTATCAAGTTGTTTTGGTTGAACTTCCTAAAGTTTGAGTCGTTTTGGATGAATTATTTTAATCTAAACACCTTTTTATTAATATTTATATAGTTCTAGTTTAATATCTGATATATATTATTTTAATTATTTTTTTCATTAATTTCAGGTATGGTAACTTCAAAATGACAGTACAACTGAAGAGTATAAATTCATACTTAGTATGGAATTATATATCAAGAATGCGCCCAGAAAGAACATTTTACTTTCTCAAGTTTGGATTTCGATGTCTATTCAATTACTTCTTATTCATTGAATACATATCTAACATAGTTAATACGACATATGATTGAGAACAGTCTTGTAAATTTTTTAATAATTAGCATTTATAAAATACTCCAAATATCTAGTCCATATATTTATAAATACATATATAATAATATGCACATGTATTATTATAGCTAAATCTGATCTAAAATTGATTAAAATCTAAACAGTTTACGAAAAAATGT
The DNA here is from genome assembly GCA_020423425.1 of Chrysopa pallens. NCBI lineage: Eukaryota > Metazoa > Arthropoda > Insecta > Neuroptera > Chrysopidae > Chrysopa > Chrysopa pallens. The sequence goes on along the minus strand of CM035595.1, from coordinate 39,944,139 downwards.
TTAAAATAAAAGTTGTTTCTTTTAAAAAGTAAAAACTTTCAGTACAAATTTCGCTGTTATTGGTTTATTCAAAAGTAGTAAGTGTATTCGCCATGATTCAATTTTGAGTCAAATTTTAAAAAAAATTCCAAGGGCTGCCAAACTTGCGACCGTGGTTCGATAAAAAAATTCAATCAGCAAATTTAAACCAAAAAAAATTTTAATCGTTGTTTAAAATGGGAAATTTATTTACGATTAGATTTATAGCTAACAAAAGTTACAAATTTTACAACCCAAAATAATAAAAAATTAGGATTTTCTCTGAAAAGAACATACTATATTTTTTTTTGGGTTTACGGTATAGGTCTACAGCTTTTACATTTGGTCACTTAGTTTCTGAACATTCTGTAGATTCAATAACATAATATTTTGATTGAATATAAAGTAATAAAAGTTTATATAATATGTATGTAGGTACTCATTGGCACATTGCGAGATCACAACTATAAAAATTTGTTAGCATGTGTAAATTTTGGACAATAGTAAATTAGTCTAGTAATAATCGGCGTATGACCTATTCCACCTAAATTTCTTCCTCAATTCTCTTTTAATTGTTATAGTGATGATATAAATGCATATTGCCATGGGGCAACCCGATTTCATATTATTTGAACCGAAATTGTTTAAATAATTGCAAGTCATTAACGGGAAAAATTGTTATATTATTTGATGAAATACGAACAAGAAGGTGCCATGAATCTTTCGATAAATTTAATAGTTTTAGAGATTTCCGTTGTTAACGGTTTGAAAAATCTTGAATTCAGATACTTCTGATACATTAAAAATATATAAAGAAGGTCCTATGATGTTTTTGGAAATTTGTATTTCTAAAGGCTTAAAAAATCTTGAATTCAGGTACTTTGACTCATTAAAAGTATATAAATGAAAAGGATAAAAGCTACGTCTTTTTATATTTTTTTTTATACAATAATTACCAATATTCTTAAGGGAAAATAAAAAAATTAATTTTTATACCTGTTTTTTAATTATTTGTTTCTAGTACATAACATGTGAGTCAAAGCGAGACAGCGATACTTAAGGTCACGAATACTGTGTAACAAATAATTAAAAAACAGTTATCATTTCTTTTCCTGTCGAAAAAGTCATGGAATCTTGTTTATTAGTATTTCATCAAAGAATAAAAAAAATTTTACATTTTGAAAATAAAAATTCCATGTAATTTTTTAAACATTATCGGTTTAAACTGTATTTACCCATATTGTCATGGGATCATGCATTTATATCATCAGTAGAACAATTGAAAGAGAATCGCATAAAAAACTTGAGGTGGAATAGTTTTTTGGTACAAATGCGCCAATTTCTACTAGACTATACAGTTTTCACAATAATAAAATATAATTACTCACTCAAATTGTTTAAAAAAATTTTATTTGCTTAAATTATTTCTGTCAATGTCGGATAATTTTAATAAAAAAAATAAATAAATTATAAATTCAAATTGAAATTTTATAGAAATTTTATTGTTTAAAGCATAAACGAGCAATCAACAAAAATAATGTGAAGGTTTAATTGTTTATATTTATTGAAATGGTAAGATTCTACGACTTTTATGTTGTATTTTGAAATACAGTTCCGATAAAAATTCGTATTTTGCTTAATTTCGTTATTAAGTATAACAACTTTACTTTTTCTTCTAACAAAATTATGAGGAATGGGGAGTAACCCCATGGACAGTGAATAACCTAGAAGCTTGTGGGCGCAAACACAAATTTTTGCGTGCTCTTAAAACTAATCGTTATACCTTCTAGCCTTTCTTCAAGAAAAAATTGTAGCACTTTGTAACTATGAATTCTTAAAACAATTATAATGATATGACATTTTAAGGCCAGTCACACACATGATAAAAATTTGTGATCCGAAAATTTAATGTAACTCTTAACATATTTTATATAACATTATTAATAATTCTTACCGCTGACGGTAAGAATTCCGCATAAGACATCAGAAATTCTGATCAGAAAATCTTGTCGTGTGAGCATACCTACGATGCTGTTTGAAGTAGCATCAGAATTTCTTACGATGTTATCTGAACTAGGCCACCTGTTAGTCAAAAAAGTAATTAATAAATTTAAAATATTTGAATGTTCAATGATTCGTTGTACGTACCCAATGATATACGCATGCTTAAGATTTTTGCCTGATATATGATCAGAATTTCCTATGCGAATTTCTTATAGGAGTGTCTTAAGTTGTGCGTTGACCATCAGAATTTCTGATCAAACAAGTTTTATCGTGTGCGCCTGTCCTAAATCTAGTAAACAAGTAAACACACCTTAAATCGTTTTAGATCGTCGCCCCTTTTTTGTTGCTAAGTACATAAATTGCTCTGTTTTAAATAATCAACAAAATTACAAAATAATTTTTTTTTATTATTCAATTTTATCTCCATATGCATTTTTAGTAAAATATGCTAAACTTTTTCTTCTTATTTTTCGATTCAATAAAGCCCCAATATTGTTTTACTAGATCCGCTCCTTTTTCACCGATCATAAATGTCGGAGAATTTGTGTGCGCTGCAGGTACTACTGGCATAATACTTGCATCGATTACCCGCAAACCTTCGATACCACGTACCTGTAGTTTGGGATTAACCACTGCACTTAAATCATTATCTGGGCCCATTTTACATGTTCCGACATGATGATAGATTGTGAATACTAACTGTCGCGCATGGCAACGAAAATACTCATCGGATAAATATTCCAAGTGTTTACAAGGTGGCAACGGTATTGGGTTTGGGCGAGTATCGTATTTTTGGAACGCCGGTGTATTAATTAGTTCAAGAATTTTTTTAGATCCTTGAACAAAGATTTCTAAGTCTTCCGGATCTGAATAATATCCCGGATAAATTAGTGGTTTATCCAGTGGATTCTTACTAGATAACATAATTCGTCCACGACTTTTTGGCAATAAAATCATTGGATACATCATAAATGTATCCAATTTTTCAATGGGTTTGTACACTGCATTATAAATGGACTCAGAAACACCAAAATCAGCCCGTAAAAGGGGATTCGAAGTGATAGAACCAGCTTCCAGAAGTATTTCTAAATTTGGATGACCGTTTGGATTATTGGGATGTTTTAAATCGTCAAATATTATTGCTTCACATCCTTCAGGTAATGAAAATACACCCGAATGATTTTCAAAATATTCAATTATGTATTCTGCATTACTACCTAATCGTTCAGTTTTTATCGTTATTGATTGGTTTACAATAAATGTAAGACCACCTAATGCCCAATGATCTTGTAAATTATATCCCACTTTTAAATTACTACGAACTGGGATACCTAATTTTTGTAAATGTTCTCTTGGTCCTATTCCAGATAACATTAAAATTTGTGGAGTATTAATTGTTCCAGCAGAAAGGATGACCTCTTTGCGAGCATAAGCTTGTGTGGCAATAACTCCATTACGCAGCATTTCTACACCTCGTGCCCGCATATTTTGATCGATGATTACTTTAGTGACATGACTTAATTTTGCTACATGCAAATTTGCACGATTTAAATTGTGTAAATATGCACGATTTGAACTATGCCGTGTACCATTTTTGATTGAAGTATGCAAAAATGATACTCCAATTTGAGTTGCTCCGTCGTAATCAACATAATCATACCCTAATTGTTCAGCAGCTTCTACAAATGCTTCACCAATTTTTGTACGATGAGGGGAGTACCCAACAGATAATGGTCCGCCATGATTATGGTATTGCGGATCAAATTGTTCATCAATTGTGAAATCTTCTAATTTTTTAAAATATGGTAATACATCTTCATAAGACCATCCATCGTTACCCAGTTCAGCCCAGACATCGTAATCACGACGATTACCTCGCGTATATATCATAGAATTTAAAACACTGGATCCACCCATAACTTTACCTCGTGGCCAATTACATTGACCGTTTGTATGTCCTAAACAGGCATTTTCATCTGGTTGTGTTTTATATTGCCAATCAATGTCAGTTAATTGCAAATAATTCGCAACAAGTGGTATATCATATAAGTAACTTTCACTTCCACCAGCTTCAATTAATAATATGGTCCAATCGGGGTTTTCACTTAATCGGTTTGCGACCACACATCCAGCTGTCCCTGCACCCACCACAATAAAATCATATTCGTCTAACAGTATTGACTCATTTGGAAGCTCTTCATTCATTTCGTCAAGATATTCTAACCCAAATTTTATCGCAGATTTTAAAAATGGGAAGGATACGAATTTGAATAATTTATTAATATTCATATGATTTAATGTATTAAATATTGATTGCATGAATAATTCTCGATCAGTTTCTGTTAATGCTGTTATTAAAAAGGTTGATAAAACAATAAAGACTTGTAATTTGAACTGCATTTTTGAAAAGCTAAAATAAAAAAAATTAAAATATGTCAGGCTAAATTTTGTAAAAACATTGTTGTCAATATTAGATACTTATCATCAACCAAAAAATCGCAAATTTAATAAAAATTTTAATGAAAAATTAACCATAATTTACGTACCAATATTGTAGAAATTTTCCAAACTATAATAATACAATTTATAAATCGCTACAACTTACTCGTAATCAAATCAATTATTATTATTATTACATTTGCTAAACACAAATTGTATTATAAATATATCTTGAAATGTTCAATTTACTCTCCACACCTTTGCAACCCACAAATACACTATTGTCAAATAATCTAGCACTCATTAAGCAATCAATTTTGAAACGAAGAATGACTCAATAAATTTTAAACTTAAAAATGCAATCTTTAAGTAATAGAAATCAAACAGTTTATTGGATACCAAATTCGAGTGTTTTGCTGTGTTGGATTAATCACGTTTATACAATAAATCTGTTTTTAATTCGCTGTGTTGGATTAATCACGTTTATATAATAAAACTGATTTTAATAACAATTTTATCCACAGAAAAACACTCGAATTTGGTATGCATTAAAATGTTTATTTTATATTACTTAAAGGTTGCATTTTTAAGTTTATAATTTATTGAGTCATCCTTCGCTTCAAAATTGATTGCTTAATGAGTGCCAGATTATTTGACAATTGTGTATTTGTGGGTTGCGAAGGTGTAGAGAGTAAATTGGACATTTCAAGATATATTTATAATACAATTTGTTTTTAGCAAATGTAACAATAGTAATAATTGATTTGATTACGAGTTAGCTGTAAATATTTATGTTTATATTTTTATAGTTTGGAAAATGTAACAAAATTTGTACAATATCGGTACTTGTATTGGTACCGATATCGGTACAATATTGGTATTGCTCACTGAACTACACGATTCTATTCATTTTGAGGGTAACAACATTAGTGCTATAGATGTCATTTTTAAGAACTTCATAACCAGTTTGCCTTATAATGTTATATATTTGCAGTGCGAATATTTAACAAATTCTTCGTAAACCCCTGGAATTGTCCATAGAAAATTGTTAATTAGAAATATTCCTTTACATTGCGAAGATTTCTTGCGAACAGCTACCTTAGGACGAATTTATAACTATAAAAGAAAAAGTTTAAATATGTCTAATTAACGAATATTGTCAACCTAAAACCTTTATATAACGTTCCCACCAATATGGTCCTGAATCCCTTAGTATGTAATTCAGTTTCGATAGGTTTCGACACGTTATATTTGTACAACTGTCAGTGTTTTATTTGGTGGGACGTAATGTAAACAGTGCTGTTCATCAATATTGTTAAAGATTCTAGTTGCAATAGCTTAGACACGGAAAAGGTGTTCCTAATCAGTCATAGAAAAACGAAACATCATTAATTAATTATGTTGACGAACATTCTGCGACGAAAATATTAGGCATAGCTTATTAATTCGGGATTTCCGCATGTATATGGGCCACAATTTTTAAATTTTTAAATATGAGTACAAAGACGTAAAGAAATGTTGTTGAAGTCGTTAAAACAATGCCGAAATAAAAAGGTCGCTATCGGATGCCCGGTACATCGTGATTTAAGACAACCGGTGCTTCGTGCTCTAGTTCTCTCGATATTTCTGAAAACATTTTATTTGTATAGAAATATAACAGAATGTTATGAAAAATTTGAAGTAGATTGGATCAAAGAATCACGTTATCTATTACGAATTTGGTCCCCGTTTTTCACCATCTGAGGTGTAAAATTACGTAAAAGCCTTTCTTATCGAATACATACGTCATACAAAGAATAGTCCCTCCTAGTTTCAGATCTCTACGATCAGTGGATTTGGTTGTGTATTGATCCGTCAGTGAATCATTCAAAGCATTTTATATGTATAGATAATAACAAATAAATGTGATTTTTAGCTAAATTTGAGCTGAAATTGTTTTGAATCTTAGTAGTATAAAAAAATGGTACAGGCTACAATCGTTTCTTTAAAAAGAAACAATCATTTTTTGATGGGGCATTTTATTATTTAGCAAAACAATCACTGATAATTTTTTTAAATTTAGTTTTACGATCATTTCAATGCTATCAGCGTCAATTTTAAAAACAATGTATTTATATATAAAACCAACGACACTATTTGTATTATAAAATTATATAATCTAAGGACAGTTAAAATCAATAAATAATATTTTGTCAATACAAAAAATTAAAATTAAATAAATAACAAAAAATTACAATTATTAAGACTAAACCAAAGACCGGAAAGGTTTGTTTTTAAATTTGTTGTCTATCTTTTATGGTCTACAAGTTTGGTCATGAATCCGTTGGATCTAATGGACCGACTTTGCTTGTTTCATCTTGCTATTTGTTTTTGAGTTACCTTGATGTCGGACAGGAAGATAGATGCACACACGGATAGGCACACGGAAAGGGGCACTTAGGCGATTCTATGAAAAAAAGAGTTGAAATTTGCGAATAAGTAAAATCAATCCATTGTTTTTAAAAACAAACAGCTTTTGTTCAACATTTTCGTAAATTGTTTAGATTAGCCAGAATTTCAGTTCAAAATTAGTTACTAATCATATATTTTTGGATTTATAACTGTATTTCACTGTAATTTATATTTAAATAATCAATCATAAAAAAAAGTTCAAACATTGATATTGAACCTTATGACGAGTATCTAAACAACGAACTCTGTTATTTGTTATTTTCGATGTTTGAAGTGGAATTCGAATATAACAAATAATATAACAAATAATCCATCAAAAATAAACAAAATATTTATTTATAATGTAAATATATGTAAATACAGTACTAAAATGTCATATGTATTGCCTACATGTATTGCAAAACCAACTTGAAAATTAAGTTGCAATTAATCTTTTTGCAAATTAATCTTTTTGCAATCAATTTGCAAAGGGGCTTTTCGGCGACCTTTTGTGAATGAAATTTTTCCTTCTTATCAATAATAATTGATCGTTAATTTGGCATGTCTTGAGACTTAGATTTGAAATGTGAAACATGAATAAAATTTTAGAAATGACTATAGTATTTCATTCAATTTTCAAAGTTTTCCATGTTGGCGTTTCGGTCATCATTCGTGAATGTAATTTGTTCTACTTATAAATGAGCCTTAAATAATTGATATCAAAAATGTTGTAAGACCTACGTCTTACAACATTTGAATTACGTCTTACAACTTTGAATTAGGAAACTTCTGAATAAAATCAATTTTTTGAAATCCTTATAGTTTTTCTTCCAATTTAAAAGTTTTTAAGGTGCCTACCGGCTATCTTCGGGAACGATCAAAATTAATAATTTATATCAAAATTGCATTTTCTAAAACCTAGATTAGAAATGGGGGACACAGGAATATAAAACCATCAGTTAGAAATCGAGCTTTAAATGAATAAAGTTTTCCTTTCGAATTTTTCCCAGCGACATACGTTTATGAAATTCTTGAAAGTTTTTATTAAATACATACTTGTTATAAAAATAAAGCAAGTTATTATTAAATTTAAATTTAAAGACTGTTTTTTTTAATCACCATTGACAAGAGTTGGGAAAGAAGGATAAGTAAAATAAATTGGGTCTCCTACCATTTCGTTATGATAGTTTTAGTGTATTGTATTCATTTCGTAAGCCTTAATCTAAGCTAATATAAATCATTAATCTCCTACCATTTCGTTATGATAGTTTTAGTGTATTGTATTCATTTCGTAAGCCTTAATCTAAGCTAATATAAGTAATTATCTGTATTAATTATAAAAAATTAATTTTGTTAATTGTTATCTGCACTTGTTAGGTTAAAAAAATGGCATAAATATTTCAGCTCAATAATTTTATTCGGCTTAGAGCTACCTACTAACGGACAAATAGACACGCTATGAAAGGTTCTTTTTCGAGTCAATAAATAAAACAAATTAAATAATTTTAATGTTATAATTTTAATTATTTATTTACAAAAATTCTTAAACGATTAATTGTAATTTTATTATGTTTCCTGAGCACAAATATCTTATATGACTTAGTTATGAGTCTATATTCTAGTTAAAATTTTAAGACTTAATACAACTAATAAGACTCTTAAAAATTAATTATTTAATTTTTTTTTTTTTTAATAAATTTAAAATAAATTTTTGTTAACAAATTTTCATTTCTATTGTAAATATATGTAAAGACATGACTAGCATGTAATAAATGTTGCCTAAATGCGTTGAAAATTAACTAAAAATGAAAAAAAATTACACCCACATTAGGCTGAGTGCCCATAACCTATCATGCCATTTGTAATTACACGTGTACAAATCTTGATATGTCTTAATTATGATTAGTGTAACAACTACTACCTTTTGGAAAATTCTGAAAAGTGGTCAGTTTTCTTTTGCAGAGCCCGTAAAATAATAAAACAAAAAATCATTTTTTCCAATTTATGAAAGAACGGAATGTTATCTGTTTAACGCTATTTTTCAAAATTTCAGGCTATCGTAAAACAGATAACTTTAATTGGTTGTCGGATATATAATTTTCATAGTTGTTATTCAACGATCGTTCTACTTAAATTACTAAAATACGGATGGTTGTCAATTTCAAACTTGAGAATATAATCGAAAATATAACTGACTCAGAAAAAAAATGACACACTTTTTTGAATTATCGTACAGGTAAAAGTACAGGTTTCGTACATTCTTACATTTATATTCAAAGCTTTAATTTCGTAAATTAAGAAAGCGAATTATTATTTTTATGAACCACAATTTCTTAGATTTGAATTTTGAATAAAAAATGAAATTAATTTTTCAATTTATAATTATTCAAATAGAGTGAACTTATAATTTAATCTACCCAAAATGGTAGATTTACAACTCAAGCAATTTGCAAAATTCGATTTCTGAATGCAAATTTCGGCAATAAAATAGTACTTTGTGCCTACCGTTAACATATTCAAGTAATTTTTGCAGTTTAGATTAGTCTAAAAGTTGGAAGACAATGTCGAGTAGGCATTTGATGCAGAACGATTTCTATATCCTTTTTAAGTTTAAAATTTGAAAAATTTGCTTCATAAGTGGTACAGAAAAGAGTTGTTTTATTTAAAACAGCTCTTTATATGTTTTATTTATAAATTTTGTCTAAATTTCAAAAAAAAATATTCCTTATCGAATTGAACAAATTCTAATATTACCACCTGGCCAATGGGATTTGGCTTGGATATTTATTTTCTATTCTATTGGATTTCAAAATATTAAAAAAAATTCAATAATTGACAAAATCTTGCACAATCTTCATGTTTTAATTCATACCTAACGATTTGCTTGTGCAAATTTGTTTTAGCTAGTTGATATAAATTGACTGAGCATTCAAACCCACCTTTAAGTATTTGTCATTTATAGATCAAGGATCTACATAGATCAAGGATCGAGGAAATAGCAACTATAATATTTGCTTTGTGCCTTGTCCCAAAATACAGCAATTTTTTAACAATACTTTGCTAATTATCTAACTTACTTCTTTATTCACTTAGCTTTACTATATTTACAAAATTGAATTATTTAGATGAAAACTTATCAAATATTAATTTTGGACTAGGTTTAACAAATTTTGATATCACATATAAAATTTATTTGTATTTGGACTTAAAATAGTTTAAAAATTTTTTTATCTAGGAACTTAAAACTAAAGGTTTTATTTAACTTAAAAAATAATCAAAGTTTTATTGACCTATTTTTTTTTTTGTGGAATGTACTATAAATTAGTCATCAAAGGCAACATTTGACAAAAAGGCAGTTATTTATATAGAGTTAAAAAAAGACACCATTTTTACCTAAAAATGATGATAAGATAACTAATACATTACATTATGGCAAATTTTATTTGCCGTTCCAAGATTTTTCAGAATACCAAATATTTTTCTTTTTGAATAGAATTTATCAAAAATAATTTTTGATTAGTCTAAATCGTATAATTATTAGCTATAAACTCCATGTCTAATCGAAAATATAGCGAAAATGGCAACAATTTTTTGTTTTATTTAAAATTTAGTTTTAGAATTTTACCACAATTTTTAAACAATTATTTGAGAGAAATAAAAAATCATTGTTTATATCCAGGTTCCATATTACATATTTTTAAAAGGTAAAACCTAGAAATACAAAGCTATATAAATTTAATGAGATATTTAGCGTTTCATGCTTTTATCACTTTTTTAAAATGGTTTTTTTCCTAACCGTTGTAAATGAAATAAATTAATTTAAATAAAATTTTAAAAATTAAATTAGTTCTCATTGAATGAAACCCCAATGTTGTTTTATTAAATCGGCACCTTTCTCAGCAATCATATATACAGGGGAATTTGTATGCGCTGCAGGTATTATTGGCATAATACTTGCATCAATTACTCGTAAGCCTTGAATACCACGTACTTGTAATCGAGGATTAACAACCGCATCTGGGTCACTATCTGGACCCATTTTACACGTACCAACGTGATGATAAATTGTAAAAGTTAATTGTCGGGCATGGCACCGTAAATATTCATCGGATAAGAATTTAAAGTGTTTACATGGGGGTAATGGAATCGGGTTAATTCGACTACCATATTTTTGAAAAGCAGGTGTATTACTCAATTGAATAATTTTCTTAGCGCCTTCTACGGTAACTTCTAAATCTTCAAGATCATCATAATAATTTGCAAAAATTAATGGTTTAGTTAATGGATTCTTATTAGTTAACATAATTCGTCCACGACTTTTTGGTAGCATAATCATTGGAAATGCCATCCACGAATCATATTTTTCGATCGGTTTGTACACCGCATTATAAATAGCGTCAGAAATACCGAAATCTTTGCGTAACAGAGGATTCGAAGTAACTGAACCGCCTTGTACTAGAATTTCCAAATTTGGATGACCATCTGGATCTCCAGGACGTTTCAAATCATCAAATATTAAAGCTTCACATCCTCCAGCAACACTCAATGGACCCGAATGATTTTCGAAATATTGCTGTAAGTAATCTGCATTACCAACAATACGTTCAGTGCGTAGGGATATTGATTGATTTACAAGAAATGTTAGACCACCTAAAGCCCAATGATCCTGTAAATTATATCCCACTTTTAAATCTCTAAGTACTGGGATACCTAATTGTTGTAAATGTTCACGTGGTCCTATTCCAGATAACATCAAAAGTTGTGGAGAATTGATTGCTCCAGAACTTAGAATTACTTCCCTACGAGCTACAGCTTTTTTATAGATATTTTTATTGCGGACCATTTCTACACCGCGTGCTCGATTGTTTTCATCAATAATTATTTTGGTGACCTGTGTTAATTTCGCAACATGTAAATTTGGACGTCGTCTATCATGTAAATAAGCACGACTTGAACTATGCCGTGTACCGTTTTTGATTGATGTATGTAAGTATGATACTCCAATTTGGGTCGGTCCGTCATAATCAACATATGGATATCCTAATTGCTGAGCAGCTTCCACAAATGCTTTCGCAATTTTTGTACGATATGGAGGATACCCAACAGATAAAGGTCCACCACGATTATGGTATTGCGGATCAAATTGTTCATCAACTGTGAAATCTTCTAACTTTTTAAAATATGGTAATACATCATCATACGACCAGCCATCGTTACCCAATTCAGCCCAGGCATCGTAATCACGACGATTACCTCGCGTGTATATCATATAATTCAATACACTGGATCCACCCATTACTTTACCTCGTGGCCAATTACATTGACCGTTTGTATGGCCCAAACATGCTTTTTTATCCGGTTGAGTTTTGTATTTCCAATCGGTTTCAATTAACTGCCAAAAGTTAGCCATAACTGGTATATCCATCAAAAAATTTTCGGGTCGTCCTGCTTCAATTAATAATACAGTCCAATTAGGATTTTCGGTTAAACGGTTTGCGATTACACATCCTGCTGTTCCAGCTCCAACAACAATAAAATCATATTCAGGTAATAAGAATGGCTCATTTGGCGGTTCTTCATTCAATTCTCGATCACCTTCTCGTGTAAATTTCAAAAAGGATCGTACAAATGGAGGCGTCATGAATTTTAACATACTTTGTATATCCATATTTCGTAGTGTATCGAATATTGTTTGTAAGAACGGGCTTTGTTGTTGAACGGCCCCTTCTGTCAGTAATAGTATTGATACGAAGATAAAAATTTGTTTTTTGTACTGCATTTTATTAGATCTGAAATCAAAAGTGAAAACAAAATTAATAATAATGAAAACAACTATTTATGGAAAACATGTTTGTCTGAGTATGTGTTGTAATTAATGTCTCTATTTTAATAGGGAAGATGCACAAATTTTTTATCACTTAAATTGAAGCGTCTTTACTTAACGAACATTAAATTGAAGTTTTTTTTTTTTTTTTTAAATCTTAAAAAATAGCCAAAATATGGACATTCAAAATTCTTACTTAAACAAAGACGATTTCTTATCATTGTATGATAAGAGGTCGTATCGATGTCCAAAGCACTTATATACATTTATATACCCTTTCTTTCAAAATATAAGGTACATAAATTTTTTATATATTATTGTGCGATTTTTCTATACAACTTATAAGAAAGAGGTGGAAAACAATCTTTAAGAGCTTATACTTTATTCGTCTTTGAATCAATTTTAATTTAATTTTAGCATTTTGTTTGGTATTGAACAAGGAAATTAGTGAAACGTTGTACTAAAAATTACATTTCTAACTATGAAAGATGCAATAAAAAAAAATTTGCTATTTTACTCTTCATAAAGTGAAGTTAGATTCAATGTATGTTTAATGCATTATTTTAATAAAATATTAGCATTATCTAGTCCCACTCTATATAACCTATGCCCCTTCTGCCCAATTTTCGTAAAAAGGGGTACACATTTTCGCTTCCCGTTTTTTTTTTTTTTTTGTAACATACACAAAGTAATGGGTCAGCACAAATTGGTGACGCGACGCTATTCAGTGCGACTTGCAAGACGTAAGAAACGCGTGACACTGTCCCGAAACACAGTTTCTCGCGCCACTCGTCCACCGTTTCACTGATCATAGTCTCTTTATAGTGCAATTCGTTTTTATATTTAAGGTTAGTTGTATATTTTATAAAAATGCCAGCCATTACCTAAAGTTTTTGAATCATAAAGGTATTTTAAAATTATCAATAATTTAATTCAGAAATGTTATTTATATAAAATATTAACCATAAAAAGTAAAATTTTGTCAAGATGCGACCTATTCATAAACATTAGTATTTTTTATACACTCGTAGCAGCGCTGTGCAATGTAGGGGATTACAATACTATTTATATACTATCTTATACTAGGCGAGAGAACTGCGTGGCAATACAGGACACGTGTGGCGCGATCGCATCATGCCGTGTCGTACTGTTCCATACGCGCCAGTCCTTGTAGATGTGCCAGGTCTTATAGATGCTCTAGCTTCGATATTTTAAACAATAACCAAAAAATGTTTTTCATCTAAATATTTATATTCTATAATTTTAATTTGAAATATTTTTCTCTTGGCGTCGCCTTTCTTGTCCTTTCAATTCAAATCAACTCTCATCTTTTTCAAATGTATAAAAGCTGATGAGGGAGGTGCAGGGTAGATTTCATTCGGAACGTAGTTTATACATATAAAGTTCACAAATTATGATTCACTGAAAAAACTACAGCCTTATAGCAAGACCAAGTTACTCAAATACTCTAGTCTATTAATAATCCAATAATGTTTTCAAAAACATTTCAAACAAAAACTATCTGTTATAAAACTATTGAATAAAACCAATCAGTAAGTGTTAATAAATTAATTAATATTCTAAAAGGGTTATTGTTATTTAATCATATTGTTACGTTTAAATAAGAATGATAGGTAATTTCTATTTATGCAATAAAATTATAAGATTCTTTATTGCATTTGAAAATTTTTTGGGTCACTTATGTGAAATTTATTCTCTATTCATTTTATTCATACAATATTTTTTATTATTATTTAAAAACATTTTGATTTTATTGATTATTGGTTATTGATTAGCTAATTTTATATACATCACTTTCATTTAACAAATTTAATTGAAAAATATTAACTACAAAATATAAGTAACAATTGATGATAACTAATATAGTTAGTGGTTTAAATAACTGGCATATGATTGAATATCTGTGTTTGAACTTTGTGGCATTATAGAAAAAAACAAATATGAATTATGATATAAAAATATGTAAACTGTGAAGAATGTAATCCACACAGAGAGTTTTTTTGTATAATAAAAGTTATCTCTCATAGAACTTTTTTTTAGTAACTACACAAAACTATTCATCCAAACGTCGCGACGCTTCAAAATTTATTTTTTCACACTTCTAAGTTCTTAATAGTGATACTAGTCACAAAAAAACTACTTAGAAGGTTGAATACGTCCACAAATTCAATCGTATAGAACATTGATTCGCAACCCTTTTTTTTTGTTGCGACACTTAACAATGTCCAAATTTGACGATACACTAAATAAATTGCTGTAAGAAATTACATGCAAATGCATTTTAATCGTTTAAATTTCTAAAATTTGGCTGAACAATTCAAGAATTAAGGGCACATAAAAGTGTACAGTTAAGAATCATTATGTAATTGGTGACTAGGTTAGATATATTAGGATTGGATTGGATTCTCAGAGGACAGTTTTTCTATAGTTTTGATTTTCTCACCATCCTTAATTTTTTGGGCTACTAAGCACGAATTTGAAGTTTGCGGGAAAAAATTTTGCCCGGCTTTTTTCGGTTTTTGGTCTATATCTCAGAATGGAAGCTTTTTTTACAACAATTCCATTCTATACAACATGAAAATAGACAAAATTTTCTACATTTCTTACTGTTTCGCCACTAAATACTTGGCTAAATATATTAGAAACAAAATTGGAATTCAGATGATAGTTTTGCTTTAGGTTTTCTCACTTTCTATATTTTTTAGGCCATTGTATACAAATTTGATGGTTGTGAACAAAAATTGTGGCTGGTACTTTGTTTTCTGGTAACTTTTAGGCAAAATTTAGACAAATTTTTCAGTTTTCATCTGAAAAAATGAAGAAATATTTATTACCTTTAAAATATTTATAAGAATAAATTATTAAAAAATTTTTTTATTTCATTTTAATTTGCAATTCCATTTATTTAAAAATTTTTAAATGTAAATATGTTCCGGGTTTTATCACATTGTCTTTTTAAAAATATAAATTTTTAAATAATTTATTAATTATAAATTTTATTTTTTCAATCAATTATTGAAGTAAATTCATTGTTTTTAAAATTATTTAAAAAAAATTTAGGAATATAATCATTGGAATCATTTAGGAATATAAAAATTTTGATTTTTCACTGTCTTATGAATATTTTAAGAAATTAAAAAAATGAATAATCGAAAACAAAAATTTTTTCGTTAAATTTTGCGATTTTTTTGTTTTCTTATTTAAATCTATATAAAAAATAAATAGAAATTTTTTGAAAACTGTTATAAATAATGTATTCCTAACAATGTAGTAAACCAAAATTTGCAGCTACATTTTTTCCCGTTTTTATTTATAAAATTGCAATTTTTGTTTTCAGAAAAAAAAAATGAGTTTCTCAAAATTTAGTTCCGCGTCGAATGAGCCATCTTATAAATTTCTAACTTTTTTTTTGCTATTTTTCACAGGTATTTCACTTCTCGACTACACTATATAATGTTTTTGTATTTTGGATATTTCCAAATTTTATTATATTTATAATTATTGGTATATCTAGAAGTTATATAATCATAATAATAAAAATACTTACATAAATTCCTAGCTAATAACTTTATTGAATTGTTTTTGATTAAATAAATAAAACGTCATAGTACAAATGATAATATTTCTGTAGTTATATATTTAAGATTATTAAATTGCACTAAATGTGTATTAAATAAATTAAATATAGTCTCAAATCAAAATGATTAGAAATATACACACAACTGGATTTTATACTTATATTTTAGTACGAATGATGAATAAATACAATTTTACACAGACACGAAAATTATATAAATATAATCTAAAATCATTTATTAAAATTAAAATTCTTATAATATTATGATAATATTATGTTTTCCTCATGTGGATTTAGCAAATTTTAAAAAGAATAGACAGACACAAATGAAATGTTTCATAGACAAATTGGCATCATTGATGCCATTCACATGGACAAAAAATGTTTTACAAAAACTAACTTCGACAGAACTGAAATTTTAGATGGTATTCACTATTCGAAAATTGTCGATTAATTTAATCCCGGATTAATTACTACGGACATTTCACTTGCATATACTAATTATATAATATAAATATGCAAATGAAACTTCCGTAGTAATTAGTCCGGGATAATCTGTACATTTTTTCACACACTCATTGGCAGTTTTCGAATATCGAATACCATAAAAAATTTCAGTTCTGACATAGTTAATTTTTGACTGACGCATACATTTTTTGTATCATTATTGACAATATCTGAAAAAAAAAACGTGAGCGAGACTTATATATAAAACTCGCAGATAATGTGTAACATCTGACGTTGGTAATAAGTAACTCTAACATTTTAGTATCAGAAAAAATGGTTGAGGTATTATTTGAAATTTATAACGAAGAATAATTATTTTCAATTAAAATGATATATATTATTATTCAAGTGGCACTTAACTTATGGCTACTAAAATATGACAAATATACATGGGTTTTGCATAAGTCGTTGAAAAACAGCGCCAATAACAGTACTAATGTTACTTGGTAATACCAGAAAGAATTGGAATAGAATAGAAGATTTTAAAATTTTAAGTGAATTTCCATTGAGTATTCGTTTTATAAATGTTTAAAACGAGAACGACATATATAACTATTATTACAAAAAAAAAAAGGCCAGAAATGTTTACAGAAAAATGAGTTCGGCATATTTAACCATAAAATAATCAAAAAAAGGATAATGATTTTAGAGTGTTTTCTCTGAAACCTTTTGTGTTAAAAAATCAGCATAAAAATAGATGGATTTGCCAAATAATTTAAATTTGAGAGCGTTAATTTGTGGAAGTAATTAACATTAATTAAATAATTTTTTAATTTTCATAAATCCACTTTATTTGTAAGCAGAATTTTAGATAAATAAATTTGACAAATTTTAAATAAAGTGTATTTATGTAAATTAAAAATGTGTTTAAGTAACAAAAAATTTCATTTTTTTTTTTGTAAAATATTTTTCTCCATATGAAGTCAATTTTTCAAATAATTCTACACAACTTTTTTCATCTAAAGATAGACATTTTAATCGCCAATAAATTGCATATTGATTTTTCGACATATAATTCAATGACACTATTTGCTTTGAATTTATACCTCTATTGATTTCTGTTTTTGTCAACCTTTAGTATGGGTGGTTACCATCCTCTGGGCAAATCCACTCCTCGTAACTGTATAACTTTTGTTTGTTTAAGACTTTTCTGTTCAATTTTTCAAATCAATTCCTATTCAAAAAAAATTATGACATTAAACTGTGTTTTTTCACTTCGTTTGCTCGACTATTTGATTAATATTTAGTGGTCTTTATTTCAACAACAAATATTAACTACTTATGTAATATGTGCTTTAATTTAAAGTTTATTATTTAAAATATCTTATTAAGTTAAAATTTTATTAAATCAACAACAAAAAATATATTTACTGGAAACAGAAAAGAAGACAAAATTTGTTATATATTTACGTTCAGAATATAAAAGATGAACTTCAGTTTATTGTTTCCTCGGAGAATTAGTTAGACAGAAAAAAGGTATTCGAGAAGAATTATGTTTTGGACAGAACTATATTTATAGTCAAGTATCGAGGAAACTTTGAGAAACACTATTTTTAGCGAGATATTTTATTTTGTGCTTTATAGACACTGTTAAAAATAAATTTCGATTTTTCGAAATTTTTTTGCAAAATCCTAGAGTTCTCTTTGGTAATATTCATTGTTAAAGATGATTTGCACACTGCCTTAAATATTTACTCATTAATGACTAGATTTTATACTTTTCCCTCTAATAAATTTCTATACAAAATTATACATTTGCCAAGAATGGCACTGCGCTCATAAAAGATATAGTCTCCTTAACCTATCAATCACTGAAGATTCAAAATGTATCTCTTGTGATGTCTGAAAAGTCTCCTACGTGTAGTTGGAGGGTAGTAATCAGCGCAAAATGGTCATCCTATGAATCATACACTTGTTTTAGGCTTGATAGAAAGGGGAGACTTGAGATAAAGAAATTTAAGTGAATTTTAACTTTTTTCAATAAACCGGTTAAGAATTACATTTAAAGATCTAGTATGAACGAAATTGGCATTGCAAAGGCTGAAAGTAGTTGAAGGAGTAAATTAGGTGTAGTTAATCAATTTTTTGAAAGACATAATATATTTACATATAGTTCCTAAATTGCATTACGAACATTTTTGTAAATAATAATCCATGCATCGATAATTTAAAGGTTAAATAATTATTGATATTATTTAAACGTTATCATGCAAATAGATTTATCAAATAGTTAATAAATAAATAATATTCATTAAAAAAAAATCATAAACAATTAGTTCTTTTTGTACATTTTTAATAAAGGGAACAAACAATTAGCTGTTTATAAAAGGTGTGATATAATAAAACCGATACTCAGATTTATTATATTACAATAACATCTGTGTACAAGGTTCAATTTATTAACATTTTTTTTTTACGAAATTTATTCAGTGTATTATAAATTTTGGAGGATATTCTTCTTGAAATGACCTTTGGGATGCGTTTATTTATATTAATATCATTAGATTATTTACATAAATAAAAACATAATGCTTTCTATTCATCTTTGGTATATTCAGCTTCTTGTCATCGAAAGTGCTTCACCGTAGCTCACATAGATCTGAATATAAGGTTTAAATTTCTTCTGTGAGTGACCACTTATCTTAACAGCATTGTTTACTTTAATCCTAACATTTATAGTTCGGATTTGTCTTCGGAAAAAATAATTGGAATTACATAAAACCTTAGAAAGATACACAACGAAAAAAAAGCAGAGCGGTATGCCAAAAATAGAAGGCTGAAAGATTTTCATTTCTAATAATTTCTTGAAATTTTAATGCAAATTTTAATATATATCTTTCAATTCTAAAATAGTTTTACTATAGTTGAAGTAAAAGTTCGACCAGCATTTAAAAGGTATTCGACCAGGATCTAGATGGACTTGTGTGTTCAAAAATTGTGAATCTCATTCTGTCAATAATATTGAGTTAAGAATACGTTAAATATTAAGAATCCGGATGTATTTGTTTTTTAAGTCACGCAACTTTTTGGACGAGCTGGACTATAAGGTTTGGAGCTATTTTAATGATTAATTTATTTAAATAAGTTTTTCGAAAAATGCATCGGTTTGGTGATATGCGATTTAAGATCGAAAATACGCAATATATGCCACAGAAATTTTTATGCATATTCGATTGTAGTGTTGCTCCATTTTTGCACAGTCTATTCAGGTCGTAGTCTATATAGTCGATTTTGGGTCTTATATTTTTTTATTTTTGAGTATAAAAAATTGTTCGTTCTTCTGAAGGGAATTAATTTTGTTATTATTATAAAAATTTAATACTTGAATTGACACAAAAAAAGGCAAAGTAAATTGAAAGAACTTACTTTTATTTTTTATTAAATGAATATTAATAATTAATAATTATAAAATTTTTATTGTATAATAAATACTTACGTACTTTACTGGTATTTAAACTTGATTAAAGTCATTATAATAATTTTTTTAAGTTTCAATAGAACTTTAAATCACTAGTTCGATTCTGAATAATGTCAAGTCTATAATTTTCGATATATTATGTAAGAATTTTTATAAGAAACCCGGTCTAGTGTAAGTATATGTAAATATATTTATAAGAATATGACTTTTTCTAAAAATATCGAAGGTTCCGTATTTATTATTGATTACAATATTTTTTGTCTGTTGAGAGCTTCAATTTGTGAAAGTCCTTAAGCGTTTTTTTTTAAATAATTCATTTTAAGTCACTCTTTAATTGCTTGTTTCATTGCATGTTTTCCATTATTTTCTTAACATCACCATGACAGTTTTGAATGATTTTCGAAGTAGAGTAATCTTTATTTTAAAATCTTAAAAATCACATCTCGTTAAAAAAAATATGTTGCTGTGTTTTGATTTTCTAATGCATGCTAAATGTCTTGGATGACTAATTTCTAATTAATTCCTATAAAAGTGAGTCAGGCAAGAAGGTTCTCTTCCATGCATTTTATTCAAAATTGCTGTGAATTGGGCCTTTAGAAGGTCTGGTGTTAACACCATACGCAAGAGTTTAGAAAATCTGCTAAAGACTTATCTGTCTGTCTAACGTCACCAAGAGAACACATAAAAAATAGATAGCGAGCTAATATTTTGCTGATTTATTCTTTTTCTAATATATGAGTTTAAGTTCGTGAAGAGCAAACTTAGTCCATTGGGTGCTATGGATCCATGACCAATATTTAAAGCCTTATGAGAAGAAATATTGCACTACAAAATAATGTCCAAAAATGTTACTTTTGTTAGAAATACTTTTTCGTAATTATTTCGTCGATCGGCTAAATTCAGTTAATAAACACGTATTTATAATACATATTTATATATAACAAAGTATTATAACTATATGGACTGTACAGTTTGGGAAATTTTAACTTTAATGTTATATATCTTCCGGACATTTCATGTTGGCCAACTTTTTTTTTATTTTTAAGCTGGTTCTATTTTTAAATTCCTATTCCCTTTGAAAATGGAGTTAAATTAAAATTTTATGAAAACATAATTTTTTGAGGAATAAACCAAGTTACCTTAATGGTATATTGCAGTTAATAAATTTTGTTAATATTGCAAAATTTTTAAAAAATTTTATGGCCTTAAATTATCAATTTAATTACCCATGGTTGCAATATTAAAAAAAAAAAAAACAATTATGTTTTAAGGTAAAACAATCACGATTTATTGTTAAGAAATTGTTAATTTGTATAACAATACAATGAATTTAATGGGTGCATTTTTTACAAATTTCAATAATGTTTATCATTGCAATTTTTTCGAGTTTAAGACGCTGATCGAATTGTTTTGTTTAAATTACAAGATAAAATTATATGAAAAATTTTATTTTTATAATTTTTGTCATTCAATAATTTGTTTACCCATACAAACGTTTTGATCGCAGCACCGATTTCTCTATACAAAATTTTGCATTTTTAGTAAATTTTAAAGGATTTTATTTCAGTGAAAATGTCCGCATCCAGATATTAAGAATAGCGTTTTGTAGTATCATACATGCAGTTTTTAACTCTTATAACAAAATTGTCTTATACCTTACAAATTCTTTGCAATCTTAAGAAAAATTATTAGAAAACTTATTAACTTAATTTTTAGAAAATTTAAAGTTTTTTTTTTTTTTTTTTGGTTTTCTTTTTTAGAGAACTTTCAGTTAACTATTTAAGTTTAACCAATATGTGAGACGCTGTTTTTTCTCGTTCAGTTTGAATTTTCCATAATCACCCTCTGTCAATATTACCCTGAGTTATACGGCTTTAAATCATTTACGTCATTTTGTTCTTAATCGTCCATCTCAATCAATACTCGAATAGAAAATGAAAGGGTAGTTTTAAAAACTGGAATAAATTCTTTACAAATATCTGTGTTAAGTTTTTGAGGAAAAAATATTTTTTTTATCTTCGGTATTATTTTAAAAAAAAAATCGGTTTAATGGACTTTTGTAGGTTTTTAGATAATTTACTCAAATTACCAAATTACAATTCAAATAAACGACTAATGTGAAGAAGTGTTTATGACCTAATTTTTAATAGGAATCAATTTAATAAGAAACAACAAACTTAAAGTAAACCTACGTAAAAATTTTCTATTCATTAAATTTGCTACGTTGTATTTCAGGAAGAATGCCCGGATCGAGGTGAAAAGAATTTATTTTGAAGAACTTTTTGAAGCTAATAAAGCATGAGTTTTTTATTTCGATAGGCACTTTGATATGAAATTATGGACAGAAAATAATGTCTGTCATTGAATTTTTGTATATAGATACTATTTTATTTACGAATTTACTAAAACCAGCGTTATAGAAATAACATAAAAGAAAATGCTTTGAGCTTATTTTCTATCTCAATGCCTTAAATAAATATTATTTCACTAAGACTACCATTATATTAATTTGTTTAACCTACTTTTGAAAATGAGGTTCTTAATTCGTTTTTGTTTCCGATTCCAATTTCATTTTTCTTTTATCAGAAACTTTGTACCAATTATTAGGGTTTGTCTAACAAAAATTTGAAAACAATTTTCATCTCTAAAGCAAATTAGATGAATCAAAATAAGGTTTTATCGATTGTATGTCAATCTAAAGACTAGTTAAATAAAAAAAAAAAAAAAAAAAAAGAAGCGACTTGATAAGAAACAGTAAATGATAAAAATACCTGTAAATTAAATAGTTTTCTATTAAATTGATTGGCAGAAATAATTTTTTAAATTTATGTTATGATGTTAAAAAAGAAAAATTAAATTAATTTAATTTGAGTACGTAAATAAATTTTCATATAATAATTGGTGAACATATTGAATTGATAAAAATTAACTGTCAGACATATAAATTTTCACAACGGAATGCTAATTTATAATAATAGACAATTGAAAAACTATATACAGTTAAAATAAAATATGAAATTTTTTTAAATTTTTTTATTTACCTTGAGAAAATTCAAAACACAAAATAAAAGTATGAATTTTTTTTTTCTTGATACACAACAATGATTACACTTTTTTTTATGAAAAACAACAAACAAACCGGAAAATTATTATGCACACTTAAAACTCTGAATGAAAACACAAAATCCAAAATTCACTCGTACAAAATAAATAAATAAAATTTCAACAATTAAAATAAACGAAATCAATAATCAATCATCATTATTGAACTTGAAAATCGATTAAAAAAAATCATATTGTATTTATTTGATCACACTTGTGGAGGTACTTCTTCACAATTGTTAGCTAAAGCGTGCTATGCTATTTAGTTTATATTTATATATTGTGTACAATTGTTTTACTAAAAATACTCGCCTAATTTGAATACATAGTAAGTTTTATAGTAAAAATTTTTTTTAGTTGATCGGTTTTTTTGTAATGTAATTGGTTGTCTGTTTATACGATTTAATTTTGAGTCATCACTTCATAAGATACCACCGCACATCACATGGACTCAGTTAGTTAACCCTCAATTCAAAATGCAATCACGTTTGTTGATGGTTTTTTTTTTATTGTAATGAAGAAATTAGTAATGACGTCACAGTGGTGTATGTAGTTCTTTTATGATGAGGTAAACTTGACCATTTTGACCACTTGGTAAAATGTCAAAAATACAAGTGTATAGTTTTAAATTAAAATTTCAAATCTGCTTCTATGACTAAAAGCAAAGCGTAGATATGAGCATGACTTTAAATCGATTTACAATAGAAAGTCTGCTCAATTGCCTAATGAACCAAGCGAGTAGATAAGCATGAACATACGAGGGTAAGTCAATAAGTTTGTAGAAAAGTGATTCTTTTTGGATAAATTTTTACTTACTTTTGATGTGAAAACTTCTTTAGCCGCGTTGGTCATTTTTTGGTAGGATAAAATCTTATGGGTTCACGTCACTGTTTTGCTGATGACTGGTGCATGCGCAGCTGCCGTGTGCTGTGCTTGTAAGACGCTTGTTCAAAGGGTGAAGTCTCGTGCGCTTGTGTCACCGACTTATAGCAGAATCTCTGTACCTATACATCTGACGTATGATTGTTTTACCATTTTTCAAACGATGTATTAAAAATTGTAATCTCGATGTAACTAGTATATAAGATGATGTATTATAGATAAAGCTTAGGCTAGGTGCTATAGTTCTAAGCCGACTTGTATTTATATTATGATGCCAATAAAGAATTATCCAACTATTGTCACATTGCAAGACGCTATGTGATATCATGAATTAATGATTGACTTCAACAAACACGATTTGATTACTAGTACTTCGCACATGGCATGTGACTTGCTAAGTTGGGTATAATGAAAGCTAAACCATTCTCAATTGAAACGTGCATTTTTTCTGTACCACAAAACTCCGTTATTTACAAACCGATTTATTAGTTGGAAGGGTATCCACCAAATCCTGATTGATTGACTAAAATGTGTAAAATTATAAATTATCTACTCTAAATAATTACCTTGTGACCTCCTAGAGAGGAGAGTTCAAATTATTGGAAGATACTGACGACTAATACTGATACTGAAAAGATAAAAGTATTTTACTTTTTAGTTCATTTTTTGAAGTTTTATTTTTTTTTTTTTTTTTTTCGTTTATTATTTTTGTATTTTCTTGCGTGTGAATATTGAATATAAAAAATTTATAATAATTTTAAATCGTAGTAAATTCAATCTAATAATTTATCTAACTGTTTATTGATAGATTTTTAAAATTGCTATATATTTTTATAATTATATCTAAACATTATAACGTGCAAATATTTTTGAATAGGGTCATTGAACAAAATATTTCAAATTAACAACATTTTTGTCCAATTTTACCCTATTAAAATATGATTCC
This sequence comes from Chrysopa pallens, assembly GCA_020423425.1. Taxonomy (NCBI): domain Eukaryota; kingdom Metazoa; phylum Arthropoda; class Insecta; order Neuroptera; family Chrysopidae; genus Chrysopa; species Chrysopa pallens. The sequence continues at coordinate 39,918,971 of CM035595.1, read as the reverse complement.
AATAAATTAATCAAAGGTACACACAACATAACACATTCACAGATTGATTCTGTGAGCTAATTATATAGATTTGTTGTGGCTTGTGGGTAAATTTATGTTTTTCTTTATAAAACTTTTCCAATTGGAGAAAAACCGTCAAAATGTCTTGATAGATTTATAAATCAGTGAGGTTTTGTTTTGCATTAATTATCATGTGATGTAAACAGTTTTTTTCCTTCCTTATATTATTATTATTATTCAACTTGACATTTTCCATTTGGTAATTCTTTTAAAAAAACTGTGAAATAGGTGTTTTTATTAATTACACATTTTTTATTTAATTGAAATGGTTGGCGTTTGCTCGGTGGATGTTCCGCATATCCGTTCGTTCGTCCGTCAGTTTTCTGTCCGCCGTAAAGATAAAAAATATCCTCGTAAATATCTTCTATCTTTTATGATTTAAAAGATAAAAGAAAAATTTAAAATAAAAAAAGTGCTTTTTAAATTTGAAACATTTCTTCGTAAATTATTTAAATTATCCACTTTAAATTAGCTAATAAGAACATACATGTACAATAGACATTATAATTATTGTTTATGTATTTATAACTGTATGTACTGCGTATTTTGGCTATTTTATGAATGCTAATAATTATGAATAGATCAAACATTCATTCTGAACCGTATTTAATGTATCTTAACAATTAACTCTATTAATTGTTATTTTTATTTGTTTATTATTTTAATGAATAAAATATAATTAAAATGATGTTATAATTATACACTTTTAAAATTATAATTTCGTCTTATACAACAATTTGAGCGTGACGCAGGTGGCGTGCCTTTTGTGAAAATTTGTAGATCAAAGTCAAACCGTCACGATAATTCATTAACAAAAACAGATAGCGTGCTGAAATTTTGATGACGTATTCTAGATATAAAGTAAGTTTAATTTCCTGTATGGGTAAAATCGATCCATTGAGTCCAATGGACCCATGAACCAACTTTTGAACCATGAAAAATTCAACTTTATGGAAAACGTTTGTAAAAAAATCAAACACAAAAAAATGTTTGTTTTTTGCAAAGATTCAATTTTTGTTTGTAACATTTTTTCGAAAAATGGCTGGATCCGTTACAATTTCAGTTCAAATTCAGCTAATCAACATATATAATTACAATACACATAATATTATTGTATAGACTGGATATTTAGAGTTTTTATGAATGATTAATGACACTTCAAATATTAATTGTTAACTATATGTCGAGTATCTAAACATTTAACTCTGTTAGTTGTTGTTCCTCTATTGTTTTATATTATTTTTGTCTCAAGTCCATAAGTTAATACAACAGAATCTTACACAACATAAATGCGAATGTAAATTTTGTATGTTAGTAGTGTATTAAATAAAGTACGTGATATGATTGAATTTTTGGATAAAAATTATCTCGATATCAGTTATTTAATTTTCGTAATTTTTAATTATATTTTATTGAAATTTAATGGTATATTTATCGATGGGAGAAAAAACTTTCTACAATTTCAATCAACAGTAAAAATTTGTTGGTTGACATTAGCAGTTGGTAAAATATTCTTCTTGAAGAAATTGCTTGTTGCAAAATGTTAGCAGAAGGAGAAAATTCACACGAGGAATTTGTTTATTTGCATTTTTTTTAAAACTTGTTCAACGAAATCCTACAAATGACACGAAAAATTAGATTAATATTTTATTTCTGTTCTTCTTATTTAATAAGCTTTTTTTTAAACAAATTTTTGTCAGCTTCCAAAGATAAGACCAATTATGAAATAGTAACAATGAGGTATTAATGTATGTCAACTTCGTAAATCTATTCTGCCAAATTCGAAATAGACACATAATTAGCCAATAATAAATTGCCTAAACAAAAATTTCGGTCACTTCATAACGGAAAAATCTTATTCTAAGTTAACAGTTGACTTTTTGTAAAAAACTGCTGATTGTTGAAGTTTTCACTTCTGCCGACACACCTTCAGTGCCACAGTTTTTTAACAATTAATTTGTGGCTCACCCATGGGCATTATATAAAAAAATTGAATCACAAATAATAAGGTTGCATTATTCAGTTGACCACTAACTTAAAAAAACGTCTCTTGCGGAGAAAATTTGTTCTCCATATTTAATAAAAGACTAATTTGAAATAGGCCTACCGATATTAGATTTTTGAATACACCATATTTTATTAGGTATTGAGGCAATACACTACCCCCAACAAATTGTTTCATGAATGTTTTTACAGACCCCATTATTGTGATCATCATTTGTTTCTGTTATACCTTACGATATAAGTTTCTGTCAAACTTCTTCTAAAAGAGTGATATTATAAAATTCAGTAGTCCACTTTCATCGCCAATATTCAATTTGAGCAGTTCCCTAAATGGGTTTGACAGTTTACGAAGTGATATCTGTACGTTCTTTGGATTTTACGAAAGCGAAAATTGTTTATATCAAAAAATTTATTATTATAGAGTGTTAGAAGCTCAATTTATGAGAAATCGGCTCTTTGATACACCTTCCGTTTTTATGTCAAGATTGTGCGTACCAAATTTCATAACATTTGATTATTTGAGCGTAGAAATAACATGAAAAGTAACGAGAAAGGAGATGAAGAAGAGATTGAAACTGGTGATTTATGTCAAGTACCATCACACGCAGAAACTATTGAAGCTCTAGATGTTTGTTTTAAATGGTTCGAAACGGGAATGAATTAGATCCCATACAGTTGTTACAACTGAAGCGCATCCGGGACTTTGCAGCAATGAAAATATGAGATTCATCACGCCAAAGTAGTACTCGTTGGCGTGATGTGAATTATTTCCTACCAAAATTAAAAATTGCATAAGGTTTTATGTAATTCATTATTATTATATATAGGTCAAAATTATTTTACAATAATAAAAAAATATTAAAATTTATTTATTGTTTGTTTCAACTTTAAATTGGATAATCCGGCTTTTCGATTATACGGAATCCTTGTGTTTTTATTTAAATCGGACAATTCGTATTTCTAATAATATAATTGCTTTAAATAACTTTAGCCATTCTTGATTTTGGTTTTAGAATAAATGTTTTTAACGGGATGTATTTATTTGAAAAGTGTGTTTTATACAAAAAAAAATAGCCAGTAACATTAATAAAATTGTTTAAGGATTCAGAGACGTAATTTCCAATTATTAGAATTTTATAATTGAAAGATTAATTTTTTAAGATTAAGTATTAAATGTTACAAAAATAATTATATGTTATTTTTAATATCTTTTTTTTTTTTGTTTTTTGTTTTTTTGTTGTTTAATTAATATTCGTTGGTCAGTTGAACCTAAGTGGTTGTGAATAATAAACAAATTTTAGTCGATAAAAAATTAGGTATTGTATAGAATGCGCCAAAAAAAAAAAAAATTATGTAATATTCGTTCCCTTGATATTATTCATGAGAGATATATCAATGTACTAATACGCGGTTAAGGTAGTTTACACGTAAATATCTTATTACGTATTCGTTCAAAAATGATAGATGGTAACATATTTCAAGAGATATTTTTTAACACTAAAAAATATTGTAACCACAAACAAAATTTTGTGGTTGTTCATAGAATCACCTACTTACGTGTAGTCAATTTCTACATGTCCGTGTGCCCAACATCAAAATAATTCAAAAACTAAAAGGATTAGTGAGCTGAAATTCTGGTGCCATATTTTAAACATAAAAGATGAGTTTAAATTCGTAAATGAGTAAAATCGGTTCTTTGGGTACCAATGCAATCAATGCCATTGGTAGGGTGCAACCAATGGTACCGTTTATGGTTCAAAAGATTGGTCATGGATTCGTTGGAGTTACTTGACTGATTTTGCATATTCACGCACTAAAATTCATTATTTTCATTCAGAATACGACATCAAGGTTTCAGCTCGTTATTTTTTTTTTATGTTATCTTGATGACGGAGAGCCGGACGGATGGAGTAGTAAATTGATTTTGATGTAGATTACCAAAATTTTGTTAATGTCTTATTATTATTAACCTGTTTCGTTTTTAAATAATTTATATTTGTATAAACTATTTGCGAACTATAAAAAAATTATTTTTCGTGTATCTATATTAAGAAAATTTTAATAAACGTAATTAATTATCACGAGTCATTTAACCACCTTAAATAAAATTCATGGTTCAGTTGAATTATAATCTCTTTACGTCAGTTATAAATTGTACAGATTATTTCCATTTGGGAAATTACACATTGGTTTTTTTTTTGCATAGTTTTTATTTTCATTGAAAGGTAATAAATTTTGGTTTAAAGTTTTCCATTTAGTTGTTTAAAATATAATTATAGTGACGTCTTTGATTTGTAATTTCTGAAAAAAATTTGATATACAATATTGCATTGAGTTTTGGCTTAGTGTGAATTTATGTTTTATTCTAACATAAAATTATGAAATCAAATAATATAATAAATTTCTTTTATTATTTATCCAATATTCAATATTATAATTCTATATTCTGAATTTTCAACAGAGAAAGAAAAAACGTAATTTGGTTAGTCATTAAGATAGATCGCTTGCACGTACAAAAGTCATCAGACTTCATTAATAAGTGGAACCTTTAATTATTATCAATAATGCCTAAGTAAATTTTTTTTTTATTTAGGTCTGCACCAATTTATTCCTAGAGCTTTAAGCTACTTTTAAAATTATGCTCAACAGTGTTTATTTAAACTATTTTTTTGCGATGCTTTAAATGCCTTTTAATATTTTAAATGCCTTTTTTAATGGATATCGATGGTTTGGGTTGTTTTTAAAACTTTTTTCATGATTAAGAAAGTGGAAAATATAAAGTAGCAAGCTTTCACTTGGTAAGGTAAAATGTAAATTAAATATTGTTATTTACTGGACTGTTTTAATCAAAAGCAATTCATTAAATTTTTTTAATATTCTTCATTCTATCATCTTTAGGCTGCCATATAGATTTTTATCTTTTTTTACATTAGTTTTATATTCAGAATTTTTAAAAGTTTGTAAATTCTTAGGTACCACTGCACATGAATACAATTATTGATGCTTTATTTATGAATAACTTATATCCGGACATTAGTTGTGTATTATCCGTATCGTGCATTGCATGTGGAAAGGACTTCTTAATCGATTGATGTGCTGCGAGTGTCTAAGATTTGTAAAAAAAAAACATTCAAAATCTAGAAATATAATTATTTTTTCTATTTTTGACAATGTAAACATATACATTGTCGATAATTATAAAAAATTACATTGAAGTTGTTGGGTTGAAAATTTTAAGAATGTTTGAAGAAATGACATTAGTAATTATGCAAATATAAATAATATTTCATTTAAATCAGTTAATTAATTTTGAGAAATTGTCTATGTTAAATCATAGACCATTCACAGAGTTTTTATATTATTTGATTTTTAAGCTAGTATTTCGTAAACATAGACATGAATGAAAACATTTTGATGAATGATGCCCGTATGTACAACAATATGGTAGTGTCTACATTGACATGCAAGTCTATGAATTTTTATCATAATTTTAATTAAATGCTAATATCGTTACAAGTTAAGTTTTCTCTCTCTCTCTTGGTCTGGTACACTTAAATTCAATAGCCATTATCACTATGTATAACTATGTGAAAATAACTGGCCATGAATTTGTGTACAATATAATAATGACTACCCACATAGCCATTTTGTTATGTTTTTGTTTTTTTTCAGGACGTGCATACTCTCATATTTAATAAATTATATGCGGACCTAACTTAATTTAATTGTAGGCTAACAGCCAATGTTTTCGCGACCTACGTCATATTATAAAGGCTCAAAATTTGTTCTATGCGTTCTTAATGGTTGTACCTCAGTATCTAATGGAATAAGCGGAATCTTTGCAAAAATCTGTATTTTTGTTTAATAAAAGTTATCAATTGCTCACGTTTAAGGATCATATTCAGGTTCAAAGATTTGTAATTTCTGCTATTAAATTCTCATATTTGATTTTAGGACACAACACACATCACCTGTTTTTGTGTGATTTAAATGATTAGTATCAGGTCTGTTTTTGATATCAAGAGGGGGAAATTCATGCGTGCACTAACCGGAGAAGGCTCCTGACTTTTCGAGTACAGGGCTCGGATTAGGCATGTTGAGAATATACCCGCTACAACCCTAACTCTTATGGATACTCCATTGTACACCGCGCGGAACCGTCACTATTGTCGATCTCCCTAGAGAAGCTTCATGATCTTGGCCGCAGTATCTGCCACTGCCTTCCAATTTTTCTCACATCAGTCCATAATACCGACGAGTTTTTCTGGTGCACCATGGCGCTGGATAGTTTCATCCAGTTCCGCTCTCTCTGCAGCCAAACGGGGACAAGAGATAATTTACAGAGTAAATGAAAATATTCTCTTTTATTTTTCTACCGTAAATCGAATTATCCTTAATTAGAATGATAATTTAAGGTATTAAATAAATAAGTAATATTAGATGGATAATTAAGTAAAAAACCTGTATAATAGTTCCATGTTCTGCGCCCTTTATCACGAAAATGGTACAACGTTTCAGTCAAATGAACTTTTATTTAAGTTTTTTTTTCTTTAATCGTTTATGATTTAAGAGCTTGTTTATAGAGTTTAGCTCGCTATCTCTTTTCGTTTGAAAGTTATCTTGACGATTGACAGTTGGACATGTGGGAATGGACTAATTAGGTGTTTCTATGAACACCCACTCTAATATTTTGTTAGCAATATTCATGTGTAGATTATGTACGCGACATTGCATTACATTTGGATAATATAATATTTGAATTGTGACATTATACATCAAAGCTATTATTTAGTGACTCTTATTAAAAAAAATTCGATAAATTTCTTCAACACAATAATAAAATGTTAATACAAATATTGAATTGAATAAACTTGATAGGTATTGGATTACTCCTAAAAACTATTAATTGTATTAAACACTTTCATTTTCAAAATAATAGTAACGTGAGTTGAATTTAATTCAATAAAAAATAATTCTGTAACAATCATTATGAAATTTTTAAGTAAATATGAAGTAATTCTTTTCCACCAGTTGAAACCTGTTAAAATTTAAAAATTGTCAATTATCTAAAATTTTTAATATGATTATCGTTATCGAATTACTAACTTTTTCAGATTTAATATCCTCAAGATAAAATATTCCTGGACAAAAAATTACCTGGAAAAATATGCTCGTATAAAATATCTACAAGAAACTAACTAAAAATAATAAAAATACCCGCATAATTCTTCTTATTGAATTTAAATTAGGCAAAAAAGTAATACTGGAAACTGAAAATTTTTTTTAAAATAATGCAGCTTTTTCGTATGCTCTGTTTCAAAAAAAAAAAAATGTTGGGAATAATTGAAGAAATTTGTTTAATGAAGACGATATTTTACAGGAAACTTTTCCAGAAAATGGTAATGGGAATATAAATACCAATTTGGGCTATGTTATACAGTTTTAGGGAACATCCACCAATTTAAATTACGTTTTGATATTTCAAAATAGATGTTTAAGACTCATTGGTGGTCCACGAGAATCCACCAAAAGATATACAATTTTAATAGTGGTGGATATGTACATTCTTGCGTAAGCAACTTTCGTCAAAAGCCCATCCACAAATATTTGGAAAATAGTTACGATACTAGAAATAGGGATGTGTTGATGCTTTGTCCATCTAGTTTAAGCAAATGACATTATAATGTGCCAAACGCCTTGGTCAGAATTTACATTAGAGTTATAAAAGATCTACGAAGGTCCAATTTTGAACAAAGCTTTTGAAAATGGCTTCTATAATTATTATTATGATTATTATTAGTAAGTTAAGGACGTTGGACGTAGATTGATGTAATAATTATATGTAAAATACTATTTTTTATTCAAATCATTTGTATTACATGTAAGAATTATTTATTATTCTAAAACTAGCTGGCCCGGCAAACGTCGTTTTGCCACATATTTCTAATTAACTTCAACATTTTCTAAGTATAATAACATATTCTTAACAACTTTCCTGTATTTCTTAAGGCTGAAAGCTAAGGCAAATTAGAATAAATAATGATATTAATATATATTTTAAAGCATACCCGGACACGTTGCGGTGACAATTGATATTACATCGATTGCATGCAAAATTTGAATTAGATTGGACGAAGGAATTCCGTTGTCCCATACAAACTTTGCCTCTTCTTTTCATCCCATTAGGGGTAGAATTTCAGAAAATCTTTTCTTATGGGATGCCTGGTATTTGATGTTTAACCCACTATTTGGTGTGGGATACCCGTGACACGAAATATTTATATATACACTCGTGTTTGATGTGGGACACTCGGTAATTCGTGTATATTGTGCTGTGGTTCTCATATACTTACTTGATGAAAAATAGTAAAAAGAAATCCAGAATCACTAATATAGAAAAGAAGAAGATAAATAAATTCTATTTTGAATAGCTGACCCGGGTAAACATTGTTTTGTTATATAAGTTATTTCTAATCAACATCAATATCTCCTAAATATAATAACATATTCTCAACTGTCTATAACTAAATAATGAAGCTGCGGCAAATCAGAATAAATTATGATATTATTTTATATTTTGAAGCATACCCACCCGGTTTACGCGTTGCTGTGTTATTTTTCACATTTTAATAAATGATATTACATCGTTTACATGCGAATGCAATTCTACCCTTAGGATAAGAATTTCAAATCCTTTCTTATCGGATTTCCGGTATTTAGTGTGCACCCGGTACATTATATGCACCCGGTATTTACCTGGTATTTGCTGGGGTACACCCGGGACCGCGTTAACCCGATAATTTTTGGTGTGGTACACATACACTTGATGAAAGATATATGGACCTCCTGAACCAAGAATGATTCCGGTAATAATTGAACAATGCGATATACACACTTTATATAGTTGACAGTTCGTCATACGGCTAGTGAGAAGAGATAAAGAAGTTTTATTTTGAATAGATAAAGAAGTTTTATTTTGAATTTCAAAATTATATTTTGGTTTCTATGGAAATGATGATTTGTAACATGTGAGAAAAAAAAAGACAAAATATGTTTCACAGCTAGGAACATTTTGTATTCGAAAATTAAATTGTCGTTTATAGTATTTTCCTTTACTTATTATTTATGTTTCTCACCGTTAAAACCTTCCCTGAACTTTCACGAATATTTCAAGACCAAAATTAGCCAAATCGGTCCAGCCATTCTCGAGTTATGCGCTTACCAACACATTTTGCAATTCATTTTTATATAATAAGATTGTATTGATTTCTTTGATCAATTGATTTTTTATATATTTATAAATCTTCAAATTGTTACATATTCAAATTATGAAATAATTTGTGTTTAAAAAAAATTGGTTGCAACAAAATCCGTTGTACAGTTCCACAAGTCTCATGTCTGGAACTCTCTACACTTATGAATGAATGAATATATGAGGATATAAAATTTAACCATAAATTTGTAAGACTGGAAAAAGTAACTTATTAAGTTATTTTTTGATTCTCAGATTTGATATGTTTGTAGCCACTGCAGAACTTACATGAAATGAATGTTCATGTAAAAAAAAGTTTGATGTTATACTATGTTCTTGAGTGTAAAACGGTAAAATGTGGTCTTCTTTTCTATGTAGATGAGCTAAACTTTGCATAGGGAAAACAATGTAGAGTCTTATATAGAGTATTACACATATAAACAGACACTAACATAAATTGTTAACCGATACTTTAATAATTCACTACACTCAATTAAATACGTATTTCATTATTAGTTTTAAAAGATTTAATAGTGGGGATCTTAATGTGTGTGAATATACCTAATACTTTACGCTAACCTATATACTTATACACACATTGCGATGATCCCCACTGTTAAATTTTTTAAAATTATAATGTAATAATACTTTGTGTTAATTGAATTGTTACAGTATTGGTTGTCAATGCAAATTTTGAGTGTGTATGTTTGTATTACATTCTATATTGGTGTACTTTAATATTGTTTTCCATAAGGAAAGTGATCGTTTTTAAACTCTAATAAAATAAAGCAAAAGCAATTTCATTGGAATTGTTGAATATATACAGAGTTTTGTCTGATGAAATTATCTTTTATTTCGTGTACTTTGTTTTTTGCTATGGTAATCAAAGTTTTTTTTTTGTTTGCTCATTCACGAACAAAAACTCACTTTTTATGTTTACAATACGTCACAAAAATTTGTTATATGTGTAGTCAACATTAGGTAGTTTTATAAACTTTAGACTAAAATTAATATACTCTGACATATTATGTATGGTATAAAAAGCAATCATTATTGATAGATCATATTACAATTACACACCTCCGCAAGGTATTGGCGTACGTTATAATTTTTTTTAATATACCTTTTTATTTCATTGAATTTGACGCCGCTATTTTTTTTATTTAATTTTATTTAATTGTGATGTAACATGGAATGTTTTTATAAGATGTTGTCTTATTGTTCTATTTTAAAAATATGTTTTAAGGTAATTGAAGTATTCAAAACCATCAAAGATGAACATTAAAGCTAATTTATATGATACACTTTTTTTTTTTTTTACTTATCAACAAGATTTAAACGTTATTGTAAAATTTTTTTTGGACGGCGGACAAGTAATGTTCGTTTTGTAGGTATCGTACATTATCGAACTTGGTCTTTCAATGGGTTCTCAAATTGTTCCTTAATCCAATTATTCAAAAGTCTTCAATTTTAACGTTAGTAAAATATTGAAGGCAGTAACAAAATTTTGATATGTGTGTTGATACAATCACCTATTTAGTTTTTTTTTTTTTTTTAAATTAATTTTTTGGCAAAATCATGGAGTTAACTAGAAATATGACGAATAAAGTGAACTATATATGTTGTGTGCATTTGGAATTTCCCAACTGTTAAATATTGGATTTGATGTCTGTAAATTTTTTGCTTTATTAAGGTGGTTGAGCCATGTATACAAAATGTTAAGTAAATTTTTTCAAATAATACACACGCTATTAAAATTTGAAGACAATTTACAGTATCCAATGTGGGATAATTGCTATTTAAATTATCTTAATATGATAAATTTTGACCTCTTTGAAGTTAACGTAGTATAACGAAGAAAAAATTAACAGTTTGATGATTTATTTATCATGAAATTTGGTCACGTAATGTATACGTGACATACTAACTTCAAGTGGGTGACAGCATGACGATAATCATCCGTGAAAGGTACAGCTTACTTAGCTATCCATTAATTATTCGTGACACGAATCATTTTTTCTCAAATCGATAGATTACATTTGGAAAATTGGCCATACCGTTTGTACTGCTCTTGAAAGACAATACTGACTCACCCATGAACCTAGTGGACCAAAGTATTCAAAATTGTATTTAAATATGCTCAAAATTAGGTGCTCAAATTTTTAATCAAATAAACCTACTGCGTGTATATCAAGCTGGGTTTTCTATGGACTTTCTATTGACCAAGTCACGCAATTTTTCGTGATTCAATTTCGCCAAAAATGTACGTTATTATGTTATTAATTTTCTTCTACAGTTATAATGGCTTTCCCCACAAATAACAATCGAGTAAATTTTCATTGATTTTTTTTAACAAAATTTTGTAATTTTTACTTCATCTAGCAATAAATATTACACTGACAAGCTTAATTGGTTTAATTTGCATTTTTAATTTTTCCGATTGAATTATTTTGAAATATTCATTCAATTTTTTTTTTGGAATTGTTTTGAAATGTTTCATTCATTTTCATTTTTTTTTTATTTGGTTGAATTATTTTGAAATACTTCATTCATTTTCATTTTTTTTTTATTGAATTATTTCGAAATGCTTTAGATTCATTTTCATTTGTTTCTTTGATTTGATTATTTTGATACATTTCATTCTTTTTCATTTTTCATAAGGGTTTTTAATGAATAGTTATTATTTTAATTAATTAATCAATTAAACTCCCATCCTTACATATTGTTTTAATCTTGTCATTTATATTATTACGTAATTAATTTTATATTTATTTTATTTTACAGGTACGTGATTTCCACATAATGGTAATGAAAATTTTTGTATTGGGGTAATATATCTATTTAAAGAAATATTTTTTATGATTATTATCAATTGACCTTTGCACTTTCATTATGGTTACTTTGTATAAGATACGGATATTACAGAATTAGAAATAGTCATAAATTAAATTTTAATTTTATTTGTATTTTTTATAAATATTTTTTGCTTCTGTATATTATTAAAAGTTCTATGAATCTGTATATTATTAAAATATTGAATATAAATGAAGAAAGAAGGTTATAGATAGTTCATCTGGGATCTAGAATTACTTGAGTATGCAAAACTAGAACACCGCATTCTTTTCATGAAATTATGTTGAGAATAGCTTCTAGTATTAAAAATCCGGATGTTGGCGGTCCAATTTAATAAGGTGTCCCCAACTTTTTAGATGGATTTTAGGGTTTGGAGCAAATTTAATGATTGCTCAAAGTAAATTGAGCACAGATTATAATTCGTAAGATAGATAAAGGACTCTTAGTTATTGAAAAAAAACCGCTCGTAGATGTCTCTGCATGACAGTAACTCTTAATGCCACTTAGCATCTTTTTGGAGATTTTAGAAAAATATTTTCAGCATTACTATAGCAATGATTAATTGTTTATAATTTTATGATTCTTAAATTGAGAAATTTAATGTCAAACCTGAAATTTTTCTTTGTACTACCTATGTTAAAATTTCCTTCTTTGCTAATTAATTATGTTTTAAATTATATTCTATTGTTTAATGTTGGCTTATTTAAGTGTTATTAAAAGTAATTCTGTTTGTTAATATTACTTGATTGATTTATCAAATAAATTTGTTATTTCAGTGTTTGATTTTAATTATAATATTAATAAATATCTTTTCTATTTAGAAATAATACCAAATTTTTGGAAAATTTTTTAACATTACATATTTAATAAATATATAAATATATATGGCATATTTATTAAATTTGAATTACTTCTTGTGATTTTATTAAAAACAAAAAAGCCTTATAATAATATAATAAAAAATTAACAATCTAATTGAAAATTCCAAACATATATAATTAAACTAGCTGAAATGAATTGAACCGTAGACTGTCAAAACTTTTTCAGAAAATTGTCAGTATCTAAAAAAATAAAGTAAAGAGCAACCAGCTTTAATTGGAGTTCTCGTGGTAAATATATAAGTTTGTGTTCTGAATTTGAAAATAATAATAAGTTATCTTCAACCAACCGTAACTCAACAAATATTGCACTCAGGTTAATAAAATAATCTTTTAATTTTTAGATTATTTCGATAAAAACAAGTGAAAAACTGATATTATTAATCGTCAATAACTGGAAACGAATTGACTTTTCCGTGCATGCGTCAATGTCACTTTTTGCTTAGAATTCACTTTGTCTTTTCGACGTACTGAAAAATTTTCAAGTCAATCAAAGCTATTCGAAAATGATTGGAAAACGTTTATTCGTTGGACTAATATGTCGAGTATTTAAATAATTAACTCTGTTAGTTTCTTGCTATCGTCACTTATTATAATAATAAATAAAGTTATGTAGTTTAAAAATAATGAATAAACGCATGCTGGTAAATAATTATAATAATACTAATAATCTTGTTTTCAAATAATGTTCAAATAATGTCAAAAAACGATTTACCTATAATAAATTATACTGTATTTTTAACAAATAAGATTCTTTATGCGATTATAGAATTTTAATTTATTTAAATTAAACTTTAATTAATAAAGTGATAAATATAATTATTTTAATCTTACTATAATTTGCATATTATATAACATATATTATGATATATGAATTGAAAATTATTGAAATTTGTTCTTTTCATCCTGATGTCTGTTAGTATGTGATGATATTATTTATAAATCACGTGTAGAAATCTTTTGCAGTTATCATATTTAAGCTTCATAAAATGTTCATGGTAGATAGCTTTAATTTGTGGTATCCCATAGTATTAATTATGTTGTGTGGATAAATATACACACTTAACTTTTTTTGCTTAACCACTTTATTATATTCGAATTATGGGACATGTTTCGGATGTTAATCCATTTTCGACTGCGATCATGTACAACAGATTCGTCGTATTTATTACTATAAAAAATTTATTTAAAAATATGTTGTTCGTCGTGTGAAGTTCTGCACTTGTTTTCAATTTGTTTATCAATTTTTCATTTAATTATATTTAACACATATAATATGTCAGAGAATACTTATTAATGCTAGTCTGAAGTGTGCGAGGCTAAAAAATATTGAAGGCAATAACAAAATTTTAGTATGGGTGTTATCATACAATCATCTAATTAGTCCATTTCCATATGCCCGTCGATCTGATAATTCAAAAACATAAATAAACAGGTGAAGTTGAAATTTCGGTAACATATATTAGAAATAAAAATCAGTTTAAGTTTGTAAATGAGCAAATTGGTCTATTGGATCCTATGCACCTATGACCCATAAACCATAAAAGTAGAAGAAAAATTAAAATTTTTTTTTTGTATACAAATTTAAATTTTTCTTGTATTGTAATTGTTTAGATTCGCCACAATTTTAGCTTAAAATTAGGTAATAAAAACGTATATTTGCAATACATATTATAATTATATATGTATTTATAATTGTATGGCCTGCAAATTTTTTGAACGCTTTAAAAATAGTTCGAACATTGATTCATTTGTCGAGTTTATTATTAATTTTGATTATATTTTTTAAGTTTGTTTTTTTGTAGTATTAAAAGAAACTACTTTTTGTTATATTCCATTAAGAGATTAGTCCATGAATGTCTCACCTAGACCATTTGTATGTAGATCAAATTATACGGTGTTGGACTTCAATCATATATGCAATGCAATACCTACATTATAATTGAAAAATATACAATAATTTTACCCTCGGTGACTTTTCTGTTGATATGTGACCTAAATACTTTGATATACATTTAAAAAACCCAAAAAAAAAGAAGCAAATTACCGACCAAACTGCAATCCAATGTCATTAATCCGGTTACATTGCTTTCTTCTCATGAATTAAGTTGATGTCCATTATAGTGTAATGAAATTTCAAGGATTTCTTGTTTAAAATTTTTATTTATTTTGGGTAATGTTATAAATTGGGTGCATAAAAGCATCTCATATCATTTTTATACACGACATAAATAATATGTCAGAAGTATTTAAATTTAAGTCAGAATTTAATAAGTTTGTAACACTACCTAATATTGACAGCACCAACAAAATTTTGGTATACTTGTTTATAGAAACTTCTCATTATTCCGCCCGTCATCACGATAATAAAAAGAGATAGCGATCTGAACCTTTAGTAACGTGTTCTACACATAAAAAGTGAGTTTAAGTTCGTGAATGAGCAAAATCGGTCAATTGTGACTAATGAATCCTTGACCCAACTTTTAAACTATGAAAGATAGAAGAAAAGTGCAAATGCAAAAATAATTTATTTTTTGAAGCAACCAAATTTTTATGGAAATATTTTTTTATTGGATATTTTATTTCTTATAACAATAAAGTTTATTTTTCAACTCTATGAGGATGTGTTTTTGAGTATTATTAAAGTGAACTCTAGGATTTTACTCGCATAAATTTCGATTTTTTGCACCAATTTCCTAGATCAAAAATATATTGTATTCTATAAATAGGTATTTCAACTACAAAGTAGCCATTATCAGTATGAATAAGCTAGTCGTAATGATTCTCTGAGGAGATGTTATTCGTTGCTAATTTGGTGACGGAATGCAAGTTGGGGTCAAATCGTTAGTGAGGTCGACGCTTCATTGGAGTTGCTAATTTTAACTGTGTCTTTGCTTATGTTTCCTAATTTTTTTAATTTATTTTAATAATCAAATTTCCACTTTTTATTTATAAATAATAATTGTTACAATATATTGTTTGGGTTTATAACCATTTTCAAACAATAAATTCTATTTCTACTACAACTGGTATTTCTATATTATACAAAAATTTTGTTGTTGTTTATTCAATTTTTGTTAAAACAAATTTAAAAAAATATGCAAAGTGAATGATTATTTAATCATACACTCAACAATGTTAAGGCCTAAAAAAAAGGATGTTATAAAAAATTACAATATTTACGATTAAAATAGTGTTTTAAAATTACTTCCGATTACACTTTTTGTTCATCAATTATGATAAAACCCCAAAAGAAATTAAAAAATTTAATTATGATAAAACTAAAAATAAATAAACAATTATGATAAAAACAAGAGACATTTAAAATAAATTATCAAGATAAAATATCAAAAAAACTAGAAAAAAAACATTTAATAGATCTCAATTGATGGCCAAAAACAATGATGATAAAATGAGATCTGTCTGGTCGTTTAAAAGGTCAGGGTTTCTATGGATTTTTTAACCGACTTTTAAAACGAAGTACTAAAAGATCAGGGTCTGTATTTATTTTTAACCGTCCTAAAAAATTGAGTACAATGTTTGTATTATGTTTTTTTTGAGAATAACTTTCTTAAGAACCGATTTGAATGATTCCTTTTAAGTTGGCTTCACAGTTTATAAAAATTTGAGAAACTAATTCAATTGTTAAAGAGCAAGAGGGGCTGTAAAATTTTTTTAACCTTATATCAACCTACAGGCCAATTTTAAGCAGCTGCCAACAATAATATTAAATAAAAAAAAATGAACCGACTTCAAGAAAATAAAAATGAATTAAAACAGTAAAAAATAATTTTATATTAAAAATTTCTATAAATGATTTCCTTATCACCAATTACTTTCCGTTGATTAAGTAAGTGATAATCATATTCTTAGATTTAAATTAATTCCTTTTTTATTCCAATCGGTTAAGTTTTAACCGATAAGTTTTACTTTATATTTAAATGATAATTTGAATTGACAAGTAGTAGTTAGTCAATTTTCGTTTGTTTTAGTAAGATGCTACGTGTATAAGTAATGTTTTTTTGTAATGATCTTGTAATAATACATAATTAATAATTAATTTATCTCACGTACGTTTGGCTAGGTGCTCTCAATGCAACAAATTGACACTTTATTAACCACACACACATATAAATAAAATATATCCAGTCAACTTGTGTAATTTTATTAGTTTCACTTAAATTTGTGTATTCATTATGTCGTCGTATGATTCTGGAGTTTCGCGTCATGAATATTTAATGCATTCTCAAAGTTTGGAAATTACAAATCTCTACACAATCATTAATGGTTTTATATTATCGCTTGTATTCATTTTAATACGATATAACTCATAGTATGGCAAACGAACTTACAAAATAGGTAGACTAAAGACATTACACATAATAATGGTTCACAACTAACAGGAATCTGTGGTGTTGTTATTATTACTTCCGGCAGATGGATAATGTTTCTATCTATCTTTCAATTTGTAATTGAATTATGGAGGTCTTAGATGATTTTTAATTTCAATTTTTATTAAAATATGTACTATTTTTGTAATGACATATGAAGATATTTAGTTATGGCTAATCATTTTCATGAAATACTACTGACTTTTTGCATCATTAGTTTATAAATAATTCAAGAAAAATAATTTTTATTTAAAATAAATAAATAATAATGCATCACGATTTGGGAATGTTTAATGAATATCAATTATTTTGTATATGAAGTCATAAAATTACCGTGTTGCTTCAAAAAATTATCGATATCATTTGTTTACGCGTGTCGATCGTGTTAAAGTGTCGATATTAAAGTGAACCTTGGATTAGATAACAAAAGCAGTTTTCGTGCGATTGTCGTTGTATGCTCTGAAATGAATAACGTATAAAAATTATATATCTATAAAAATAATCATGGCAGTACTGTGAAATGTCATGTCTAGTATTCTAATTTCGAAAACTCTCTATATTTTTACGTATTATGCGAATATTTACGACATTGAAACGAATTAAACGGGTGGGGGGGGATTACGATAGCTGTGCCGCCAAGATTTCACCACGAATATGAAGACTACCAATTTTCGACTTTTCGCCTATTTTCCCAGTTATCAACAATTTGTTAGAGAAATTACCGTATTTTTAATGACTTTTAAATACCAAAATTTAAATAAACAATAAATATGAAACAAAATTAATGCACAAATAAAGGAAACATGTATGTCATTTTTATTAATCAACATATGGTTTTTTATTAAAAACATCTCTAGTGTCTGTAACTTAAAAATTACTAGCGGATTACTTATAAAGATTATAAAAAATGAACAAAAAATAAAAGTAAGATGCAAACGGAAGAGAATATAACAAAAATGGAAGGAAAATTAATGTACGGGCGATCTTTGGTCGGCAAGTGGAAGTGAGTTTTAAGGGGAAAACACGGTTTGTCTCGATTTCCAGAAAAACAACTAAGTTCTATGGAAAAAAGTTAAATGACAAAGTTGTTGGTTATAAAAAGACTTACAACAGCCTGTAGGGTCAAAGAAACCAACCCTACGCTGACTTCTCCGGTGTTCAATGAGACGAAATTACAAATTATTTTTTTGATGGAATTAACCAAATTTAGATAATTATATATTTTATGATTGAAAAATAATTTTTAATAATCACATCAATGTAATGAAAATTATTTTTTTTATATTTTTCAATATTTAAATCACGGCCAATGACATGAATATAAACAAAAAAATGCTTAATACTATTTTGGTTAAAAGTTAATTGTATTAGGATTTAGGAAAATACCCAAATTATGTAACCAAAATATAATAAATATATTCAATTTTAATTATTTTTTGTGTGTGTTATTTTATAATAATAATTTGGAACTTCCAAACCAAATTAATAAATAATATTATTATAATTACATTTTTATAAAATAATAATGGAAACTTTTAACTTTGTCTAATTTTCACTTAAAAAATCTATCAAAAACTACAGTTTGAGTGCAATTTCGACTTAAAAAAATCGTATATTCGATATTTATCACCCACAGTTTCATCATTCATAATAATCTTACCTTTATATTTTCATATATATCCAAAATAAAATAATAATTAATCATTACTTGTTAATGACGTCAAAAGTGCTCTCGTAATTAAAAAAAAAAAAAAATTTTTTTAAATTGTAAGTTAAAAGTTTATATTATCATTTTATAAAAATGGATTTTCACAAAATAAATAATACATTCATAAATTTTCTAATTAAATATTTATGTGAAAATAATTTTAATATATACGTGCTCTAATACCTTCTGGTTTGTAATTTCTATGAAGAACACAAGGTTATCCATAACTTTTCAACGAGTTGTTTTGTCCAATTATCGCATTAAAAAATTTCATTTACAAAGTTGTTTTATTTAATATATTGGAGTAACCACAACAAATGAAATGTGTGGTTCAATACAGGGGTAGTTTTTGAACTGTGAAATTTACATGCGTGTGTTACTCTATGAGAAAGGTTTGTGAATGGTATGCATATTTGCTAAGTTTTGGAGAAACAGAATTTCGATGTTAGCTATTATGTTTGAAAAATACACGTATCTTAACAGCGTAGAATTACGAAAAAAATTTGGTTTTAATAATTAGAAAAAAAAAAAAAACAGAAAGATTCAGATAGGTGCGTTTATTTTGGATTTTAGTTTACATCACAAGTGAAGATTGATAGCTGGGACTGAGTGTCCGATATGCTGAAAATATATCCGTTATTTCCGAAATTTTTTAATGTCATTTTTATCAAACAATTGAATCACAAGTTATAACAAACAATCACTGCAAGGCGAGGATAATAACATAGTAACATTCTTTCAGCAAACAGCATTTCAAACTACATTAGGTGTGATCGAGTCAAAATAAATTTGAGAATCCTAAAAAAATAAGTATTTCTACCAAACACAAGAAAACCAAAAAACTGTTAGTTAAATTCATTTATAAATCGATAATATCTAAATATATTAATAGAAAAATTGTTCAATCAATATTTGTTAACTGATAAAAAATATAATTGTTATTTAAAAGTGAAATTGTTTTAACTCAATATTTATTTATCCTTGATTGTAAAACATCTTTCTTCGTTAATGTTGTTTCATAACTAAAATGGCCTTTTATAAAGTTCATATCGATAAAAAATACTCAATAAATAAAAATTTTTAACGTGTATTTTTTACAAAAAATTATACACACTAATCTGTAATTAGAATTATTGTAATTCAAAAACCTATCTATTTAATTATTAAAGGTAATTTAAACTTAGATATTTAAAGTTTTATAAATATATAAAAAACATATACGTATTTAAATTTATTTATACGTATTTAAATAGGTGCCCCGACCATGCGTCACATTCGTATCGCCAGTCTTTTGATTTATAGTTTAGTTTAGTTTCACTTATCAACCCCATAAATATCTGACGGGAATGAAAAATTTTGTTCTACCCATTTTTACTATATTTTTGTATAGCCACACCCATCATATCAACCGTCAGAAATCTGTTAACTTAGTCCAAGATCCCAGAGCGATCAGACATAACTTATTTTCACACAGATGAAACTTTAGGATCTGAGTCGCGTCTCGTGTACTTTGAATACCTGAGCATTTGTAAAATTCGTTGTGTGACACCTGGGCAGGTACCAGACAAGTAACTAAAAATGAGTTAAATTTACATGGCTGGTTTTTATATATATTTCCCTAGAATATTATTTTACAAGTACTAAATT
Source organism: Chrysopa pallens (assembly GCA_020423425.1). Lineage (NCBI taxonomy): Eukaryota > Metazoa > Arthropoda > Insecta > Neuroptera > Chrysopidae > Chrysopa > Chrysopa pallens. Next base: position 39,898,178 of record CM035595.1, on the reverse strand, counting down.
AAGTGTCGGACACTTTTTATGGAACAGAACTTAAGTCATACGCTTTAAAGCTCCACAAAAACTAAATAAACTTCACTTATTTTTACATGTCACACAACGAATTCTACAAATGCTCAGGTATTCAAAGTACACGAGACGCGACTGAGATCCTAAAATTTCATCTGTGTGAAAATAAGTTATGTCCGATCGCTCTGGGATCTACTCTATCAGAGGCATCTGACTATTAAATTCTATCAAGATCTAACACGCTCGAGTATGCCTGAGTATGCCGAGTATCGATTATAGATGCTTTTATTTAAATATTTTATTTAAAAATTTTATAATATTTTTTCATTTAAATATTTTTGAAAGCGCGTTCCACACACATATTTCATATTCAAAATTCAATAAATCCTCCCAACGTTAGTGTTAATCCTCATTTAGCATCGTTAGTTCCCGTGCCATTAATACAAATAACTTTTTCGATTACCATTAATAGACAATAAATGCTCTCCAATTTTTAAAATAAAATCAGGCAACTCCATCTTCATGTATTTTAATTTTTAACTTTTTAGATACTTTTTCATAGATACTTGATATATAGAAGTTTCAAAAAACAAACACCAAAAATAATACAAATAAATTTATTAGTTTTATTTACAATCAACTTAAAATTAAAAGACTTTAATGTAAAAAAAAAAAACTCACTGTCATCACTTTTCGAATTCTACACATTAAAAAAAAAAAAAAACGAACCATATAATGATTCAGTATTTACATCCTTAATCATTACATTTATGTCATATCTAAAAAGTTTTGTTATTTTTAATGAAGATTGGTTACTTGAATTAAAATGTAATTTTATTCAATCCATGAAGGTTGTTTTCCCATTCAATTATTGCATTTTTACAATAAAATTTTTATTATTCATAAAAATATTTTATACTGATAATCATAAAAATTTAATGACTGCTCCTCGTTTATATTGGAATTCATAAGCTGAGGTATTTTATAATTTCATAGATCTAGGAATAGAATTAGAAACTAACAATAATTCCTTTATTTTATCCGCAGTAGTAATAAGAACAGAATTACCAAAATTAATTTTTCCATTAAAAACAGTTTTGGATACGTTTTGTTGCAAATGGCAACGTTTAATACGCCTGCCAAAAATTTTCTACATAAACTTTGTTGAAATATAATAAAAATTATCGAGATAAATTTTGTGGAAAACTTTCCGATCGCTCTCGGAAGTGTCACCGACTACGCCACACATGCATGCTTCTATAGTTAACTATGTACTCTTATGAATAATGTCTTCAATCTACGAATTTTTGTTTGTATGTATTGAAAGTCTCAGTTTCGATTTCCGATAGATGTATAATTTTTTCAATTCTGTATATGTTACAAGAAAAACGCGGAATGGACGTTCTATCTTTAGAGGTTCAATGGTATTTCAGATATGTAGTGTAACACAAGATGTAAAGTTAGAAAATTGCTCAGTAATATCACCATAAATGTGGGACTTTTATTATGAGTGAACCAAATCGTAAAAAATTTTTAGGAATGTAATATTACGAGTTCTCATTAATTAATTTTACCTTTTTCTATAACTTTTTTTCAGCAAGGTTAGATCCCATTCAAGCAGTGTGACTCCAAGAAATATGTGACCCTTGTCGTATACAGCCAAATTTAATATTGGCTTCCTTTTAAACAACGCTACCCATAGTTTAGTTTTTAGTTTACATTTAAACGTATTTGGCTTGGACTTTCTACTGCCAAAAAGTAGTCAAAGAAACTATTCCAATTATTAGTTTAACTTTAGTCATACCATGACTTTTTAAAACAAAACTTTTATAGATTAAAAATTTGTTGGTATAAAAGTTATTGGCTAATCTGATCACACAATAGCAGAACTCACAAAAATCTCAATATAATTTTGATTTGACTCCTACTCAATTCTAATTACGAATCTGAATATTGATGTGTTGGAAATAATCTTCTATAATTTGGCAGCGTAATTTACATTAAGAGTATGTTAATGATAGTATTATTTTATTGTAAAGTAATATTCCAGTCTTCTTTAATTAAATCGGCACCTTTTTCTGCAACCATTAATGTTGGTGCATTTGTATGTGCGGCAGGTACAAATGGAAAAATACTTGCATCAATAACACGTAAATTATTGATGCCGTAAACTTTTAACCTTGGATTTACAACAGCTTCTGAATCATTTGCCGGTCCCATCTTACAAGTACCCGTTAAATGATATATAGTTTGAGTAATGGTTTTCATTGCACATCGCCAATAATCATCGGTATCAAATTTATAACCCCTGCAATTCGGCATTGGTATATCGTGTTGCTTACTACCATATCTTTGGAAGGCTTTTGTTCTCGACAATTTTTGAACCATACGAATACCTCGCAACGCAACTTCTTGATCATAGGGATCAGCAAAGTAGTTTGCATAAATTAAAGGTTTACTTTTCCAATTATTATCTCGTAACATAACTCGACCTCGGGATTTTGGAAGCAAGACCATAGGGAATACCATCCAAGTATCCTTCGTTGCTATTGGTTTATAAACCTCTCTGAATACTTCATCATCAATTGCAAATGCTGATTTATACAATGCATCAGAGACAACTGATCCTGCTACAAATAGTAACTCTAAATCAGGATAACTACTCAAGGAATTTGTTGGATCGCTTGTATTTAAAAATGCAATTGCTTCAGTTCCGGTTGGTGCTGATAATGGTCCACGATGGGATTGCATAAACTCCCAAAAGTATTCTGGATGTGCGTAAATACGTTCCGATCTTATTGAAATTGTTTCGTTAATCACAAAAATGATCCCACCAGGAGCGATATGATCTTGTAGATTATATCCTACTTTTGCATGTTTGATTACAGGAATTCCCAACTTTTCCAAATGTGATTTTGGACCGATCCCGGACAACATCAATAATTGAGCTGAATTAATTGTTCCTCCGGATATTATGACCTCTTTCCTTGCATAAATTTGTTGATAAGCATTGTCCGTTTCATATTCTACACCATAGGCAGTTTTTGTTTTTGGATCGATTAAAATTTTCGATATTGTTGTACGTTTTAAAACATGTAAATTTTTACGCTTACGTATACGATGCAAAAACGCTCTTGATGCGCTTAAACGTGTTCCATTGCGTAATGTAAATTGAATTTTTGAATAACCAATCATATTTTTCCCATTATAATCCAAAACTTTGCCACCTATTTCTTCACCAGCATCTAAAAATGCTTGAGCTAAAGGTGTTGTCCATGCTGCATAATTAATATTCATTTCACCATCGGTTGAGTGATATTTTGTATCCAAATCCAAGGGGGAGATATCCATTTTTTCAAATTTCTTAAAATATGGAAAAATTGATTCAAAATCCCAGCCAGGATTACCTAGTTCTGCTATGCGATTGTAATCTTCACGATGACCTCGCGTATGAATCATACTATGGAGTACACTTGAGCCTCCCATCACTTTACCCCGTGGCCAATTACATTGTTGATTGGTGTGACCCAAACAACCAGAAGGCTAAAAAAGTAAAATATATTTTCTAAAAAATCCCATCGAGTCAAGAACTTCTTATTTACCTGTGGTTCAGTTTTATAATTCCAATTAGCACTAGTTAACTGCAATCCAGTTGCCAATAAAGGAATATCCATAATAAAATTTTCATTTCCACCAGCTTCAATTAACAGAATTTTCCATTCAGGGACTTGACTTAAACGATTGGCTAAAACTGATCCAGCAGTTCCTGCACCCACAATTATAAAATCATACGTGTTTAACATGCGATCTCGTACATCTTCCGGCTCCATATAAACCATTTTACCATTTTCATAAATGAATTTTCCAATCGATCGAAAGATGTCACTAGGGCTTAACGATGTGCCAAATGTGAACAAGATGGTGAATACTAATATCGAATATATTCGACGTTCTCGTGACATGTTTTGAACCTAAACAAATAAAAATGATTAGTATAAGAAATAATTGAGCTTGAAGAAAAATGATTTTATTATTAGACAATTATTACAATTGTTGGGCTAATTTTTATCACGCTTATCCAGCGAGTCGATTTTTGACGATAATCCTAAAAATTTTAATTTTGCGGCAATTCATGTAAATGTTACCTATTTTAAATAAAAATACACTGCCAATAATGGACACAGTGTGATGTGTAAATTCGATTACCCATTACAATTTAAGCGGCTTATGTAAACCTATACCACGGATATACATATAAAATTTCATCAAAATCAGAAAAAGGTTTTTTTTTATGTTTTTAAATTAAGTAATATGTTTTTTTTTTAACTAAATAATAATACTTTTCCAATGTATTGGAAAACGAAATGTCTAATGAATAATTATGTTTAAATTTTTTAATTCTGTGTTTCTTAATTGAAAAAAGTTTATTATCAATAAAATGAAAATTTATTATTAATACAATTAAAAAATATATTATTTATTTCATTTCTTTCAAATGAAGAAAAATAAAAATTATTTGTGTAGGATTTTGTAGGATTTCGTGTATCGATGTCATAATATAGTTAAATAGAATTTAAAATCTAATTAATAATTAATTGATTTAAACCCCCAGAACTAATTAAAATAAGACAATTAAAATAAAAATAAAAACATGTAAAGATGATGTATTATTAAAATTTGAACTATTTATAATTATTAATATTATTAAGTTTACAAAATATGCAAGCATATAAAATCAGTATTATAATTATGTGTTTGTCTAGCTTTTTTAATAGGAATTTATTTGCTTATTAGAACTTATGTTTTATAATTTATACCTAATAATTATGAAATATATGAGGGTGATTTACATGTAGTCTTAAGTTTCTCACGTTAGAAATTATTGAAGAAATACACATAGAATCAATCTCTAATTAGTTCTTATTTGTATGCCTCTTTGAATGTTCGTTTGTCACTTACAATTTAAAAGAAATAGCGGGCGTAAATGTAAGTAGCGTAAAGTAAGTTTAACCATAACACATAAAAGAAAAGTTCAATGGCAAAAATTATTCTTTCTTAAAAACAAACAACTTTTATATGAAACATTTTTAGTAAATTGTTTAAATTCGTTACAATTAATTAAATTCAGTGCAAACTCAGCTAAATAACATGAATGATTACATATATATTATAAAATAAGAAAGTTTTATAAGCTTATTTAGTATATTTTATTAATTTTAAGATCAAAATTTAATTAAAGATTAAAAATAATTCAAAATTGTTTATTACAGCTTAAATTATTTTTTTATCTCACGGATTTAAATATTGATTTGCGGGTTCATAATTTCAATTATTTATTTTCTTTTGATGTATAGTTATCTAGCGGACGAACAAGCAGATAAAGTTATTTAGTCCCTGTTCTTAATATTTTAAGCGTTACAAATTTAAGACTGACTAGAATTCATGATTCCATATTAAGAAGTATAGCAATGTTATATCAAGGTATGTTGGATTTCTAATGTGACCGTTCCATGTGAATTTTAAATTAAAGCTTTACTAATAATTTCAAAAATAAAAGAAATAAATAATTTAAAACAATTACTTAATTTGAGTTGAATATTTTTTAGACTTTCTAGGTAAATTTATAAATAAAATATTTGTTGGAAAAATTTTATTAATTCTACTTACTTGTGAAAATCACAATAATTAAGAATAAAGTTTCAATTAAAAGAAAATGCAATTGACTTATAAACTTGCCGAACTTTCCAACACGTTATGATGTGACTTGGTGAAAAACCAATCTACTTTTATCAAAAAACTCATTTCACTAGGAACTAAGAAAATGCTTTATGTCATCGGAATTTTTCTATTGATTTTTGCTATTATTATTATGTATACAGAAAAAAAAATTACTCATTTTTGAAATATTTTAAGAAAAATGTTTTAAAATGGAAATTATAACTAAACCTACTTTGTGACTAAAGATTTATTACTTATGTCAAATAATAAAAATTTATATTGTTTTTTTAATTTTTTTTCTTTTTAACATTTAATGAAGAAAATATAATTTTAAAGTTTGTCTCTTCATTTCTCTTTATTTCCAAAGTATCATTTTTAGCCATTTTTCTTTCGTTTTCAAAAGAAAAATTGATTATTAACGAAATGATTATATTTCTTTTGAAAAAGGAAAAAGGAATAATAAAAATAAAAAGTTTTTTTACCACCTCCCGATCTTTGTGCAATCAAGGAAGATGCGTGTTTTTCATGGGATATCGATATTAATATCATAAAATATAGGTTTATGTTCCAAACGGCAATTGATGAATTACATGTTTAAAAAATATGACCTTACATAACACCTCCACTAGGATTTATAATAAAATTTTTAAATATCGGTTCAATTATTTTGGAGTTTTGCATACGTTCTATATAGCTCTACCACGTGTAAATGAAGAGTATTCTCTATTATTAATTACTATCGTCAAACTACAGATTCATTAGCGATTTCGTGAACCTGAACTTAATAAATTAATGATATTTGATATTTCGAATCCGTTTAACACTGAGATACAAATAATATACTGAAAATGAACAATTGAAATGATATCTATTATTGGGAAATAATAGATATCATTACGCCGGGGCATGTAACTTCTCCTACCGGCAGAAGTAGTTTTCTACTCGAACAAAAATCAGCTGACGTGTGTACACTTGTTTATTTTTGATACAATTATTAAACAAATTTCAATCAGTATGAAAATCACGATTCAAGTAAAAAACTTGCTTACTATTCTCAAATCCAAATAAGGATTGCTGTTTTGGACATACATGGTTAAAGTTTTTGCCCCAATTTCCTATATCAAAAATCTTTATTTTTTATAAATACGTATTTTAACTCCTAAATAGTATTAATTATCTAACCGTAATAATTCTATGTGAAGATATTACTCGTTGCTCATAAACACAGTTCAATTAAGTTATGTTTTATTTATTTATGCGTCAAATAAAATAATTTTTCACATTTCATTTATGATTAATTAAATTATTACAATTTAATAATATTTCACACTTGTGATGACAAGATGGCACGTTCAAGGATAGATAAATAAAATATTTCCTCTGTCTGAGGTTTTTATGACACCAAATCACTTGAAAACAAATTTATTTTATAAGCTTATTTTTATCGTCACCAAACTACTATTAGCTACAGGAAAATTGTGTTAATTTTACTTGACTTGCTGTTTGTTATGCATTTAAACAGAAAAGACGATTTTTTGTTTTTATTTTTTTGTTATAAGGCATTAAAAAATACATACAACCCTAAATTTTCAGCCTTCTCCCATCAACTATTTTAAGTGATATTAGTAATTCAATCATTTTCAACCTGGGTCGATAAATGATCAATTAACACTTGATCAGTTATCCCCGCCAGAGGTCTACCGGTGTCATTTCTCACTACGTAAACAGCACGGAATAAGGATTTTAGCGTGCTCCTGTCTGCCTTCCAATAAGCTGTATTTCACTTCTTATATAGTTTTTGGGAAAATTTCAGCCATTATTATTGTTTATACATCGATCGCAGAAGTGACGTTTACAATAATCATTTTGTCATTTCCGTGTAATTCTCTACTAAATCGCTCTATTTTTAAACTTGAATTACTGTTCGTTTGTGTTGCTAAAACTAAGGAATGGTTGCACCGATTTTGATAATTTGATCTTGAAATAGTTATTTAGGGAAGTTCAGAGAAGGTTTAAACGGTGAGAAACGTGCCCTTTTATACCAATAATTTTTATAACTTTAATTTTAGAAAAAAATATGGAGAATCGTATCAGTTTACGAAAAAATGTACCAAAAAAGTTCATAGCGGGTCACTTGTATCTCAAACATCAGAACAATAAAATTTAGTTTGATCCACCTTTATTCATTAATATCGAATTAATTAATAACATTGTGAACGTGATGGATGGTTTATTGTTTTTAATGCGCACCCAATCACGTGCTCAAATTACCTAAACAATGAAGGTGACTTACAAAATCAGAAATAATTAGAGATATATTAAAAAAATTATCATATAAATAAAATTATTGTTAGTTTTTACAATAAAAAAAATTCAATCATTTTTAATTATCAAATTATATAAATAAAAATGTATAATTTGAGGCTATTATTATTATTTTATTGCTATAAATATATTTAAAAAATGATGTGAACTTTCCAAGAAAATTATTATTATACATATGAAAATAGTTTTTTTTTTTTAACATGTTTTTATTCTGCGCCAAATAGCCGCAATTTTGTTGTCGAAAACCATCGAGCTGTTTGGGAGACAAGTGGTAATACAAAAATTTACAAACACACATATTCCATCCCTGGTAGTCGGTAAAGAAAGCAAAATGGAAAACCTAATGTCAAATGTAAGCGTTTTAACCAAAAGTTAAATAATGAATACTAAATTTAATTGGTTTTCAGTACGCAAGTACAATTTAAAATTTAGATTTTACGTATTCCAAAAAATAATTTTAAATACGAAACAATTTCTTTTAAAATTTTTTAGTTAGATATATTTAATATATCTTTAGCCTTATGTAAATTAAGGTATTTCAATTTCCCTCTATATCCTGCTTAAGTACCAGGTCTATATTATACAAAAATTGCATTCTTTCCAGGTGTAAAATTGCATTCTTCCCAGTATTACTGCCTTTCTAGTAGACATTTAAAATCACAGCGTCTAATGATGGATCTAGTAAAAATTATTTGAGAGTGTCAGGTTATATTTTGTTCTCAATGTGATATATCATTATTCTGTACCGGTGATATAAATAATATTATGTACCGGTATTACGTCACCAAAATGGCAGACATCCTTTTTACAGGAATAAAAAGAAAAGGTTTAAATTGTAATGTTATTTTATGGCAAGAAAGTGTTTATTTTGCTAAAATATTTATTTTTTGTGACTTTTTTTTAGAATCGCTGTATTTGATTCTTTTGTGATTCAATATTACAATCTATCATAACTCAATTAATTAAAAAAATTTTGTAATCATTATTGCACCATTATTATTTGTAGGTTTAATTTGGAGTAACGTCTAATGTCTAATGATATCTTCATATTTAACTAATGGAAACTTCCTTATTATGTCTAAACATTTGAAAATCTGCTTACAATAAGAATAAATAGATTGTGACTGTAATTTAAGAGAAAAAAACCAGGGCACACACAATTTCTATTTCATTATATTTCAAACAAACGTAATATTTTAAAAACATATGGTGTTTTTATTATAAGCTTTATACAAGGTTGATTGCAATGAAAAAACTTTCGGAAAATTTTAATGACATCTCTATATATTTAATTATTAATTATTTAATGATTAATTATTGAAGTTAATTAATAATATAACATAAACATTTTTTGACTGATTATATATTATTAGAATCAATTTTGCTTGCATAGGTAATATCAGGAAAATTTTCTTCTGTTAAGCGTACGTATAATATATTCAATTTGTTATAAACTGTTTATAAACAATTTCTGGTTAGATTTGAATGTATTTAGTTTTTTTCAATATCAATCTTGTTTGCCTTTTTTTTTGATATGATATGTGTTTTCTTCAAAAAATTGAAGAAAAATTTCCTAGTAGAACCATCTACATAGTTCAATTTTCCACCCAAACATACTCCAAAAATTTCTTCAATGTCTGCACTGCCGTTTAGAATGTACTATATTTTTATGACGGACTAAAAATTAAAAAATTATTTCTCTAACTTCAAACAAAAGACATAGGGAAATCGCGGATCCATAACTTTAGATTACATTTAACTTACATTGTAAGATTGATGGGAATGAAATTCAGATTTTTTGGTAATTAGGTAGATGACTTATTCTGAATTGAAATATTTCATATTAAAATGTCGACTCCATACCGTAACAAAATTGTAAAATTAAATTTAAATTGATTCAAAGTAAAAGCTCTCAAAGATTATATTCACTTCTAAGTTCTGCTACCTTTCTTTGTTTATCTAATTTGAATTTTTTAACGTTCTATTTGTTCATATTGAAAGATTAAAAAAAAAATGCTTCAGTCCCCTGTTGTGAAGTAAAAGGCTTGAAGTAATAAAAAAATGAAGTAAAAAAACAAACTTAGACATAATGGTAGATGACGTCCACTTCTGAAAAAATTCTTAAGAAATTTAATTTTTTTATTACAAATTCATTGAAAAAATTTTTTTTTGTTAGTGTTAAGAATGTGTGGATAATAATTCAAGCTTATTGAAAAATATAAAACTACTAGTAAAAACAAACGAGACCCCGTATTTTAGCTCCAGATCCGCGCCTAGAAGCTAGTTGAGCTATTCATGTAGAACACTAAAAATTGTATAGAAAGAAATATGTGATAATTTGCTGTATTTGAGCTTAAAATGTGGCAAATGCTAACATTTTACAAAAATTTGCAATCATTAATTTTTCGTTTCAAAGAAATAAACATTTTTTGTATTTGAGAATGACAATGAACTTAAACTCTATTTTTATGTTAACTCACTTAATACGTCACCAAAATTTAAGCTCGTTAAATTTAAGCTTGCATGGACTAATGTATTTTATGAACATTATTTAAATTGTTCATGCTACTCTAAACTGATATTACTGTTGAAATAAGACATACATTTTTATTTTTATTTTACGATGTTACGATTTATTTTACGATGAAACCACCTTAACATGATTAAATTACATTTTAATTATTTATTTCGAAATCATCCCACGTACAACTCGAATCATTATTTGGAAAATGGTTTTCCCCTTATCAGAATAACATTTATAATTTATTTTGTTACCTGTATAATTTTTATAATTTTTTCATAATTTAAGAATATGTGGTTGATTTAAATAATTCTTATAAAAATAAATGGATTGGAAATTTTATTTTTTTTTAAAATAGCATGGAACACGGATGTGAGTTGATTTATTGGATGAAGATTCTACACAGGTGTGGGCCTTTACCTTGAGAACCATAATGGTTTGATGCTAATAATGCAAACTTGTATTCATGTATACAATTATTTTGTGTAATCAAGATTTATGTGATGCAATTCTTAATCACAAGATTCACTCAAGGCATGGGCAAAATGGGCTACTGCCTCAGGGAAGAAAGATAGCATGATGTGTAACTTAAGCTTGGTATCGTCTCAAAAAATATAAACCTTCTCTGAGTATCACCATTTATATTCATTTAACAGGGGCTATGCACATAATTATACATAGTTATAATACATGAAAAAGTAAATGGGAATAAATATATAAATTTTTCCATAGCTTAAGTTATAATAAAACACGCATGTTCTAAATATGTAAATGATAGACCTATAGGTAATCTTAAATATATAAATTGCTTATTCATATGATCAGTTATTTGTAAAAATCAATATATATCAGTATTGTAAGCCAGCGTCTCTGTAAGTATATGAGTGAACTAAAAAATACTAAATTGTAGGTTATGATATGATCATGGATGTGTATATTAACTTAAGATCGCTATTGTAAATATACATATCTTTTTAAGTATTTGAATAAATTATTTAGTGCATGTTGTTTTATCACAAATGTTATACATAGTGATTTTTTATCAAAAACAACCCGTTGTAATTAAAAAATAATTTATTTTTAAAAAATTATTATCAAGTTTCATAACATTTGTAGTAATTAATGATAAAATTACATTGTTTATAAATGATAAAAGTGTTCAAATCTTTTGACTTTTATTGTAGTTGAACTTGTCAATAAATTTTTCATATCATACCCCTATGGTTTGTTATTTTATGTTGTTCTTTGCTATGCTATAATATAGTAAGTAATATACATACATGTTAATACTATTTATGTAGTCTGGTTTACCTTCATTACTCTTATTACCAGGTACAAACATTATTTATATAATATAGTCAGTCAATTGTCTAAAGTACTAATTGTATATATACACAGGTTTTTTTTTGTTTTTAAATTGTAATCACAGGTGAATTAAAAGTCGACGTTCCAATAATTATATCAAACTTTTCTGAAACTGTTAATCTTTTTCACCCAATTGGGTGGAGTTAGTTCAGGACATTGGTGTAATTGCCTTTTCTTGAACTATGATGAAACCACATGTACTGAAGGGCTTTATGCATCGCACTTTAACTAAAAGCAAGTTTATACTACACATTGCAGTCTCCCCAATACTAATATGATGTGAGAGACTGAGTTTCATAAATTTTTTTGCTCAAGGTGAATGTACTAGCCTAACACCAAATATCGTCTGAGAATTTTTATCACAACGTGAATCGGCAGACCTGTGTAAAAATAACCTCAAATACTCAGACCCGTGATAACTCTATTTGACATATCATCTAGCCTTAAACACAGATGAATGTGAGGGCCAAAAAATTCAGACCCCAAATATGTAGACACATGCTAACTCGGTATCGAATATCATAAGGGTACTTAAGTCAAAGGATGAACATAAGAGCCAAAAAAAACCGCAGAGCCGTGTTATGTTATCCACAAATATGCAGGCACGTGCTAACGCAAATAAATTTTAAATATAGCTTAATTACGGTGTGAACTTTAGGGCCAAAAAATCCGTAGATCGGTAGTATATCAAATTATTAAGTATATCAAAAAAAAATTACAAATGTTTTGAAGCAGATATCTTCAACTATAACCAAATGACATACAGTTGTTGCTTTTTTGTACTGCAATAATTTAAAAAGTAAATTAAAAGTAAACAAACTTTTTAAAAAACAAGCTTTTATTTAAATGCGTTTAAAAGGAAAATATAAGCATTTTCTTTGAGAATTTACTATCAACTTATAGTAAAGGTTTATTTCTTTATTTTATGAATTGTATGTTTTACAGATTTCCATATCATTTGGTTATAATTGATGATACCTGCTTCAAAATTGAGTGTCTAGTTTTAGAAATCTGCTTTAATATCATATTAAGAATGACATCACTTGACATTTTTCGAGTTATTCTTAGCAAGTCCTATGATTTTATATCCATATTGACAAAGTGCATTAAAAATAACTAGTCCACCATTTTTGGCGTGTCATCATTTTGTATTTACAATTACGCCACCAGTATTGTCAAACGTGTATACAAAATTTCAGCTCAATCGGTTGAACATATCTGCTTCAAAATTGAGTTGCAAGATTCCACCCGAACAAATTACCTTGCAAGTTAAATAGTAGCTTTAAAATATTTTGGGTTAGTTTTCAACTATTCCTATTTTTTTTGAAATTAATTCAAAAATAATATATAGATATTATAAATAATCGATCTGAACCTTTATAAGCATAAAGATGTCTGAATAAATGTTTTTAATTTGAATAAATTTTACATAGAATTAGTTATAATTAATTATTTATTCGTGCAACTTACTATGATTGAAGGCTGATGATTTTATTGTGTTTTGTTAAGTAGTTACTATTAAATTGATTAAATAAAGGGGCTTGGTGATTTGTACGTGAAGAAGGAAGTGCTTGAATTGTGGATTGCAAAAATTGGGAAAATATTCGATTACTTTTAACAAAATTAAAAAAAGCAACGAATTAATATTATTATTATCTATAAAAACAAATAAATATAACAACTAAGAGAGACAATTGTTTAAATCTTCGACATATGATTGAATATTATTGTTTTTAATTTGCAATCATAAAATACTATAAATATCCAGTCCTTACAGTTATTAATACAAATATAATAATGATAAATATTGTAATTATCTATATGTGTTTATTAGCTAAATTTGATACAAAATTATGTCAAATCTAAACATTTTACGATAAAATATTTTAAACAAAAGTTGTTTCTTAAAAAAAAAAACATTATTCGCGTTTCAATTTTCATTCTATATTTTAGGTCTAGAATTTTTTCATTCTATATTTTAGGTCATAAAATTACATTAAAATCTAAACCTTTTTTATTTCTATAAATTCGCTGTCTACCATTTTCGATGACGTAATACCGGTATATAATATTAAGAATACCGGTATAGCACAATGAGAACAAAACATAACCTAACACTTTAAAATATTTTTTTAATAATAAAGATACACATTTATTTTGACAAGATAAAAACGAATAATTTTTACCAAAATGATGTCACACAATGGCAGCCTAGTATTTTAGGTCACGTGATAAAAAGATAAAAATATCGATTTTATTTATGCAGTGCAATATAAACTAGTTTTACAAACTTAAGAATAAAATTAATGTTCTCTGACATATTTTGTATGTCGAGTATAAAAAAAAATTGAATGCACTATATAACTATTTATACAATTTTATAAATGTTAAGAATTCAATATTGATTGCTTTTTTTTTATTATCTATACATATTCAATAAACTTTTGCTTATTTGTCTGCATGCCTGTTTGTCCGTTTATGCAAGCTATAAAAACAAAATAATTTTTCTCATCATTATGTGAAGTATTCTTCGAATTAATATTTGTTTGAAAAATGCATTACTAATACAGTAGGCAGCGAAATTTTGTCGTTTTTTCGTGAATTTTTCTTAACATGAAAATAATATACGCAATTGTTTTGTAATTTTTACATATTTATATTAGTGTTTTAAAGTATACAAAAAATTTTACTTTAATTTCTTTATAATTTTTAATTTTAAAGAGTCCTCGAAATAATGGTGAGCTGTTTTGGGGAAGCACTTTCGTAGTCATCTGAAATAAAAAAGATTATTAATGGCGTACTTGTGAGAAAAATGTACTCAATATCAAATTTTGTTTGTTGATAAAGTGTTGAAAAAAAAATTAATTTATTATTAAAAAATTAAATGTTTTAAAAGTTAGGTGTTTAGCTTTCTGTATCTAGAATACCTAGTTAAATTTTTAGCCAAATCGATTGAATAGTTTTGAGTCAATGCTTCCCCGAAATTTCAAAAACATAGTGTCGAGATAAACTCGTTCTCAACAAATAATACTTACATTAATTAATCACTCTTATTTTGTCTATAACTTTAAAAATATTCTAAATTTCGGTTTGAAAATTTATGAGTGTATTTTTAAAATGTGTTTCTTCCAAAAAATGTAAAAAAAAATCGATTTTTTTGAAACCATCACACCGAAGTACTCTACCAATGATGCAATGTTGTAAAGAAGGTGATATAGGTGAAGGTATGGGTGATAATTTAGGGGATAATGTTCAACTGAATGGGAATTTTGAGTTAACCTTTCCATTATTTTTTAATGATTTATGAAATAAATTTGGTGTTTTTTATCAGAATTTTTATGTGAGGAGGAAAATTGCTGATTGACTTTTATTCTCTTTTTATAGACATTTCAAATTCGTAATAATCCACGTAGGATTTTAAAAATAATAGTGATTAATAACATGTAAAAATGGTTAAAACAAATTGTGGATAATTAACAATAAAATTGCAAAATTGGGGTTTTTATATATATATATTAAAATATTTTGAAATTATTTTTAATACTCTATTAAATATGAAATCATTGCATATATTTTATTTTTAATAATACGTTTTCCCGGAAATATTTTCCTCAGACGAATATTTTGTTGAATAAAAGTAAATAACGATTTTGAAACATAAACATATCCATAATAAAAAAATGGATTAACTTTCGGCTTCGTTGTTTCAAAATTTCGAGCTACTATTACATTTTGCGGATAGATTTAAAAACAAGGAACATATGTTGTCACTAAATCCTATTTTTTATGCTTTTTGAATTCTTTTTTGTTTATTAAGTCCAGGATAGAAATCCACTTTTTGTACGTTTGAATATATATTATTAATATTTAATAGCTTAATAACTGTAATTATATAAAATTAATAATTTATCTTTTTGATTTGCTCATAAAAAATAATAATCAATAAAACGGATATTGTTTGTAAGGTGCAAAATTAATTTACTATCTAATTATATTGTAATTAAGTTGTAAGTATTTGAATTTTCCAAAAATAATTTATGTAATATGTTCTTTATTATCTAATAAAAAATTCGCTTGATCAGCAACAGTGTAAGATTAGCGAATTTCTTCAAGAAAATTCTTTTAAAAAAAAAAATATTAATAGCGGTAAGATGCGTAGTTAAAAGTTTCAAAAGGGCAATATATTTTTTTGCATGTATATACTGGTAATATTGTTATAAAATTTCGATCCGATAATTATTTTCCAAGATATACACATATTTGCAAGGACTTCTCAAAGTGGAAGTAGGCAAAGTTCAGATCAAAGTGTCAACAAAGACGGAGATTTGGATAAATAACGTCTTACATTTTCATATTCATAGAGATTATACGTGAGATCATTCAACCGTAAGAGATGCTATTGATGTCCATGGCACTTATATACACTATCCTTCAAATTTTAAAATAAATAATGTTAGCATGCACAAATGAGTTGATTGTGAATAAAAATGTATAAACTAAATTAAATTTTAATTTAATTTGCGAATTTCGTTTTATACTGAGCCTAGTTTCACATTTTGATGGGTAAAATAGCAAATTTTTTTTATTGAGTCTTTCCTATTTCTTCGAAATCGTTTGGAAAAAGATTCAAGAGCAACAATTTCTCATGCCATGAGAAATACTTACTGCAGAAGTCGTAATTTAGAATTCTCAATCGTTTGTGGTTGCTTTCAGTAAGGCATCTCTTTCCAATAACGATATCTTTGGTTTGCAGATTCTATGCAGACCGAATTAGTTGTCTTTTTTCTTACTGCTGTCAATATTCAATACGAGTTTAACGACAATCATTTACTAATTTGACCGGGAGTGCCGAAGAATCACAGCATAAACAAATTTTTCATCACGTTTTCGTAATTCCATCATCGATACCACATGAATAGCTACATTTTCTAATTGAAAAGTGACAAAAAACTAACTAGATTTTTAATAGCATATTTATTACGCCATGAATATTCTTTATTAATTATTTTTTATAAATGCCTTTTTTTTTTTGTTAGAAAAGTTTACTTAACTTTATTTGCCTTAAAGCATTCATTCAAATCTCAATAATAATTAAATTTGACTATTGAATATGACGTATGAACAAAACAATTTTATGTCAAGGCAATACAATTTACTTATATAATAAGTTTATTTTTTGTTGACAGAAACTCCATTTTAATTTTATAACCAATTATTAAAACTGTGTTTAATGACAATCTGATTTATTATACTTCACACCGGTAGCTTTCATGATAGACAATTATAAAAGATTTTTTTCGAGTCCTTGAACATAAAAAAATGTAAATAGTTATATATCAACAAAAACAACGGATCAGGATTTTAATATGGAAGATAATTTCTGATGTATTTGTTTTCTTTTTATTCAAGTATTTGTCCGTAATTCACCCTTTTTTCGGACAGTCAACAATTTGAGGGTTGAAACAAAAGTTCTTATTTTTTTATTATACTGTTATTTTGGTATTCTTCCTTAAATAACAGAAAATCGAATTGTTTGAAATGATCTAAAAAACCAGTTTATTTTTAGAATATGTACGGAAACTAAATTTTGTGTTTGTCCTCTTAAAACTAACCTTTGAACTTGTCTAATTGCTTTGAAAAAGTTTTAATTGCTTCAATACCTCACGTATGGAAAAGTATTAATATTTGAAATATTTAATTATTATTATTAAAATTTACAAAATTGATGGTCCTTGCTACGCTTGGTTTCTGAGCCATTTTGATGGTATGAAGACGAAAATGGGCTATTTAAATTATTTTAGTTTATTCCATTGTTACAAAATTTTGACCTAAATTCAAAATGTCATAATTTCACCATTGTAAAGCGGGTTTATATAACAAAAAACCTTATTAATTATTTGTTAATTATCCTACATATGACTGAGTATCAAATTTTAAACTTTTTTCATTATTAACACTACTTAAATATACTAAATATGTAGTCCATATTTTATAAAGAGTGTGTTTTATTATAAAAAAATTTGATAAGAAAATGTGAAGAATTATATTAAAAAAAAAAAAAAAAAACTTTTTTGTATTTGAACTTTGGTTCGATGTCTTATATGTACAAGAGGAGTAGGCCATGGTGCTGTGGGACCCAATTAACCCATTTTGTTAGTTAACGAAGTTAAGAAAGTTTCTTCAAAATTTGAGCCCGCTATTTCTTGTCGTTTTTCAATGATTTTGATATCGGACAGATATCTGAAAATGGGTTAATTCTGTAAATCTACTTAAATATATACCTATTTTACTGGCAGTTTCATTAAACAGTTAAAAATACTTAAAAATAAACTAGGAAATCTAATAAACAATCGGACAAAGATGCATAGCACATGTTTCATTTCCAAGGTGATGATGGCATCAGTGATTGATAACAGTTACTATAGGGTCAAAAGTACTTGATGAATGTTAAAAATAAGCCAATTGTACAATAAATGCAAGGTTAATCCTAGCCGTAAATAAAACAAGTAGTATGTACATTAATCAGCTATTGCAATTAACAATTAGCTATGGCAATTATCATTTTTTTTATTTACGATTTTCCTCCTTTTAGCTGCAAGTGTCATATTAATTTGTACATGAAATAAAATCGTAATCTTTAATTTGAATGGAATTTAATGTAAAAAACCCAAATTTATTTTTTATATTTGTTTTATAAAGGTTTATGAACCTATTATTTTAGATTTTTTAAAAGTATAAAACCACTTATTTATTATAAACCAATGTCTAGTTCACAATAAAAATTATTACTCAAGGTCTTCATAAATAATAAAATAATGTGAAAGTCTTTTATTATTATTATTGAAAAAATAAAAATAAATAAATTTGTAATTGAGTTACGCACATTGCTTTCGAAATAGGTGAAGGACATTCATTTTTGTAGGTGGTAAAAAATTTTAACACAATTTAGATGTTAAATACATACAGAATTAATGCTGATTATATACACAAAAATACGTTTTGAATTTTTAACACAAAATCAGTGTTATCTCAGTTATTATTTGAATTTCAATAGATAGGTTAGGTAATTACTTTTAAATAAATATTAAATGCTTATCAGGAAAATTAGTTTACTTGATTTACTTTAATTTGATCGTAAAATATTTGTTTATGTAGCAAAATTATTATGTGGAAAAAGTGAGGTTTATTTATGTAATTATTATGGAAGGTAGAAATTAAACGTACTATCTTCGTACAAATATCCAGTTTGTACAATTTTATATATATATATATATATATATATATATATATATATATATATATATATATATATATATATATATATATATATATATAAAATTGTACCAAATAGACCTATTTTGCTCATTCACGAACTGAAACTGACCTTTCATGTTTAAAATACGTCTCCAAAATTTCAGCTCACTATATCTTTTTGTTTTTGAGTTATCGTGATGATATATATATATATATATATATATATATATATATATATATATATATATATATATATATATATATATATCTTTTATAGTATGAAAGTTAGGTCAAGGATCAATTATACCAAATAGACCGATTTTGCTCATTCACGAACTGAAACTGACCTTTCATGTTTAAAATACGTCTTCAAAATTTCAGCTGACTATATCTTTTTGTTTTTTAGTTATCGTGATGACGGACGGACAGACGGGCCTACTAATTAGGTGTATGTACTACTAATTAGGTGTTTCTATGAACACCTATTCCAAAATTTTGTTTGTGCGGTCAATATTTCCAAGCGTTACAAACCTTAAACTAAATTTAATATACTCTAACATATTATGTATGTCGAGTATAATAATTCGCCATAAGTGGCACTGACAATGGCAAAAGTTGTGTGAAAATACCAGTTGTTGACAACATAACTTAAACTTTTTCTGTAATAATTAAGTAAATATAACCTAAAATAACTGCAGTTTCTAAATACAGTGTCGACTTAAATTCTTTTAAAACAATCAAGTTTATTTCATAAAAAGTTGTTCTAGTGGACTTTGTTTTGAACTTATGCGTTCTCTTTGAAATTTACTCTGGAGAGCCATTCTAATTTAACACATTTTGACACACATCTTGTCATTTTTTGACAGCTATTAGGTAAAATTGTTTATTGACTTCGAGTAGTTCCTACCCATCTATCTGACCAGGGCATGTTTGCAGTCTCGCATAACTTTAGTAGTTTGACGTAGCTCTCAATCTGCAGTGCAATGACACAGTTCATAATCGATTTCAAGTATTGACATATAAACATTCTGCGAATTAATTTCCTATGTAGATTAATCTCGGAACCAAATAACTTTAACGAAAATTTACTTTGCCATATTTTGAGCATGAAAACGGAGGTCTTGACTAAATGAAAATGTAATTTTTTCCCATTAAAATCTTTTTGAATATTTTGGCAAATTTCAAGACTGTGCATACTAAATTTCATTGCTTTTAAAAATGTTAAATATAAACTCAAAGTACGTCGTTGATTTTTTAATTCTGGTTTCAGCCAAAGATCAGATGCTTGCAGGCCAATATTGAATAATAACCACTTCTTCATATAAGTATCATAAGATATCTCTGCAGTAATGTTGACGTTAATGTACCAAGATGTAATGAAAACATAAGATTTTCCAGAAGCAATACCTTTTGAAAATCTAAGTATCCTTTATAACCGCATTTTCCGATCATTATCGAAACATATTTATAATATGTCGAATACTCAAAATATACTCGAAATGCATTTAACGTGCTAATCATTATTTAATTCGGTAATGAAAGTTTGGAATCCAATATGTAATTTGTAAAAAAAACGATCATAAATTATTGAAGGTTTTTTATGGCTCTTAAAAATCTTAATAACACCAAAAACCTGAAATTATTGATAACAAATTAACTAAAATATGCGTTCACAAGAGAATCTTTGTATGTCATGAGTAAAACTTGAATCTTAACCATTGCGTGCAATTTAATTAATTTGTAAACACATGTATTTCTGTACAGATAGTAACATAACTACAGCAAAGCTTCATCAATTTACAGTTGAACTAGTTCTAACTTGTTATGCGTAACCATGATTTAATGGCTTGTAGGATTATAAGGAGCGCAATTTAAAAAGCTGTCGGCCTTTAACAGTTTGTAGTAGTTTGCAACACTCAATGATCCGACGGTAGTCCATCACCGCCCAGCATAAGAGAACCATGAAAATTGGACAGAAAATTGGTATTAGACAATGTTTATTCGACTGCAGTTCTGAATTATTCAGACGCCGAAGACATTTTCGACGATCGTTAAAAAAAGATACATGTTAGTGACACCAGTTTAAGATAGCAAAAAGAAATCATGTGTCGTAATGGGTAAAATGTAACTATAATGTTGATTTGATCACTCATAGCCATATAAAACAATAAAACAGAGCGCTTGTAATTTTTTATTAATTTTACCAATTTTTCGTCAACTTTGGTTCATAATAAAAAAAAAAGGAGGTTCTTAACCAGGTGTCAATCTAAGTAAAATAATATCGTAGAAAAATGATGTTTTATTTAAATAGTATAAAAAACAAAATTTAATAAAATATATTTGGACGAGATTACTTTATTTGAATGATTCCTGTTCTTAAATGGCGTGTCTTGGAAAAAATGTTAAAGTTTTAGCAGCTCCTTCTATTATTGGACAAAAATAAACACTTGGAATTTTTTTCGAAAATGCTTTGTTTTCGAGCTATTGGTGTGCCGATAAAAGCAAAAACTCGCCATTTCATAAATATGGTTTTCTCGGATTATTTGTAAATTTGTTTATTAAATTTTTGGAATGATTTGAAGCGAGCTATATCTTTATGCAATATAAGTCGTTTTTCGTCGTTTTAAACATGATTAATTTTGTCTTTGAAGAATTTGAATAATTTCGCAAAATCATCGTTTTCGGATAATATATCGAAAATTTTCCGAAATTATTAAAATTTTTCAAAAGCGATGTTTCATGTATACAGATAAAAATACCCACTTTTCAACAATTATCATTTTTTGAAAAATTTTTCCGTTTTTGTATAGTGCTATAAGGTATTTAAATCCGAAAAATAGTCAGCAAAAAATCCAAATTTCAATCAGGAAGCTATGATTACTCCACACGACATGGATTCGTTGACTTTATCGAGATTTAAATAATTGTGTTTTTGACTCCAATAAATGCATAATGTAAATGCTTTTATTTTTAAATAACATATTTATTTCTTGAGTTCAATTAATATCTAGATACAGCGTGAGCCAAATTGGCTTATTGTTGAAGGGAGCGAGCACGTATCAGCTAGTATTCATAAAATAATCAAGACAATGCAAAGACAAATTTACACGATTACCTTCAATTTTAACAAATTAGTCATAACATTATTAAATAGTTTACTTTTACAATCACACAATATTTATAATTACAATACATGCAAAGTAGATATTATTTATTTATTTGAACAACAGGTGTGGCTTTTATTATTTATGTTTAATTATATGAAATCAATTCTGAATTCTTATTTCTGGTAGGCGTTACAAATATATTTGAGATATTATTAAGGCGATCATAATGGTAGGGGAGGTTGGATACCACATAGGGATATTGTCAAGCGTCGGGGTGAGCGTCGAAGACAACCTAGAATGATTAAGTAAAAAAAAAAAAAAAACAACTAACAAAGTAAATTGCTTGAATATTCGACATATCGCTTAGCATCATTGTTTGAACTATTTTTAACAAATAGAATTCATAATATACTCTAAATGCCCAGTCTATACAGTTATAAATGTACTTATATATGTTTATTAGCTAAATTTGAAAATCTGTGTGTAAGGACTACAGATCTTATTGCTATGTCTGCCCACTGCAATGTTCTCTATATAACATGCAGTATACCTATGATATGTTTGGAGTCATCCCATACATTCATACATTGCGTGATTATAAAAGAACTATATGTTTTTTAATAATATACCGTTATAAAAATATTGTAAATAAGATCCTGTGTAAATAAACAACTTTTGTGTGTTAACTTTTATGAATTTTAATTATTATACAATGATAGTAATAATTATGGAAATACTAATTATATAATAATACTACATATATAATTCGTCTTTATTATTCTTGGAAATGAAATCGATGAGTTCATTATTCTCATGTATGACCTATATTTTATAGACATCAAAATTAAACCAGTTCCAAATCAAGTACAAATAATCAAAACGATTTAAAATGCACGTACGCATATTTTATTAATTATTACTAAATCAATTTGGTAGCTTACGGTATTTTGTACATTCTTGCTCCTTATTTATAGCTAGCTAATTGGAATAAAGTTGGGTTAAACCGTTTAAATGCATTATGGATATCGTTTTAAGTATTATTAATTGAAGGGTTGCTGGGAAATGTCTAGACAATATTTATGTTATATTATTTATGACTTCATCTGCCCATTTTGAGCCAGTTTGGAAGCTGACAATTAAAAATTGTTCTATAAAGTTGGAAAATTTCCATTCAAATTAAAACAAATCAAGATATCAACGACAGTGATAAATGTTTAGGTATTGGAAATTTAGCCGAGTATCAATGTTCGAGCAATATTTTTAATTATTAGCATTTATAAATTACTCTAAATTTCCATACAATTTTAAATACAGATATAATAATTATATATATTAAAATTATATAATTTATTAGCTAAATTGGACATGAAATTATATTGAATCTAAACAGCTTATGAAAAATGTTTAAAACAAAAATTTTTATTTTAAAGAAACGAATATTTTTTATCTTGAAATTTTTCTTTGGTTCAAAAGTCATGCATCCAGTAAATCCAATAGATCGATGATGGTTCGTTGATCTTACATCTTAGGCCTAGAATACACCACCACAATTTCAACTCGCTATCTCTTTTCACTTTTGTGTTTTCTGCATGGCAGAAAATGCTGATGAGCAATAGCCTTAGAATATAACTCAATTTTGTTTAGACCACCTAGTTACTTTAAAATAAAACAATATTTTTTGTTATAAATAATTTCGAAAAACTTGATTCGCTAACTAGAAATTTACATTATTACAATACTTTTATATAGTTTCTGTCGATATTTACTTAATCAAGAATCATAATACATGCAACTAAACTACTCTTTTCTTTGATAGATAACTTTAAACACATCAATGTATACAGCTTTGCAGACTTTTACAATTCAGTCAAATACCATATAAATATTAGACAACTTTAAATACACTAATAACAACCATTTTGATGAAATTTCTATCACAAATTAATGTTTTATATATTCTTTAATTTTAATAGACAATAGCATTTATGTATATAAACTTGCATTTAGTATGTGTTACAGATTGCATATTTAACACTACTTGGTTCCTATTTTGATCGATTGTCGCAAATTATTGAAAATTATTAATTGCATTTATATCAATTATGTATTTATAAACAACTTATGACAAGCAGAGTTCGTTTAAATATAAAAAGGAATAGTTAACGGTTAATTGTTTTCGATCTTTTTTTCGCTGTCTGACAAGTAAAAGATAACGAATCTGAAAAATGGCTCTTAGAAAAGTAATGAAATGTCCGCCGTGATTCTCATCCATTTTTCAGTTGTAGTTATCATAACTTATGTTAGGATTGTCTCTCAATCCGTTGAGCACGCCGTTGGTAACGTTCTAAACTATGTACATACTATTGTAAGATAATATATCTTTAAATTAAATATGCTAAACACTGCTGATATAGCTTTTCTTACAAATTTTGTTTTTGTTAGTTCAGTAATCATAAAGATTAACCCTTCAAAAAAAAAAAAATTAAATTAAAATTATAATACGTTACCTGTATTATCTAATGTATAATAACCTGTATTATCTAATGTAGATAAGTAGCATTTATTAACATCATAAAAAAAATTGCTGTAACACATAATCTGTAATAGAAATTTCATAACCAAAATCTATTTTAACATCAACTTTAGGAACGTTAATAATGGATGGAATTGAGAACATTAACACATCTCTTAGACAAGTTTTTTTGGAAATACTATCCGCATATTCATTGATTTCTTCTCTTGTATGCATTTTAGATGGAATTTAAGGGAACTATCAAAAATTGCTAAATTTTCAATCGAAATTTAAAAACTATCGATAAATTATTTATTACGCTTGAATAATGCCTGGAAAATACTTCTATTTCAAATGAATTTTATCACGACCGCATATACCAATCCAAATTTGGATCCTCTTTTGTATAGCAGCTCAATTTTAATCATTGGAACTCATTTTTCTTGAATTAACTTTCTCACTTCTACTAACATCTAATATTTGTGATCTATGACTGCCAGTATCTGCTTACGTAATGTCAATTATCCCGTTTAAGAAAGTATTCCTTATCTTGGCCCTCATCAATAAATACAATTTGAATCATCTCTTAACATTTTGAAAAAAAAAAAAAACTTAATTAAAATTTTTTTAATTCATTTTTTATTTCAAACTTTTTTTTACATTTTGTGGTACATATTATAAAATTTTAAGGTGCAACAGAATGGCACATATTTTTTTAATACATTTTCGTATAGAAAAATAATTTTATAAATTTTTTTTTTTTTAAATTTTCAGGTAAGCAATTATATCATAAAATTTTGTCACTTCAAGATGGATTTTTCTTGGTAAGAATTTGTATACTTTATTTTAATTACATTTCTTAAAAACTAAATAATATTTATTTAATTAGTTAAAATTATTAAAACAAATTAAACTGTACAAAGTTGATTTAATTTCACAATGACATTTCTAAGAGACTTTTAATATTCTAGAATTGTCATTGGAATATGATTTATTGACTAGGTTTTTTGAATTAATAATGAATAATTACATCCTTCTGATACGAATGAAGAGTTTATCTGAGAAGCTATTCCGCTCAGAAATTCAATATAGAATATACTTTTTGAACACTTTGAATTTAATAGTGACGATTATCCGAATATTATATATTCGGTGTAAAGTGGGGTTGTGTTTTTGATTGAGAACTCTATAGCTCTCTATTAACTAAAACAATATGTAATGTAATATTATATTTATTTTAATTTTCGCAATACTCCAAATGAAATGAAATTTGATATGCACAGTCTTCGTATGAAAACGGAGGGTATGTAGAACAGTTTTTCGTGAATAGTTCTAAATATTAAATGAAATTTTATTTTTTACTTCAGAATCATTTTTTGAGGAAAGATTCTTCGGCAATCGCTCCGCTTTCATGTCAAGTTTATGTATACCAAATTTCATTACATTTGAATAATTATTTTTTGAAGTACTGGTGCGCTAAAAAAATGCAATGTATGTTACAGGTTTTATCTGTTAATAGATCTTATAGAGGTCTCTATCAAAAAGACAACACTACTTAAGAGTTCACTGATATCTAGTAAATGAATTTTTTTTTGCACATTTATATTGAAGCTATGCACATGATATATCATTAATTTTGTCTAATGATTTTATTTATCTTATTAATGCGTAAATATTGCTGAAACATTCTAAATTTACTTCCTCCTGATTAGCCAACATAATCAATCGAAAATGGATTTGGAATTTCCAAATAAAATCACATAAACGTTCATGACTACGTAATTTTGATGAGAAATATTAACCAATGTTATACATAAATTCATGATTTTCAATTTCCACACATAAATAACACAAAATTATTATCCAAATGACAAGTAATTTATGAAGCATAAATTGAACACGAACACAAAGGGCTTGTGGAAGATTTTTCCTCGAAAATATTGATTTTTACTTATTTTTGAGAAAAACTATTCGATGCACCTCCATTTTCATGCAAAATTCCGTGATAATATTTGGATAGTTATTTTTTCAGCTATTTGTGCGTGAATCTTGAAAAAATAATATGCATATTACATTATAGTTGATTACAGATTTAGTTCGTGTTTCAGTGTTTTAGTTCGCAGAAATAAAATTATGCTCACGATTTAATGCCATCTGTCAGTTTTATTTTATATTTATTATTGATACTACTAGGGGGCATTAAATTGTGATCATAGGCCTATGTTAATTTAAAATTTCAAATATGTCCTCAATACCCTACATCAATTTTATTTTTGTATTAGGTATACGCACTTCAACTACAGGGTAGAAGTCATCAGAGGAAATAAGCTTATTATAATTTTCTCTCCTGACTATTAAAATTAACATTATTACAAGTTTCTAAGTTTGTTTCTTAAGTTTGTCGACAGTTTCAAGGAAAAAAAATTTATCTAGTTCATTAAGGCAAATTTGAAATTCCTATTTTAAATAGCTATCTATAGTATTCACATATTTATTTTATTTTTTTTTTAAGAACTACGTCTTTTTTGTGATTTTATTAGGATTCCCACACCTCTCCATCGTTCTGGGAGACTATACTAATTTTAAAAACATATTAGCTAATCAGGATGCCTCAATTAGCAATGTAATTTATCCTGAACTAGTTAGTAAATCAGAGGCAAAATTAATGTTGTCAAAAACTTTTTCCAACAATTCACTAAACGGTAAGCATAGAAAAAAAGTTAAAATTTCAAATTTTTCAATTGTACGATTGCTAATTGAAACATGGTTAAATTTACTCAGGTAAGTTTAATATCGACGTTCAGATAAAAACTTAACTTAAAAATGTATGTACATTTTTTCTAGTAGGTACTAGCTTTTTAAAACACTTTTTGGTACAACTTTTGTTTGAAATATTTTATGTTTGTTCAACTGTTTTATTTTTTACTAGAACAAAGTTTTTCCACACTGAATTTTTTCACACACTAGTCCGTCGTTTTGATTTTCTCAGCCAATCTTCCTTAATCATATCAGCACCTTTTTCTCCGATCATTATTGTTGGAGCATTTGTATTCCCACTCGATATGGTTGGCATAATACTTGCATCGATAACACGCAATCCTTCCATTCCGTACACTCGTAATCGTGGATCAACAACAGCTTCATCATCCCAACTTGGGCCCATTTTACATGTGCCCACCGGATGATAAATAGTCATTGAAATTGTCCGTACATGACATTCCCAATATTCATCAGATCCAAATTGTAAATGACGACAATTTGGTAATGGAATATTATGTAATCGACTACCAAATTGTCGAAATACTTTGGCATTGCTAACTTGTAGTGCTATTTTTATTCCCTCCACTAAAGTTTTCACATCGTGAGGATCATCAAAATAATTAGCATCGAATAATGGATAATGAAATGGATTTGTACTGCGCAAGCGTACAGTACCACGTGACTTTGGTCTTAATAGTAATGGCATAATTGTCCAGGAATCTCTATTGGATATTGGCTTATAAACTTGATGATATAACTCATCAGTTATACCTAAAATCTTACGGACTCGTACTCCTGCATCGGAATTAATGCTCGCTGGTGCCATATGAAATTGAATATCTGGCCATGTCCCTGAGATATTTGAGTATATTGTATTTACAAATGCGATTCCTTCAACTCCACCCAAAGTGGTCATTGGACCACGTTGATTTAAAATATATTCCATGGTAACAGGCGTGGACTGGTAACGGGTCTGTACAATGGATACTGGTTTGTCAATCAAAAAAGTAATTCCGCCTGCGCCGACATGATCTTGTAAATTATCACCTACACGAAGGTTTTGGATCACTGGTATACCTAAAAAATATTGAGCAAATAATTAATTAGAGTTTCTTGTAAAGAGTTTGGGCACAAGCTTCTTCATTCTAAACCACGGAAAAGAAGGTTTAAATACTAATTGAAAATTTCTTTCAGATGGTATAAGAATTAAGTTCGAGTTATTATTTCATGACTCTGTGACTCTAATAGTATTCTAGGTACTCTAATAGTATTCTAATAGTATTTCACGTGAAGCGTAATATCAAAAAATATTTGAAGTTGTAGATGCTTGTATAGGGTACGAACGTGAACACGCAATTTTTTTATTGTATGTTGTTTATTTTTCAGATTATGAGAATTTTTCAAAATATGTTTTTTGAATTACATTAACGATTTAAACGACCCAATGATAAAATCAATTCGGTGCTACTCAGAAACATAAAATCGTATAGATTCGAACATTCTTAAAAATGTACTGTGGTTATTGTCCAACATAACCTTACAAATTTATTAGAGTCGAAAATACGGTTTTTTGCTTAAAAAAACCAAGCTAGCCAAAACAAAAAAGCGTATTGACTTTATTGAATTTTTTAGGTTATGTTGTGTAATAACTTCCTAGATATGCAAACGACCTTAGTTTTGTTGCTGGGTTTCATCGAAAATATTCATTTTTATGATTTAATCCATTGCACCAAATCAAATAGAATTTTTGATGCCAATTTCTGGGCAACAAAGGCCCATACGAAAACAAAATTTTATTTTCACCTTCATAATATCTAAAAGTATAATTATACTAAATATAAACAAATTTAAAATTATTACTTTTTTACTTAAGAGCCTAAAAATGTTTATTTTTGCCTAATTGACAGTAAATAATCATTAAAATTTGTCCATGATCCTTAACATTTAAATACATTTAATTTAATTTTTTCTGAAAGAAGAGTTAAGAGAATTACGAAACTTACGAAGATGCTAAAATAATCTTCTGGTAAAAAAGTCCACCATTATTCATATATGGTAAAAAAGGGAATAGTATTTAACCATCTTAAGTTACTTGAATATTAACGTAGCACATAATTTAACTTAATTTTCTATTTTCAAGATGACTTATTCACTTGTTGTAAATTTGTTGTTTTTTGAGGATAAATTGTAAATGTTCTTTAATTTCTATAGAAAAAATTGTGCTTGTCCTTTGGCCTGATTTAGATTTATTAAAAAATATTTAGCATACCTAATTTTTGTAAATGTTCTTTTGGTCCAATACCAGATAACATAAGAATCTGTGGTGTATTTAACGCACCGGCTGACAATATCACCTCCTTTCTAGCCATAACAATTTGGCGTTTTCCATTTCGTACAAACTCCACCCCATATGCTCGCCTCGTAATCGGATTTACTAACAATTTTATCACATGCGAATTTAATGCAACATGTAAATTTTTCCTTAATCGTACTGGCCGTATAAATGCTTTGGCTGTACTACATCGACTTCCTCGCCGAATCGTTCCTTGTGCTATCATAAACCCAGTTTGTTCGGCACCATTGATATCACGATTTTGATATCCTATTTCGGTACCCGCTTGAACAAACGCAACAACCAAAGGAGTTCGCCATGGGGATTCTTGTACCGTTAAATAACCTCCCCGACCATGGTATTTTGTGCGACTTAAATACGGATTTCGATTATCTTCACTTTTTATAAAATATCGAAGCACATCTTCGTAACCCCATCCAGGATTACCTAAACTTTCCCAATGATCATAATCATGCCTGTTCCCTCGAACATAAATCATGTAATTTAAAACACTTGATCCACCCAAAACCTTCCCTCTTGGCCAATTACATCGACCATGTTTCATACCTAAGCATGCTCTTCCAGTGGGTTCAGTTTTATATTGCCAGTCCAATTTACTTAATTGCAAGTAGGCAGATAAAGAGGGAACATCACTAATTTCATTTTCATCCGGACCCGCTTCCAGTAACAATACTTGCCATTGTGGGATTTCTGATAAACGATTAGCCACGACTGCACCTGCAGAACCTCCTCCCACAATTACAAAATCATATTCTGGGTATAATTGCTGCCGATTAATCGGCTTTGATTCAGGATCTAAAGTGTCGTATTTATAATATGTTAAGCCTGCTAATAGTAGAGGAATCAACCATAATGATGAACCCACTAAACCAATTGTTTTTAGTGCTGTTGTCACAAATAAAACTTCCAAAACCATTTTTTCCGGATTTTAAATTGTTATCATATTTATTTATGTTGTTGTCAGGAGGTCGTGTATGTTGAAATATATTGATAAAATTGATTATTATACATTTCATTAACATAATATCGATGTCGTCTAATTTGCGGAACCAATTAATAAACTTTCTGAAACAAAATAAATAAATTTCAGTAATTTTGTATTAATTTTATTGACTATGAGTGTTTAATTTATAATTGGGTTAATTTATCATAAATGATTTATTTTATAATAATAAGTTGTTATTTTACGTTTTTTCTGTTGTTGCCTATGCGCACGCTAAGTAGCTCGAAATTTAAAAACCAGGTCAAGACTAAGTAAACAAATTTCTTCGTGGCTTTTCAGGCTGCCAACTTACACTAAAGAAAAGAAACTGAACAATATTTAAGTTAAAAACCTTTGGAACCAGAAAAGTGTGGATGACCAAAAATATTCACAACAATTATTATCGAAAAATTAATTCTTTAGCGTTTCGAGTCATGTTAACCGAACACAGTGAGGTCTATATTATAGTAGATGATTTTGAATTTCTATTGGTAACAAAATTGTCTAAATGAGCTTTCAATTTATCATTTATCATTTATATTTATATCAATCTAAGATATTATTATACAAAAATATCGAGTCCTCATTGTAATACAGGCTTACCAAACATCCAATTAACCAGGTTCTACTGTAGTTTATTTTTTATTTGTGTAATACATTTTTTATAGTCATATAAAATGATAAGTAAGAAAGTATACGTTTAAAATAATAATTGAAGATAATTCTGTTTTATAATTCTCCAAGTACCAATTCTTAATAAAACATAATGAGCAGAACCGAACTATTGCTTTACGAAACAAAGACACATAAATAGTTTTTTTTTTTTTTTTTATTACAAACTGTATAATTGTTAAATGCAATAATACAAAAGAATTACTTTGTCTATTAAATTATTTTAAAAGCAAAACAAAAAACTCTAAACATTTTTACGATTGTATAAAAAATAAGAAGGCGAGAGAATAGATTGAAGTAAATGATTCAGTTGGTTAAAAAATAATGAAGTGGGTCTTAGATAGCTAGATTAAATTACGTTTATATTAGAAGGAATTCTTACTAGAGCTTTAGTACTGCGAATTAATTTGATAATTTAATAGGTTTGACAAACTTAAAATATCTCTTGATGAAACTTGATTGATTCCATGTGGTTGCAGTTCATCCCAAATACTAAATATTAAAAAATACGGCAAAGGTAGCAATTATTTGGGAACGTTCTAGAAAAAAGAATAACGGTATTCCTTACAAATCAGTGCTGGATCATGCGAAATAAAAAAATCAAAGTTTTTTAAATAATCGTTACCCCAGATAACGCCGTTGAAGGATTTTCGAAATTTCATATATTCTTTTTGCCGAGACTTTACATATTCGGTCTTGTTTTGGTGTATAGAAAGTCTTGGTTTTGTTCTTTTACAAGACCCAGAGTGAAAGACTATGACCAATTTTGCTCATCAACTTGACATATTATTTTTGATCGTGAAACGACCTCAAATTTTGATAACTACAAATACCGGTTTGGCTAAAGGTTCAGCAAATAAACAATGGCAACTTGATTTATAACGACTCTGCCTTGCAGTCCACAAGTATGTTTATAGATTCTGGAATGACAATCCAAAAGATTTTAATAAGTTGAATAACAAAAGAGATTATGTAGAATTTATCGAGAAACAGAGAAGGGAGAAAGAATCAAGGAATAAGTCTAGCAGGTAGCATTCATCACACGAAGAAGGCTCAGTTCAAGATGGACTACTCGGCGTCGTTGGACTAAGGCGAACAAATTCCAAGTATTCCTCAACAATACCATTATTCGATTGGTCTAGAATGATAAAAAAGTTTACAACAAAACCTGATGAGATGTTTGATAAGTAGAGATTTATTATAATCCGGAAGAAAAACGAATCAAAAGAAAGGTCTTCGTATTAATAAGTGAACGTAGTATTATTATTAAAAGCATATCAGCATGGTACGATGGTTTGACGTCAATTCGATTAACTGTGGATAACAAAGAAGTTTATGTAAACAAAGATTTTTGAGGAATTATCAAATTATACAAACGCACTTATGTTTACAGGTATAAACGAAATGGTATTTTATCCTCATCAAATATTTCTCATCCTCTCGCTTTGTTTACATCATTGAATAAACAAGATGAATCAAATTTTATATAATAATTGTAATTTATCGGTGTTACTGATGATTATTGTTTGAATATTATATTTATTCACACAAGTGAAATGTGAAAATTGACACTTACACTTGTAATGAGAAAATTGCATGTATTATTCTCATTGTAACTCTTAATAGAATAAATAATATATAAAACAATAATAATTCACATTTGAACACAAATAATTGTACAATAATTTTTAAATAAACATAAATATGATGAAATCATTAAAATTAATATTTTAAAACATATTATTACTCTTGCAATATCTTAGTTAAGGGGAATAAAGATAGAAAAAGATATATATCTATTATTTCTTTTGTAATATACATTGTATTTCTTTAATTTTCACGTACATATAACACAAAGAATTATCAAAATGTAATTTGGTATGCACATTCTTTACATGAAAACAAATGGTGCGTTAAAGAGTTTTTCACAAAAAAAAAAATTGTCACAGTATAAATACAATTTCGTTTTCGTATCAATATTGTGCATATTAAATTCCATAACGTGTGAATAATCAATATTACATTAGCAATTGTTTTTACTATGGAGGTCTCATTTTTTGTATCGATTTCGCTTAAAGTTAAATGAAAACAAGAATTAGACATATACATTTTAATCATTGGTTTGAAAAATAATTTAATACACACGTATATGTTTCTTAAAACACATGAAACTCAATATACATATATAATTCTAGAAAAATCGAACTAATCGAAATTAATTGATAAAAATGCAAAAAATAGATTAAATAATTAATTTGTAGTTAATATTAAATGAATAAAGAATTTATTGACCTGTTAACACAAGTTCATGAATAAAATTGACTGACCATGATCCAGTAATGTTCTTTCTATTCATAATATTAAACTTGATAGGTAAATAATTATTTATATATACTTACTATAAGAACCTTAGATACCTATCTATCTATTATTTCCATTACCAGTTCCATTCAATAAATATTATTAATAATAAATAGTAGTTTTTGCATATCATTTCATTATTTCTATGAATTACAAGTATACATAACGTTTTGTAATAAATAAAAAAATAATAAATAATACGATGATATCAATCAAATGGATAAGGTTCTGAAATTTTACTATAAATAATTAGTAACACTAGCAAAACAGCAAATACTATAACTCTAGCAAAAGAATACCTCGTATATGCTGCATATACATAAACAACCTGTCATTCACTATTAATACAAAGAGCAAAACTAATGCTCTGATCTTCAGCACTTTCCGGAAAAATCATAAAATAAAACTAAACGATTGAATTATTGAAAATATCAAATCCTTTTGCTATGTTGGAGTGGACTTCCATTGTTCCGGTCCCTTCCATTTAAGCAGCGAAAAATTCATAGAGAAAGACAAACGAGTATTACATAAGCCAAAAGATGTGATTCTTAAATTAGTAACAAAATCAAATTGATGTTTTATGCAAATATAGAATTTACTATATAGAGGGCAGCTATGTGTCTATCGTTATCACGAAGAACTAAAAACCACCCAGCTAAGCTTTTTCAAGTGACTGATGTCATTATCGAAGTAAACCACTTCTTCTGCGGCTTCAGCAGACTCTAGGGCTAAGTCCGTTCAAATAAAAAATATTTTCTTTAATATTAAATTGGTTTCGTAGCTTATTAAAAATCATCCCAAACATATACTACTTGATTTGCTTCAAATAATTGGTGTCCTTAGAGCCACACGCATAGCTCTGCAACATGAAATAAATTGACTTAAAATACTACGTAGATATAATGCACAGTATTGCCAAACCTATAAAAATAATCGTATGCTTTCATAATAGTTTAAATAACTTTTTACACCCTACCGGATGAAAATTAATTTTTATTAAATACTCTAACTAAAGAAAAGTATAGCTTGGAGAGAAAAACGTTGATTATTCTATAGTGAGTGTTTTTAGTGAACAATCTGTATATAAACAGTGAAAACCGTAAGGTTAAATTTTTATACATAATTATTATATTAAATGAAAAATTTTGATTATAGTTTTTTATTTCAGGTAACTATCAATTTAATCTTCTGTTGAGTTGAATGTAAAACCACGTATCCGTTACAAATTATACAGATTTTGTTAACTTGTATTCAATATTTATTTATTACTGAAAAAAAATAAAGAAAAAAACTAATAATAAATAAAAACTAATGCATATAATTAAAATGAAAATAGAAATTAAATACTAATCAAAATCATTTCATTTTCATTTCAATACAATTTATTTTCTGTTTTAATACTAGAATATGTATCCCTATTATTACTCATACTCTAAGACAACCAGAGAGTTAGTAGTCTAACTATTTCTGTGGTGCGAAGCCCAGCCCGAAAGGTGGCTATGGGGTGGTCAAGTGGTCGATGTACCAAGTGTCGCACACCAAATAGCGAATGTACCACATCAAATTCGAGGTTTATGTATAAAAATTGTACGTCACGAACACTCGTATGTGTCTTGTTTGGCACATTTCTGTGACGCGGAGCCAAGACTGAAGGTTACCCCGAGGGTACCGGACCAAATATCGGGTTCATATATAAAAATGTTGACCAAATACTAAGTATCCCACAACAAATTGTGACAGCAACGTGTGACCGCGGCTGGTAGTTTTTTTATAATAAAAGTTTATATGCTTTAAATTTGAAACTTTAAATTTAAAATTTACCAAATAAGAATGAAATATTTTCATTGAATGAAATCAGCTGGATGATAAAAAATCTTTGGATTAAGAAAAACAAACATTTCTATTTAAATAAGCCATAAGTAAATTATGTCTTACTATCCGTTTATTTAAGTTGAATAATATACTACGTAAATCATTATTTAAAACGCTACAAAATTTTTCGTACTAAAGCTCCTACCATAAACTATACAGAAATGAAAGTATTAAGGAAATAGTCTCTACTGTACCAAACTTTAATCGACATTGATCTGTCCCTGGCAAACCGAAGCTCTGGATGATTATCTTGCTTTCCTCCTATTGCCTTTTTTAAATTTGTTTCAATACAAAGAGATTTTTAATGTTTATTTTAAAAAAAAAATAAAACAATTAATATTTATGTAAAGTTAACGAACATTTTACAAAATGTTACAAAACTACACCAATTTGCCGGAAGGCATTCAGTTTAAAGATCTGTAATTCGGCGTCGAATAAAAGTGATTTCACGTCGTAATTACTATTTATTTTTGAGATAATCGGGTCGAAAAAACGAACACAATTTCATATATCTCTCTAATTACTTTGAATTTAGATTCTATTGGGATTAAAACATAAAGATATGTCCAAAAACGTTTTACTCTGTGTATCGCTTGAATTTTAATCAATTTAATACGTTCAAATAAAATTTCAATGAATGGAGGGCCCTTTCTAACAAAATGTCAGCCAATTCACAACGATGCACATTGCTTTTATTTTCACTCAATTTGTATCTACATTAAAAATAAAATTTTATTTAACTGATTTCAAATAATATAAATATGTAATTGAACATTGTAAGTAAACAGTCACTTTGAGCATTTAAAGTAATAAAAATGAAATTTATTATTTAAAAAAGTTTATTTAACTTTTAAAAACAAATTTATTGTTATTTTAAGTTATCTGAGTACGTCACACCATTTGTTCCATGAACATAAACATACGAAATCTATATTTCACAAAAAATTTCACTTAAATCAAAATTAGATACTTTTTAATTTACTTCGACTCTACTCGAAGTTTACGGATTTATATAATATAAGAAATAGTAAAATATTTTAAAAACAATTCTAGTAATGAGATATGAGTTTTATATAAGTCATTTTATAATAGCTGCAATAATTTTGTGGATTTTAAGAATGTGAATAATATTTTGATTTTTTAAGTTATTTTCGCTATTCCTTGATATATCGTGAATAATTTGCTTAATTACCCACTACACTATATCATTTTAAAAATTTCTTATTGCTTCTATCCTCATCAGTTTTTGTCTAGTAAAGTTTTACTGGTTTAAACAAAATTTTGGTAAATGTGTTTATAGAATTATCTAATTAGTCCTTTTTCGCATGTCTTCCGTCCGTCCGTCTTTCATCACGATAACTCAAAAACAAATAGAGATATCGAGCTGAAATTTTGTTAGAGTATTCTGGATATTTTTTCTCCACAATTTTAGCTCAAATTTGGTTAATAAACACATAGGTAATAACAGTTCATATTATTATTATACATGTATACATATATAACAGTACATACTGGATATTTATTGTATTTTATGAATGCTAATAACAAATAGTTCCAATAATGAAATACAATCATATGTCGAGTATCTTAACTCGACAATTAATTGTAATCTTAATTTGTTTTATATGAACTTTGTTGGCACCTAACTTAATCTATTTCTGATTTATTGCTTATGTATAAATATATACCATAATGATCACGTAGTGTGAAATAATTAATTCAAAATCATATCTCAACGTTAGTCGTTTTAGCAGTGTTATATTATTCAATATCACACTTCAATTATGGAAAGTATTAAAAGAAATTCAAGTTTTGTTTTTTTGGAATTACAATTATTTAGCGTTATTTAGAAAGTTTCAAATTGATTTTTTACACTAAAATTTCAAAAATAATTTATTTTACGTACAATCTGTAAATTTCAAAATATTACATCGTCAGTTTGTTGTAATTTGATATGTAGTAATATTAATCTGATATTTTAAATAAAATGGATGGATTTTCAGATGGCTGTATTGTTTTGTATCGGTTTCCGTTAAACACGAGCAATGTCGTATAAATTACGTTACTTTAATCAATAAATCGGTAAAAATTATTTTGAATCTTAAATTCTAAACAATGGTGGTATTTTTGAAACAGAAATAATACTAGCAATCGTTCAAATCACACACATAAAGGTGATGAGTGTGTGTTGTGCTCTCAACAATCTCCGACTCATCCAATTTGAGTGCTCAAATGAAGCTTAATACTACATCTAAACACCAATCACTTTAAAAAAAAAATTATGCAAATCTACGGCATAGAACGGACTTTTAGTCTAAGAACACTCATTGATTCAATACGAAACTGTCTCATTTATTTGGTTATGGCACCTACTAAAATATCCGATATATTTTCTTCAATATATTCTTCAATATAAATAAATAATGATAGTTATGATGTAATAAAGTAATGAAATGAATAATAATTAATAATAAAAATAATAAATGATTGATCATTTGGTCACATAAATTAAGTGTATGGTGTCTTAAGTAACAAGTAATTAATACGTAAATAATATATGAATGTTATACATTCCAATAAAGAAGTATAGAAATACTTTCGATAAATAACATTCATTTCTGTATTTGCAGCAGTATTGTGTTACTTAGAGAAGTATATACTTAAGTAAGTTTTCCTTGACTTTAATATATTATACTTACTACATAGGTCTACATGACAAACACAAGTTGTTTGTTCAGAGAAAGTAAAGAAATATTTATTATAAGTATTGTATTACATATAAGAAGTGTGTATTGTATCATGATTTGATATTTATTAATTTTTATTTACTTTTTATTGTAATTCAATGCAGATATACGATGTAGCTGTATAACGTTACGACTAGTTCGATTAGATTACAACGTCTATCACTATCTGAGTGGAACATTCTTAATTTTTTCATACGAAGTTTCTATTACAGATTATAATTTTGAATGAAAAATTTTTATGATGTTAATAAATACTACTTATTTAAGTCACATTATGGAGGTGAATATTTTATTTATTTATTTTTCTTTTCTGTAGGGGATAATCTTTTAGACTACAGAATTGATTCTAAAAAAACTAAATATAAGTAAGTATATTAACCACGATTAGTTAGGTTGATGACTGACAGATTGTGATTAGAGCACCTACCATTACTAAACACTGAATAAAATTTAACTGCATTCAAGCTCTTAGTCTATTGTTCTGGGACCCAGCCGATTATAAGTATTAGAAAAAAGTTACATATACAATTTTTGATGTATGCTGACCATTACTATAGAACTGATGAAAACCTCGTGAACTGTCTAATTTTTTTCTAATAGAGGTGGATATACGAGAGTTGGCAATTGGGACTGATCGATTGTAGCCACTTTTATTCTACTCGTCGAAACCTTTCTTTTAATATACATTTGGTTCATATATTTTTAATTTGGTTCAATTAAGATGGAGGTCGAGTGTTTGAAGAGTTTGAAATAACTTGCATGTGGACAGAAGTGGACAATTTCATGGGATTCATGGTAATTGTAATTGGCTGGCTCTTGGACTTTTCATATACATATTCAAAAATATCATATTCACTAAAATTAATTATATTAAATAAACAAACTCTATTAAATTAATTTTATTTTAATGATTGAATTTTATTAAATAAAATTTCAATTTTGTATCAAAAGTTAAAATATTTTCAAACAAAAAATTGAAAGTACATTTTACAATTGATTGATTTAACAAACAATTTGAAAAAAAAAAAAAAAAAAAAACTAATAAATATAATTTATAACAAAATATTATTAAATGCAATTAATTTCATTATTTCTATGTTTTACCAAAATTAAAGTATGATTAAAATGTAATTACGATTTTATTATTATAATAAATGTAATTAATAAAATATAATTTTCATCAATTAAATAAGTATAATTAAATAAGTATTAATTAAATAAGTAGCGGTAAATATTGACCGCACAAACAAAACTTTGGTTTAGTTGTTCATTGAATCACGTAATTAGTAGCATGTAAGCCTGTCTGTCACCAAGATATCTAAAAAACAAAAAAAGCTAGCAAGCTGAAATTTTGGTGACATTTTATGAAAGAAGAAAATTTTAAAGATAAAGAATGTATGTTTTTTTAAAACAAACCATTTATTTTTTGCAAAATGCTTATGTTCTCCACAAATTTTTCTCAAATTTAGAACATATATAAATACAATACATATTATTATAATATATTTTACAATACATTTTATTATATTATTTATGGGTAGCTGTATAGACTGGATATTTAGATTATTTAATGCATGCCAATGATTAAAAAGAATTCAAACATTGATATAAAATCATATGTTGAGTATATAAACAATTAATTTTACTAGTTGTTATATTCGCTTGTTTATATAAAATGTTCTATAAATTTTATTTGATATTTATTTGTATGTCAAACATTTTGTTTTCCTAACTCTTATCTTCTAAATCCAATTAGAACAGGCATGTGAGTGACAAGTATATAAATTAACAAATATATATTATTAATTCTATTCTGTAGGCAACTTCATAATGTCGGTTTTATGTGTTCGTGCGCGCGCAGTTCAAAAATTTAAACATTGATACTATTTGCTATCATTTTAAAAATATGCATAATTATTTTTTGTTACAAAAATCTCTCCAATCGTATTGACCTGTCATGTATGAACCGGAAGAATTCGATTAATAAAATTAATGAATAATAAGGAACTATCTAGTAATAAATTTTACAACAAAAAATAATTTTTCCATTCGATTCCGCCAATTTCACTATAAACAATGTTTTTTATTATTATTTAAAATTAATTTATTTTAATTAAAAATTATTATTATTATGTTAAGTGCAATGTAATGTTAATAATGTCCATCCGTCGTCCGTCCATCCAAGTACTACATTTTATATATTGATTTTCAATAGCGGAAGTATAAACATAATGTAATGTATTGATTATATTGATTCAATTATTTTCTAAACTTCTTATTTTTATCTATTATTTAATCTTATAATATAATTAAATATGTAATGTTAATTTAAAAGTCATTCAATTACAATAGAAGGTATTGCAAAATTAATGAACATGTTATATATATGCTATTCGTATACATTTAGGCTGATCAATTTAACTTTTCCTCGAAGTTTTGGTCTAAAAATCTACTCCCTATAAGCAAAATGTCCACGGCATAATGTGATAAATCTATGCGAATTTTAGCGAAGAACTAAGCTATATCAAATATTCCTAAATGGATAAAATAGGAACCACTTCTTTATCTTTTTGTATAACCTTTATTTTCTGCAGAATACTGTTTTTTCCATAGAATGACAACTTTTTGAGTTCGATTCGAGAAAATCCAGTTTAAGGGTAAATAAACTAAAAAAAAATACAAAAATATCCATATTCGTAATAATCAATAATTGGTTTTTTATTCTGCTCATCAGGAAGT
Organism: Chrysopa pallens; assembly: GCA_020423425.1. Classification (NCBI taxonomy): domain Eukaryota; kingdom Metazoa; phylum Arthropoda; class Insecta; order Neuroptera; family Chrysopidae; genus Chrysopa; species Chrysopa pallens. The sequence continues at coordinate 39,856,884 of CM035595.1, read as the reverse complement.
TCGTCGGGTGAATTTTGCGGATCGTACCTAGACCACTTATTTGAAATTTGAATGTTTCTTTTATTTCATGGTTTAAAAGATGAATTATGGATCCAAGAAAGTCAATTGGACGATTTTGTTAATTCACGAGCTTAAACGCACTCTTTAGGTCCAGATTTAAATTTCAGGTCGTTGTCTCATTTTGTTTTTGAGATACTTTAACAACAGACAGGCTAACTAGCAAACGGGTGGGCAGATAAGCTAACATTTGTAAATTCTAATTAAGTGATTCTATAAATTGAAAGTAAAAGACCTTTTCAAAACAAGCTTTTATTTAAATGCTCTTAAAATCAAAAAATAAACTTTTACTTTAAAAGTTTTATTATCAACTTCTAACGTCTCTACATAATTAATATGATATAAAAGCTTGCGGAGAGATTTAAGTACTCGCTTAAATCTTTTAATAATTTACTTAGCTTGAAAATTTTAATAGTTAAAATCGATCACAACTTATTTAATTCATTTGTTTATCTACACTAGCAATAAGCGACAATCTTTTATATCATATCAATTTTGTAATGATTGAGTTGATAGTAAAAGTTTATTTTTTACTTTTAAGGGTATTTAAATAAAAGCTTGATTTTAAAATGTTTTTACTTTTACTTTTTAAGAATTTATTTTTTGTTTTTTAGTAATCGCTGGACTAAAAAAGTTATATGTTATACAACGTTTCATATAATTTATTAATAGTTCATTGATACATGATTAAAAATTGAGTTTTAAGGTTTCGAATTCCGCCATATTGGTTTTAGAGTGACGTCATATTATTTTTCGAGTTATTCTTAACAAGGCCTTTCATTTGATACCCACATTGTAGTGCATTAAAAGTAACTAATCCGCCATCACATGACGTCATACAGTTAACGATGCATTGTCATCCAAACTGATCGAGTATACAAAATCGCAGTTCAATCAGTTTTAGATGTCTGCTTCAAAATTGAATTACAAGACATATAAGTTTAATTAATAACTTGCTTTATATATTAAATTTACTCTATTATCTAGGGCTAATTTAATTTAAGAAAATCATTTTGAAAAATTTAATTAAATAAATAGGCCAGTGATTTCTATATATGTTTACAAAAAAAATTATCTCCAATTATTTATAATAAAAATATAAAAATAAAATAATAAAAATTATGAAATAATATATTATATGATGCATTCATCAAACTATTTGACGCAAATCACAGCACACACAATGACAAACTTTCACTGCAAATTTTTTTATAAAAATCAATTTTGTAATAATTTGTTGATTGATTTAAAATTAAAAAAAAAAATAATAATAATAATAATAAATTTATTCTCATTATATATTTAATAGATTTACGTGTTTATCTATCTAAATAATATATTATTTATTATTTGTTAATGGTTAATAATATTTACATATAAGATACCTACTAGCCTAATTTCATTTAATTTTTGTGGTCATACATATTGGTTTTTTTTTTGTGGACCAATATTATATCATGCGTTTAAAGTATTAATTTATAGTCTATTCAGTTTGGAGTTAAATTATCCAATACTTATCGTAAATAATATTAAAAATTGTTAGCCATTTTCCGCTTTTTTAATTATTATTAAAATTTACAAAAAATTGTTGTATATTCCTCCGGTTAATAAAACCATTTCAAACAAATTTCTTTCCACAAATTGACGCTCAATTCAATTAATAAAATAAAATAATAATAAAATTATCTAATCTTATCTTCACAAGGTCTTGTGTATTTAATTAAGTCGAAAGAACACTTTAAAAAATTGAACACACAACAAAAGAAAAGAAATCAGGATAAAATCAAAATAGAACTCATTATTTAAATATCCTTCATACATGAATTACGTTCATGTAGGCGTATTTCATTGATACAACAGTACGGTTTTCTTATCTTAACATTTTTGAATCGATAATTACTACTTAAACTATATGATCGGAGTCTTAATGATGATTTGGACTGGAAATACTCCAGATGAAAAAATTAAACAATTTTTTAATCAAAATTTTATGAGTGGTTCCTACAGAAGAGTCGTCAAAATGAAAAAAAAAATAATTTTAATTTTCTGTGCTGTTCAAAAGTTTTAAGTGTATTTGAATATCCTTTTTTGAACGGAACTGGAAATTGTTAATAATTTGCTTTTGAGGACTCGGATCGCTTGTGGGAATCGCCAATAAAATTTTCGTTGAAAAATCTTTAAAAAACTTTTCAATTGTTTGCATCTAGTGCGTGTGCAAATCAACCTTAAATATAAATTCAATTATTATTTAATAGTTAATTTTGTACTCCGACATTTGTTGAGCTGTGTTTTCTAGACCTAAAAAGTGACCTTACGTTCGTAAATGAGCAAAATCAGTCCATTCGTTCCATGGCCATTCATTCGTTCATTTTTTTTTCAAAACTATCGCTTTTGTTTTAAACGTGCGTAAACTGTTCAAATAAGTCAGAATTTTAACTCAAATTTAGAAATAAGACAATATAATATAATTACCTACATATTATGTATTTATAACTGTATGGACTTAATAACGATTGTATTTTATTAATACTTATGAACATTAATACTTAATCGTATGTAGAGTATCTAAACAACTAACACTGTTAGTTATTATCTTCACTTGTTTTTTTATTTTTATTTAAATTTTAACAGCAAAAGTAATATTTGGTCCAATTTTCAACAAACGAAATAGATCCAATTTTATAATTATAACTTGTTTCTTGTGTAATATTCATAGCGATTAAACTACACTCAAAATTGTATGATTTAATATAAACTTTTAATGGATTCACGTATAATAAAGTAAGTTTTTACATCAGTGAATTATTGCTTAATAAATAAAGATAATACCTTGAAGGTAATTTTATGTAAAGAATTTCAAATATTACATAAGATAATTAACTATAAAATATTTTAATTTGTAATTCAAATATTAATTATCTATTATTTCAACACTTTAAAACATTATTTTTGATTGAATTTTAAAAGGTTTCTTATAAAAATTCGTTTACTTTTTAAAGTACTATAAGAAAATGAAGGAATCCTGTAAATATTTAAAGTATAATTACCATAGACAAATTTAATAATAGTTCCTAAACATTGTAATATGAAACGTATTGTGTAATTGTTTTTCGAGTATATCTGTTATTTTGCAGTGATTATATATAAGCAACTGTTTTCGTATTAATTTCATTCAAGCTGTTACCCAAATATTCGGCCGCAGGGAATTAATCTATAATAAAAAGAACCATATTGTTCAGGTTTATTTTATTTTTATCAATATCTTACTTCTGTATAAAATTTCAAGGTTTCTGACGGTTCCTTAGATTATATAAAATACAATCGTCAAATTTCAAAAAAATCCTTTCTTAAAATCCTTTCTTAACACAGGTGAGGACACCTGTGTTAAAACACGAGTTTGTTTTCAAAATTTCAAGTTTTCTGTTTCAGTGATTTCAGCTATACGTCGATGGATAAATCAAAATTTGAACTTCTTATTCATCACCGTCTTGGGAGTTTAGTTCCCAAAAATCTCAAAGTGCTCACTTACGTCACATAAGAACCCTTATGTTAAATTTCAAACCTCTGGACTGTGCGTTTCTCGTGTGCCATTTAATCAGTCATTAATCCTATTTTATATATGGACGGATTTATTCTTTTCAATTTCTCATTTTTATTTCCAAAACAATGAACGAATTCACAAAATTTATTATAAAAATAAATTTTTTTTTTAAATTATAAAAATGACCAAAATTGTTAAGCATTGATCCATCTTTTTCAAAAAACTTTTTTTTTCATTTGTATAATTTTTTTTTAATTGAAAAATATTTAATTAAATGTATAATTGTTTAAACCACAGAACAATTTTATCTTTAAATATAATCATCTTAAATTCTACGAATTAAAATTCCATCAGTTAATGAGAAAAAATTGTAATTTGAATTTAAAAAAATTTTAATTCATTTTAGTTATGACCCAAAAAAAAAAACAACAAATTATGGATTTATACCGGTGTCAATCGTTTATTAATCAGCTTCCGTGACATTCACCTTTTATAATTTTTTAGAAATTTTTTTTATTTCTGATCTTATCTGAATAAATACAATAGGAGAAATAATTAAAATTAAATTTACATTTACATTTTAAACAAATCTTTGTAAATGATGAATTATGACATTAAAAATAATTTGTTTGAATTATCAAAGTGTAACACTAATTACCAGATGATTTTTAAATACGAGTACACCCAAAAGTTGTATAAGATCTTGTCTTATTTGTCTTGAAAGTTTCTTGGAATGTTTCTTGTTTTTCGTATTTCCTTAATTCAATGTTAGTTGAAGATACATGTCCAGATAAAAATATCTGAAAGACAATATGCGATCTTGAAAGTTCGCTTCAATGCCATGTTAATGTAAAATAAATTGTATTTTTTATTCCAATAATCGCACACCAATAAATTAAAAAGTAACTATCCGAATGTTATGAAATTTTGTGTGCACAATCTCGACATAAAAACGTAGCTTCGATACGCGGAAAAAAATTAAATAAAATCATAATTTATTTTGATAATTTTTTTTTTTTAAGAATATTCCTCGACATGCCCTCCGTTTTTGTGACAAGATTGTGTATACTAAATTTTATTACATTTTGATTATTGTTTGAGATCATGATATAAAATTCATATTTTTGTGTCAATTGCTCTTAACATGAAACTTCATTATCGAATTATCCGCTTGATGTTAGTAGTTAAGAGCAATTATACACAGCTGTTATTGTGACATAAACGAGTGTGTTTCTAACAAACTGTTCACTTCAATTACATATAATATGCACTTTTAATTTTCGTGGCCAAATGAATCAAAACATTTAGATAATAAGTCTTTTGTGCGTGAAAATTGAAAGATTCTTACATAATGGAGGATGCTTCAGTATTATCAGTTTCAATCCCCCTTAAAAAGATTTTGTTTCTCTAATTTTAATGTAGGAAAATAGATAAAGTGGTATTCTTATCAAAAATTTTTAATTAAAAAGAATGATAATAAAATATTTACTTTAATTTGTGACATTTTACAAACTGATATTTGGCATACGTCCAAATAAAAACTATCAATTGCTGTACAACATAGAGAACAAAACATTGTTATTCTCTAATATAGACTGCAAAATATGTTAAAAATAAACTAAAGAGTATAAAATAATTTATATTCGCTTCATAATGATTATAAACCTCATACAGATTACAAACCCTTTAAAAATTGTTATGGAAATTATGAATTAAATAGCCATGAAAAATATAATTAATGCACTTAACTTTGAACTCTATTGAACATTGACATACAAAAGGCTTATGCTTAATGGCTATTCTTTACACTTCTCACGATTATTGTATGTTTTTAATACGTTTTAAAAACGTGGTATATTATTTTAATTTTTACTTTAATTTCTACAAATATAATCAAAAGTGATTAATAATTTAAATTCTGCTCTAAATAAAATTTTTTGATGTTAATTTCTATCCTAATTCCCCATATTTGATTTTATAATAAATATTAAATAACAAAAAATATTCTAAATTAAAAATTATAATAATATTAAATAATAATTTAAAATATTATAAATAAATAATTTATGAGTTAAAAAAAACTACTTCTTCAATATCTTCTATTGGTAAGATAAAAATCAAGTTTTTTTTTAATATATTATTAATCGTATTTTTTTTTTATTAAAGATTATTTTTTAATAAAAGAGAAAGTTTTATACATATAACATATATTACTACATATTATATATTACATATTACCAATGATATATCCAATGGTTATTCATAATTATTATATAATATATTATGGCCTTATTTACATTTAGTAATACCAAATTTTTGAATATATTCTGTTGTTTTTTTTTTTATAACAGTGACGTAAGTCTTGTTTTTACTGGACAAAATGTGTCAAATAATCTACACCAATTCTTTACGTAATTTTTAACATGGAAACAATATCTTATTTATTTGTTCTTTACGAATATTCATCAAAAAATTGTTAACAAAGAAATGATTTACAAATATCCTATTAGATTGTAGGTTTTGAAGTGAAATTTTTCACAAAGAGATTTTTTTGAAATGCAATATATAAATGAAAATATCTATGGAAAAGATAGTAGAATACAATATTCTCGTGTTGGCCCAGCGAATTTTTTTTGGAAGAAAAATAACCAGCGAGCTAAAAAGTTTTAAGTCACTTATGATTGGTGCAACAACTTTCTTTTCCCTCTTCGAAAATTCTGAAAAGTGGATCGTTTACTTTTTTGGAGCCCGTATACTTATTATTTGTTTCCACACATTTCAAAAGTTTTTGTTATTTTAATTGACAGATTGATTACACAATAATAAATATAGAAACTATTATATGTGACACTTTATAGAACTCGTTACAAGTTTCCTATTACAAAAAAATAAAATATATCCGTCAATTTGAAGCTTTTGGGCGCAATGAAATATTTGACGGGCTCTGAAAAGGAATACTGCTCTCTTTTCAAAGTGAAAAGTGAAAAAGTTAAAAGTTATTACACCGGTCACAATTTGATCACATAAAAGTTTTAAGCTTCCTGTTTATCATCCCGAAAGATATCACTAGACCAACATACCAGAAGTATTGGCTAGTTTTCTAGCAAAGAAACCACTAAGTGTCATATTTTTTTAAAATTTAATGGTCCCAAATTTTTTTTCTACCAGCCCTCTTTATTTTTTCTTAAATCAATAATGAATTTTCTCAATACATCTCAAAGTTTATAGAAGCGTGACTTATTAAACAATATAGAATTTATATTCCTGGATCTTAAAAAACTTCCAAATTAAAAAAAAAAAAAAAAAAAATTATACGATTTTTGCATTATCTTGCATTCAAATCTCCATTATAAATAAACATAAAGAATAGTTAAATTAGAAAAATTAGGATTTTTATATAATTATCAAGAAATACAATGTTTTATTAACTTTTGTTACGTTCATACATTCATGAATTGTATGATAACGATAATTACACATTTCAAATTCTATTATACTTTTTATAGCAGAATTTTTTTTAAGAATTGGAAAAATTAAATAGCCACTTGGATCTTTTTTTACTATTTACATGCATAATAAATACTTTTAATTTAATAAATACGCTAATTTACGCATTTCCCTGAAAAGTAAATTTGATTCCTGCTATCACGGCAAAAATTATTTTAAACAATTAATTAAAAGTGATGATACAACGGACAGACAGACGTACAGACGGACTGATTAAAACGAACTAATTAAGTGATTCATAGACTTATCATAAATACATAGACTTATATTTGTTAGAACCTTTGATATATTCTAGTGTTAAAAACTTAAGACTAAATTTACTTTACTCTTATATATTTTACATCTTTGGGAAATTAGTTGTAACCGGTTGGTGAAGAGAAAAATTATGCCTCATATAAGAATAGATTAAGGAAGTGTTACCAGTCTCTGAAACAATCCGGAGCTGAAATAATCAGCTGCAATTTCTTACTTCCATCTATATTAACATTTTGTTCTTAAATAAAAGCATATAATCGAGGGCGTTATGAATTAAGGATATTTGAGGATTCAATGAAACCAAGTAATAAATTCAGAGAAATCAAATTAAGTCACACCGATGGAGACGGAGATGAAAATGTATTGTTAATTTTCATGGTTTTCGACAAGAATTATTCGATCTTATTATTTAAAAAAAAAAAAAAAAAATTAATAAATAAATAAATATTTCTTTCATCTACATGATTTACCTTCATAAATAAATTTTTCATCCATTTTCACAAATAAATTTTCAACAAATTAAAATCACAAAAAAAAAAAATTCCCACTACAAAAAACACGCACTTTTTTCACACTTATGCACTGCAAAAAAAAATTGAAAACAATAAATTTCCAATGCACAACTGAAGATACAAAATTAGACTAGGTATGAAAATAATTGATGGCGAACTCTAATGACTAAACATTTAAAAACAATATATCTTTTACATCAAGTCATCAACAGAGACTACTAACTATGTATATAGTTTTAGTAAAGCACTAGGTACTCTTGATGAAGGTAGTAGGTGAGTAGACAACCAGCCACTACCATGGAACCATGGAGACATGGAAGAGGAATCTTACACTTGCTTGTGTGTTCGTTAGGCAGTGATTTAACGATGCGTTTCAAGTAAGAATTATATTTTTAATATTTATTTCCTGACGACATCCGAATATGCAAAAAAAAAGTAATATGTTTTGCTGCGTTGCGCTACGCCCCACACTATGTAATTAATAACATAGACACGCTAATATACCGGTACGATGATATTATATTAAAAACCAACAGTATTTAAATTTTAAGTTATACTTAATAAAAATCTTCATTCAAATAACAAACATTGGAGATGGTTTTTGTTTCTAATATGAAGGAGTTATTTTGTAAGAAATTATATACAGTGTGTTTATGTAGAAATAAAAATATGAATCGTTAACAGATCTGGAGGCTTAATTAGCTTTTAACATTACACTTTAAACATTTGATTTTTTTGTAACTATTAAGCTTATTTAGTAGCATGTTTGCTGAAATTATAAAAATTTTCAATGAATGATTTCAAAAGTTATTACAATTTGAAAAATCACCATAGTTGAGAAAAGTTTCCTTAATATTTAAAATTGATATCTGATTTTTATCATGCCCAGCTCTTTCTGTAGGTTTTTTTAACACCTAACAATTATCTCGAAGCTTTTTCTAAAGTCTACGTTTTCCAGATAATGTGAAAAAATACGAAAAAATGACTTTCTGTTGAAAATGATTTCAACATAAATGTAACCACAGAAATCAATAAAACAGCAAATGTTAAACAAAAACTGTGCTAAAAAATTTCTTAGCCCTAAACTTACTACTCTTCTAATGGTGAATTTAAACCTGTTTTTACTTTTATGTACAATTTATATAATTGGAGTTTTTCGAAATTCAAACCACAAAGATTTTCCAAATTTTAACAATTTTCTTATTCCTAAAATTTGTAAAATAAAAAATCACATAACAATTGTATTTAACAATTTGATATAATTCGGTATTAAGAACAAATTCGATTATAAAATTAAAAACATTGATTCGTGTTTGAAATATATACATGAATGATGTATATGTATCAGAAATTGATACAAAAAAATCGGTTTGGTATTTGGGGGAAAATCTCTATATAGTCTCTAAGTCTAAAGAAATTTAAATAAAACAAGTAAAGGTAACAATTATCAGAATAAATTTTTTTCTCATATGATGTTGTATCAACTGTTTTTGATCATTAGCATTCATAAAATACACTAAATATCTAGCATATATAGTTATAAATACTTATATAATAATAATTTGCGTTTATTAGCTTAATTTGAGCTAAATTATGGCAAATCCAAACATTTAACGAAAAAATGTTTGTAATATAACAAGCTTTTTTTTTGTATTTTTCGTCTTCTGTGGTTTAACAGTTAAGTCATTTGCTCATTCACGAACTTAAACTTACTTTGCAGTACCAGAATATGCCACCAAAATTACTATTTATCCCTTTTTCGTTTTAGGGTTATCTTGATGACGGACTTACGGGCATTTCTTTTCATCCGGCCATCCGTTTGTCATCAAAATAAATTTGTAAAATACCCTAAATAATAAAGGTTTTCACATTAAACGCAGTGTATTTCAACATTTCTTTATTAATAAGTATTACTTATTAAATACACACAAAAACACCTTTCACTTTTTTTATTCTTTCATATTGTAAAACCGTATGCGCTCATAGATAGATAGCTAGCTAGCTAGCTGTGTGTCTGTATAGCTTACCTTTGTATACATTTTAATAAATAACTTAAGCACTATAGATAGCTTATAGTAGCTCGTGTATGTATTATTAATACACATTTTCTTTGCAAACATAACATTTATTGAATGCATTTTATTCAGTGTATAAGATGTTTAATTATTATTTATATATTTTATTTATTACATAATATTTATTTATATTTGTTATTAATACATTACTTCCGATTTATATTATATAGTGATTCAGTCACGTAGTTTATATTAATTATTTAAGTTACTTTTATATAGGAAATACAAATATAATTTTAGTTACTTTGCTGGTTATACGAGATTTATGAGCAACAATTTATTATCTATTTCCAAAAATATATCGATCTATCATACAAAACTATTTCAAATATGTTTAAAATATTCCTTGACTTACGGACTTACGTACTTTAGATTAGTCATAATATAATTCGATAAACACCATCATGATTTTGAAAATGTCCATCAAGTTACCACTACCATATCGGCATATTTCAATTTCAAATAATGGATTAATTGTCATTATTAAAATATGCTGGTAATTAGGGGCAATTAATCCATTGTTCAAAATTGAAAAATTGGAAAATTTCAATTTTAAATAGTGGATACCAGGGTATATTTTAAAATAGAGAAACACGAAAATTTTTCTGAATTCATGGTAGGTTTACGATTAAGAGGCAGCAAATAATCCGCTATTCAATATTGAAATTTTCTCATTTTTCAGTGTTGGTAGTATAAACTTGAGTGTCAACTTTAATTTTTTTGACTTCTCTCAGCTTTTATTTTTTGAAAAATGTATATCTGGAGTTTAGGAATACAATCAAAATGAGTTTGAAAAATTTTAATGATAAATTTAACACGTAGGACTGAATACACCATATTTCTAAATCTGTTCAAAATTACTTTCTTTATTTCGTAACTGTAATTATTAAAAATTCATATTGTATATTTGTGTGTTTTTTTCAATCCAAAATTTTTTTGTGTATTAATTTTTATTTTTATTTTTGGTTATTGGAATGTAATTTCATATTTTTTTCTAATTATAGATGGCTACCTACAAGCAGCGTACAATACGTACAATTGAATTGAATTATATTGATTTCATTTTAATTATATACATGGTGTTTATGTAAACATTTCAATTAATTACATATTATTTATTTTTTATAGTTTTTTGTTTATAAATATTTAACAATTATTTCGTACCAAATACATAATGACCCCACTGACGTAACGTAATTACTGATCTTAACCGATCACTAAAGTTAAGCAACATCAGACACAGTCAGTACTTCGATGGTGACCGTTTAAGAATGCTGTTTGATGTTGTTGTATAGAATAATACCCACTGTATGACCTTAGTAGTTGAAAAGTGACTTTTAAAAAAATAATTTTTAGTCTATCATAGTATATTAATTTTAGTCTAAACTTTGTATCGTTGGAAAATATTGAAGCCACAAACAAAATTTTGCTAAGGGTATTCATAGTATTATTTAATTAGTCCTTTTTCGAATATCGGCCGTTCGCTCGTCATCAGGATAACTCAAAAACAAAAAGATTTATGGACCTGACATTTTGTAGGCATCTTCTGAATATAATAAGTTATTACCCTTTCGACCAGTGCCAAACGGTTTTAAATACCGTCATAGAACATAAATTATTAGCAGTGTGCAAATGATCGGAAATATAGTTAATGGTGTGAGTTATTTAGGAAAAATCGTCTAAACTTTATGGTGGGTGGGGTTGGTAGTATATTCGTAATACTTTTTTTGTTGCCATTTGCGATTAAACCATGAATCTATTCGAAAATAGTTAAATGTAAAATTTGTAGATAATAAAAAAGTCTAAAAAATTTTACTGCACATTATTGATCATAACGTCAACATTATCCAGAAAATTCAAAAATCGGTTTTTTTTTTATTTATGTATAACTATAGCAAAAATTTGTTTATTTTCATGAAAATCGGTGGCTTTAATATGAGACATTATGTAGCCTTTACCTAAAAAAATTACATGCCCTCATCGGGAGACCGCCTTGTTCCTCTTCAAGCAAATGTATTCTGGTACTTAGTTCTGAATCTTAGAAGCACTATAAAACGACTGAGATATGATAATTTTCTGGTTACACAATCCACATGTATTCCCAGATAGATTCTTTGTAGAGATATTAAGGGGTTAGAAAAAAGTATTTTCGATCTGTACAGGGGTTGGGAAACTTCCTTAACTATGCAATCGAATCGGTTAATTGTTAATTGCAAATTTCCACTATTGAGAAATCTAAAAACAGCCAGCTATAAATTATATAACAATGAGTAAAAATTGCACTTATTGTAAACTCGACCATGTAAAACAGTTTTGTAGTAGGTTTATCTTTAAAATTTAATTATACGATAACGCTTTACAAATATATTTACACACTTCTATTAATTAAATTATATATAATATAAGCATTTAATGACTATAATTAAAATTATTTTGTTCACATACTTTTACAATAAAACAATAGGTGTTCTTTATGTAATTCAACTGAAAATTACTGAAGTGTGTACCAACTAAGTCTAAACAATACCGTATTTTATTTATTGTATTGTTCCAAATATTTATTTGACTCATTGTAATTAATCATCTTCATACAAAATAAAAATAATTACGATATTTTGAATAAAACGTAACTTTCATACAAATGTATTATAAAATTTGCCAAAATAATTCAAAACTTGTATTTTACTTCCGAGTATTTCTGTGTCAAAAGAATTGTGCTTGTTCTTAAAAAAAAGATTTTTTGCATAAATTCCGAACAAGTGGTTTTAGTTTTTAACATAAATTTACCCATTTTGGAGCTCGCTGTTTGTCTATTAGCATTAAAATATTTTATTCCACAAATATGCACAATAATTGAGTGGTCTTTTTTACGTGCCACAAGAAACTTCTTATTGAATCTGTAAGTTTATGTTGATCCAAACATGGATAGGATATTCAAAATAATGCATAGTCTCACAATATTTTACATTCGTATCCAATAAATTGTGCATACTCAAAAAGTGAATATCGTTGTATGTTATATACCAATCATTTTTTTATTAGTTTAAATACTTTCTAAAAGCCATCAATTATTGAGAAATATTGTACAAAACAATCAACAATTACTCGAATTTGTGTAACATCGCTACTTGCTCGCTAGTCATGTAATTCATCAATATAGCCCAACTTGCGAACAACTCCACTTACATAATGGTATGAAACACATACTTCAATTGGTAACAATACTTCAAAGAAGCCACCATTAATTATGTTTATTTGTTAGAGTTTTATTATATATCAATATTGTAATGTTTGTCTTGTTAAATATATATATATATATATATATATATATATATATATATATATATATATATATATATATATATATTTATATATATGAGTGGGATATCCTATATCCTATATTCACTAAAAAATGTTTAGAATATGGTGGCAAACTTGAATCAACAATTAATAATGTTTCACTAAGTTCCTATTTTAATTAGGTTTTTCATATAAAATCAATGATTATATATGCTAAAAAAATAAAAGTTCCATGACTTTCTTTCTATATTTCTGTAGCAAAATACTTATTAAAAATTAAAATTGAAAACAAGTAAATGACATCATACATACAATCGTCAGACGTCTTTATTTCATAAAAAAAAAAGAAACATATTTATAAAATTATTATATTTATAAGACTTGCACACATGAGAGGACGTGAGGGCGTTCTGATCTTTTTTAATAAATAATTATAAAAGTGAAATATTATAACTTCTATTATACTATGATCAAATACTATGCAACACGCTTCGCCGCATCCTATGTACCAGAAGAAGGCGTTTGATGTTATGATTCAGGTTCCCATTCTATAAAAATTGATTATTTAATTTAAAAGTTTATAATCAGTTAAGTGTTTTCTTCATACAAAAAAAAAAAAAATATTAAAACATAAATTTCTAAGTTGGTAATAGAAAACTATGAATACCTAATTATGCAACTTTAAACAAATTATTTTTTAATAAATTTCGATTTTTTTTTTTTTTTGCCTCAATTTCCTTGATCAAATTATTTTGTATTTTTATAAACCGTTTGCAAACCATCACCAAATTAGCAACGAGTAACATCACCTCAGAGAATTACACAACTAGCTAATTCATACTGATGATGACTGCTTTGTAGTCGAAATGCGTATTTATAAAAATACAAAATAATAGGATCTAAGAAATTGGGGCTAAAAAATCGAAATTTATTCGAAAAATCCTTGAGTTCTCATTAATAATTATAAAATTATTTTTTGCAAATATAATAATTGATGCCACATATAAATATGAAAATCAATAATCACGTTCAGTAACACAGAATGCGTGATCTGGATTTAAATAATCGGATTTAGTAAAATTTCGAATGTAATTAAATTGAAAAAAAAATTAGCAATTTAATATAATTAAAGGTCATGTTTTTTATTTATACCAAGGAAGATTTTAGAGAGCGAAAAGTCCTATTATGTAGTTAGAGTTTATGTTCGTGAATGAACAAAATCGGTCAATTGTACAAACAACTTTTGATTGAAACGTTTTTTCATTAAATGAGTTATCTCCAATTTTAGCTCAAATTTAGTTAATAAACACATACAGGTAAGAACAATATATATTATTACTATACATGTATACATATATATATAATTGGATAGACTGGATATTTATAGTACTTTTTGAATTCTAATTAAAAATTGTCCAAACAATGAAATTCAATCATATGAAATTAAAACTATATAAATTGAAATTAACCTTTAATGTCCAGCAAAATTAATGGAAACAATTCAAATTAGTCGGAAAAACACTCTAAGGGTAATTATCTTTGATTTAGATACGATTTATCTCAATCTAATTGTATACTTAGATTTTAATTTGAGCATTTCACATAAAATATTTGCCAAACTTCATTAAATTGGATAATTTTTTTTTTTTTTAAGTATTGCGCGAAAATGGTGTTTCACTAAAAATAAGATTTTCATTCAGCAAAAAACTAAAAGATTTTGATGATGACTTATAAGATTGCAATGCTACAATCAATTTGATCAAAGTATAACACGACAGAACATGTGAGGGCGTTCGTTCTATTCGTTTTAAATAAAAGTAAAATATTATAACTTTTATTTTTATTATAATTTTCATTGTAAATAATAATAATAATAATAAAATTGTTGTTGTTATTGTTTTGATTTATTATTATAATTCTTTAGAAAAGCAAAAGTATTATTGTAAAACTATTGAAAGAAAAACGCTATGAGAAATTGTTTCTTTTTAATATCAAGGTGAAAAAATGTACTAATGTCAATGCTACATTTATTTATTATATCTTTCTATTGTTGTTATGAATTTGTAGTCAATTATAGCTGTCTAAAAGAAGCTTCCTTTTTGGATAAAGATCAAATAGGCCTTAATAACTCGCCTTTATTAAATTTAAAATTATAAATATCGTAAAAATATTTATCAATTCCAACACCAGTTCCTTCATTCACAATAATCTTAGTTGCTTTCCCTATATATTTCCAAGATCAAACAATAATAATTATTCATTACTTGATAATGACTTTTAAAAAAGGCGAAATTTTAAAAAATAGTGAAAATTAGACAAAGTGAAATGATTTAATTATTTTATTTTAGATATAATCAGATAACATCTTTTGTCGTTTTAAAACATTAAGTCGTTTTAAAACATTAAATCTTTACAGTAGTAGAAATGATATTTGCACATCAATTGATAAAAATCTATTATTGTATTTTTTTTTTTTTTTTTTTTTTGAATAAAGTGAGTTTGAAAACATTACACATTTTCTGGGAATTGTATCTAGGGTCATCCAAATACCATTCGAATATGGTACCAACTACACCACATTGACTGCTTGTTAGTAAATTAATAAAGCTTCCTCGTTTTTTTTTGTTTTTTTTTTTGAAATCGGTCAAGAATTTAATGTTCAAAAACTTATGTAAATTTTCATTCAAATTATATAAACATGAATCACACCTAAGGATTAGATAATACTGCCAGATATTATTAAATGATAATTTATCTTTAAAATATTTATAAATAAATTGAAGATGTCTTTTTTTGTATTTTCATTTATATAATCATTTCAATATTTTGTTATTTCCGTATAGCCATCAGCACAATTTATAATTTGTTAAAAATTATTTATAATTTAATATTTGTAAATATAATCAATTTTAAATAATTACTGCATTTAGAAGAAAATATATTGCGCGTTGATTTTAATTGAAACGCATGCTATTGTACTATTATCATTTATTATTTAAATTTGAATCAATCTTCCGGGTACAATATCCGATTAAATAGACAAATATCACGGTATCACGTTATTAAGTAAAAAAATAGTATCCAGCTTTTATAGTATTTTAAGAGGTAAAAGAGCCATTAAAAAAAAGTTTATTTCTTGGATTATTTGTGTAAAAATTAAAAGAGTATTTATTATCAAATGGTGAAAGCGCAATGAAATAAAGATGAACACAGTTTTTCAGCGTTATCTTATAATTTTTTTTATTATATTATGTCATAATATTGTAATTTCATTCGATATACATATGATTGGCTAATTTCAGCTCAATCAGAAAACAGAAAGTGCGTTAAATTTGGCTAACAAGATTTGATTGCACCGAACATTGGGTCAGGTGAAACTAAATAAAAGCTTGTTAAAAACGCTTCAGGTGCAATCGACAGTATGCTAACATTTTTTAACAGTGTCAATTGTTTATATATCCGCCTTATTAGCTTTTATGATTGTGGTATTTATAATTATTAACATTTATAAAAGATTCTAAATACATAATCCATACAATAAGTGTCCATAAGTTTATTATACAATATTTTATATTATAATCATAAATGTGTTAATTTGTTGATTTTCTGCGTAAATTGTCGTAAATATAAAACGTTTTTAAAGAAATGTTTCATACACAAGTTACTTCAAGTTTTCTTCTACCTGGCTTAGAGTTTATTAAACTCATTCTTGTACCAAAACTCGGGTTCAATGTCTTGAATACGGCATCTATATCGCAGGTTGCTATACTACTTTTCCGTATTTGAGTTATCGTAATAACGGATGAACGGAGAGACGAAAATAGACAAATAAATTGATTTTGAAGTTTTGTTTATTATTTCAATATATTTTAGAGTTATAAGTATTTACTAATCATTTTAATAAATTATTCAAAAATTGAAAAAATTCTGTATTTCAGTAATTTTATATACCATAGTCAAGAAAATGCGAAAACAATAGCACCAGGCTTATACAGCTTAGACATGTAAAAAACAAGCGAAGAGATCAACAGTTTAGTTATCCTGTATATATCTGAGTATCTCCGATTATCGCACAAAGGTGTTATTTTGACAGCTTGATATTCATAGTAATATTCTTTTAAATTTTGAATTTAGTGAAAATATTTATGGTAAAATTCGCTTCATATTACTTGGTCTATTATTTGAAAATAATAAAAAATGAATAAACAATTAGTAGTTGCGGCCTGATGCGTGAAGCAGGAAAAAGACAGTTTTGTTCAAACAAGATAATATACATTAATTTGTTTTACAAATAATATACATTTCTATATCATAGTATAATAATACAAATAAAATAATTAAATTAAAATTAATAGTAAAGTAGAATATTTAATTTAAATATTACAATACAAAATCTTTATGCAAATCAAAAATATCAACAACAACAAAAAAAAATTATTATTTAAATATTTATAATATTAAAAGTGAAATTTATATATTTATTTATTTATATCATTTTGATCTAAACTTTATTGTACTCAATTCAATTCACTTTTATTTTCAATTATTTTCATTATATTTATATTTTGAAAAATAAAATCAAAACAAGATTTAATTTATTATGTTTGAATAAAAATTATTTTTATTTTTATTTACAAGACTATTAATTTGTATCGCGATTCTGAATATTTCATTGCATTATCAATTTTGTTTCAATATTATTTTATTGAGATCTTAGATGAATCCATGTTAATCGTTTAATTACGACATCATTTCAATTTTTTGAAACTTCTTTAGATTTTTCGTAGTTTTAGCCGAAAATATTCAGTTAGTTTCGAAATACCAGTATCACTTAAAAAGCATGTAATATTGAACGAAGATTTTTTCCTGAAAAAAAGTAACAAGTTGGTGACATTAACAAATCTTAGAAATAACATACCGTGAATAAATAATTCGAGAAAATATCCCTCGACCACAATATTCGTAAAATTTCGTGTAAAAACGTCGCGAAAAAAAATGTGTTATTTTAAATTTATAATCCTTCAGTAAACTACCTGAGTTTGAAAAATTGTCCATAACTTGTATTTTAATTGGAATACATACTAAACTAAATTTGGCTAGCTTCATAACCCTCCCATTTACCCACATGACTAAGGGAGGCATATAGTCTAAATGAATTTCATCAAGCTCTAGTACAGCTAAGTTTCGTTGCAATTAGCTTGCCGTTTAGAAGGTTAGCGCCAAACAAACTCTAAACCGCTCTCTCACTTTTCAGTGAAAATTCGTGAAAGAGTAACTTAAGCGATACTCGATAATCTGTTCTACGTTAGGTGATTCCGAAATCACGAAAATCAAAGCCTATAATTTGTCAAACGAAGTAAGATCTTTAAGTTTTAATAACTCGATGATTTTGCAATTTTGTAACTGTTCTAAATATGTTTGTTCCGCTGTAAGTTTCGATTTTGATTAAATAAGTACATCACGTACTGCTGATATATCAAATTTTCAAAATTATTATTTTTCTGTTTTGCAGTATGTTGAAGCTAAAATACAAATTAGTCGTTTTTAAGTGTTCTATTTGTTATTTTTAAGGTTTCCGTTGTTTCATAAAAAATTTTTATTTTGCATTTTTGAATGTTTTAGTAAAATTCACCTTGAAAAAACTATCCAAATTTGATTGTTTTATAAAACTTTCGTTTGAATGAAAAAACAAAATCATGTCATTTTGAAAGTGAAACAATAAAATCGCAAGATCTAAATTGAATTCACACACATCATTTTAAATAATATATTTGATATAATCTTTGATATTTAGAATTTAGATCAATTACTTTCTGGTGCATTAAGTATTTTTATAAAAATAGCGAATTTGTTAATAATAAATGAAAAACGCAATTTAACATGTTCTCATATATTACATATAGATTGAGTTCTCCACAATTTTAGCTCAAATTTTGCTAATCAACACATATAGGTAATAACAATACATATTATTATTATTATACAAGTATATATAACTGTATTGACTGGATATTTATAGTATTTTATGAATGCTAATTAAAAATAGTCCATACAATGAAATTCAATCGTATGTCTAATATCAAAACAATTAACTCTGTTAGTTGTTATCTTCATTTTTTTTACAAGAATGAAGATTATTTTTGTTTATTAACGTATATTTTCATTTTTGCCACTTGTAATTTACTTTGATTTGTGACAAATAAAGATATACATAATTTTCGATTTTCTAAGTACAATACCATTACTAGCTATCAAAAAAATTTTAAAACTAAAAACATAAGTTATTGTATGGATTCAACTGGTCCTATTTATTCATTATGTGTATTTAAAGTAAAGAATGCGTGAAAAATTACTTAAATGATCGTAACAAATTTTAATAAAACTAGGTATATTAACACTTTAAAAAGTAATTAAATACGTGACGATATTGTTTTGATTACTTTGTTGTTACTTTTGTATTTAGAAATTAAATTTGTTACATTGTATCTCTCTATCTATACGGTAAGCCAAAATTTTATATTTCATTTGAAAAAAACAAGAAAAGAAAGAAACATACATAAATTTAGAAAATATTATTAATTAACCGTTTCGTCTGATAGGTGTTAAAAATTTTAATATCAATTAGTGATTTTTATTTTTTACACAAATTTCCCATTATTAGATTTATAATTATTTTTGCAACAGATGTTTGAAATTTGTTATATTTTATATTTATTTAATAATAACAAACAATTTAAATAACGTTATAAATTATAATCATGCCTGTATTTATGTCCTCTATGAATCAATGAAATAATGAATTAACAAAGGATTAAGATTAGATCAAGCAGGCACTGGAGTTATTAGCGAATACAAAAATCACGGAATTATTCAGGGCCCGGATGTTGGAGGATCAATTTTTGTTACAAATTATTAAAGAAATAGGAAATATGAATTCGTTTAAATGATTATTTTATATTGAGCAAAAATGGTTGTTTTACGATCTACAAGCGAATTTTATGTGTTTTTCTGCAGATTTTTAATTTTTTTTTAAATATATATTTGTAACAAGTGAAAAAAAAAACTAACGGTGTTAATTATTTAGATATTCGAATATAGGTTATAAGTATCAATGTTTAAACTATTTTTAATCAAATTAGCAATCATAAAATACTCTAAAAATGCAATCCACACAGTTATAAATCTATATACAATAATTATATGAATTGAAAATGTATGTGCTAATAAGAAAGATTTAATCCAAACAGCTTGTGAAAAACTGTTTCAGACAAATATTGTTGGTTTTGAAAAAAATGCATTTATATAGAATATATTTTCCGATTTTCATCATTCACAAACTTTAACTCATTTTTTATGTCTAAAATCATCACCAAAAGTTCTGCTCGCCATCTTTTTTCGTTTTTGTATTATCTTGATGACGAGCAGATAGATGGACGGACGGGCATGAGAAATGAAATAACTAAGTGATTCTATTATCACCTATATCAAAATTTTGTTTTGACAGTTTATATTTTCTAGAGTTACAAACTCTTAGAGTAAAATTAAGTTACTCGGACATATAATGAATATATCTAGTATAAAACGTTATATTTACCCGTTGTAAATATAACGTTTGAAAATATTTGAAAATATTTTTATTTCCTCATACAACTTTGATTTCTTGGTGGTTTTCGGTTTATTGCAGGGAAACAAATCGTTTTTGGAAAAAAAAAAACAGTTCAAAAGTGTTCATTTTGATTAAAATGCAAATTTAATTATTACGTGTATTTTCTAAATTAAAATAAATATTTCCAGTAAAAGTTGAAAATTTCCAGTAAACTATATTTAAAAGTTACTGACTATTTTTCGAAGTTAAATCTCAAGCACGAAATTGGAACAGTTTCGTAAAGGTCAAAATTAATTTATGCTGAAACAAAAACTTAAAAATTATTATGTTGATTTCACGAGAACGGAAAACGATATTGATTTGAATTTGATTCTTCATACAATTTCCTTAACTTAACTGAATAAGAACAATCAAAATCGTTTCAGCTCTGTTTTGTCATGTTCATTATAGTTACCACTTCGTATTTTTATGAATACCGGGAATAAATTCGTAAAAATGAGATATTTGTAAAAATTAAAATTTAATTTTCACTCTCTTTCCCTGATTATAATTTTACAGAATATATAATTGTATAACATGATTGATTCTTCTTCAATCATAATTCATTAAATTTCCATGAATTATTAATAAATGTGTATCCAATCTAAAATAATTACAAAAAATTAAGTAATTTGTATACAATTTCCGGCCATAAATGGTAGAAAATTATTACATTTGTTTAATATGAAGTTAGTTATATTTTATACAAAGAATGAAATAAAAATTCTTTAATTCAAACAGGAAATATTTACATATAAATTCAATTTTTTATTTATTTATAATTGAAAATAATAATGCAAATAAAAAAGATAAAATAATGCATTACAAATTTTGAACTCTTGATCCATTATCACAATACAAACTTTCAGTATTAGTGCAGTTCATAACGTATAAAAAAATTTCTAGGTTAAGAGGACACTTTTAAGTATGCGTATTGTAATGTGTGAGGTTACTGTGATATGAACTTCTATGATAAATTACAAAATTAGACGAATAATTTGATTTTGAAAAACTATAATTTAATATTTTTTAAATCACCTTTCTAAAGCACGATAGGCGTCACATTGAATCGAGCCTATGGCGGCACATAGCCTAAATCTGCGTCTGGGTTCAGCGGACACATTTGATGATTGAGTAATGGCATGTCTCAAAAAGTACATATTACAAGACCTGGCGTATGCAAACGCTGATACTGTTTATAGATAACAATACATGGGACCAATGAAATTTTCACTTTCTTCTCAAATAAAAAAATTATCTGATATGTTTTGACTGCACACTATTTACACAGAGTGTTTTATGAAAGTTGCTAAAAAAAAAAACAGCCAAAGAAAAAGGATGATAATAGTAATAATAATAAAAAAAACCACAAGATTCTTCTACGAACAATAATGCAAATATTTAAAATAATAATGACTATGTAATTATTTAAATAAAATATTTATATATTTAAATTGTTGACATAAAATATATTTAAAATAAGATGAACATTATATATATATATATTTAAAAAAATATATAAATATAAAAAAAAATAGAAAATTTATAATTAGAAAGGTCAATGAGCAATGAAAGTATTTACAATGAGCAATGAGATACTGCCTGCAATCATTAAATAATTATAAGAAAAAATTATTGTATTGTATTTAAAAAAATTATATGTCACATATTATATCTATCTAATATTATAATAAATTCTTATTTTCAAAGAAAATACAACATATTTAATTATTACATAACCTGCGTGCATATACATACAATAATCTTGAAGGCAAGTTGAAAACCGTGTTTTTACTTGTAATGTTTCCAAATCCATGATCGATAACTCATTGGATTCGGAATGACATCTAGAAAAATATATTTAAAAACAACAAAAAAAGAAAATTTATAATTATGTTTTAAAATGTTTTATAGCCATATAAATTACAAAAGAGATGAGAAAAAAAGGCATTTAGTTTTTCGCAAATAACTCAGAAACTAGATGAGTTAATTAAAATCTGAAAAGATTCTTAAAGAGGGGGAAAGTTCCTAAAAGTCAATTTTCGTATTTTATACCACTAGTAATCTGGCTGGCGTGTCGCTACACGATTCCTTTATCTTAAGGATGTTTAGCAGATCCATGAGGCGAAAAAAGTGTATGGAATGAACTCATTATTTCAATTAAATAAAAATTAAAATATGTTCCAATGCAGTTTCATTAAATCTGAGAATCTTTGCATGTAGATATGAGTTCAAACAGATAAATATTTTGGATTTTATTAACCTGTAACTCATGGTTTAATTATTTTAGAATACATTATAAGAATACAATATAATAATTTCGAATAAATTATTTGAGAATAGTTAGGTGTATAATTAATTATTTTTTTCACAAATTTAATTTATTTTCATATATTAATTAAGTAAAGACTTATTATATTAATTAAGTTAATTATTCTATCATAGGAAAAGTAGTCAACATCGTAAAATAGTTATACGTATACAATGTTGGTACAATTGTCAAAGATGATATATTGCGCTCTCTTTAATACATAATGTTTTTGATAACATAAGTTGTCAAATTAAATTCATAACATTTGAAAATATTTTTATATTAATTATTTAAATTCTTAAATTGTCTAAATCATGCCTGTATTGATGGTGGAAAAGAGTAATATCTCACAGAATTTATTTAAACGAATTAAAACGATTTCATAATTAGTAAAGTAATTGTTAGTGACTATAAGTCTCAATTGACGACGTATTACCAGACTTTCTTATACACTTATTAATTTTTCCATTAAAAACAACATTATGAGTCAGTTTTTAATGTTTTTCTCGAAAACCGTTTAGTAAATTATAATAAATTTATGCTTAATTTGTTTTCTAGAATACGTACAAATTACTTATTAGAAAAGTATGAAATTCTCGGTACCTTTTTTTTCAGTTAATAAAAATAAATTTTATGTTTGTAATTTGTGGTACCTTCTTATCAGTTAATAATAATACATTTCATATCTGATCAGCCAACGAATGACCATAAGATTACATGAAAAATACAGTTTTTTAAGATTTTAATAACTTTTATATATAGAGCGTACATATTGAAAATCAAATCCTCCTTATTTAACTTCTCAAAGAGTTAAAGGAACCAATTTCAAATATTTTGACCTACTCATCAAAAAGTACGTGATTTATATCAAAAATTGTTAAATATTACAAAATGAAATAAAATAATAAATAGTTTTTACAATTATACATTGAATTTAGTTCCGTATAGTGAATGAATAGTCATTATTCAATAGTAGTTAACGTGTGGCGTGGTGTACGTGCTAAATATCATATAAAAATTGAACAAAGATACTTTCAAATTATATAGGTAATGAAATAATAATACACCTATGATGACTGCTGATTACATATAATGTTTTTTAACAGAAAATACAATACAATCAATGTACAAAGCATTCCTAACCAATAGGGAAGATGCAATAAAAAGAATTTGCTATTTTACCCATCAAAATGTGTAACTATACACAATACCAAACAAAATTCGAAAATTAAATTAAAATTGATTCAAAAACGAATAAGTGACAATGACGTATGCTTGTATGAATACATGTTCATTTGTTATAAATAAAAATTGTTGTAACTTTTGATCGAGAAGGTGAAAGATATACAGAATTTCCTCTTAGGGCTTAGAACACTTTGACAAACATTGTGTAACAATTATATTGAAAACTAAATTTTTTTTAAATAGTTCCAAACATCCTTAAGTTATTTATTCAGAACATTTTTGAAGTTATATTTCTTTTGGCGCTTTTGGATGACAGTGAATTTGTGAGCTGCGTGCGCACGATGCTATAAAATTGGCATGATGAAGTTGGCTACAGAATAGAATAAATAATAAATATTTCTTTAAATGACTAAGTTAACTTATAAGTATGGAAACTGAATATACAATACTTAGTGTATATACTGTATGTAATATAAGTATGGTACATAGTATATTCAGACTAAACGCAAGGTATCTAACAAAATGTGTTTTTATTTTTAAAATCAATAAGCGAGTTGATGTGAAATATATTATTTTAGTAATAACCAAAATATTATTAATAATCAATTCTGAATCATTATGTATATTTATTATATAAATTTGTCATTTGCAAAAACTGTGTAAAAACTTTGAGAATGTTTTCAAATATTAGAGGTTAATTTTGTAAGTATTATATTTAGAAATATTACTAGAGAGTTAATTATTTTTTAATAAATATTTAATTATTTTTTTTGTCAAATCTAATTCTTAACATAACATTACATTTTTTTTTCAAACGCCAAAGAAGTATAACTTCTAACGCGTGTACATAAGTACAAACACACATTTTTTTTGTATTAATATCCACCTACAAGTTCGTTTGAACTATCTGTATATATTTAAATATTATTTAAAACATATGTATTTATTTCATTAAAATTATTGACTTTTTACTTGTATAGGTAATTTTTTAAAAGATTAGTATTTATGTAAATGTGTTTTATTATAGGTAACAGAACAGAGGTCTCATGAAGTCTTAACTGAACAGCTGAATTGAAGTTTAATATGATTATTTAAACAATTTTTTTTTTTTTTTAATTTGGACAATCACTTTCACTTATAATAATAATACTTGAGTCATTCTCAAACACTTATTCAATGTAAATATAAAGTGGCGTAATATTTAATGACAAATTTGCTTGATACGAATGAATTATTGTATGGTTTGGGATTGGTGTTTGTTACACCAGGGTCGATTGGATAGATATAATCTTAAGGTCTCATGTGACTCGATAATTTTGAATATTTAAATTTGTAACAGTAAAACAGTAAGATGATTTTGTTGGACAAGGCGCTGAAAAAAATAATCTTTAAGACTTAATCTATCTACTATAAAATAAATGAATACAACAACGAACAGAGTAAATTGTTTGTATACTCGGCATATGGTTGAGTAACAATGTTTGAACTATTTTAAATTATTAGGATTGATAAAACACTAAATATCCAGTATATACAGTTATATATAATATAAATAGACTGAAGAGATTACACATAATAAAATCCGTAGTTAACTACTAAGCAGGTTTAATGTTTTCTATTCTAAGTACAACATAATGACCATTTATCTCGATTTGCATTTATGATATTTGCACATACATTTTGAAGTTGTGTGAAAAAAGTGTTAAAACAAAAGTTGTAATTTTTTATTATCTACAACTTTTTTATTTAACTTTTTTCAATGGAACTTACCTTTTCCGGAAATCAAGAACCGCGTTTTACTATTAAAAGCTCACGTTCTTCCACTTGCCAATCTCAGATCACACGTAAATTATTTTTCCTTTCATTTTCTTTATTTTCTCTTCCGTTTCCAATGGATTTCATCCTACTATAATGTTTTTTAGTTTCAAAAGTTATCGACCCTGGTCTATAATAGACGTTCTTCTATTGAAAATAATAAACAATTTTAAGAAAAATGAAAATGCTCCTCATAAATAATTTACTAATTTAAATTATCAAAATCAAAAATTTAAAAATATATTTTATAAATGCTTATCATTAAAAATAGTTTATGTCGAGTATCGAAACAATAAACTCTGTTAGTTGTTATCTTAACTTGTTTTAATTAATATTGTTTTAACGATGACATCAAAATGTTTCAAATTAAAGCGCTTACAATTTCAGTTATTGTAACGCGGGGTAAATTTGATGAAAACTCGTAGGGAACAACATTTCCCTACGTTTTCAACATTTTCGTACGTATGAAATAGTAACAGTTAAATATAAAGAAAAAACAAAATAAATACCAGATAAAGATATGAATATAATTATTGCGTTTAAATTTCGCTAACCAAAATGAAATCAAATGTTAATAATTAAAAAATTATAAAACAATTTTATTTCGGTATTACATAAAAATGGAAAAAAAAACAAAGCAAAACATAAAAATTAATATTAATGAAAATAAAATTTAAAACAACATATTATTATATAATACAAAATCCATTAAAACATTTATATAAATAAATAATAAATATTACAACAACAAAAAAAGATGGTTTTTTTATTTATAAATAAAATAATTAGATTAATTTAACCTAAAAATTATGTATTTATTTTTTGTAAATATAATAATATTCTCATTATATTATTTAATTTGATATTTAAATATTCTTTATTATTTTATATATTTTTGATGGGAAGAAAGTTTTCTAATAAATATATATTTTAAAATAATTCGTTCAGTAAATTTTTATGCGTGCGAATTCATATATTTTATAAAATTATAGAGTACAAGATTTGAGTTTGATTAGAGATTCAAGCATGATAAAAAGAAGCGTGTGAACAAATACGTTTTTTTTTTTTTTGTAATTAAAATTGTAACTTTTGTTTTTAAATTCGCATATAATTGTTTTTTTATTCGTTTCCGACTTTTTATTAGCACTTTAAATTGAATGTTAACCTCAAGACATCTCATGTGCCCGATCATTTAACAATTTTTTGTTTGGTACCATAATTAAGTAATTAAATTCAATAAATTTAAAATATTCGATCACCAATGATTAGAAATCTAATTTTTCTAAGTAAATAACATGTGGCATGCACTCTCAAGATACTTAAAGTCCTTGTTTAAGTTTTCTAATAAGATTCACTTTCACAAGACTTTTAATGCTTTCCCAATATTCAGATTGTGAATGTCAAATTCAATTGTATTTGGATAACGGTTTTTCGACTCCAATAATGCATAAATATTTTTTAACATATCAAAATTTACAATTTAATTATAATACTCCAGAACCGTCGTCTGAGGATTCTCTTTATAAAATGCGGTAAAATATTTAATGTTAATTCTTACACAGGAAGTCCTTGTCGATTAGATCTGACCCATAGGTAATTAGAAATTAATTACCATAATTAATCAATGATGACTTAGGTGGAGTGGCATAACTGGAATTTTTATAACAATAATTATTAATAATTTTAGACAGTTAGCGTATTCTGCTCTAAATTCTTCTTCTTTCTCTTATATCGCGCTCTTCATTGGTTAATTATTGTAATTAATGACTAACTACTACGTATGGGTCAGATCAAGAATCGACAAGACTGACACATCCCTGTCTCAGAAATTTATTCTCAATCTGATCCAAAGAAAACGTGTGGTCTTTCACACACACTTAGTATTTAAATTTCAAATAAAAATTATTTCGAAATAGTTCAAACCGATTTCAATAAAATAAAAAAGTAGGTTTCAACTTTTACATATAATTTCCTTGTATCCAATTACCTTTGGAAGTCAACGAAATAAATTTTTCAGCAAGACTTATAATTGATGCTGACTGCGAAAGATAGTTGTTGGCCTCAAAGAAATTATTAATTGGAAAGTTGTAATGGGGCTGAATTTTTTGAATCCCGAATTTTAAAATACCTTTACGTTTCAAGGTCACTAAAACCCCAATTCCATCGTTTTAGAGGCATGCTTGATTACGTATGTATGTGCGTTCGTTAATTATCGTGTCAATTATCTCGGGATCATTTACTGATACCGACGTGAAACCACTTTAATTTGACGCGTAATTACGCCTTACTTTTTAGCAAATTATATATATTCTTTCATAATAAAAATACTCTCATGAGATTTGGGACAGTGTCTATAAAATATTCGTTAGAAAATAAAAAATATACCTAAAACGAATCATGCGATATATTAATTATTTCTATAAAATTATTAATATAAAAATTTGTAAGTTAATTACATCTTACAATTATAGTATCTACTATTTGAAATGCATTCAAATATGTCTGAGGGCAATGTTATTTGAAGGTAAAATTATTTGTATATACGGCCTTCATATTATGAACAACCAGTTATCATGCTAGATGAAGCCTATAGCTGATGTTTTGATTTGATTTGTAAACACTATAAAAAAACTTTCTTTAAAACAATGATCATAGTCATCGTCAACGTCATAAGGGACACACGGTATCGAATCTAAAGTATCGATATATTACTCATGAAAAGTATCGATACTTTTGAGTAGTATCGAAGCTCAACTCAAAATTAAAAAATAATTTTAAATATTTCGTTGTGACCAATTACCTTACTCAGTCGATGCCAATCGATCAAATCTTTAGCTAATTGACATCGACTTCGAAAGTCAATTGGTCACAAGGAAAAACAGATCGATATAGACCTCACGGAAAAGACCAGCTTTCATATAAGTAAAGAATTATGAAAATCTGTTCACCCAATCAAAAGTTCTGAGGTAACAAACAGAAGAAAATACAGTCAAAGCGAAAACCTCCATCTTTTTTGAAGTCGATTGAAATTATACTTCGTTCAATACCGTCTATGAATACTGATATAGTACTTTTTAACTTGGTACTTTTGCTAGTATATTGGACTCTCGATTATGCGACACTCAAGGGACCAGAGAAAATAATAAATAACCAAGAGTGTCAACTAACTCACACATATATCATTTATGCAAACAAGTCAGTACATTTATGCAAACAGGCCAGTACGTGTATGTAAACAAACTACAGGTCTGCGCATGATTCCAAATTATAGTGAGTAGAGAAGCCCGAACTTCAAAGTATTGCATGTTAGTCAAAACAGTATTACTTCATCTTTCCTATAACCGAGAAGACCAATTCAATATTGATTTATCGAGTATTTTTCAAGGGACTGGGAAAAAATTACAAATTATCAAGAGATTCAAATTAACAAGTGTTGAATTATCGAAAGTCGACTGTATATTACGTTTCGACTTGGTACTTTTACATTTATGAGTGCTTTTAAAAAAGAATCTAGTACAAAAGTATATTAGTTATACGCTGTACCACTGACAGTTGTTAAAGAGGAATAACAATGGCTGACTAGTTTTTTCAATTTTAAAAAATATAAAATTTATACAAATCGTCGATACACATGTTTTCCATATTATTTTTATCTACCGATTTTTAAAATATTTTATGTTAGCATAAATGTAAAACTGACAGTTCTTAAAGAGGAATTATTAATATTAGTAGTTGATACCAAAAAATATCGATACTTATATCGTGTCCCTAATAGACTTCGATGAACTATTAAATTATAATTCAATATTGATGCAGTCAGTCGTCAGTGTTCAATGTTGTTGTTATAAGTGAAAGTATTAGGTAATAGTTTTTATTTTTGTAAATAAATATTACTTATAAGTATTTTTTATTTTCATTGTATTTACACTTTGGTCTTTGAGTGACTCATTCAATCTGAACTGACTATTAAATTTGTATTTCCTATGTTTATATGAAATATATGAGGATTTAATATCATTAAATTTTATCTGAAATTTTTAAAGCTTAAAACGATTAAAGTAGAAAAATCTTGGTATGGAGGGAGTCCGCGTTACGTGTCTTACCAGAGACAACTACGAGGCTGACAAAGTATATCTTATAAATGTTACAGGAAAAGCAAATTGTTAGTTGACTTTGTCTAGGCTTACTAGAAACATCAGTAATAATTGATTGTAAATGAGTAAACACACAATTTAAAGTCAAAAATTAAATTTACTAGAAATTTTTTTTACTTATAAAAGTTCGCCAAAAAATTTTGAATGTCGACTTTGACGCACTTCTTTAGATAGGTCGATGTGACCTCGGTTAATGACGTGTATGTTGTGACTACAATGAACGCGGTGGGACGCTAAAATCAGTATTTTAAGCGTTGTGATCGCCAAGTGGAACGCAGTCGTATAACGAAACTCATACCACGAAATTTGAATAAAATTGGCTTTTTAAGAATAATTTTTCGTACCCGCATTTCTTATATAATAATTTGTTTACAAATCAAAGCAACGCATATATAATTACAAAAAATCTTATTATCACATACAATAATAAACAAATACGTATGTATAACTTTCAAATTTTAATTTTATATGTTGGTAAATCAATATATTGTTATCTAATAACTATTTGACAGCATCCAAACATACTACTAAATCACCCATATGCTTTGCTCTTATGATGATCAATATTAATTATTCAAAAATTACGCAGTAAATAATTTTATAAAAGTGTTTTAATACACTATCTGGGTGTAATTTTAATTAAGTTCACACTTAATTTTTATAGTCGATATATATTGGACATGCACGGTGAGATCCCAATGCTGAAGTAGCAAAAATAATAACTACTCATAACAGACTAAGCTGATTATTTTACAAAATGTGATTAGTTCTTGTAATATATTGAACACTATACATTATTATGAAACACATCTATTACAAGTTTTATGTCTATGGTAGTTAAATACTGGTAGTTCTAAATAGTTCGTAATTATACCAGTAGCTAGAGTCTTTGTTAGCATTAATGTTCAATAGCGGACACCATGGCGCATGATTTAATACAGTTAATACGCAGGAAAAAACTGTGAAATGTGAAAAAGTGATGGAACAGATGCAATTTCAGAACTTATTATTTGTACGTTTTCCTTAGACCGTCAGGAACTTTCATTACCACTAACCTTTGCATTACTATGAAAAATGAAAAAATTAGGGTAGTTTGCCCAACCTGAATTGTAACAGTTCTAAAAAAACTTTTTTATTGCAAAATTTTACCTCCGAAATCATTTCACCGGAGTTTGAATCCAAAGATGCTTTCATTATACAGGTTGAACAGAATGGGTGAGATAATACAACCTTGTCTGACCCCTTTCATATTTAGACGAAGTCTGGTTTCAATACAAATTTGCTATACATGGCAGATCGTTTCTGTCGATATCTAGATATTAAAGTTTTTAGATTTGTTTTTCATGATCGATCTTGTCAAAAGCTTTGAAATAGTGAAGGAAAAATAAATATCTTTTTGCATTTCGAAACTCCTCTTCATTATTCTCCCCAATTGTAAATAACGAAGCATTTCTTGTACCTACTCCATTTCTAAACTTAAACGCAACTTATTCTGTTTTGCGTCAATCCTGTTTTTAATTCTTTCATATGAAATTCTTGTTAGAATTTTCATGAAATGATTTATAATGTTTAGAGTTCGAAACTGGTCACAATTTATGACTTTATTCACTTTGGGTAAGGTAAAAATATTTGAGTACAAGCAACTGTCGGTACCTACCCTAATTTATAAATAACATTGAGTAGATCAGTATATACAGTTTTACCAGTTTTTTTTTTTGTGAACCTGGCACAAAATTTCCGATTCATTTTTTTTAATCGGGGTTAGCATCAGTTACTGAGTATAAAAGCACAAAATACGGACAAATTCCTGTGGAAAAAAACCATCTTGCAAAAATCTTTCAGGCAGATATTTCGAAAACTATGCACTTTAGTGCAAAAATAATTGAGATCATTATTATAGAAAATCTTTTAGTTCCTGTAAACTTTCATCAATTTATTTTCTACAACTTTTGTTTGAAACATTAGAAAAAAGTTTTAAACAAAAGTTGTTAAGAATTAATTGTTCATTAAAAATAGATAGGTGTATTTTATTGATTAATCCAATATTTTATGAGTTATCGGTTGTGATAGAAAAAGCCATTTATTAAAAAGGTATTCATAAATCATAAAGGGTATTTTATGCTCAAAGATTTTATGCTCAATAAGTGATCCTAAATCGTATATAAAAAAAAAAAATAGGATCGCAAATTTAGTGCGAGGTTAAATTCTATTTTGACTGTAGTGTTTCATTATTATGTAGTTTTAATGTTTCAGCTGTTCGTTATACCACAACCTCGAGCACTAGTACTACTGTAAATATTAATATTAAATTAATTAATAATCGTTATGATATCTATAAGTTGTAAATATTATTATTTATTTCCGCATTTTAATATAGTTTATTATGTTTTATGGTGATACATTATACTAATTAATATCTTACATATACGATTCGAGTGTTATTATGTATTGTATTTATTTATTAATTATTAATTTATTCTTTATTCCTCCAGTGTCCGATTATTATTCAATTAATTATCATATTTATTACGTTCCGTGTGCCATTTTCCGGGATAAGTGTTTTTATCGGTCACTAAAGCGTGAATTGTAATAAATTATTATAATAGTGTGAATGTACCATTAAGTATCATCTTTTTATTACTGCTATTATTGATATTTCTTCAACATTATTGTTAATAAAAATTTATGAGCTGAGTTTATAGAATTTATTACGTAAACGAAAATGTATTTTTATAGCCTACATTAATGTGATAGTTTTTGAAACATCATAGAAACAAACTTTATGTGTCCCATCTTACCGAAAGTAATGGCAATCAATTTTACATGGAATAACTGAATTTTGAAAAATATTATGTTTTGAATCAAACTTTAATAAGAAAGGAAATTCAATTCTCTATTAAAAAAAGGTCATATAAATAATGTCGAAATTTTGCTGGAGTTGAGAGTTATATCAAACAAACTAAAAAGGGTGCATTTTTACTCCTCTCACGAATTTCCGCTCTCTAATTTAATAGAAATGATATTGACTATTGCCCGAATACAACAATAAAAACCCGTGAACGTCTTTGTTCCTTATTTTCCTGTTTTTTAGACCATAATCAATAGCCTAGTATAATATTAATTTTCTTAAAACAATGTACATTTTAGAACCCATATTATGTTTAAATTTATTTAAAGTTCACTACAGTATATTGAATAATTTCCATTTTCTTTTATTCTAGGTATGACTACATCTTAATCGTCTTTTCTAATGATATCAAGTTAAATCTTCTCACTAAGGTAACACATGAAGCTTTTTCATTTTTAGTATTTTTCTGCAATGATATTACATTGCTTTAAAAATATTTGCCTATACTTACTACTAAATCTAAATATTATTTATTGAAACTTATTTATTTTAAACAAAATTACATTCAGTAGTGTAATTAAAGTTGCCTATATTAATTAAATTTTTAACATTATGTTATTTTTAGATATTTATAGACTATCGCCATCCAACGGTGTTGTTATGAAACAATATAAAGAAAACTTCAAATAAATAAAAACAATTCAAACAGATTGATTCATTTGTAATTATAATGAGCAACTAACAAGATGGATGCTTTCTCGTCTGTGCATGATAAATAATAAACACATATTTATAGCTTTTCGATTTTGGAATACTTACTCCGAATTGGGCTATTTCTTATATACTCGAGCTACTTAAAAATTTGACGTTTTTTGTATTACATAAGGTTCTGTTTCACCACAGGTTGGACTACTTGGTAAAAATTTTTCTGATAAACCTTTTTCCAATTTAAATTATTAGTGTTTAAAATAATTTTTTACCAGAAATTTTAAAATAATTTAGTATAAATAAAAATTTTATTAACTCTGGAAAATGTAAATTTATAGTTATATTCGTGATTTACAACGTTTAAAAATTTGTCATTTCGGTGAAATTCTGTCCCTGAAATTTGTTTTGTCACTTGTTTACTTCAGTTAATACCATATTTCATACCATAATACGATATTTCAAAAATACCATAAACTTTTTATATTTTTAAGTTTCGAAATAAATGATTTATATTATATGTACCATAAAACCATAAAAGTTTAATTGTTCTTTTCTTACCCGTTAATTTTGTAAGACTATTTGGTAGTAATGCAACTGCTTATACACAACTCGTATGTGTTCTTGCCTATATTTCATAAGTATTTGCAATATTTTTATATAAACAAACATACATTCCAAATGGTAACAACCAACACACCTTAAAATTTCTATCTATAAATTGTGTTCAACAAGATAATATTATCGACTATTTTATATTTATAATGCACCCGCCATATCATGTGTATCGTATGATATTTATTATACATCAATTGATTATTAGTAACCGATGAAAAAAAAGGAGGTCGACACAAATACTTTCTGTATTTTACTTCCGAGTTATATCTACAATATCGATATTATTGTATTTTGGATTTAAAAAAAAATTGTTTTTTTGCTCCGATTTCAGAAATTTTTATAATGTCAATGTTTTGGAACATTCTGGGCATTTTTCGTTATGTGTCCGTCGGTCTATCCGTCGATGAAACTAATTCAGATGAACGTGCATAATTACCAAGACTACTTGATAAATGTTTATAAATTTAGTTAAACATTAATAGAGGTGTTTGGGATGTTCCCATTTTAGAAAAATCTCGAACTATCTATTACCATTCCGAGGATATATAGCGTTCGAAACTTAATTCCCTTCAAACTTCAACTTCATTTTTTCATTTCAATGCTGATATCTCTTAAACCGTTCATGCAATTTGCATGTAATTTTATATGAACATGTATTGTATGTATATTTCATTATTTTCTTAATTAGTCTAATTTTGAAGACGATGTTTAATAACGAAATTGAATCGATCATTAATTTTTACGTTGAAATTTGTATATGGGATAAAATTTGTACATGGGATTAATTTGAATCCAAAGGCAATTTTGATTTTTACGTAAAAAGATTAGAAGTATACATGAGACAAAATTGTTTCCAATGGTCATTTTGTAGAATTTATGTAACAGAAAGTGAACAAATTGCACAAAACTCGTTAAAGGATTATATCCGCCGTGGAGGAGAAGATAATAGGTGCCATTATTCTCAGAAATGGTTTCGAATTCCGGGTGGGTATGTAATTTATACAGTTCTATTCTTGTGTCTGTTCTCGTACGACACAGTTTATTGAATTGGGACTTCGGATTTATTTAAAATCCCTTCCCATTACTTTTGAAAGTCTGCAGACAACCGCGGACACCGCGGATGTTTATTCGTACATCACGAGGAAGTATTGTGTCAATTATTGGCAGTGTATGTTTTCTTTTTATTGCATTTTAAGTCAGTGTTTTTTTTTTTTTTTTTTTGTTTAATTCTAAAAGTCTGACTTATTATTTGTACTTGTTTAAAAGATAATGTGTAGGCGTTTCGTTGTTTATAATCATTTTTAAATAGTTTGTAATGACGTCACACACAATATTCATACATAATGTAAAATTGTTTACACAATATTAGTGTACAAAATTTTATTTGATAATCAAGTCATTTTAAAAAAAGTGTACTTTTAAAAATGTTTAATATTACTTTATTGTATAATGTATGATTGTAATTTCCGGCAAATGTTCTTCTATGGCAGATGTAGTTCTGGTTTTTACACCCTTTGCAGCTGATTTTATAATATAAACTGTTACTTTTTTACGATTTATTTGTATGTTATTTTTTACGATGCATGTACGAATTATTACTACTACAGACTTAAAAACTAAATGTATGGACATCGTGCATCAAAATGTTTTTATTCGTTTCTATTGAATACTAGTTTATAAATCGCAGGAAAATCGCTATTAACTATGCTGTGACCTGTGCATACAGTTGCCTTAAGAGATGGCATTGGTGAGGGTTCAAGTAACCGGTCTTCCGTTGGTTCTGCAATCTTTTGTTCCAGCTAGTACTCTTTCTGGTAGTATTAAGCCGCTCTTCTGATTGTATTAAGTTGGTTCAAGGTATCCGGACAAACTTAATACTTCCAGAAAATGTAGACCAACAAAAAATTCAAATGCATCAAAGTATGGAAAAGCTAATGGGAATGACAATTGCCATTTACTGAATTTCATAAAAATCAATTTCTTAAATGTA
Source organism: Chrysopa pallens (assembly GCA_020423425.1). Taxonomy (NCBI): domain Eukaryota; kingdom Metazoa; phylum Arthropoda; class Insecta; order Neuroptera; family Chrysopidae; genus Chrysopa; species Chrysopa pallens. The sequence continues at coordinate 39,820,366 of CM035595.1, read as the reverse complement.
CGTCATATTACCCTGCTAATCGTTCAAAACAAGCCAGCCCACAATATTTTCTGGATATAATTGAATAGTGATCTAAAATTACCGATAACTTATTCCAAACAATTTTTCTCAAAGAGTAGTTTCGTAATGGAAATTTCTTGATTCCTTTTATTTATTTTCGATCTAATATCGCTTTTAGAACAAAATGTAGTATTTATCGAATTCTTTTCTCTTTGATAGAAAATTTTATATGAGAGCATCGGTAGGAACTTTAAAATTTTATCTACTTATCAATCCATAATTTTGTGGTTTATTATAAAGTGATTGAGTAGATATCAGTTTAACGCGAGTCACACCTACGTATCATCAGAGTGGGGAAAGGTTACGCTTTATACTGAATGATTGCCGAGCCCTTATACTCGTCCCGATGCTATGCGATTGTTCCTCCAATAGTTCCACAAAGTTTGCGATTTTCGTTTCGAATCTGTTTCGCTACTATAAATAAAGCCCGGGAATAACGTTACATATGGTTGGAGTGGAATTAAGTAACGGCTTCCTTTTATCAAGCACAGTTTAATGTAGCCTCTTCAAGAATTAGCGCCACAAGCAAACTCTTGGTATTAGTAGATGAAAGCCATGCCAGAAAATAGTTATAAACAGACGTTCTGAGTTAGAGAAAACAAACCTTTTTTACAGACAATGATAATGATATATTAAAAACGACAACACGCGTGTAAAGTCGCGAACAACATTTAATAAAAAATAATTTGATAAATAACTCATTGATATTTAATTTTAAATTATTTTTATCATTTAAATTAATGGTTTTTCCGTAATATACTTTGGTTCGTAGATATATATTTTTGAACTATATAATTGGGTCGTAACATTTTCAACATATTTTATTATTAGACATATTACTTTAGTAAAATACGGAACATGAACACTAATCTTTTTTAATGGCCTAGAAATATTGTCTTGTCATAATTTTTTTCAAATTATTTATAATTTCTTCAATAGGTTTTTTATTTTGAAAAAAAAATTAAATAAATAGGTGAAGGTAAGCATGTGTACCAAAATTGAAATAAAAAAATTATTAATCGTTTGTTTTATTACCAATATTTTTTATTTGTACGATCTGTAGATATGAAAACAAGGTTGTCTTAAAATTTATAGGAAATTCTTAGGAGGTTTATATTCTTACTTCATGAATCTAGGTGAATATAATTTTGAAGAATTGAGACCATCCAAAAAAAAATTAACGACTTGAAAGAAGTGCTTTCTGCCCCGATGCTGTCGGATACATTTTTTGTTGCAGTTTTTTTCGACCAGATCTTGTTCCTAAACAAGATATAATTTTATAAAAATAATAATTTCACCAGTATCTAAATAAATTAAATTTGTAATAAAACATTCAAATTCCTGAAAATATAATTATTTGTTCAATTGTTTACATGTAAATTATATACCAAATGCCTAGCAAAAATATTTGAATAATTACAAAAAATGATATTTAATTGAAGTTATTGGGTTGAAAATTGTAAGAATGATTGAAAATATTGCATTAGTAATTATTTTTAATTGCAAAAATAAAAAATTCATTTAAAGTTTGTTATTAAATTATGAGAAATTTCCGGTGGCAAATAATCATAAACCACTCACAGACTTATATATCATTTGATTGATAGGGCTTTTCATTTTAATTTTCGATTCGTTTTTGTTTCGGACAGAATGTCAAAAAACTAATGTAATAAAATGAAAAGCAAATATTTTCTATCTTTGTCAAACTTATTGTCAACAGTACGAAACAAATTTTAAAATGAAAAGGTCTATACGGTAGTAATTTTTAACCATAGAAACAAATGAAAACATTTTGATCGCTCTTGGGATTAAAATTATTAAATTTAAAAACGGTTTTCAGTAATTTTGAAACTTTTGTTAGCTTTTACACAGTTACTTTTTTAATTTGCCACACTCTTGTATGTTTTCAATTTATGATTCTCGATATAATGAGACCAGAAAACAAAATTTACCATTTTATATCTTTTTCTTAAATTAAACGAATGGTTTAGCAAAATGGTTTAACTTCGCACAGAACATGTATAAAATCCATTTTTCTTATCACTTTTTACTGTATAAATTCCAATAAATTATCATAAAAAATAATTTGATATTTTGAAAGATTGAATAAATAAAATGCTTGTATTTATTTTTTTAATAGTTGATTACAACCAATTACTTTAAAATGTACTGTGTGTTTAAGTAAGTACTTCAATAAGACCTTGAATTATAATATGTATATGTAAAAATCTTCATAATTGTTTATTGTTATTATTTAGTCAGAGCCGGCATGGAGCACAGACTGACAGACAGACAACAGGACGTTTTAATTTTAAGTATTTGTTGAGTCATCACTTATTTTAATGCAATTAACAACTAACTATTTATTGAGTATTTTTTTTATTCAGGCTTTGCGGTTTTTTATTAAGCAGAATAATGAATAAATGCATTCATAACTAGATTATAATTCTCTGTGCATTATACGGAATAAATAAATTTATTTTAATTAAAATTTTATTATATTTCCATAATTAGACTCACTTTTTACTACGTTACTTTACATAGACTGGGCTGACTCAGTGGCCAAGTAAGCCGGTCATATAACACTTAAAGCACTAATACCTGCACGCATTTGACTACTTAGACGGGATTCGACGGGATGCGGGTTCGAATCTAGACAGCGGCAGTTTGATCAATTATTATAAAATAATCAAAAAATGGGCAGTTGATTGATTGCACAGTCGTTGTTTGATTAAGAACGAAGTATCTGGCTCCATTAACAACTTAAAGGCAACTTTGCCTTCAGGTGAAGGAGTGTTCTAAAATAGAGTACAGAGGACCAAAAGGTTTAGGTATAAGGGACGCGGTTGCGATTCCCCTCTTAATATACTATCTACATAGACTGGACGCACACGGTCACACTAAGTATATATTTTTAATTAAACAGTAAGAATTCTTCATAAAAAATAAGTTTTATTAATCAAATATACTTATGAGAATGTCTGATGATGTGTTCATATAGACGGTGCTTACTGAAGTATCGTCAGAATTCCTGAAAAGAGTTTCTTATGAACGCATGCTAATGTAGCTTTAGAATTTATGAAGTAGTCGCTTGATGTACGCGGTGGGGGTGTGTTTTCTGGAGTTGACTACCCGAACGCCAGCCAGTAGCAGGCACCAGTGGAGGGTCGCATTAGTTATATGATAAGTGGGAGAAAAGCGCTGGACGCCACTTTTGCCCCAGGCGACAGATAGTGTAGATCCATCTCGGCAAATATCCGATGGTATGCACTTGCATAAAAATTTCACTGATGTTTGCTCAGAATTTCTTACACGAATTTCAGATAAATAAATTAAAATAGTTAAGACAAAAAATACAACCGACTTAAAAAATAGAAAATAATTTTAAAACTTAATTAATTTCCTAGTAATCAATTACCTTTCGAATACGGCGCTAACCATTTCTCATCTTAATATTCATTCTTTTGCGCAAATTTGGAAAGGTCAGAAAAATATGATTTCAGTGTTTAATTTGGAATTATTTTAAACTTTTTACTGCATTCTTTTACAGAGAAATTAAAAAAATTTTTTCTTTTTTATAAAGAAATTTTATGTTTAAGCTATATATAATACAAACTGTGTCATGACCTTACAGGAAATAGGATATAATTATACCACTATATTTTATCAATGTCACAAACATCACACAGATTAGAATTTATTATTCAAAAACAAAATAATAAACATAAAACTATACCTAATATCTATCCCCCTTTGTGTGAGCTATTGCATATGAGCTATGTTGTTGTATCTTTACATCTGACATCACGTGACTAAAAATCATTATTATTATAAAAAAGCTCTTTCAACCCTTAAAATAATAAAATTTTTTATGACCTAAATATAAAATTGTATAGGACGACACACCAAGACCAAACAAAATTGTTAAACCCGGTAACTCAGTTCGTAAAAATTTCGACTAGGGTTGGAAATTTGATTATCGTCGTCGCAACAAAAATACAAAATTTGTGATAGTTTTAAAGTCCACCTTAAGTAACACATTGAGAGTGTTTCATTGACATGACATCTTTGACTGATTCATTGACCTGCTAGGCGCCATTCCTTTTAAATGGAACCGTATATTTTTTTATTGCAGATTTGGATTTTCTAAAGATACAAATATTAATTATAATAAATTTATAATTTATAGATCTGACGAAAAAGTAGTAGACATTTTTTTTACAACAGTAATTTTTATAGAAAACTAGAACTAAAAGAGATAAAGATTGCGTAGCTTTTAACACAAAATCAAGAATTAACATTTACTAATATAATATAGTCTTATGGTGTTCCAAAAAAGTTTTTCGAAACTGGGTTGAACCACCTTAGTATGGATTGTAAAGTCCTTACGTATTCGTATAACGTATTATTTTTTTAATAAAAAATTTCTGTCAATTTTTACATCTATGTTGTTAAAAACAATTCATAATTTTAAATATTTGTTTAGTCATTAATGATAAAACCGATATTTTATGTATACCACATATTTAACTAGATGAAACTCGATTTTCTGAATCTAAAGGTATTTATATGAATAACTTGATCCGTAATTTCTGGTGGATGCCACGCTGTCTATGTATTTATTATAAAAGGAATTTTATTAATTAAAACACATTTTTATATAATAATCAATTTTATTATTTTTGTACGAACAATAATAAAGCCATTTTGTTTTATTGTTTTGATCATAAATTTAAAAACAAAATACATCTGCATTATTTTTAGTTGAAAAATAAATTTATTTTATTTTTTTTTTTTTTTTTAAATAAAAAAATATTATCTTATAAATAAATTACTTACCACTTTTTCATTTTAATTTAAATAAATTAAATTTTTATGGAAAATTAGTTTTTTTCTGGGTTTTTGTTTTTGTGGGTAACAAAAAATATCTGCATGGCAGTGTTGACTTTAAATTAAAAAACTATTTGACTTCTTAATAAATTCTTAAAAAAACTAATTTTTCACAATATTTTCAGTACATGATTTTTTTAAATATAAATTATTAAATTAGAAAAACAATTACAAAAAAAGAAACATAATTAGGAATACATTTACCTGAAGAAAAATCACCCAGGCCCTTGTAAATAGAGTGTGTCCTTTGGTTTAAATATTAACTGACTCCATATTGGCCACAATCTTTTCAAATCATTAATTTTTTTGTTTAAAAGTTTCAAATATTTGTATTGTACCTAATTGAGAAGACGTCAAAGCTTTTTCTACCCTTACATTTTGACCGGCTTTTTTTCCTATACTTAGTTTAAACGAACGTCAAAATTACATGTTTAATAGAACTATTCACATGAATGTCAATTCATAAAAGGTACGTTAAAATCAACGTACGCGAGTCTCTTATCCTAATTGAAAGAATAATTAGTCGGCAATATTTTTTTTTAAACAAAAAAAAATATTAGATCTCACTTCTCATCAAAATTGAGAAACACTGATTTTAAACAAAAACATGCAATTTACGACATTCTAGGAAAACAAAATTTGAAATATTTTCATTTCTCTTTTTTTTAAGTGATTATTTTATTTATTTTTTAAGTCACAAAAACAAATAATTCGAAAAAAAATAAAAATAAACGAATTAATTTAAAAAATTGTTTGTAAAATAAAACCTTGAAATGATGTAATCGTACGTAAATCATAAAAAAAATTATGCAAATTTCTTTAAATTTAATCCAAGGTTTATTAGTACCAGAAGGTTTTGTACAGTAAGGGTAAATAAAAAAAAATAACAGCCTTTGAAACATGCGAAAAAATAGTACCGAATTAAATATCTTTCTTATCTTCGTTTTACATCAAAATTAATTCGTTTATTTTATATAATTGTTTATTTTTTAAATATAAAAATACTTAACATAAAATATACATTTTTACCTTTTTTTTTTTTACGACATAAATGACCTTTAAGTTTTTAATTCAATTGTAAAGGCACTTATTTGTCCGTTTTATTTGTGTTTTGGAAAACATAAGTACGTTGGATTTATTTAAAACTGTAAAATACATCATTTAATAAAATACCCAAATTCGAAATTCATTTTTTTTAATTTACAGTTCGCCGAGATAAGGCATTTTAATTGGTTTAAGAGCATTAAATTGTAGAAGTTTCTTTTTTCTCACACTCAGTAAATTTCTTAAAAAACTTAATTTTCGAGGTACCGGAAAACATTCAATTGAGAAATAAACACGAAAATCAGTCAATTTGTTCTGTAATGTTTCAAAAAGTTATTTTATAAAGATACGCATTTCTATTTCAGGATGTCATGCAAAATTTTCAATATTTTTTCCAATCGAGCAATTTCGAATCCAATGACTTAAAAGAAAAATTTGTCGATTTGTTTTTCTGCAAGCAATAACGAAAAAACTGACATAAAATGCTATATCTAAAAAAAATCATAACCTAATTTTGGACTTATTCTATTAATTGAGTATTTATACGCATTAAATAAATCATACTTCATGTAATTTGAACGGAAAAAGTTTTCAATTCACATGAAATAAACTATACAAATATACAACACATAATATAAATAGTTTCTTTCCTATAAGCTGAATGTAGTTCAACAAAAAAATAGCGACATTTTTTAATTCCATGTAATTTGAACGAGGAAAAAGTATTTCAACTTACATGAAAAATACTATATTGTAAATATAAATTCAACATATAAAGTTTGTTTCGAATAAGCTGAACATTATTCAAAAATAGTTTGTTTCCTATAACTTGAACATAATTCGACTTGTGCGGCACGTTAACGCAGACTAAAAATTAAGTGCATTTTGTACGTTAAAAAAAATTTATAACTTCATATTTTTTGTGGTTGAAGATGACGTTATAGTTTCTTCTAATAAAGTACGTTTACGTTTCGTAACACTTGGGCCAGTAGAGCTGCTACTACCAATAGGTGATCGTCCAACAGACGCACGTGTTGTGACGCGTGTTGTTGATGACGTTGAAGATGTATCTCCACCTGCACCTGATGAAGTAGAAATATTCAATCGAGCTTCTTCACCTTCTAACAATTTTCGATACGCAGAGATTTCTAAATCTAATGATATTTTAATATCCATTAAATCTTGATACTCTTGTAATTGTTGGGCCATTTCATCACGAAGACGTGCAAGTTCATGCTCTAACAATGCTAAATCTTCTGTATGGCGTAATCGTTCATCTTCTAATGTTTTCTCTAAGTCACGAATACGTGCTTGTAATGCACTATTTGTGGTTTCTAATTCATTAATGCGATTACTTAACGTTTCCATACGAACACGTGTTTTGCGAATCTCATCCATAGCATTTGATGTAGCGTTTGAATTTCGTGACGCGGCATTTTGTAAGTTTTTGATTTTACTTTCGTATAACAATTCAATTTCAGCACGATTTGCGCAAATTTGTGATTCATATTGATCACGTAATTCTTGTAAAGCTTCTTGTAACTTGGTTTCATATTGTTGCGCTAATCGCCCATCAATTTCGTTAATTTCAGTTTGACGGCGTGTACGAGTTTCAGTGATTTCTTGTTGATGTATTTGATCTTTAAATGCACACTCTTCACGCAAACTTTGTATATTATTTTGTAAATCAACACGTGCTAAAGTTTCCTCTTCTAAAGCTTTACGAAGTTCATCAACTTGCTTACGTAATTTTGCAAGTTCTTTTTCAGCTTCCTTTAAATCATCGATTAATTTTTTACGCTCATTTAATGCTTGATTACAGGATGATTGTAAACTTTCGATACGTTGTTCTTGTGATCTTACTGTGTTATTAGCGAATAATAAATCTTTTGTTTTCTTATCTAATTTCGCTTTTAAATCCTCATTTTCTTCATATAATCGCTTACAATCAATTTCTAATTTTGCTTTTTCTTTAGCAGTTTCATCGAGTAATTTTCGGGCATCACCTAATTCATGTTCGTACATAGATTTAATTTTGGATACTTCACGTGTGACAGTTATTTGAGATGATTGAACTTCACGTGTTAAACGATTATTTTCGGTTTCCAAATGACGAACCTTATCGATGTAAGATGCAAGCCGATCATTTAAATTTTGTAATTCAACTTTTTCTTGTAATCGACTTTGCCGGGTTGGACTTAGTGGACTTCCTGCTCGATTAGAACTACGTGATGCACTTCGTTCACTTCCGCCTGTATTATTTAACGGAGATGATGTTGATGTTATTGTTGTTTTACGACTTATACGTGACGTCATTTTGAAGCACACTTTTTGATAACAAACAAATTATAATAAAACAAACACTTCACTGACACACAAATTTTTTTTTAACAATGGGAAGCAAATTGCGTTCTTCTCTAGTAGAAACTTACTTTGCGACTGAATTGGATACCTGGATCAATAATTTAGTTATATTCCAGTTTTCGCGTTTTGTATACTACTATGCTGGTGATCTCATCAGCTGATATATTTTATTTTATTTTCTTTCTTTATTTAACCTATACTATATATAATATTATCGTCCTCACTTTATTAAAATTCAGTATCACACATACTGGCTATGAAGTTCTTACCATACTTTTGTCGTGTTATAACAGTGGTCGTCAATAGAATTCATACTTTTTTTTGTATATGTATTTTCTAAAAATATTTTTTGACGTAATATATTTTTTTATTCAATTAATCAATAATTATTTATCTGTCTCTCTTTTTACATTATTTTTGGCTGAACTAGAAATAAGAGTGACATTAAAAAATTGACTACAAAAAAAAATTTCATAACCAAGATGTTTTTTTTTACAATAAATAATTTTTGATGTTTATGTTAATTATATGTGATTAAAGAATTTTTTTATACTAATAATTCAGTTTTATCAAGTTTTTCATGATTTCGTTTTATTTATATAAGCAATCTTTATTAAGTTTATTTGTTTATTAAGTCAAATTAAGATGTTTTTTTTTCTAAACATATTGTCATGGTAAAATTTGTAAATTTGTGAAGGTTATTCGTGATTTTCATATTATTTGTGTGTATTTACACGCTAACTTTTAAATAGTTACACGAAAACTAGATATTAGTTAATTGAACTTGTTTGAATTTCGAGAAAATTCTTTTTGGAATTTTTTTGATTTTATCGTTTTGCTAATCTTTATGATTTTTAGTGTAATCTAACTTTTCAAAACGAATGAAATCTAATTTGTTTAGGTAAGTAATTTTTTTTAAAATTATTTCTTTCGCTTTAAAACAGTGCTATTATTTCCAGATTTCCTTTTTTTTCATTCTGACGTTACGTGACGAGAAAATATAATTTTTTTCAATTTTTACAAATAATCCTAAATACTTTTTTAATCTATAAATCACTTGTAATTTTTACTTATCCTTAAAAATACAAAAATTATAACTTGATACCTGTAAAATAGAAATAATTCTATAAATTTCAATAAAAATCAGATCATTAACACCTAAAAAAACACAAAGTATGATATAATTGAATTTTACTATCCATGAGATGTTCAAAAAGCCAAAAGCATCTTTTTCTACTTGTTAAATGCAAAGGATCTTTTTATCCGGATTTTCCTCCTTAAAATAATATTTAAATATAACAATACTTAAGCAGAAAATTACATATATTTTATGGGTTCTCTCCTCCCATAGTTCAGCTTAGATTTTTAACTAATCCTAACTCAACCTCTGGGTTTATGATTGCTTTGCTCATTATTTACATAAATAATACAAAAAATAAACTATGAAATTTGTATTTGTATATTTTCATCCCCTCTACTATCCGAAGGGAGAGTGGGTAATTTTTGGTCACTAGTTACTTAAGTCTTACGTGACAACAAATGAGAGTCTTACAATAGAATAATTATTAATTGAAAGAAATTTTCCCAATAAATTTCGCGAAATATGGATTTATTTATTTTTTCTTAGTTTTGGAATCGGGTAAAACTATTAAAGATTTAAATTTATATGTTATTGAATACTTGAATATTATTATTTTATATAACAAATTAGCGTCAGTGCCACTGGATAAATATAAATATAATGCAATATTGTCTCAGGTGAGTAATTATACGATTTCAATTAATATTTTGAATGTTATTTGGACACGAAAGCTTTTCTTGGTACTTTATTTTTATAAAAGTAATTATTCCATTTCAGTAGAACTAACGGCACTTCTCTGAACATATAAGTAGACAATAAATTTTTTAATGTTTTTGAAATTTATAATAAATTTGTATAAACTTTAGATTAAATTTATGATACCCTCATATATTTCATATATATTTAGTGTTGTCAAAAATCATGACAAAAATGTCGAAGACTTTTAGAAGATATTTCAAAAATTGAAACACCAGAAACAGAATCTTTATTGGATGAAATGTCACATACAAAACTTAATAAATTCACCTTACTAATACGCTAATCAAGTATATGCCATCTTGTGTTCTATTTTCAAATCCGTGATTCCATAAGAGAAAAAGATATACAACTATGTTTTGACAAACAAAAATAATATAAACTATTTAAAAATTTTTTATTTTATAAAAAATTTCTGTGAAAATATTCTTTTATATTTATGTCTCAACAGTTTTACAGTTTTTACGGTACAGTTTTGCGATAAACTCCACGTCGCAAGAGATAACTCAAATTAATTTAAAATCATTTTTACATTTTCATTATTGAGTGGTAAATGTTTCATATTTACCACTCAAATGTGTTTCATGGCAGTAAGATTTTTGGGGACACAGTGATTGAATTATAAATCATTCTTCATTTGTTTGTGTTAATCTTTTCAGGAAAAGATTTCCCATGCTACATGATGTCGATTGCACCTGATTCCGGTGTAATTATAATTGTCTATATTTTCTTTTTGGGTAAAGTCATATATTTTCTTAAGGTTATAGGGATGGCTTTTTCATCCACATAGTTTAAGTTTTATTTCAATAGTTTTTCAAATTTTTTCATTTCCTAAACAATGTATTATTAAATATTGTAATCTCGATGTGATTAGTATATAAGATGATGTATTATAAATAAAGCTCAGGCTAGGTGCTATAGTTTTTATGTTGACTTTTTAACTATTATTATGATGTAAATGAAGACATTGTGATATGTTTTGTGCTTCTACGGCAGCAAAGCGACGGGTACCAGTTAGTACGTATATATAACAATTGAATTCTAATGACGTATGTATAATTTAAAAACTGAATTATTTAAATTTAATATTAATTGCGTTGTATTCATTCACTTAAGTAATTGATTTATTAAAATAGATTCATATTAGTTAAATAATAAATTAAGAATAATTGTATTATTATATTTTATTAAAACTCACACTATTTGCTTTCAATCTAAATAATTAAATTTAACTTTCAAATTTCTAAGATGTTTTGGTATTGAGAATAGGCAATCTAGACCAGTTGAATAATCTAGTATACTTCAGTGATAATACGATTCGAACTAAAATTTACATCTCACCTCTGAAGTAATAACATCGAAGTCATTTTGATATTTTTTGAACAGTCTGTATATATTTCCAGAATATCCTTATTGAGAAAATATGTAGTATACAAACTTAAGAATCTTCTATAGTATAAACGCCTACGTATATACAGTTATTTATAGATATGACGTACGCCCGTGCACCCTGTATTTAATAATATATTTATTTATAATAATGACTCATAACGGAAATATTTGTTTTTATTATAAAATTGAGTATCACTGGTTTAAAAACATTGCCGATGCCGATGTGTATGTTGTGTTAAACTGTCTTTAATATGACAACAAATATAATTAAAAATTTATTTCGTACTTTATGAAACGATTACTTGAAGGAAAAAAATGTATCTGAAGTAGTAACAAATGTTTGGTAAGAAAAGATAGTGTTATACAATGAACCTTTAGATAAACAAAAATAGAGATACTTTTTAAATTAAGCTTAATGCAATATAGTCGAGTGCAATTAGGTTTTTACGTCGGAGCCCAATTATAGTGGATGGATTTCAATGTTTAAGGGTGTTTTGAATTCCCTATACTATATTATATAAAAAGTTTACTAGTTAAAACTCTCCGCTTTTTATTTTGTTTCTCCAATGGTTTCTCAATGAAAATAACGTTATTTCAAATCTGGTATATTCCTTTATACTTTATATTCCTTTATAGAACGAGATCTGCGCATTTATAATCACATTAGCATATTTGGTTTGGGGGTCTTCGACTCATTTTATTATTTGTTTATTTCTGGTAGGAGGCTATCGATCAGAAAATCCAAGGTCGATCTGAAAATCGATTTACTTACGATATTGACCATAAAAATGATATAAAAGTGAATTCACGGTAATAAATATACAATAATACACAATTGTGTCTATAGTTTTCTTAAAATTTACTATGGACTTTGGATGATTTTCGAATATTAGTTTAAATCAAAATTGAAAAAGCCTTCTAAACCTTGAAAAACAATTCACTTTTTTTTTTTTTTTTATAAATTATGCGTTGCGATGCGTCACAGAACTTTCTTTTACTATTTTATATTTTTACTATAATTATTTAGTTATTTTTTTTTGTCAACAATGATATTTGGCTAACTGCTTAGAAAAAAACTATGTTTGATTATTGAATTTTTTATATCTGACTTCTTGATTTGACCATGTGATTGGTGTAATCCCTTTACATTTGAAATAAAGATAATATTGTAAAAAGAGAACATGATATTTCGTTTGTAATAGTTATTTTTAACTTAAACACACGGTATAAATTTGAAAGACATTGATAGTTTTATTTCAGCGATGTCGTCACCGAACTCACTACGATGAGATAGTTCAAATCATGGTACGATGCGAGTAAATAATGTGAGTATTAGGACATGGCCATCTATGACGTAATCTCTCCAAATACTCTATACAAAGTCACATAGAGTAAAAGAGAAAGAAAGATAGAAAAGTAAATATTGACAAAAAACTATTGATAAATTAGTTGGTGAGGTAATCTACAATTATTTTACCCACGCGGATTTGTACTGCTTCGTGCAAGAATGATATTGTTTTTGCACTCTGTTTAATCTTCCCCCACCCCTATTCAGCTGTTTATTAAATGAGGTCATAATTAAATTTGCACTTGGCACATGAGATTTTGTACATACGACCTTGAATTTGAAAATGTTATTTAGATCATTGCGCATGCTAAATAAGTTTGGTGAGTCATAATTTAAATATTTTGAACTGGTTTAATCTGGATTTTGCAAGTTTTGAATTACGTGTTATTATGGAAAATAAGCCGATTGAAACTAGTTTAATTTAGTTATCGTAGGGACCGAATTTGAAGATTTCTAAGCTTTCTAACGAATTACGTTAGATTATACTAGTTTTATTTAATTAATGAGTAAAAAGAGAAAATTTTCGTTTGGCAGACGTTCAAAGAGTTTTTTATTGCGCCGATTTCAACTTTTACTAACGTTATGCTTGGCTTCGTTACGTAGAAAAAGTGTTTTTTTATCTCATATCCAATTTCCAATTCAATCGGCCAAGCCGCCAGAGACATAATCAAGAAGTAAATGTATTCGATACTGGATGTTTTCATATAACAAACAAGTGGAACAAATCGTAAAATATGAACTTAACTTCGTTAGCTTATTGCGTATCCATATTGTAACTCATTCGTTGAATATGTGCCGGACACATAGCTATGTAAGTGAACATATTCTTATATCGCTAGGAAATGTTGTATCCATTACTAGTAGTATATTTTTTTATTTTTCAATTGAAGCGTCTTTACTTCACAAATAGGACACTGCAGTTATTTTTAAAAAGATTCCAAAAAATTTTCTTTTTGTTATCTTTGATACAACTGGCAGTTTATCATGGATATGCCTACTTAAAATATGATATTCGGATAATACAAATTACAAGCGGGTATTAGCTTGTCAATATAGTAGATCTGTTATTTACCAATTTAGTTTGCCTATGCGCCTACAGATAGCTTAAGTTTGTTGAAATAATATTTACATACCGATTTTGTTCTCTCATACACCAACAGATGCGTTAGTGTTTAAGTTCCCAACAAAATGATATATTAAAAACAAGATATGGACGTTCAAATGTCGTCAATAAACAAAGAGGGAGATGTGCTTTGTATGACATTACTACTGTATAAAGATAACTTGTTAAATTTTTTATTTTAAGATAGAAATTTCAAATAATCTTTATATGCATTAAACTTCTTTGTTTTTTAATCCGTTTTAATTTAATTTTCGAATTTTCTTGTAGTAAAGGGTATTTGACCAATTTTTACATAATTATAACAAAGGGAAATATTTGCTTATGACGTCACTTGTTAGCATGCCCATATAGATTACATGTTAAACATGTTTTAGGAGAAAAGAGATGAAAAATAATCCTTGATAGCTTATTACTTGTTTGTTTTTGACTCAATTTTAATTGAATTTTCAAGTTATGGTATTGAGTATATTCTCGATGTGAAATATAGCGAAATAATCAGTAAAATAACATATTGAATCAACATAACACATTTAATTGTATCAGTAATAAATTCAGTATCAATAAAGTATGCCATTAACAAAATTAAAAGTAGACAAACTTCATATTCATATAAAAATTTGAGAATAAGTTAAATTTATTCACTACACACCTGGTTTAAATACTTATTAAGTGCTTATTACACTCCTTATTTTCCCCTTATGAGTATCACACCTACAAACATAACCTTTTAAGGTATAAAGAAATGCATTAATATTTATTACTAGAGAAGTGAGACAATTTATTATTGTTGTTTTCTCTTTTTAATTTGATTATTTATTGCATAATAAATATAATTATAGCGTACACTACAATATGTAGCTCTCAGCAGTATACATAAATGATATTACTTTAAATTCTCTTGTATAAATAATAAAGTTAATATGGCGTTATTGAGTTAATAGTA
Organism: Chrysopa pallens; assembly: GCA_020423425.1. NCBI lineage: Eukaryota > Metazoa > Arthropoda > Insecta > Neuroptera > Chrysopidae > Chrysopa > Chrysopa pallens. The sequence goes on along the minus strand of CM035595.1, from coordinate 39,805,365 downwards.
TGGCGGATTGGTTATGTATATGTTATGATGTCATTGTAGTAAATATAATTATGTTGAAATAAATTCATTTAGTTTAGGAACCAATCAACATTGTTTTGAAGTATGGTATAAAACAATTAACCTCCTATTGTGACAATATAATGAATATTGTGTTCTCACAATATAAAATGACATAACCATATTATGACCGTGTTCGAACCATCAAGAGCTTTTATCAATTATTAAGCAGCGTACACACGTGTAACATTTGTTCGTAATGTACTTTTATGTGTTATATGTTACGAGACCAATGGTTTGTAGATGTTGCAATGTTACGATGTTGCATAGCGTTCCATCTGTTTGCCAAGCAGAGTACATTCACTTTAAGTATTTGTTTCTGTTGAAAAATTTTAAAAAATTGTATTGTATTTTGTCCCCCAAAAATAACTTCTGATAAATACATTGAGTCGAAATGAATGTAGTAACTTCAACATGTTCTTTTCGTGGAAGAAAATGTTTTTTGTCTTTGAAATATTTAGATCAAGCAAGACAAAGGCCAAGACTATATAAGCAAGACCTAGGTCAAGACTCTATGTATTTGAGCAAGACCAAGAATATCCCTTGCTCTTGGCCTTGCTTTGCTCAGCACTATTTTGCAGAAGTTAGTAATTACAAATAACTCTGAATTTCATTCTCACAACCCTTGCACAATGTGCGATTGAAGTCAGAAGGAATCAAAGTATAGTTTCTTTAAAGGGTAGGCAGGCCAAATCAATGGACAGATTGTCACACCTATTCGAAAGTATTACATTTCCAGTTATAATAACGAGCCGCAGCTTATAGGTAATCACGGTAACTGAGGGTGTAACTGCAGTCTTCAGTTCTGTTCTAGCTAGCATTATGTTTCATATTTGAAGAAAATGAGTTTTGAGCAAATAAAGCTATTGTATACATGAAGGTCAAAGAAATGGATTCAGATCATGGGACATACATGGGTGATAATCAAGCACATATCTATGTCGGAGGAATCATGAAGGACTCTAACCTCCCTTGACCACCCCATAGATATGTGCTTGATTATCACCCATGTATGTCCCATGATTTGAATCCATTTCTTTGACCTTCATGTATACAATAGCTTTATTTGCTCAAAACTCATTTACTTCAAATATGAGACATAATGGTAGAACAGAACTCAAGACTGCTGGAGACTTGCCCCTCAGTAACCTTGATTATCTATTAGCTGCGGTTCGTTATGATAACTGGAAATGTAATACTTTCTAATAGGTGTGACAATCTGCCCATTCGTTTGGCCTGCCTGACCCTTACGTTTGTGTAGTTATTACAACAAAATAAATTTGAATAATTATTAGAAATTTATAAATTTAAAATATTTCTTTAAACAAAATTTATTATTTAACATAAAATACCACTAATGATGATGTCATTTAATATAAATAATTCAATATAATAATTTTATTTAAAATTTCAACATCTCTGTACTCAGAGTCAGACACGGAGTTAGTTACAACAACCTTAGCGCAGGTGGTCTTTGAACACATGCTTCGTATAGTTTAGAATTTTAATTGATTATACATTATTGTTTATTTCAAGAAATTTGAAAAATCAATCACGTTTAAATTAACTGAAAATAAATAATTATTTTTTCTCAGGGATGATGAACTAAGTTGAATATATTATTTACAATACATTGCCATAATTTAACATTTTTTTTTCTGGCCTCTGCTACTTCATCTATATAGCCATTAACCAAAGGGGAGCGTAAGAATCTACTTAAAAGTATTGACTATAGTAAAACTTTTATAGAAATGAAGTTGCGTGGAATTAGTCGATTTATTATTCATTCCTATACTTATTTTTAATAAACAAATTTTTAGGTTACCCTTAAAAAAAGTAAACTATTAATATTCAAATGTATTTTGACTCACATTAAAACGCTTTGAATGGAAATATATGGACATTTTGAAAATATTTACATTGGATAATCGTATTTAATTTCCAAACATGATTTTAAATGCGATAAGAAATCGGTAAATTCTTAGAATATGAATATGTATATTTTTATGTTCAGGGCTGTTATTAAGGGCTATAATTTAAAAAAATTGAAATTTTCTATTAATTGGATGTAAACACATTTCGTATATAAGAAAGTGTACAAAATTTTCATTCTTATTCAGGCCTCGAATGTGAAACTCTCCGTTGAAGCCATACTTATATTATAAATGTTGAAGTAACTATGTCTATCTGTTGTCTTTTCTCGATCACATCACTGAACCGAATTCAAGGAATGTTAGTATAGAGATAGATTGGACTTTGTAGAAAGGCACAGCCTATTTTTATATCATAAAATACAAGCTGTGATCCGCCCGATTGGTTTTCATTTTATATTTGCATATTTGCATCTCTCTAAAGAACATGGGTACTTTTTATCGGGTACAAATATCTGCTACCCGTCCTTTTGTTCTATACATATGTAATGTGATTTGTTTTTTATTTTATTTTTACAAGATTTTGAATGATCACTTACGACCGAATCGTGCTTTTAGATCGAAGGCTGCAAAGTGCAAGCTAGTAGATTATAATTCTAATACCCATTTGTAAAACTCTTCGTCGAATAGACTTTAAATCTAATATCCATTTGAAATATGACTAACAGTATATACATTTTTTATTTGAATATCTCTACGTGAAGTAAAAGTTTATATTAGTGTCACTGCACGCACGCATAGCGTTCAAAATATTTTTAAAACAGAAACATAAATAAAAATTACTTCATATTTTCCTGTAAAGAAATAAGTAAAAAAATATTTGTCGTGTAAAATGAAAAAATAAAAAAGAATTATGTTTGACCTATTTTTATAAAAATAACTTTAATGCAACTTGTCTACAAATGTTTATTTTTTATAAATTTTTTATATTTATCTCTTTTCATTTTGAAGTTCAAATGATTAAGTGTTATTATTTTCTATAATAAAATATTTGATTTAAATTTAATTTTATTTTATCCGTTGATCACAATTTTCTGTTTAACATGTTTTTAATGTGGATACGTGTCAGTAGATGATGCCATTTGTAATAATATCACTGTTGAAATTTTAATGTTTATTTGTTATGCTTAATCTAAGAAGAACTTTCTCTTCAACAAAACTAATGTGGAGTGTTCTTTTTCACGAAACCCGAAAAGTTTATAATTCTACGGACAAATTTTTAATTGATGAATATTCGTTTGTTCCTTATTAGAGTAGGTTCTTGAGAATGCAAAAATAGAGATCGCATTTTGACAATAAATTTGATTTTTTTGTTAAGATTCACCTATTAAAGATCCGAATCAATATTAAAGTATAAGCCATGAAGCTATTTTAAGATTGTTGATGTAAATACTTTTAAATTCTTATACGTCCTCCTCCTTACTTGATTATTATGTCCCCATCACAGTTATGTAAACAGGTTTGGGCATTGAATGTTAAAAAAGTATAACCAAAAGTGATTAATGGCTGTTTGATACGGGAAGAGTATAATAAAGGGGAACCGCCACCTTGTTCCCAGACCTTTTCTTCGTCTGCACCCTCCTTTAGAACACTCCATCACCTGAAGACAAAGATGCCTTCTAACTTAAATTTTTATCATGTTGGTGGAGCCGGTTACTTCGTTCTTATGCAAGCGACGACAGTGTGATCAATCAACCGGCCTTTTTTAAATTTTTATTATAATTCATTAAACTATCACGGCTATTAATGCCTTTGATCACTTAACCACTGAGCCGGTTTCGTATCGGAAACTAGCTCAAATAATTGTTTATCGCCTATAGACTTGCAAAAATTTCCAATTATATTAAAATAAGTAATCCTACACAAAAAATTTCAAAATTATAGTTTAATGAACGAGAATGACATTTTTCTTATAAAGTAAAACTTGTATTCAACAATAAATTTCCATGTAAAAATTTTATTATTTTGTAGTGTCGTTTTGAACTTTAGAGCAAGTAAAACAACTTTTTTTGCCTTTGATAAGTGTTGACTTCAGTTATATATTTTTATAAACATGGCTTGCGTACGGCAATCAACAGTTGAGCAAGTCTATTTTTAGTAAAACAACATAAATATAACACGTTCGGATGAAACGTACTAACTCATAGGCGCTCTCTTGATTGAAATTTTAGGAACATATATATATACTGGATAACAAACAAAAACTTTATTATGATATTTATGTTTTGGTCTTTCCATAAATGGATTTGCAGAGAAATAACATTTTTGGAACCATAAAGTTATTTTACTTACTAATCATCCTAGACAAAATATAACAAATTTTAAATTACCGGACCGTTTGTAAGGTAAAACCCTCTATATATTGGACTAATAGCAGATTTTAGTACAAATTCCTAATATCTGCAATAACTTTTGAAAATTCTCAGTTAATCTATTTTAATTTTTTTGTAACTAAGAACTATTGTGAGAATGCTCATTAGTTTCATCTCAAAAATATTTGGTAATATTTATTGAATTTTTATTATTTTGAACATTTGTTTTAATGTAGTCCCCGTAAAATTATTGTTCCATTATTCGAAAACTATTGGAAATTTATAAAAATGCTCTTAAATAAAAACATTTGCCACCAAATTGGTGGTGTCTACTATACTTATCTGGAGACAATACAAGTGTGTATAGAAATGCATATTTTAGCAAAAGTTCCCGTTTCAAATCTTTTGTAATCTAATAGTTTCTGGAAATCAATAAAATGTTGCTTTAATGGACTACGGTTGATCCGTGAGAGTTCTTTTGAAAAAAATAAACTCATAAAATTTAAATGAACAATGAGATGATATTTCTAGATTTAAAATTGTATTAGATGGCTGTTATAACTGTGCTAAATACATTTTATACAACTATCATATCTAATAGTGCCCGGCCGAAACTAGTTTTTAACTGAAATCGAAAATTCCAAATAATGTCACGTTTTCGTGTAGAAAATAAAGTAAACAATAAAATAATGAGTCGTAACACAAACGACTCACGATTTAAGCTCAAAGCACTGAAGATTTTCTATCGCACCGCGCAAGCTCTGGAATGTAATTTTAGATTCGTCCGTAGTTTTGACCGGATCACATTAGTTTTTCTGATTGTGTGGCACAATTCTCAGCTTTTTTAACCTTTTTTCAATTACGTCAATTAATAATCAATCCTCAGTAAAATATTTGATAAGATGTCTATGATAGGTGATATTTTATATATATTATCAAAGAAACAAACCTACGTAAATTGTATTTATGGATTTGTTTGTTTCTGAGAAAATAATAATTTCTCTTAAAAGATATAAAAATAAATTATTAACTTATTTTTTTCAATTAATTATTATTTATTTACAAAATATATATTACATTATTATTTACAATAGTATTCATTAAATAACATAAGTTATTCTTTCAGCCTAAGTAAACTTTCCTTGAGTCTTAGACTCTTCGCAAAATATTTAGATAACTTTTAAAAACGAAGTATTACGCATAGTTTTAAACGTACTCTCTATCATCTTTAAACTGTTGATGCGCGTATATTTATTTTATTCAATTTTTAATTGTTTAATTATTTTAAGTAATTTATGCCGTTTGTTTAAATACATAATTTTTAAAAATTATATCATAAAAATAGAATGGCACGCACCTAAAATTAATAATTAAAACAGTACTGAAATTTTATAATTGATTATTTATTCACAAATATTACTATTATTATAAAATTTAATAGATGTTTCCTCATTTTTCTGGCATATATCAACTCCATAAATAAATTTCCAAATTTTGATATGAAAACGGAGGACGTGTTTTTTCCGAAAAAAAATTTATAAATCTCAAAGTCAAAATCAAAATTTTATTTTCGACCAGCCTTCCGTTTCATGCCTAAATGGTGCATACAAAATATTATTTTAATTGAATAAAAAAAAAGCTTAAGAAATAAAAGCTTGTACAAGTTTTAATCCCCCGTTTTGAGCAGGTATGATTTAAGATTGAAATGTACTAATTCATAAAATTAGTCGTTTCATAGATTTCGAAAAATATTACAATTGTATTTCATTCGATTCCGATTTCTTATATTAGCTAACTTATGATAGAAATACATTCTTATTATTAATTTGGTTTTAGATAATAAAAAATACAGTAATTCTAACTTGAAATTTTAACATACAGGATTTAGTTGTTATCAGCTTTGAGTCTCCGACTCAGTCAGTGAATCAAATAGTTTTGATTTTGATATTCTAGACAGTGATATAATCTGACGTACTGTGTATCAACCCTCCAAAGTTGATGGCCTTAACTTATATTAATTTATTAACTCCAATAAATTCATGGTTGTTTTGGCCTCTTGAATTTTTCATGAAAATGTGTATATTTTCATTCAAAATATTTATTAAACATGCTAGTTATTTTGACTAAAAGGTTTATTTTTTATATACATAAAAATATTAAAGCCGAGAAAAAATCGATAATTTCAAAAACATCGTTTATCTTACTTATATTTGCTCACACGCTTATAGAAAGGTTTTCCTGAATATTCAGATATTCTTTTCATCTTTCTAACTCCTTTCAATATACCCATTCTTATTTGCTTATTAGTATAATTGTCATTGCTATAACGTATTTTTAGTAGCATAAATCCTTATACGATAACTTCTTTCGTTAGTAGTTTTCTGGTATTTATTTTCTCATGAAATCTCTTCTTTAAGATACATAAATATTCTCGACTCTGTGACTAGTACGATATGTTATGCTTAATTAATATGTCTGAAATATCATTATAAAACTACATATTTACATGAAAATTTGTTACAAAAAATTATCACAATTTCCTCAATATTATTTGATTGATTTTTCCTAAAGAGGTCACCGATTTTTTTCATTGCCATAATTATTCATCCAATCTTCTTTAATCATATCTGAACCTTTTTCACCGATCATGATCGTTGGAGCATTTGTATTACCGCTAACAATTTTTGGCATAATACTTGCATCGATTACCCGTAATCCCGATACACCATACACACGCAATCGTGGATCTACAACCGCATCAGGATCTGTGTCAGGTCCCATTTTACATGTGCTCGTTGGATGATAAATAGTAAATGTAAAATGTCGAATGCAACATTCCCAGTATTCGTCACTATCCCATTCAAAGTTACGGCATCCTGGAAACGGTATGCGATGAGGTCTTGATCCAAATCGTTGAAATGCTGATGTATTGGATATCGCATGTGCAATGCGAATTCCTTCGATTATAATATCAATATCTTCTTTATGGGTGAAATAGTTTGGATTGATTATTGGATATTGAAATGGATTTGTACTTTGTAGACGAATCCAACCAGAACTCTTTGGACGCAGTAAAAGAGGTAAAATTGTCCATGTTTCGGCATCTTTTAGCGGTTTATAAACTGTATTATAATCTCGATCTCGTAGCGCAGTAATTTTCTTAATTTGTTCTCCATCGGAATTAATTGAACTCGGAGCGAAATGGAATTGCATGTCCGGCCAGTCGATTGATTTATTTGCATATTTTGTATTAACAAATGCCAAACCTTCCACACCTTGAGTGGTTAGAGGTCCACGTTCATTCATAATGTATTCCAATCCAACAGAAAGGGTTTGAAACCGATTTTTTTGGAATGTAATTGGAGCATTAACTGTAAATGTTAAACCACCTAATCCAACATGATCTTGTAGGTTATGGCCAACTTTTAAATCACTTATAACAGGGATACCTAGCTCTTGTAGATGATCTGCCGGCCCAATACCAGATAACATCAATATTTGTGGACTTCCAATAGCACCAGCTGATAAAATGACCTCTTTGCGTGCACGCACTTTATGGAAACGCTTATTACGTGTAAATTTCACACCATAAACACGCTTGGTTTGTGGATTAATTAGTAATTTAGTGACTTGAGAAAACATTGCAATATGTAAATTTTGGCGTAATCTTACTGGGCGTAAGAACGCTTTGGCTGTACTGCATCGACTTCCACGGCGAATAGTACCTTGTGATATCATAAATCCAGTTTGCTTTTCACCATTTATATCTCGATTTTCGTACCCTAATTCCATTCCCGCTTGCAAAAACGCTACAGCCAGTGGAGTATGCCACGGTGGTTCTTGTACTGTTAGATATCCTCCCGTAGCATGATATGGTGTTTTTGCTAAATATGGATTACGATTATCTTCCGATTTTAGAAAGTATGGTAGAACGTTATCCCATGACCATCCAGTATTTCCCATTTGCTCCCAATTATCGTAATCATGTTTATTTCCTCGAACATATATCATTGCGTTTAGCACACTGGATCCGCCCAACACTTTCCCACGAGGCCAATTACATTGATCACCTACCATTGCCAAACAGTAGGGGGAATCTCCTGGTGGGGCTGTTTGATATTTCCAATCTAGATCTGATAGTTGGGTATAACCTAAAAAAAATTACTCTTTGAATGGTTCTACAAAACACTAAACTTGACTATCATTGTTTGAGTTACTTATAATCATTATCATTAATGAAATACTCAAAATAAATTGTGACATTCATGAAAAAATGTTTCAAAGTCGATATCTTTTTTTTTTTTTTTGTTTATGACTTATAGCGATGTTGGAAAAAGAGACGGGCAAACAGACTAGGACAGGGCAGTGACCCATTTAGGTGATTTTAACAACACCTATATAAATTTGGTACCTTCGCCAAGTATATTCGGAAAATTGCGAGTTCGGTAAACACAGTAGAAATTTTATACTCATTCATCATGGAATAGCAACATAGGGAAACTTTGGATTTCAATATAAGAAATTTATTTTTGTCGGAGGGACACCGTAAGTTTTAAATGTTATCTATTATTACCTGATAATGCTGGTATATCCGATATTTCATTTTCATCCCCACCAGCTTCTAGCAGTAACACTGTCCAATTTGACATCTCCGATAAACGTGATGCAACCACAGAACCTGCTGAGCCCCCTCCAATTATTACGAAATCATATTCGGGTAAAATCTACGAAAAAAAACAGTAATTTATAAGGTATCTGAATTTTGATAAACACCATTAATTATACTTACTTGTTTAACATTAATGGGATGACTTTCTGGATCGAATGTTGAATATTGAAAGACTGTCATACCCACAGCAATCAGTGGTACAATTCCTGCTAATGTTACAGGATTTACTGCAAAATTTGCAATGTTTGATACAGCTGTTATGATTGTCGCCATTGTTCATTTTTTTTTTTTGAAATTCACTCGGGAATATTTTCAAAATCTGTAATATAAAACGAATATAGGTTCAACAATTAGGATAATTTCAAATCTCAAAAAATTTTCATTCTCAAAATGTTTAAATGGTTTAAGTAATTGAGAATTTAAAGCAATTAAATTCAAGTTTTTCGATTACTCAAAAAGAAAAAAGAGATAACGAGCTGATATTTTGGTGTCGTATTCTTACATAACATAAAAAGTGAGTTTAAGTTCGTGAATTGAGCTAAACCGGTTCATTTTGTCCATTGGATGCAAAACCAACCCCATTTTTAAAGTGTATAAGATACAATAAAACTTCGAGTGCAAAAAATATTTATTTCTTTGAAACAAACTACTTTTCTTTGAAAATTATTTTTATAAAATGTTTGAATTCGCCATAATTTAATCTCTAATTTAGCTAATTATCACATAAAAATTAAATAAAAAATTATTATTGTACATGTATACATATATAAGTGTATAGACTGGATATTTATAATATTTTAAATTTCCAGCCTCTACTAATAAAAAATAGTGAAATTTAATAATATGTAGAGTATCTAACCAATGAACTCTGTTAGTTGTTATTTTCATTTATTAACTATGGCTTACTCTGCTTCTATTGGAGATTTTGATTTGTTATGTGTTTTTTATCGTCCAATATTTTGGATGGTTCTTCAAATTTTTTTCACACTAGTCGTGAGTATGAATGAAGGATATAAATCGTCAATTACTCACAAATTAAAAATCAATTTAAAAATTAATTATATGAAATATTTAAACAAAATTCAATATTCTAAAGAATATTTTTAATAATTAAAATTATTATTGATTTTTGTTTTTTTTTTTTAAGTGAAATGAAATTAATGAGTGAAAGTATTTTTTTTATTTAAAGAAATTTTGGCAAGTTGAATGTCAGTAAATAATATTATATATCGTGTCATTGAACACTTGAGATAAAAATATCTTTTAATATCTATACGTGTTGTTTGTTTTTATAATTAAAATTTTATCTGTTAAATTTTTATTTCATTTCAGAAACCAATATAATGCTTGAAAATTAATTATCCGCTATTTATTAGTAAAAAAGTGTTCCAATTCTTTAAATTTTCGTAGTCGTTCGTTTTTGAAAAGCATAAGAGTCGTTTTTTGTGAGCTTTTTTATGATATGTTGTCCAAAACTAACTGTTAGATTCAAGTCGATTCTCTTTAGAGACCGCTTCGCCTCCTATCTATGTAGTCTATCCCTAGCATTTACTCTAATGGTGGCCTTTGAATGGATTTATTAAATTTCTCGAATTTTATGATTAAGTTTATAATTATGGATACACCCAAAAAACATTTTCTAGCAGATTTTGGAATTTCTAGAATAATTAAAGTTTAAAATATACAAAAAAAAAACTCATATCTTTAAGGTCCCGAGCATTTAGAGGCGTGTTAAAATTACTATTTTAAATAATATTCTGTATATTTATATGTTTTTAAGCCAATGACGTTCAAACGTCCCTTGAAAGTGAAGCGAGCATTAAGTTCGGGGACCGTGACCATTCCGTTAGCCTTAAACGAAGACTAAGGTAAGTGACTCAGACCAGGGTATAGACCTAATAAAACAAGACTAAGACAGTTTCTTGTGATAAAGGTCTTATTTACTTCGCTTACGAGCGATGCTAGAACTAAGGCTGAAAATCGATACATCTTTATAAGGAGACTAGAGGTTCCTCCTCCGTTCTTTGTACCCTGTCGTAGAAAATGAAATTAAAGCGAAATTGGCAATTAATTGAAATATTATTAGATCTGATATGTTTTAAAATCTACAACAAAGTGTTATCAACAAGCTAGTTTTTCTGTAGTTCATCTAGAAAATTTATTACAAAATTCTAACGAACAGACACCAGGTCAATTAAGAATAAAAAATGTGTAATCATGTGCAATATTTCTTTGTTTTTAATTAATAATTATTAAGACATTTAATACACAATTATTTATAAATATGTTTAAAAATATTTTAATTATATAATAATATTAATATTTAATGAAGTTTAGAATATATTAATTAAAAATAATTGCTCTTATTTATAATGGTTTTAAGTAACTATATCTAGTATAATTATTAATTAATATTTTATTCTAGTTCTATATATAATTGTTATTATAAATTTTTATTTTTAATATGTCTATTAAAAATTTTTTTATTTTTATATATATTATTTTATAATTAAAATAGAATACCATACAGTACTCCCTGTCCCTGTAGAATACAGAGACAGAAAATCGGAATTTTCTATTTTTTTTGTTTGGGTTTATCACATTTTTGTACCAATTGAAACCCGTGTTACTTCCGTTTGATGGGAGTTGCACCAAATTAATTATGTCGTAGAAAAAATGACTAAATTTCTTATCTAAAATAACCAATATAATTTGGTTTAACTTATTTCTTAACGCTCAAACCTTATCAATTAGTATTTTTTTCCAGAAATTTCAGGAAAGAAAGTTTGGTTAATTAGCTTCTTCGCACCTATGGTACTATACAGCCTAATAATTTTGTTTTTAATTCGGTCAAAAAGTTTCGTAGTTTAGTTTTCAAAGATTATACCTATTAAAGAATAATTTCAGGACTAAGTTTGTTGCTCCGTTTTGGATGAAAAATCACACACATAACTTTATAAATAATATGTAATCAAAATAATTAAATGCTAGAAGTAGATGACGTATTCATTTTTTTAAAATTGTATTAAATTTTCACGAATTTTATCAAATTTTATGCATTTATGATAAAAAAGTTAATTGTTTTTAAAATCTTATGGTTAAATATAATTTAAGTATAATATTTTTACATTTGTTGATAATTAGTTTACTAGGAAATTATGGTTCTTCATTCGATTTATGTCTGTAAAATTTTTTTTAAACCATTTAAATATACATATTTAGAAATATTATAAATTTAATGTTAATGACCTTAAAATTTATCTTACTTAAGTGAAAGTATATCGAAATTTAATCTTATATATTGACTAATCTTAAATATAGTATAATAATTATAGTTCAAAATATAGAAATAATAAAAGCAAAATCATTATGTTTGTAGATTTATTACCTCATTATTGGAAATTGCCTTATTGCTCTTTGTAAAACGATAAATTAAATGAATGAATTTGAATATTCAATTATTCTACGAAAATGCTCGAGACAATTGAAGGCAGAACACAAAAAAAAATATGATCGTATAGAAGAAATTTCATTATTGAATCTAACCTAAAAAATTTACCATCAAAAAAGTAAAAAAAACCGTTTTGTATTATTAACAAAGTTGGCCTCGAACAGAAAAGGGTAAATTATGAATGCTGTAGGTATTGAAATTATCTTTCGAGATTTTGTGCTGTGACATATCAATTATTGGAGAAAAACACAAAAAACCTTTCAAAATCTCGTGTTTTAAATTTGTTGTTTTAATTTTTATTTAAAAACAATGCCATTGAAAAAAATACAAATGTTTCAAGAAGGATTTTTTAGCTGTAAATTTTTTTACTTTGTACATTAATTTTCAACACTAAACCAAATGAAAGTTAATACTTCTTTACAACTGTACGGTCGTTGTTACTGCTCTACACAGACGAGGCCCTCATTCCATGTGATATTTTGAAAAAAAAATTCTTGCCGTTGCAAGCCCAAAGTTGGTAGTTGCAAAGAGCACGGACTGAAATGTGACAATCAACCTGTTTTAATTCTAACGAAACTGTATGTTGCAATTTTGAAATAACGTACGCGCAAAACATCGATGAAGACTCATGCGACCTTTCTATAATCAATATATTTCAAGTTATAATTGGTATAAATCATTATTGAAGTAAATGTATTTCTAATTACTTCATGCTTCATTATTACCATTCACATTATAAACAACAATATAATTTATTTTATCAATCTTACAGTGAAATAAATAAAAAAACTCATCCAACGTATTCACCGGACAACGGCTTACGCCAAATGAGGAGGTCATCGCACACAAAATGCTTATTTTGAGGAACTTCCTCAATCATGCTTTTCTAAAGGCTTAAACGCGTTGAAGGGACGTCTACCAATCTGACAAAGTGTATTGAACTGGAACATTATGCAAAAAAAAAAAAAAAAATTAATTCTTTTTACCTTTTTTCAATACAGTAATGTGAAATTATAAATAATTGGCAATTACTTTTGCTGCAATGACTCTTTTATTCGGAGTTCATTTTTTCTCTTTTTTCAGGGTTGGTAGTACCAACTTGACTGTCAAAGTAACATTACCCAGGGATTATTTTTAAGAAACGAAAAGCGGTAATTTTTTCGATTGTATGGTAACTAAGCGGCAATCAATCCCACTATTCGAAATTGAATTATTTCGATATAGTAGTGCTAACTTGATGGACATACATACTACACTAATATAATGTTGTAATACAATTTCATTTACCCTATTAATTTACAATAATGAAATAATTTATGTTTATTGAAATGTGTGTTGTTGATTGCATATGATAGTAATTTGATATTTATTTATTATTAATACTATTTCTATTGTTATCAAAAAGCATATAGATGAAATTATATGAATGCAATATTCTATTATACTTAATTAGTTTATAAAATGCATTCAAATGCAACAAATTATATGTTATACAATTATTTAATTGTATTTTGAATTCCTTAAAAACAAGTTTTAAAAAAAAAAATAATATTTTGATTTATTATCTATGTTTGAAATTTACACTTTACACTGTTACTTAAGGTTGTTCCAGCTTGATATATTATAGCATATGTTAGTATAGACAGAGCCTTTAATGTGTTATAAATTTTACAGTCAGAGCATTTACTCTTGTTTTAAATATTATTATTAAAACTTATGTTATAAATACATTACAAAATTTTTTCATACTCCCTTAGTTTTTTTTTTAAATTCTGTCGAAAAGTTTTTGTGTTATAATAGAAAATAGTTGCGAGGACCATATATGTTTTAAATGCTTCGAATGGGAAGTAATCCTCGAAATCGGTAGCTTTGAAATTAATTATCTTGCGATCTAACGTCCGAAAATTCTTCAACTTTGCGATCGCATGGATAATATTATTCGGAGCCGGTGGAAAAAAATGGGCAAAATCTGTTAAAAAGTGGTATCAAACTGTAACAACTTTGAATGGAATACGAACCAAAAGAGAGACGCTATAATAAAGTTCATCGCTCATATATTTTTGCAATTTTATATATCGAATTACTCAAAAAATAATTATCCAAATGTTGTTTTTAATACAATAGAAAGCTGGAACGGGCCGTAGTCGACGAACGTTGGTAAACTAGTGAGGCAGAGCGCTAAAATGTATCTAAATTTATTATTTTTTAATCTACAAAAGTAAGCAAGATATGTACATTTAAAATTCTTAATCAAAGAAAGACATACCTACGTCGTATAACGTCAACTGTTTGAATCTCCATTTAGTTTACATGTTAAACATCGTTTTCAAGACAGAGATAAATAATTTTTTAGTTTTTGAATCAATTTTAATTTAATTTTCTAGTTTTGTATTGGTATTGAGTCTAGTTCCACATTTTGATGTGAAATATAGCAAATTTAGAATCAATCTTGTACCGTAATTTTGAGCATTTCAAAAAATGCCGCTTATGTTTTTGTATCTAAATAAAACTAGAAAATATATTTTTTTTTATTTTGTCATCAAATCATAAAAATAAATTTTCTGATTAAAGTTATCATATCTGGTACATTTTTCAAAAGCATTTGAATAATTTTTGAGAGCCTTTGAAATTTTGATAACATATGCTAATTCAATTTAATGTCTCTCTTTTCACCTTTTTTTTCATGAACTCGTATATTTTAGTATAAATAGAATATTAAACTTATAGCTACGTATCTTGTTATTTTGTATAATAAATAAGGTGATTTTTTTTATATATCTAAAATATCTTAGTTTATCGATTTACTTATAAAATATCTCTATAAAAATAACCGTTTAATTTGTGTATACATTCCTTTGATTATGAAAAGGATTGGCTTTAATGTATATTATTTTATTATTATTTTATAAACAGCTTGTATTTTTTATAAGTGTTTATAGAAAGTTTTTCCATATGATAATGTATAGTTTCAGACTTTAACAAAATAAAAAGTGATTTATACTCATGTGTGAACAGGCTCAATATTCAAGCAAGTAAAGGTTAAGTTAAATACCTTTAAACGTTTAACTTAGACATGGTGGGTTCGACTCTAGCCAGTTGCAGATAGGTCAAGTATGACTTTTGTTCTCTGTTCTTGAAATAGAGACTTTTCAATTGAAGAATTTAAAAAAGAAACTATACACATTTTCCAATTTTAAGGGTGGAAATGCGATATTAAATTCTAAGTTTAATCAATGAAATTAGACTATATATTAAAGAACGAATGGTGCGCTTTCGAATGCATTTAAAAAAATAATACCTCACCGTCAATTTTAGATAGAAAATCAACTATGAAAGAAACATTTATTGTGTGTTATTTTTTCCAGAAGTAGCATAATATTTAATAAAACTGAACAAAAATTAAATTCATATTAACAAAAAACATTTTTTTTAAACTATTCATTTTTTAGAATATTTAAAAGAAATTAAAATATTGAATTTTATTTGTCTCGTTTAAACATTTCCCACCAATATTCAACTGTGTCTGTTTTTCTAAGGCATTCCATCATGGATGGGCAAACAGATATGATGTCATTAAGCATATGACATCATATATGGATGCATATCCAGGATGTTATACTTTCGAAATACAGAAGTATTTTTGACATTTGGAAGTTAGTAAAAAATGAGACTCTAAATTTGATTATTAAATATTAATTAGATTAACATAAAATATAAAATAATATTTCCACAACTATTTAAAAAATAACTACAACCTGTTTTAATAAATGTGAACTTTATTTAGGTCATAGAAGTAGAATAACTAAGTTTATAATTATTTAAACGACATAACACTACCTAATAATCTACCCGTTTTTATATTAACATAAAATTATAATTATCATTTTATGTTATTTTATACTTTATATGTACCCATAATAATAATTATTAATAAAAAATAAAAATTTATTGAATTATTTATGTAGTAACTACTCTTCAAAACGATTAAAAAGGAATTAATTTGAAAATAATTATCAAAAAAAAGTTATAGCCTTGAAATTGAAAGATATGTAAGAATTGTAATGTTTAAGACATTATAAATCTGTCGGAAATCAAATTCGGTACTTTTCAATTGTTAGTCGACAGTGACAACAAATACACCAAAGATCCAAGGTTGTAAAGTCCCACTGTTTTTGTATGTTTTGTATACAAAAAGTTCTTAGCTCAATAGGGAAGTAAAGTTGTTTCGTAAATATGACAGATAAATAATAAAACCTCATTAATATAAAACTAGTTTCAATTGCGTACAGACTGGACACGATAATTATTTATTTACCTGTTTAATTGAACCACCACATCTAAACATCATACATGGATTTGTAAACAATAATTATTTAATTACGATTTTATGTTACTCAATATTTAATTGTTCTAAACCATTACGTTACAGAGAGCCATTCATGACCATTGTTTAAACAAAATATATTTAATTGTTTTCTTCAAATAAAATTTCTATTTTCACTTTTGGAATTCTTTAGGTATTTAATTAATTTTTTTTTTTTAATATGATAATTAATCAGTGTGAAATTATTAAACAATAATTAATCCTAAAGAAGGCATCTTCATTAATTATAATAAATATTAAATTTTTATTATGCTTCCTTGACTTAATTTGGAGAAACAATAAAAATTCATAATTAATTTATTACACAGTGATTATTGATTAATGTATTTAGTAGTATTGCAAAATGAATTTTTATTATTTATTAAAATGTACTTCTTCCTCTGAATTTAAGGAGATTCCAAAACGACGGTCTATACTAAAAATTTTCAAATTCAAGCATAAAATACTTTCAATTTCGATAGATATAACTCGTGAGTAATATAATAATAATATTTTTAATAGCCGTAAAAGAGAAATTTTAATTCCTAAATTTTTATTCTCGACATAAATTCAATATGTTGCTATTAATTTTAGTCAAAGGCTTTTAACGTTAGTAAATATTGAAACCTCAAACAAAATTTGGATATAAGTATTCATAGAATGATTTAATTAATTCACTTCCGCATTTCTGCATATCCGTCATTAGCATGATAAGAAAAAGCGAGCTGAAATTTTAGTGGCGTATTTTGGAGATAAAAAGTGAGTTAGGTTCGTAAAAATGAGCAAGCTGCTTAGATTTGCTTAAATTTGAACTCACATTATATATGCATTTATTATAAGTGAATGGACTGCATACTTGTCATTAAAAATAGATATATATCCAAACATTGAAACTGAACCATATGTCTAGTATCTAAACAATTAACACTGCTCGTTGTTATTTACTCATTTTATAATAGACATGCATAATATGTCAGAGTATATTAATTTTGTCTGAAGTTTTTATCAGCACAATAAATTAAAAATAAAAACAGATTGTGTGCTGAAATTTTGGTGACATATTCTAAATATAAAATGAGAGTTTAAGTTCGTGAAAGAGCAAAATCGATCCATTGGGCCCAATGGATCCTTGACCCAACTTTCAAACTATAAAAGATAGAAGAAAAGTAATAATGTAAAATGGATATTTTTTTAAAACATTTTTTCGTAAAATATTTGCTTAAATTTAGCTAATAAATACATATAGAAAATAACAAAAACATATTATTACTATACATGTATACATATATAACTGTATAGACTGGATTTTTACAGTATTAACAAACATATGTCAAGTATCTAAACAGTTAACTCAGTTGGTTATGTTCAGATATTTTAGTTATTTTTAATAATTTCACTTCAGTTAATTGAATTTAATTGTGCTAGAATTCATTTGTATTGAATTCAATCAGTATGAAGCTAAGTATGAAGGTAAATAAATATGTGAAAATTATTGTTTTATTTGATGAAATAAATAATAAAATTTATAAAATTAAATTTCTATAAAATAATTTTATTTATTTATTGAATGAATTTCAATTGTTATTTATATTATTTTTTTTTTAATAACCAATATATCGTTTTCTTTTATATATATTTTGTTGTTTTATATATTAAACGGATTTAATCAATTATAAATTACATTATTGAATTTCTTATTGTTTATTAAGTTTTAAGTTAAGAAATTCTTTAATATTTTCACTTAAAAAAAAATTGATTCTTTCTTTTTAACATCCGATCTATATGCAGGTATTACAAAAATTGTAAACATCAAGGAACTTTACTTTACATAAAAGCTATTGATTAAATAGTTTAACGTTTAAATATTAGCAATTAATATTTTTTGTAAAGAAGCAGCGTTATTTAAATATCTTAGAATTGGTCAATTTGTTAAACGATTTTTGTTAGAAACATGATTTCAGCAATTATACGAATTCAATATAATCTTTGGTGCAAAAACTGTCTAATATTTTTAACAAGAAACAGTGTTGAAAAATTATTTAGATACACTACATATAGTTTAGTATCGGTCCAGGCAGTTAAAAGTACATACTTATATAATAATAATAATATGTATTGCAATCATAAATATATTTATTTATAAGCTAAATTTAAGATGCTGATGTATCGAAGGGGATTGTCTGATGTAAACCATTTAAGATGACTTGAAGTTTGCTGAGTGGAATTGAATTATGGAGGGAATATTATTTCTGAAGGTTTTAATATAAAAAATTTTGCATTATTTTATTCAATTGAACCAAATTGTCTGAAAAATATTATTAAATTATGGGAAAAGATTGTACAAAAAAAAATTGTGTCAGTGGAAGTAAAATATGCCGTTACATTTTTCTTGAAGCTACGGTATGTCAAAATTTGTATATTCATTAAATTTTGAAAGCGTTTAAAATACAGTAGAACCTCGATAACTCAAACCTCGGTAACCTAAAAACGTCTATAACTTCAAAAAATAATATGTTCCCTTCCCATCAGAGCTCAAAACCTCTATAACTTAATATACATAGCAAGAAATACCGCAATAAATTTTCTTGTGGCTACATGAAATGGCTTAGCCAGCTTAATAGACATAGCTTTCATATAATATCACGTACAACTAGCTACAGACTAGAAGCATATACACTCATAATATGCACTTGACTTTTATAATATTTAATAATTTTTTTAAATATTATTTAGTTGATTTAATACTCAGTCATTCATCAGATGATTATATTATAGTATACTTTAGTTTTTAAATTTACTTTCTTATTAAAGAGAAAGTATTTCTCCTTATAAATATGATTCAGTATTATGATTCATATATATATGTGTATCTATATGTGTGTTGTTAGTGTTCATGAAAATATTTTCAAAATATTTTTTATATCTAAAATATATTTTACATCTGTTTACATTTTAATATCATAATACTATAATTTCTTATTTGTTTGATTATATAAATGAAACACAATACGGAAGAAAATGATGAAATTTTTAGTTTATATAACAGATAAGGTGAAAAGGTTAATTATAGATATTATAGAAGTATTATTATTCTTATTATTTATTATGGTTTAAATTTATTTTACTCGACATATACATAATATGTTAAAGTATTTTAATATTAGTCTAAAGTTTGAAACGCTATCAAATATTGATCGCACTAACAAAATTTTGGTATAGGTGTTAATACTAATTAGTCATTTACAGTTTGTTCATCAAAATAAATTAAAAGCGAAAAGACGGACGGCAAACTGAAATTTTGGTGGCGCATTCTGGACTTAATTAGTCGATTGGGTCGAATGGATCCATTACCTAATATTTAAACCATATGTGATAAATGAAAAATTAAAAAACAAAAACTGTTTGTTTTTTAAAACAAACAAATTTTCTTTGAATAATTTTTTCGTAAAATATTTGGATTCGCCAAATTTTAGCTCAAAGTCAGCCAATAAACACATATAACTACAATACTGTGAATGTTAATAATGAAAAACAATTCAAAAATTATTACAGAATCATATGTCTAGTATATAAACAATTAACTATGTTACTTGTCATCTTCACCATTGACTAGTAGATTTGACCTCGCGTTGCTGTGACCATTTTTAGCACCCTGTATTTGTTGTGGGTCACTCTCGATATTGGGTGTAGGAAACCAGTGACATGGAATTTTTATATATAATTTTATATATTTGGTGTGGGACACCTGGTACCTCGGCCTCTTGACCTGCGCTGCGACATTCAGCTTTGTATCCGCATAACAGAAATAGTTATACTTTTTATTATCCCTTAAATTTAATCGTTACATACAAAAATACACATAAAAATACCAATGTTTCCTCTTTATCCCTCATAGTTTCCGTTTCTGTGGGAAAACAAGTACAAAAAGTAGTCTATGTTACCCGGGAATAATGTAGTTTCCTTCTCTGAGGGTTAGAGTGCTTCATAGTAAAGACAACGTTAGGTAATAAAAAACCTATAAAAAAGCGTATAAAAAATTAAAATAGAGTTCATAAGATTTCTCGTAAATCTATTAAATGAGCTTCTTCTTTGAAATTATTACGATTCCCAATCAAAATGTATTGAATATAAAGTTTGACGTTGAAGCATGTATTCATGTTGTGGGGTAAAATATAGTCTAAAGGTTATTACTCGAAAAATACTGAATTTGGGAAAAAGTTTTATAGAAAAGTTAAAGAGTTGGAACAAATTAAAACGTAAAAATGTTTTTGTTTGAATTAATTTCCGATATCATTAATAAATTATTCAAATATTCAAGGTTCGATGTACTCACAAAAATATCAAAATTAACCTTACAATTTCGTTTTAGTTTATCCTACCGGACATATTTCAACGTAAAATTTTATGCTCGAATCATTTCCAATATTTAAAAAATTCTATTTGAAATTTTTAATTTTGGACCACCAAATCACCTATTATTATTTTTGCTATTTTAGTGTACCTATCTTTATATTACACCCAATATTATAATTGTTATTAATTCATAAAATGGATATATTTTGAAATTTTCAATTTGATTTAAGAAAATATCTTTAGAAAAATTAATATACTGACGTAACGTAATTACTAATCTCAACTGATCACCAAAGTTAAGCAACATCAGACACAGTTAGTACTTGGATGGGTGTCTCCTCTGTGGGTTGTTGTTGTATAGTTGTAGTCCTGTATGACCTTTGTAGTTGAACAGTAACTTAAAATAAATTTTTGTTTTCTATCTCATAAAATATTACAGCATCATTATATATCATTAAAATACTCAATTAATTTTGTAATATTAAATATAATGTTTCGTGGTGGCTATTCTAAATGCAACAGTATAATATTTTTAACACATAGTTATAATTTTAAGTAATAAAAAATACCTTTCTCAAAATGATTTTGTAATTAAATACACCATGACCCCATAAAGAACATTTAATAATCTTATATTACAGATGATACCTAGATAAAAGTAAATCTTGCGTCCATAGTTGAACAAACTCATGATTTTTGTAAATATATTCAGCAAATTAAAAAAAGACTTTTCCTATTTGTAAATCTGCCTGCTTAGTGATATTTGATATTCAGTGATGAAATACTTATACTTATAGACCACGGCGTGGATGGACTTGAGTGTGCAAAAATACATTACCGCATTCTGTTAATGGTATTGTGTTAAGAACAGCATAAATATTTAAGATCCGTAGTTTGGAACTTTTTAATATTATTTTTATATAAACTTGTCAAAAATAAACAATTTTGAACTCTTTCAATTTTTCGAAAAATATTTCATTTTCGTGCTTTAAGATCGATGTAAGATCGAAAAATTCGAAAAATGCAAAGAATAATATTTTCATACAATATATGTGTTTGTTTTATGTTTATTGGACAAAAATTGAATTCGTTTTTGAGCTCTAAGCTATGTAAATTTGAAAAGTAGCCAATAAAAAAAACCCAAATTGTATAATAAATATAAAAATTTTCGAGAAAACGGTATATATTGCATGAAAATATACTTCTTAAAAACATTAAAAAAAACAAAATTAAAACATTTGCTGTAGAATCCGGGTAAACTATGTTTAACAATGGCGTGTTTTGGATTTTATCAATCTTTAGTCGCTTATAGCTCGAAATCGATTACAGAATTTTTCGAAAAACTCCAACAAAATTTTTTATTTTATTTTTTGATATAAAACATTGATTAAAATGTCGAAACTATATATTACGTCGAAATAGATGCTTCGGGCCTAAAAAGAAGTGGACCGAAAATTTGACCGGCAACATCCAGATTCTTAATATTTATCCATTATTATCACAATTAAATTGACAGAATGTCTTAAGTCCATCCAGATCCTGGTCTATTATTTTAAATCGGCTTGTTTATGCATAGTTTTATTCAAACAGGTTTAAGGTTCTTATTTATTTACTGTCTGTTTATTTTTTAAATTTGTATGTCAACGTAATTTTTAATCAATTTTACTATTGAAAAATTATAGTAACAATTAATTTAATGTTTAATAATTGTTATTTGAATTACAGTTTTTATTAGAATCGGGATTGAAAAAAAGATTTGAATTATTAGTTTCACACAATTGTAAGTCCGTTGAGATTGCTCCATGGTAGAGGTTGAGATTGCTCCATGGCATCGGGAATCAAGCTCGGGACCATTAGTATGAGAGCCCATCGCGGAACCTTGAGACTTGTCACTCTTAAGAATATGTACTTTTCAAATAGATAAAATTGCCATTCACTGTGAGCTAATTTCGCCATAGACAGTACAAACCAAAATATTATGTTTTTCTTTCAACTCAGATAAAATGTGCAACTGTATGTTCATTTCAAAATACATGTCTCTTAAAGGAAAATTAATGCAACCACCTTCGTGAAGCGATATTACTAATAGCAATAAAGGGAAAACTTTTATTAAATAATTCGAATAATTATGCCTTAAATTTATGTATTTATAAGGGTACGTTCACACCAGACAAATACCCGATCGAGTAGCTAGGGCTAGCGCTTGATGTTTATATTGGAGTAATGTTTATATTGGAGTAATGTACATTTTTACTCGGTCAAGTAAAACATACTTGAAATTAATATCGGATATTTTCAAAACATGGATACTTGCCTTAAAACTTTAAAACTAAATAATAATCCAGAGAAAAGACAAATCACTTAAACACTTAAAAATTCCTCACAAAAGTAAACACTTAAATTTCCAATTAAAAACGCACTCAACACAGGTTTAAAGATGTTCCTTTCAAAAATCACAAAATATTTTAAATAAGAATCATTGTAAATAACGAATTAACTTCTGTAGATGTTAAACTGACTGAATAATTAGAGAATGTTATCGTTGTTTAAGCATCATCGTGATTACTACCATGGTAGTACGTACCACCATGTGTAACTGGTGGTATCTATGCTACAGCTATTACCATCTACTTGTATTGCAGCATACACTGACTGCTTGGTCGAAGAAAAAGTATTCAAGACCGGCTACAAGAGAGTGAATGGATTTTATATTAAAGTGATTTTATATTACTTTAAACACTGTAACAAACCACTAACTTCTTTTACCAGAACTATCTATCTATACTTTGATGATGGTGTCTTTAGTTTTAATCAAAGAAATTATTTTAAAATCGTGTTGATTGCTGCCGTGGTAGGAGATTGTGGTTATGCCTTGCTTCACTTTATTATTATTTTGTTTTTTGTTTACTAAAAATGTTGTAATTTAAATATTTGATAATTGATTGACAAGGTCGACCAATGATATATTTTTTATCGACTTTTTTTTTACCATATGTGCGTAGGTTTTTATAAAAACAATGTCACTTCGACTACTGATAATTTGGTACAGTAAAAAAATTCGTCAAATAATAGTAACGAGTAACGTCAGCTATGACCGTTAGATTTCACTTTGGTGGTTTTTGTCAAAGAAATTGAGAACAGTAAAATAAACATTAAAAAAAATTTTTTTTATAAATCCGGCTTTTAGTTTTCCAAAGATTCTCCGTTTGTTTTATAAGATGGATTTATACAAGCGGATATTGGAGCTTGTGTTAAGGCCGGTAAATCTTGAGGGGCTCTTAAATCCGGAGAGTGAGAATAAATTTTCCGCGGTATTAAAAATGTTTTGAAAATGTAATTGTATCGGAAATATATTCAATTTATAATTAGGGAGTATGCATAAACCACATGGTCCTATCTTAGCCTTCTTTTCTGATACCTCTCCCTCCATGTCCTTCTCCCCTAGATGGAACGTAGTTTTTATTATCCCTTTTTATTAATGTAAAAGTTTATTTACAATAAAAAAAAGAAATTCATGATTTTCACTAATTTTGTTCATTTTTTGTGTTTTTTTTAAGGATATCTTTTTATATAAATATCATTATATTTTCTATATTAAAGTTGAGATATCAACGAAAAAAACTAGCACTGGTATAATTAAAAAATCGAAAATTCGCTAACCAAATTTTTCGATTGAAAATTATATATATTTTTAAAATTTTCTTCATAAGACATCATTTAGAAAATTAAATATTTTGCTTTGAAAAAATTGAAAATTAAATATTTAGCTATATTCACATGTACAGTAATAATGGACTGGATATTTAGAATATTTTATGAATGCTTATGATATAAAAAACTTCAAACATTGAATCATATGTCGAGTATTTCACTAATTAACACTGTTAGTTGTTATCTTCATTTGTGTTGTAATTATAAAATTGAATATCTCAGCAAATATTTTAGTTTCCTGCCCATCGAAAATATCGATTGATGTAAATATTAAAAGTCTACTTAATGTATTTATGGAAAAATAAATAATTTTTAGCTAGGATTATAATTCAAAATTTCTAACGCTTCCATCATAATCATATTTACGTATGTATTTGAAAAAATATTTCATCAATTTCAATAAAATCTAAAATTTACAAGGAGATCGAATTAGAATTTAAAAAATGTAAATAAAAAATTATGCAACTGCGTAATATAAAATTGAAGTTATAAAATAATTGATCTTATAAGGTTAAATTAATTTAATTTAGTTAATTTGAAATCACCGCAATATACAAATAACAATTTTAATTTTATTATGAAATATAAAATTAATATTTATGAGAGTAAAAAAAATAAATAATAAATACCAATTGTATATACCAATTGTCTACAGAATTATTTTCAATAGGACAAAAAGGGAAGTCATTATTAAAATACATATACATAAACTATAAACACTTGCGTATAGTTTACCATAGAATCAACACATACACACTATTATTAATTTCCCACTGTACGCATGTGTATTATGTATTGATTATTCATTATAAACATACACTTATAGAACATTCAACATATTATCATAGACAAACTCCTATCTTAAATTTTTTTTAAATATACAAATATTACCACTTTGCCGTTGGCTGAATTATTTTAATATTGGCTTCCCCCTTTTGACCTATGAAAAATGATTCTATGAACAATCGGTATATGCTTCATTTAATTACAAAAATACGTCATACATTTTTTGAAAAAAGTATGTTTATTGAATGTGGGAAAGAGGAAAAGGCTTTCTCTGGGAAAAAATTGGTGAATATTTGATTTGCGATCTTCTACAATTTTTAAGTTTACGGAAACCCAGTGCAAATTTTAGCACAAGTCTCATTCCAATGAATGAATGCGGTTCTCGATTTTTGCCTCCACATCCTCCTACATTTCAAATTTCTAAAAAAAAATATTGTTAATTGTAATTATTGAAAAAAAATTACCTAAAAAATGTAAATGATATTTTGAACAATAAAGATACATTACACACCATTTTTAAAGACAACATATAAAAGTGAAATTATTTATACTTGTAAGTCTAATAGTACCTACATGTTAATTTACACGTACGATTACATCTATTACAAGATATACACCTTATATCAAAACTATGCTTGTAAATGATTTTACAGTAGCAAATAAATTAGTTGAACGGTTTATGAAAACTCTTTATTAACAGAATTATAATGCCGAACTATTAAGTATCTTATAAAATATCGCTATGTAGTAGAATATGTCCGGTTTTCCGATTTTTTCTGGACAGTTCTGGGTTGGAGCTCCGTGACTCGAGTTAGATAAATCCTCTAAAAATGAAATTAGAGCCGAGTTCTTAGGAAGAGCTCTCTATTCATGAGTTTTCTTCACTCAGTATGTATTGTCCGCCCATGAGGGTTTTGTCATTTTAGACAATCCGGCTCAATTATTTTTAATAATAATCAAAAAAGACAATGAATTTCTTTTATGTAAAATGTTATGCTGTTTTTTCTAACTCCTACCCTTTTTATCCAACCCATCTCTCACCCCTGTCCATTGTATAGAAGCTAATGACGTGAAGGCCAAATATCTACCATAACGAGGTTTCTATACTTTACTGAAAAAATTACAACCATGCAGCAAAAAACTGCTCAAACCGTCTGCGAACAACTAGTATTTATAAATATATCAACATAATTGTCAGATATTCGTATTAAAAATGATGATTGCTGCCTGTCAACAAGATATTAAATGCATAATGTTTTATTATTTAAATAAATCACATAATTTATTTATAAAAATCATAAATAATACTTTAATAAATGTATAACAATAAAATAGTTAATGTATTAGAAAGCTGATACATACAAAGAATTAACACAATACGAGTAATGTCTTGAAAATCTTGCGATTAAAATTATATCAAATAAATCAGAATATCTCCTCTATTCGGGTAGCACAGTTGAGACAGCATTGTCTTCAGCCAGAAAAAGTATTTAAGAATAGAAAAAATATTTATATATATATATATATATATATATATAAATATTTTATATATATATATATATATATATATATATATATATATATATATATATATATATATATATCTATATATATATATATATATATATATATATATATATATATATATATATATATATATATATCTATATATATATATATATATATATATATATATATATATATATATATATATATATATATATATATATATATCAAATCCAAAAAAAGCGCATCTGGCAGAATATGTTTCTTTAAAATTAAATAAACAAACGCTTTTGGTAGTGTTTTAAGGTCTTTATCAGATATAATTTGGTTTACCTAAGTATAACGTTCATTTTAAACCAAAAACATTATAAAAAACACTAAACAAATCGTGTTTTTTGTAATTTTAAATAAACAAGAAACATTTAGGCTGATGGTGTTGACTGTACATCGAAATATGACAAATACAAACCATTACTTTACTTACTAATTTAACCACGCTAGAAAATATTGATCACGCAATCAAAATTTTGGAATTGGTGTTCATAGAAACATCTAATTAGTCAATTACCGAATGTCCAACCGCCCGTTTTACCGTGAACACTATAACTCAAACACGATAAGAGATATCGAGTTGAAATTTTGATTTGAGCAAAATTGTTCTATTGGATCCTATGGATCCATGACGAACCATCGTCTAACTTTTGAACCATAAAAGTCTAAGGACTAAAAAATAATTGTTTTTTCAAGACAAACATTTTTTCGTAAATGTTTAGATTCGCCCCAATAATAGCTTAAATTTAGCTATAAGCATTTATAATTATATTTTTATTTATGAATGTGTATTTTTAAAATAGTTCAAAAAATTGATACTGAGCCATATGTCGAGTATCTAAACAATTAACTCTGTAAGTATTTTCAAATGTTAGATTTTTGTCGAAAGAAAGAAAATAGCCTTATTAAAAAAAACCTTTCTTTAGGGTATTGTAAATTAAATATGGGATCTTTTGGGAAAAAAGTTTTACGATAAATTTTTTAAAGGATTTTTTAAGGGAATACTGATAGTACTTTTATAAGACCGATCGACCCCCGGTATATTACGCATACAAAATTGTATTTATAATTCATTAATTGAAATTGCATAACATTTGTATTAATATTAAAAGCAGGAAGGAAGAATTTGAATTAAAATAAGAATTCAAAACATATACCAAAAATATTTTTATGTTTATACAATTGGTGGTGGTATGTTCAATGAAATTTAACAAATTCACATAGTACCACTAAACTCGTATTATTATAAAAAGTAAAAGTGCTTTCTAAAAAATAAAACTATCTTTTAAGTATCTTAGTATTTGATTTAAATTCATAACAGATAGATATTATGTATATGTTATTGGGCTAAGTGATTCATGTCGTTATTATGCATAATGCCCGGACAGTTTACTTATTGACAAGTGAAATCGTGTATTAAAGATTTGACTTAAAAACTAACTTTAGTTAAGTAATTGAGTTTAACTTAAAAACTACCGATTTGAAAAATTATTGCATCGTTTGGAAGCTACCCCCGAGTTACATAGGCTTTTTATCTCTCTATTCCCACGGGAACTGGAGCTACGTGGTTGAAACCGCGTGACGTCCGCTAATGTTTTTATTATTTATCCCAATTGATAATGCATTAGCAGACAATTTGATAAGATAGATACATTTAGCAGGTAGTGAGGAACTGTAATAAACTCTGTTCGAGCTCAAAGCGATGAAAGTATTTTATCTGCTACCATTGTTAAAAAAACAGTCTCAAACCGTTAAATTGAAAATAAAATAAAATAATTATACGCTGGATCAATTATATTAAAGAAAAAATATTTCAAATCCGAAGTCAAAGATTTTTTTTGATGGAAAGTGCTAGAAAGTTATCCAAGAGACAAATTACAGTCAATATGGGTAAGATTTTCTGACAATTGTAGTCGTCGCAAAGAAAAATCCTTGTGCAACTCAAAATTCCATCCAAGTGACATTGTTCTTATAAATAGGAATAATCCACGAATGTTAAACCTGAGGTAGCTAAGAAATCTGTGGTAAGACTGAAGTATTTTTTGTGCCATTCTTTTAATAAAATTCGATTATATTTTTATTACTCTGTCCAATACATGTAAGACATTATTACTAATTCTGGATTCATTTAATAATTTAAAGAAAACATTCATCATACTATCCGTTCATATTAGTCATTTTTCAACTTGCCCAGACATTATGAATAATGACTAATTAAATTGGTCAATTAACGTATATAATTAACTAATCGAATCACGTATTTTTTTAAAAATATTTTCATTGATTATCCGTTATGGTTTAACATTTAAGCGTTGTAAGCTATAATAATGTTTATGTGTGTATTATTAATAATTTACAATATTAATTTTAAATGATGTTTCTTCTATGGGATTATTCAAAAGTCAAATATGTGATTAAATTAGATAATTCTGTAAATAATAATAAAACTGCAGTCTGATTTTTAATTTGAACACAAATATTTCAAAAGATCTTTATAAAACTAACGGGCTAGTTCAGAGCTACGAGGCCCAAGTCTAAGGCGGCAATATTTCCAGAAAGTATTTTAAAAGTTTTTAAGACGAAAAAATGTAAGCAAAAAAAGGATATTTTTTTAAACTTAAATGTCGATTTTGAAACGTTTGTACATGAATGTACGATAAACCTTAATTTTAGTCAAACACTAGTTTTCATTAGCAGCCTGTGGTATCCTTTGCAAAATTGAAAAATCTTATGTTGTAAAACAGTGCGTATACCGGCTCAGTGACCAAGTTAGTAAAGGTACTAAAATCCTTAAACGTTTGACTACTACCTGAAAGGTTGCTATTTCGAATCCAGGTAGCGGCAGTTGAATGAACTAAAATTAACACGGTGGTTAATTGATCACTCTTCGTCGCTTCGATAGGAACGAAGTATCCGAATCCACCTATATCACACATTTAATAGCATAATATAAATGGATGTAGTGAAAAATAAATAAAGATTGAAGATAATAATGTGGGGGCCTCTGTTATAGAGTTTATGTTAGAAAATCGGAGGTAAAACTACAGTATTATTATTATGATTACAACTGTACGCCGCTAAATTACTTTTATCATGTATAACACATGAAGAATTTTTAATTTTTCTATTCTCAAAAAACGGAAATATTATTTACCATAGTACATAGGCAATTAAAAACAAATACTTATCATATGAATGGAATTAATTTAAATCAAATTACAGTTTTTCATATAATGCCAATTTAATTATTATGTTTTTATTATACGAATAAAAAGTATTTAACCGATAAATTAAAGGTTAAAAATAAGTAGTTAAAGTAATTATTATAATTTCTTTGTTTTTTATTTTTTATGTAAATAAAGAAAGATTATTTATAATTTATCGTAAATGCGTTTACAAAAAATAATAAAATTGTTCAATACTGAAAATTTATTACAATTTGAAAGTTTTTTCTTTCTTATTTACGAAAAACTGTTGAACCGATTTTTTTTTACGCACGTCATTTTGTAGGTTATTTGATCTTAAATACTTCGAATGCAACCTTTTTCTATCAAAACCTAGTTTTCAAGATAATGATAAAAAAAGCTTTAAACAAAATTTCGTACATTTAAAATTACTGTTAATTGGTAATTTAAAAGACTTGTTCCCATCGACTGTGATGTCATCTTGTGGAGTTTGTTAAATCTTCAGTGGAAAAAGGCTTATTAACCAATTTTAAACTAATAATTTTATTTAGTTAATTTATAAATATAAAAATTAATAAATAATACAAAATTCACAAAATTAAAACTAATAATTAACAAACAAAACATTAATCATAACAAAAAAAAAAGTGTTATTTCAAAACTAAATCACATGCATAGAATTTCAGGTAAATTCTTAGCAACATAAGCGCTCTATTGAAGCTAATACAATAATAGCATATTTTTATGTTCTGAGCCACACAGTAACTTTTTAAATTAACAAGAATCTAAATGTTAAATTTTAAAATAAAACTTAAAACTTAAAATAAAACCCTAAATTATCCACATCAAAATGTGATACAGTATACAAAATTATTATAATGATTTCTGATTAACACCCATATGCTGTATAGTTCAAACTACCCCACTCTCCCTCTGTACTATTAAATGAATTTAATTAATTAATTAGTGTTTTTATTGTTTTCAGGTACTTAATTTTTAATACATCTATATTGCGTAAGATATTGGCTAGCTGTAAGTAACCACTACTCTTATTATTAATAACAACTTTAATATGTAATATTTAGTTGATTCAAAGAGAAAATGCGAAACTAGACTGAATAACATAACAAAATTCGAAAACTTAATAAAAATTGATTTAAAAACATAGAAGTTATATAAGCTATCAAAGATTGTTTTCTTTTCACTCTCTTTCTTGAAAACTATGTTTCACATGTAATTTGTTTGGAGATAGTAGCAGTTGACGTCATGCGTATGTATTTCCCTCTTCGTTTAATTAGAAATTTTCAATATCCATATCTTGCTTATTTTTTAAATTTAGTTCTAACAATTTTCTTCAAACTTGGTATAAGTGCTAAACTAAATCTACAATTTTTTTGGAAATTTTTTCCCATTTAATCTTAAAAAATGGGGTTTTTTTTATTCTACAATGGTTCATTTTTTATATCTTTGTGTATACATTAGTATATATAGCGATTATTACTTTGTTTTCCAGTACAGATAATTGAAAAAATTAGTTATGATATAAATAATCCTTTCTAATATATCATCCTTGACATGGAATTGGGATACGGAATTCTAAATAAAACGAAACAAAACACTATTTAATATTTAATATTTCTATTTACACAAAAATAATAATTTCTCAATTACACACATTGCAAATAAAAAAAAAAAAAAAAATATTCATTACTTATTTTTTATTTGACTATGTAATTACACTCACTTTGTAAGTTGTAAATACTTACTTACAAATTAGAAATTAACAGAAACACTATAAAAAAAAAAAAACTATACAAATTAATTGAAATTTTAAAATTAATTACAAATAAAAAAATATGACATTGCTTAAGGTTTTTCACTTGTAAATTCACTTTCAACAAGAATTTAATGTTCGAACCTCGAAAGACATCTCTGCCTCCCTGAACACTATTCGGTATTCTATTGATAATTCACGTTCAGAATTTATCATACAATCATTTAAAGAAATTTCGTCAAAAAAAATATCCTAAAATGGGTTTAATTTTCATTTTGACTCTTTTTTCTTTCACTTTTTTGAGTAATTTGGTTCTGAAAATACGCTTTTCTGGAATAAATCTAGACGGAACTTATTACATAATGTTTAACTAAAAATTATTTTTCCTGATATAAGTTTAAAATATTCATTCGAATTCAATAATTACGTTAAAATGAGAACAAAATTTCATATTTTGTACGCCAAAATTCTGACTTTATTATGGGTCTCCTAGTTTTGATTTTCGTTCCTATAAAGAATTCGTACGTCGTTTATTCAGTCTGAAACGCATATTCGTCGGTTGTTAGAATACTATTCATCATCAGATTATGATCACAAATAAACGAGAGACACTTAGATAAAAACCGGAATGTAAATTTGTATTCTTTATCGAATTCTTTCAATTACCATTGAATTTTCAGTATCACAAGTGAACTACGTTAAAAAAGGATATCAGTTCAAACTTAAACAATAAAACGTTAGAAAATTGGATAATAAGATTCATTCAAAATTTGTAATCCATTCTAGATGAGGTAGCTTTGAAAACAAAAGGATTTTTATTTTAAATTGATCTATTGTAAACTGTCATGGTCAAAATTAATGATTTTATTATTGCTTCAATTTTTTGAACACATAAATTAGAGTAATTATAAATTACTGGCAGTTTTATTAAAATTATTCTTATTACTAATTTTAATTTTCTTAATAAGACTTGGACTCCAACAAGAAATTAAAGGTTCCAGATTAAAAAAAAGACTTTCTATTCTAAGTACAAGATTCAGCCACTACGGAGCCCATAGCAAATGGGAACAACGGGGATCTTGAGTTGTTTGAACCAAACCACTTTTCGTGATTAAATGTTGGTGAATTAAAAAATTACACTCTTCCTTCAAATCCATATTCTTTATAGACTTTATTGCTAAATCATTCAAACGTTGTCCCATTATAGGGTACAGTTACGAGGCTCGAAGTATTTGCAACTTCACTCCGTGATTAATCTGGCAATGAGTTTAATAGACTCAAAATTTGGTAACGAAAACTCATGAAATTGAATGAAAATATCAAATAAAAATTTAAAATAAATGTTTATAAATCATTCGTTTTAGCTAAATGATTTTATTTTAATAAATTCTGGAAATCCCTTGATAAAGTCCTTAGTTTGTGTTTTAGAAAATCAAATATAAAAACACTTACTCCAAGTGTTGAACTTTTAAAAATTGATTGGAAAATTAGATATCAGAAAAAATTCCAAAGAATGCATGTGGAATAGAAAAGCTCTAATATTTATAATTAGTTTCTCGAAATATTCGAAAAGCATTTGCGTGCATACATAATTCCATTTTTATTTCATCATTTTATTCATTTTAAAAGCCATAAATAAAAATGTTTTAATTTAATCTATGATAGTATTTTGAATGTATAAATATTTTTCTCAAAATTTCATGAAAATAAAGTGCAATGGAACTAAGGAAGTTACACTAACGAAGGCATTTTTTCTTTAAGCTTACTGGATGTTTCAACAATTGAAATAAATTTTTTCTACTTAAATATCTACCTTGAGCAAATTCGGATAAAAAGTCATTCAGTAACATAAACTTTATTTAAAATTCGAAGATTCTTCGATTCTGTGTAAAATTAGTTTAAGTAAAAATAATCGATTGTTTATCACCCAAAATGGCCGATTAAAAACTAATAACAAAACGTCCTTTCAAATTAAAAATAAACAAACACTAAATTGTAAAAAACACTATAAACCACAATATAGTTGAATCGTTTTATCGAGGCCAAAGTATACGAAATCTGTGTTCTTCATATTCTGTATCGTTAATCTCGATAAAGCGATTCAACTATATTATCAACAATTTACAAAAGTCAATGTACTATTTGCCATGGACGCACATTGCCGCTTACGGCGTCGAGGATTTGTCGCTGATGTAAGTACACCCCAATCTTCTTTAATCATATCCGCACCTTTTTCCGCAATCATAATTACTGGAGCATTAATATTCCCACTTGTAATTCGGGGCATCACACTTGCATCAATCACACGTAATCCTTCAATACCATAAACTCGTAATCGATTATCCAGAACAGACATTGGGTCTGAGCGCACTCCCATGGAGCATGAACAGGACATATGATAAATTGTCATTGTATATTGTCGAATCACACAATCCCAATATTCATCAGTGTACAGAGGTAAATGTTTACAGTTTGGAATAGGAGTCGCATGAAATCGAGCACCAAATCGTTTCATTGCTTGAGTTTCGGCAACGGCTAGCGCAGCTTTCACTCCTTCCCGTAACACACCAACATCATCAGGATGCGTTAAGTAATTATGATAGATTAACGGGTAACGTAATGGATTTTTCGATGCTAATTTCAGAAAACCACGGCTTTTTGGACGTAACATCATTGGAAATACTCCGAAAACATCCCGATTATTAATCGAGGAAAATACTTCGTTATAAAATTCGTCTGTTAAACCGTGTGCACGTTTTACTTGATTTCCTCCGTCGGAATTCGTCGAAGCACTCGTTAACATGAATTCCATATCAGGCCAATCGTCAGTTTTATTTGCATATTTTGTCGAAATAAATGCTACAACTTCCAAACCAATACTGGAAGTTAATGGCCCACTTTCCAGAATTGCATACCGGAGCGCTGACGGAATGTTAACTAATCGATTTTGAACAATACTAATCTGTTGATCAATTAAAAATGCCAAACCTCCAACAGCAATATGATCTTGAATATTTTGCCCCACACCAGGTAAATCTTGAATCACATCAATTCCTTTCTCCCTTAAATGATCTGCCGGCCCTACGCCCGATAACATTAACAATTGTGGCGAATTAATGGCTCCAGCTGATAAAATAACTTCACGTCTTGCGAGTACCGTTTGTTTCTTTCCATTTTTAATAAATTCGATACCGTAAGCACGTTTTGTATTTGGATCGATCAATATTTTGGTCGCATGCGTCCATAACGATACATGTAAATTACGTCGCAATCGAATTGGTCGTAAAAATGCTTTTGCGGTACTACAACGTGCCCCGCGACGCATTGTAAATTGATAAAATGCAAAACCAGTTTGTTGAGCACCATTTACGTCCACTATATCGTAACCCATTTCTTCGCCAGCTTGTAAAAATGCTGGAGCTAATGGTGTGTTGTAGGGAGCATCTTGAACTGTCAAATAACCACCTGGAAATAAAATGGATATTTTACA
Organism: Chrysopa pallens; assembly: GCA_020423425.1. Lineage (NCBI taxonomy): Eukaryota > Metazoa > Arthropoda > Insecta > Neuroptera > Chrysopidae > Chrysopa > Chrysopa pallens. The sequence goes on along the minus strand of CM035595.1, from coordinate 39,769,726 downwards.
ATATGTTTTTCATCCACTGAAAATATTCGAAAGGAGTTTCCTACAATTATTTTCCATTAAAGTGAATTCACTTTAAATAATTGGCAACTAATAACAAAGTTGGTAGGATATAGCATTGATAAATCCACCTGACATAAAAGTAAGATTTATCGAAAAATTGAATGAAACTTACTAAACAATTCCGTTTAAACACTTTTGAAATTGAATCGAAATGATATTGATATAAATGGCATTGACACAAATTTTTGAATTCGTTTTAATTGTAATGACTTGGAAATTTACTTTCCGGTTGAATTCAATTTGTTTTCGAATCATTCGAATTCAATTGCAATAGGTAATAATAATTTAATCTAACTTCCTAGTTTTCTTTACAAAAATTGTTATATTTTATAAATATGTATTTCGATTACACAGTAGTTATCCTCAGTATGTTATTAGCTAAAAATCAAATTCATACTGAGGATGACTACTGTGTAATCGAAATACGTATTTATAAATTAAAAACATTTTTATTTAGGAAATTGGGACAATGAAAATCGAAATTTTTTCGAAAAATCCAAGTGTTTTTCTTGATAATATTCCTATAGAGAAATAAACCTCTTTTGTTTTAATCTCTTTTTCTATTTCTTATGATTTGTAAAGATAATTATTATAAGGAGCTCATTTACAAACGAAAATTTGCTCGAATCTTCATTTTTTTTGTAGATTTTATTTTTCCTACGATATTTTCGATCTATAAATTAATTTTATATTACCGTCAAGCATAATATCAGTTTGATTGTAAAATTAATTTGTATATTGTGTTACTAAAGAGCTCATTATAAAAAAAATAAAATTAATAAAGAAAGTGATTTAAGATTTTTAATTTTGTTGAATTTATCACGCAATTACAATAAACGTTTTTCTTATAACGTGTTACAATCAGAGAAAATAATTACATGTCTGTATAAAGTTATTAATTATATGTGTTACATGCATTCTTTCATAATACATAATTACAGGTATATGAAATGCTTGCTTGTGTCTATGTAATAATTTTACTGAAATGTAATACCGTTTGCATAACTATGGAAGCTATAATAAGCGTATTTGAATATTTGTTATTATTTGACTTTGCGAGTAAAACGCTGTTTTCGTGCTTACCGGCTCCTTTAATTTTCTTTGGTTAAATTATTCTATTCTTATTTGATTATTCTTATTTATTAGACTTTCTACCAATATAGGCAATTTATTAAACATTTACGTGTACAATCTTACATTAACTATGAAATATATTTTTTTTAATGATGATGATAACGTATCCTTAATTCATTTTTTATAGGCAATTTTTATTACATAGATGTATGTATATAAAATTGCGTGTAAATACATAAAACGTTTTGTTTTAGATGTACGCACTTGTAAATGGTAAATTCATTGTTTTTAGTCACGCTACCGCAGTTGAGCATACGTCCTAATAATTTAATAAATAGAGAAAATATTTATAACTACTCATAAAAACAATCATCCTTCAACATGAAATTTAAAATTTGACAAAAATTTAACATTTTGAAGAATTACTAGAAAAACGAGTAATTTATAATAGAAATGCTTTCACTGAATTTTGGATGACTACTTTAATTTTGTATAAAATCTACAATGATAATATAAATAAGCTACAAATTAAAAAAAAAAAAAAAAAAAAAACATTAAATACACTGGAATAATTTTTATTGTTTTAAATATTTATCCCTTTAGAGAACTCTATCTTGAATAATAACGTTACATCCCAATGATAAAATTTATTTTAGTAGTAATTTTACAGATCACTTTATATTTAACTTCTCTAATATAATATGTTTACGTTTTTGAAAAACTAAAAAATGTTCTGTAAAAATTTATATTCCAAATTAAGCATTTAGATCAGCAATACCCGCTGATGATAGATTAGATGAGATAACTTTTAGCTTTATATTTTTATTATTCAAAAAAATAAAATAATAAATTAAAATTTTATTTACGTTATTAACTGTGGATTTCTTGTTTGAGCATCGGCTATTATATTCGAAAATTCATTTTTCCGGACCCGGCATTATTAGTAGTAAATTGTTGTAGCCGGCGCCGGTTACCAAGAAAGTTCCAATATCAATTACTAAATTTTGATGGGTGATTTTATTAAAGTATTTTATTTATAGGCAACTCTTAAAACAGTTATGCATGATCTTTGGTGTAAAGTATACAAGTATACAAGAGCACGTAAACTGTGATTAAGTTCAGTGTATTAGCGCCCTTTATCTGGATGATAAGCATCATGCTAAAAATGTGTATGTTACTTCATTTTAATTAGTGTATCAGTGTATCTCTTCGAAAATTATAAAAAATTTGACTGGTCATTTTTAGAGCCCATAATACTTTCGATTACATCCACAAGCTTCAAATGAACGGATATGAGTTTTTTTTTTTACTCTAATAAAATTATCATTAAATTAAAATTTCCGTTTTACCATTTGCTTAAAAGTACGGTAATAAATGGAAACTCAGAAAGAAATATTGAAAATTAAGTAGTTTTGTCTAGAAAGTCTTACAAAAGTTCAAGTCGTATTGCAATAATATGTATGAGATTATAAAATAATAAATTTTCATACCAACTCCATGGTGACGTGTATCCCTTGCTAAATACGGATTTCGTTGATCTTGACTCTTCTTGAAATATGGTAAAACTTCTTCATAGCTCCAACCTTCATTTCCTAAAGCAGCCCATTGATCGTAATCACGTTTATTACCTCGAATGTATAACATAGTGTTTAAAACACTCGAACCTCCAATAACTTTTCCTCGAGTCCAACAGCATCGTTTATCTACCATTGCTTGACAAGCAGAATCTTGTGGTTGGGTCCTAAAAAATACAGTTTTAATTTTTGTACAAAATATTTCAAAAATAATGTCTAAGAATTCATTGATGTTTTGAGTAAAGTTATTTTTGTAAGGCTGTAAATTTTCTCAGTAATGAATCATAGAATCATATTAAAAGACCTAAGATAGAATAGAGACTCTCTTAATTCTCGAAAACAAACACTTCTGATAGATATCGCCACATGACTTTGCAGCTTATCTGAGAATAGCAGTCGAAGGACGGTGTGTGAGAAATAATCACCACATACCACATACAAATATCCGGAAAGCACAGGAACCATTCTACTTTTAACACTTGAACGTTTGTAAAGCAAATGGCCAATTAAGACTTTACGGGAAATTTAAAGTGATCCGAGTAGAGAGGGATAGGCAGGAATGCTACACAAATGACTCTAAGCCGGGAGGGCGTAAATCGGAAATTAGCATTAGAAAACAGCCGTCAGACCCAGCTTCTCGTTGGATCGATACGTTTCTGTCTTTTAAACCGAGGCCTATGCTATTTGTCAATATTAAAGAACATGTAGTGAAGTGTGTGGAGTGTTTTGATATTATGCTCGTTCAAAACACTCTAGAGCCTATTTTCTCACCCAAATAATTTCTCCTTGATTCTCAAATGCATTATATCACTTGAGAATTTGCTCAAAACAAATGAGGGTACTTTTATGTGAGTATCGCCATAGGTTGATGAAATCCTTGAAAAGCAATCACATACTCGTATCAGGAATCAGAACCGTTTCTAGACGGTATTACTACCTACTCAGGTCCTTGGATTATCTTGAACTCAAGACATATCCTTCCTTCATCGGACTGGTGGAGCACTCAACCATCCACTTCTAGAATTTCCCTGCTACAATAACTTAGTTGAACGAATAAATTTCTCTTACAATCAACTACTAAGGTACTTGCAATTTAACAGATACTACGGCTCCTTAAGTTGATTCGTGTTTCATACGCACTTGAACGGTTTTGATCAATCCCATCATATATATAAGTTGAGTTTAGTATTAAAATAATTATTTATTATAAAAAGCCGAAATATTTATTATAAAAAGTGATATTTGGTAAAAATGACAACACAATTTTATGAAGGATATTCAAATGATATGTATCGACATAATTGACACATTCATAAAGAATCGATGAATAGGCTTTCTCTAATTCTATTATTAAGAAATTTCATAAAAAACAAAATTTAATTGATAATAGAAACAAAATTTTCAAGCATTTCTAAAAGAAATAGCACATATTTGGTAATATCAATAATAAATATTGAATTAGTTAAATAAAAAAAAAGTTATGTAAAATTTGATAACAATTTTTATATGCTTATATTAAAAAGTATACATAAAAATTACATTAACAATTTTTAAGGAGATTCTTTCGATTATTTTCAGTCAATTGGTCTTTTGATAGAATGTGCGAAAAAGTTTTTAAAAATTAATTATTAACACTTTAACAGTGGTAAAATTTAAAAAACTAAAAACGGGTTTATGACGTATTAATGTTAAAATAATTTTCATGATTTCCTAATATTGCTGTTTATTAAAACTTTACAACATTGTTTTTGACCTAAGAAAGAATCTCCTTAAGTTCATTTAGTTAAATTAACCTATAAAATAATGTACTTTCTATTGCAAATTTTTATTGAATTATTTCCAAAAATCACATTAAAATTTTGTAAAAACATATTAATAAATAAAACTAAAACTAAATGCATTAAAAATTTAATTTGACCCTCCTAACCTTTCTGACAAATTTGAAATTATGCAACAAAATTTATAGATTTTATCCATTAAATGAAGATACTGCAAATATTTGTAAAAAACTGACTTTTAAAATAAAAAAGAAATTAATTAATAAGCAAATGCATTATAAATGTATTAATATTTTTAATTTTTGCACCGTAACATGGCCCATACCCATATACCCAGTTTCTGGCAAATTTGACATAATGGAATAAAATTTATTGTATATCATAAATGGTCGCATATTTTAAGGCACTATGAATGATTTGTCAAATATCTTAAGTTACGATTGAAAATCTAGCGGAGCTTTTGTATGGCCTGTAGCGATTTTTATCTTTACTCAATTTTAAAATATTAATCGAATTTAACTTTATTATAAAAAAGTCGCTACAGGCCTTCGTAAATCTATCCTAAAATTATTTTGAAGGGTCATTTGTTTATTTTCAATAGGGATTTCAAAGGCAGTTTACATAAGAAAATTTGTAAATGCTTAGAATTCAATAATAATTTCCTCTTAATTTTCACAAATAACCAAAAGTCCCAAAAAGGGAATATGAAGTAGAAAATGTGTACTGAGCTTTATGGAGTTCCCGGTTGATTTGTAGCAATATTCCATTTCACGAGTGTTTTTGAACTAAGTTATATCTCATTAATTCTTGAAATATAACTAACATATATCTTTATTTTACTGTTAATAAGTGAATCGTCCTATATTACACAGCCATATTTGTTCTGTAATTTTATTTCATCTTTCTGGGGTACATTTCAATTTGAAGGCAGGTGAAATTTTACAATTCTGTATAATTTAGAGGCAATATTAAATATCTGCGGAATAAATAAGCTTTCATCAACTTTATCACGTGCACCCAACTTAAACTTAGTCAAACATATTTGAACTTAACCTTAGCCAGACTGTAATAGTCAACACTTCTTCTCTCTAGAACTAATTCTTAGTAGAATTTACTTAATTTCCTTTTAATTACAACTTGGCGTGTCGTACAATTTCAATTATTGATACTTATCACAGGTGGCCACGTTTTTTTTTTTGTCACACTACTAAGATTAATAAGACAATCTATGATACATAATTCTAGTATGATCTGATTTTGGAGCAAGGCATGGCTTTGCAATTATATCGGCAAATAGATTATACAGGAATAAATAGTTACAGGAATAATTTGTCACTAAACAACTCTGAACAGAAATACTTACCGATATTTCCAATCTAATTTACTTTTATGTAAAAACAATGATAATAATGGCACATCTGAAATTTCTGTTTCATGTCCACCAGCTTCAATTAACAATACTTTCCAGTTTGGATTCTCTGTTAAACGATTCGCTAGCACTGATCCAGCTGAACCACCACCCACAATAATAAAATCATATTCACGTTCAATATTTTTTATACTATATGGACGATTTTCTGGATCGAATTGATCATAATGAAAATACGCTAATGATGCTAATAATACAGGTATAATTGATAATTTTCCAACACCAATTATAGCTATTGCAGCTTTAATTGCGCCTAATATCACAGGAGCATGTACAGCCATTGTTTTTTTCTATATATACAATTTTTTCGTAATTGGAGCAAATTATTTTGAACCCGGATGCATTTAAAAGTCCATTTAAAATTGTTGTCTAAACATATTTCTTAGTAATTGTTTTAGATTGCGCAAAACTTTATTATTTAATGTAATAAGCTACTTTTTATCTTTGTTTATCTAACTGGTTAAACAATGTTGTTTGTATTCTTTTTACATATTGGATGATGACGCGAACACCAGTGTGGTATTTTAATTTTACTTTAAATAACTTTCTTCGGCCTTGAGTTGTTTGTTTCTTTACTTCTTGCGTTTATTATTTTTTTTTTTTTTTTGATATTCGGTGTACATGCGGTATGACATTCAACAAAGTTCCAATTCAAGATGATCTGAAACAAAATTAAAAATTATATAAGAAAACATTTATTTAAATTATGAAAGATGATTTATTGCATCAACTATAGACTAATATTTGTAATCGAATTTAATCATTTAAAAACGATTAAATTATAAGAAAAAAATTCACAAATTTAAAAGTAGAGACTAAAGGCATTGGATTATTATAATCTTTTAATAATTTTTGGCAGGCGTTTGTTAATGTATTTGTAAAAATTAGAAAAAAAAGTGAAGTAAAAAATATCTTAATAATTTACAGAGGTGATTGTTTAGGTACTCGAATATTTGAACTATTTGTAATTAACATTATACTGACTGCAATAAAAGTTGCATTATTATTAAATCTTTGCCAAATATGCAATTTTTAAGAAATAAAAAGGATTTTAATGCGATTTAACTGTGTTTTATTTCTACTTTTACTCAAAAATTCATACACGGAATAAAACTTAATGGAAAAAGTCCGTTTAACGGATATTGTTTTACTTGGGGATATCTGCGGTTACGGATATCCGGCATAACTCTGAAATTGTGTCAAATCCAAACATATGAAAACATGTTTCAGGCAAAAATTTCAGCTCGTTATCGCTTTTTATTGTTGCGTTATCTTGATGACAGACAGACGAACGGACGAACATAAATCGGCTAATTATAGGTGATCCTTTGAACAACTATACCAATATTTTGTTTTGTTTGTCGAGTAATATTAATTGAATACTTTCTTTTACTAGCAGTACAAGAAAATTAATGTTTTTGATGAATATCTTCGTAAAAAAATTGGTCCGACAATATCCAGACCCTCAATATTTGAACAATTCTTAACCCAAACATATTGCTAGAATGCTTTGTTGGATTTTTTTGCACTACTTACAAAACTACTTCCAGATCCTCCTCGAATCGTAAAATGTATAAAAGCATTAATTCAAATATTATTTTTGTAAATAGGATCCAATAATTTTTTATTAAATATACAAATATAATTTATTATTGATAAATATATATTTATATATATATATATATATAATAATATAAATATATTATAATATTAAATGTATGTTAGTAATATGTATTATATAATATTTTTTTTAATGGAAAGTAGGCCATTAGGCTACCTTCTTTCTTGAACATATTTATTATTACACTATTGATTATTAAACTACAACACCACTATAGGTAAAAAAATAAGTAAAATTGCAATAATCAACAATGATTAATAAATAATTGTGTATATGAATATTAGAAGTTAGTTAGATAATCAATGTATTCATTTAATATTATTGAATATATTAATAGAGCTATTAGTTATTAACTAATTGTTTTTTTACACGTTTATTTTTGTTGACTCATTTTTGTAGGTGCCCAGGTGGGATTTTGAAATTTATTTTAAATTAACTTTTAGATTTGCTAGAAACTTGAAATTTTGAAAGGTTGATAGCACCATCAAACTTCATAGTTTTTCCAACGCTTCAATTTTATTTTGATATACATATGAACTATCTATTTATATGAAAATTTACATTCCGTATGTTTGCGGCCTCAAAACTAAAAAAATTAATCGTTGCAGGTTATTTGTAATTCTGTATTCAAAGAACAATTCATAAGTTCCTATTGCCCTATTCTCCTTTCTCATTAAAGTTGAAATTTTCAAAAATCCTTTTTTAAAGGATACTTACTTTATAAAATAAACCTATATTCCAAATTTTGTTTGTGCGTTGGTAGTTAGTTAGGACAAACAAAAATTTTATAAATTTAGAGAGAAGATTATTAACCATACAATTATTTAAAAAATTTCTTAACGCTTAACGCATATAATTTAATATTTAATGAATAAATTTTTAAAAATTTTTTCGATTTAATTACGCGTACATGTGCACATAAATAAAAATTTCATGTAAATTCATAAACTATTTGTGTGTGTTACCATTAAAAATTTATTTTTTTATTATATAATAAATAATTAATTAGTTGAATTTACAAATTTAATTTTAATAGTTATATGGCTGCCTACACTATGTGCCAGACCTTATTCAAAACTCACTACACATTCGAAATTTCAGTAATAGTAGTAACCAAAACTAAATAATTCGCCGGAAAATTATAAAAATTGGTTCCAAATAATATATTTTCTAATTTGCTGAAGAATGAGCTAGATTTATATATAAGGTGAGAAAAATAATAATTAAGCAATAAAAATTTTTTTCAATCATATAGAAAATTGAATGCTTAGAAAAAAGAGACGTGAGAAAATTTTTCTAAACTATAATATCCATATATTTATATATTTATACTTATAAAATATATTATACTCGGAAAAAATGCGATTAATCTTACTACATGCATATCTTCATTAACATTATAAAATAATACACGATTTTAAGTGGAATACAAGTCTAAAAAATTCAGATATCTTTAATGAAGACAATCTTTTACTCAATATATATGGCTTGTATTTCTTTTAATTTTATATTACATATAACTGAATACATAATTATCCAAGTGTAATTCAATGATGATACAAAAAATACAAAAAATGAGTGTATAAAAAAATGTACAGATTATCCCGAATTAATTACTATGGAACTTACACTTATATGTACTAATTATATACATATACATACATATAAATACAAGTGAAACTTCCGAAGTAATTAATCCGAGATAATCTGTACATGTTTTCAAACACTCATTGACAGTTTTCGAATATGGAATACCATTAACAGTTTATCTGTTCTGTCGCAGATAATTTTTTACTGACGCATAAATGTTTTGTATCTTCATTGACAATAACTGAAACAAAAAACAAATGTGGGTGAGTCTTATCGTATTCGTAGATGATGTTGTAACATTTGAAATAAATAAGGCTAACATTTTAATCTTTACTCTAATAAGAAAAACTATAGTTAATAATTGCTGTTTGCAAAAAAATATCTTTTTTTAGTATCCTTTCTTTTTAAATGAGAATATATTTTATGCAGGCTAAGTATACCAAATTATTGCAAAATTTTAGTTATTTTAAATTTTTAAATCACAGCAAAAGTAATTAATATCAATTTATTTTATTTCAAATATTAATAATAATTAAGTAATTTTGATTTTTTCATGACATCTATTACAAGTTATGTGTTTTTTTGTTTCACAAAGTTTTGTTATACATTATTTAAAGAGTGGTCTAGCAGCGAACCACAAGGTCTTCACGGCCAACTTCCCACTGCGGAGAATAAAAATTTAAAAATTTGTTTACTATAAATTAAAAATTAGTTGTTTTATCCTCAAGCAAATGTTCAGAATCGCTGTTGGCGAAAAGTTATTATTTTATTTCATTGTTTTCGAGATACTCGATATACATACACAGACAGCTCTGTAAAAACATTGGATTTAGGTTCTAGAGACCTTTTAACCTAAGTATATGTATAAATTCGAGAGTCACAATCTCGATCTCATTACAAAACCTTCCCCTGGAAAGATTAAAAAAATATTATGGTTAAATAATTATTTAACTGTTATAAAAATATTTTAAATAGAGAAAAACATTATTTTTCATAATGGTGAACGTAGGAATACCTGTGCATAAGTACTCTAGTTGTACGATATAGCAAAAATTTAGTTGACTAACAAATTAATGACTTTTTCAAACTACTAAGTTTTGTATGAACGAATTTATCTCATAATTGCTAATAGCTATTTTATAGTAGATCTAACTACTTGATAAAAGCTATTTATAAAACTAATAATTTTTTTTCCTGCAAATTAAATAGCAGTTTTTTATTCCATTAAATAAATAAGTATTAATTAGAAAAAAAAAAATTATCTATATTTTTATAGTATCAAATTATTACAAAATTTTTGACATAATAAATATGTAAATGACAGCAAAAGTAATTAATATAAAATTATTATATTTTATTGCAAATATTTATAAGTTTTGATTTTTTTTTTTCGAACACGAAAACTATTATTTATTTTGTAATAAAATTTCATTAATTAAATGTTTTTTTTAAAAATATTATTCATAAAATGAAATTATTATTTATCATATTTAATAATTTTTATACTCGACATACAAAGAATATGTCAAAGTATATTAATTTTTGTCTAAAGTTTGTAACGTTAGAAAATATAGAAAGTCATTTTGGTACAGGTGTTCATGAAATTTCATAATTAGTCCATTTCTGCATGTCCGTCGCCAACGACTTAACCGACTGACTAGTCGCCGAGTAATCGGATCAAGTCTAATTTGATTGTTAATGAAAATATAACGAGTAAAATAAACATTGTTGCTTTTTTAATTTTTAAATATTCTTAAAAGACGCAAAATAAATTAAGTACGAATAAAATTAATAAACAATTTACAAAATTAATTTTTTTATTATGATATTTTTATTTTGTTTTTATTTTTTCACACTAAAGTGTTAAGAAAAAAAAAACAATATAGCAAATTAGTGTAGATAAATATTGAATTAAATTAAACATGGTTCACACATCAATTTTATTTTAAATTCAATTAAATTCATTCATTCTTTCTATTAACTTAATTGATTGTAAATTAATTAATTATTATTTTTTTAATTATTTGAAGGCTAGTATTCTTATTATTTTTATATTGATACATAAATAGGTAATATATATTGACATATAGATGCGGTATTTAGAAGTAAAAGTTTTCTAAATATTTGTTTCATGTAGTGAGAGGGATTTTAAAAATAATTGCACAAACTAAATAATATATTATTTATCTTATCTTCAAGTCAATATTAGTTTAAAATTCTATAGATTGATGCAATCATGCGTTAAAACGCATTGAGCCACATTTTATAAGGTTTCAGTTTCTAAAATAATAAATAATGAAAATGTCACTTTTCTTATATACTTTATGAATTCAAGTTATGACAAAAATGATTATACAAGGAATATTAAAAATGAATTTTATATTTAATTCGGAAAATTAAAATTTTCGCCAGGTATATCGCAGTATAAAATATGATATACATCATCAAGATGATTAAAACCGAAAGAAGGTAGCAAGTTCAAATTTTTGTGATATATTCAACATTCAAAAAGTGCGTTTATAGTTCGAGATAGATCAAAATTGGTCCATCGGGTCTAAAAAAAAAGAAAAATTCCAATAACAAAATAATTGTTTTTTCAAAACAATCAACTTTTGTAATAGCTTTTCGTAAACTGATAAGATTTGCCACAAATTCAGCTCAAATTTAGTTAGCTAACACCAATTATTATAAATGTATTTAATGAATATTTAGAGTATTTCATGAATGCTAATGATTAAATATTATTTATACATCGATTCTCAATTCTGTATCGAGTATCTAAACAGTTAACTCGCTAATTGCTATCTTTAGTTCTTATCCAATTAATTTCGGGCCAAAAATCTAATAAATAACTCAGAATGAATCTTATGGAACAGAGTCCTGTCACTTAGTTTTCTTAATAGAAAGCTCTATTTCATTAGTCTCTTGTTCTACTTTCGTGCAGATCTACGTAATGTTGTTTTAGGACGTTCTTATTTACGCTTTCCATGTGGAGACCTCCCAAGTTGCGTCTTTGAAGTGTTCCCTTTCCTGAGTTCCCATAGTTTTTTATTTTAGGCCATTGGATGCCAAGTATATTCCTTAGAAAAAAGATTAATTCAAAGTAGTATTTTTTCAAATAAATTTTTTGCACTAGCCATGTGTTACATCCATTCTGCAACAGTAACTTTCTGTAAGTATTAATAATTCGAACTTTCATGGCGTGCCACGTGCGAAGTGGATTCAGTAAAGTCATTGCGTTATTAACTTGGATTATGTGATTTTGAACATATATGTTTTGGTTCATGTTTTTTTATCTATCAAAGCTCTTAGGTAACAAAATTATTCAAATGTTTCTATTTTGCCTGATTAATTTTAATAATACGCTCTTGTTTCGTTTTTAATGTTTTGCGTCTATAAGCCTTTCCTTGATTTATCTAAAAGTGAACCATTTATGTTGTTATCTTTTCAATTGCTGAGTATTTTGTATATTGACGCGGGTGCCTTACTCCAGCTTGCACTTCAATTGCTTCAGTTAATAAATCCCTATGTATTAGCCTACATTTGAAGTTGTCAAAGTTGAATTTGGAATACAAGTTAAACATATTCCATCATTGTCGACCATTACTTTAATAATTATATTGTGTAAAATTAAATTAAAACATTGCAGAGATACGATGACCGACCAAAATAATTATTTCTAATTGATTTACCAAGTATTTAGTTATACTTTCTCTTTTTAAAAAGAGATGATCATGTTTAACTTTAAATATATACAACGAATGTAGTAAGAAAGACTAAAAGAGTTCAGTCACGTCACGTACACACACCATAATATAATAATATAATCTTAATAAAATAATTTTACTTTTTTTTCCTCTACATTTCATCATGAATATTACTAGAATACAAAGAAATTATTACAATAATGATTTAAAAAAAAAAAAATAATGTAAATAAAAACTAACACAATTGATTTTTTATATGAAAAGTAATCTTTGACTACTATCGTATTGTTATCTAATATTATTTGTTGAATGACATCTTATATTTTTTGTAATATATGTTTAACGTAATCATTTCATAATCTTGTCATATTATTATTAAGAATATAAGTTTTTTTACTTTATACATTAAAATTAATTCGACAGTTTGAAATTCAAAATAATTATTTTATTTCTTTTTATTCGTATAGGAGGAAATAATTTAAGCATGTAAACTCGTTTTTCAGTAAAACCCATAACATATGAAACCATTTTCTTTGCTCTTTTGTTACCTATGAATTCACGTTCTGGAGGGAAGCAGCCCTACAATTCATCAGAGCTTAAATAGTATAGCATAAAATTTTATTTATAAACTGTGTTTAATCTTTTTCGGCAATTATTAAAAATAATAGAGTGTCAAATTTTCATAAAGGCACATTTAGAATTTATATTTACAATATATGCACCACAAGCAAATTAAAGATTTTTATGACTTAAATACTAACAACAAACGGACACGAAAATTTGGTACAGTATAGCCATACCATGAAAAAAATTGATATTCTGAAATCTCAAACTGGTTAAAGTTATGAAAAAAAGTTTTTTTTGTTTTTTCTTATTATCTACTTAGCTAAGCTATGAATAGAAAAAAGCTTCATACAAAGCAAAGTGATATTTAAAATTCGGTTCATGCGCAAAATTAAAATTGGCACTTGTGTTTGGTCCTAAACATTAAAAACACTTTCAAAATATGTGCAAATTTTTTAATAGCAATAACTTTTACAAGAATTTACGGATGTCTTAAAAATTATATAGAAAGTGCTCTTAATAAACTTAATAAGTAGTCGAAATCCGAATACTTTATCAGAAATTGGTATGTTTATTTAAATTTGCACTTTGGTCCCTTATTGAGTTTCTTAAAGAGCATCTTCTCTGACATAGTCAATAAGCTAATCAATAAATTATTGTGATAGTTCATAGTCATTATAATTTCAAAAATCGCTATATTTTGTAGGTTTTTTACTGTTTAGGACCAAATTTATGAACCAATTTTAATTTTGCACAGGCTCTTTTATTGGCTTTTTAAGTATCTCTAAGTTTTGTATGAACGTTTTTCTCTTCAGACCTTATGTTATCAGATTATTTGAAAAAATCGAAACAAAAAATAACTCAAAACCAGTCGTCATTTTGTTATTTCATAAATTAAGACGGTTTTTTTCTCATGGATTGACTGTACTCTTCTAAATTTGGGTGTCCGTTTGCAGTTTGTATTTCAGTCATGAAAATCTTTAATGTACTTGTAGATGCATAAAAACTTCTGAAGCTCTAGGCTAGATCTGTTATTTTTCATAAAAGCTCAAAATTTTTATTTGAATTATTTTTAAGTCTTACCATTTTGAACCAACCTAACTCTCACCCCTTTCAAATGTATAAAAACTAATGTCATGGAGGGCTGATGTCTACCAAAAATGGTTTCCGTATTTGGCTTACTATAATGCGTCACGGAAATAATTAACAGCATTACAGAAAGATCATTACTCAAACCGTACATTATCCCTAAGCCTATTGCTAATACAGATATCACTGATCTATGACGAACTTCCGAGAAAAGAATCGTCAAATTTTGCAAACGACAAACGCCTTTCTTATCTTGCGAGCGAAGCGATATGGTATACTATTAAGCTGAAGACCATGGATACCATTGTACGTACTTCGTTCGTGACAGCATCGCTCTGGGTATCAGAAATATTGAGTTAATAGTTGCCTTGTTGCCTATACAGTTTGTAGACAAATTTAATTTATCGCATACTAATTAATATCAAACCAATGCCACAATCACACCGATGCGAGGTTCAGTTTAGTTTCTAAAGGTGAATTTTTTTATTTTTATTTTAGAATTAAAAAAAAAATCAAGATAACCATTAACCGTATTAATTGTTTAAATATTCGATTTATAACAATGTGAACTAAGATTCATAAAATGTTCTAAATATTCAATCCAAATGTGTCTTACATAATATGTATATAAATTACATATAAGTTTATTTACTAAAATTTTGGAATAATTATTTGAACATTTTAGATGTAAAAGTTATTACATTAATTGTAGTTAAGCCATAATTAAATTTATAGATGGGTATTTATAAATATAATTTATGGGCACCGAGACTACAGTTAAAAATAAATTTTGATGCAATTATTAACAAAAAAAAAATTATATTTGCGAATAGAGTGGTTCTATGCATAAATTTTTTACCATTTGTCATAAAAAATTATGAATTAAATAGACATAAATTACAGACATTCGTCTAAATATATTGTAATATATTATAATGCAATATTTCTGTTTGATTAATGATTGATTTAAAATAAATACACTAAGTAATAGTACAAGTACTAATTATGCCTATAGGATCTCGTTCATAAAATGTAGATTTCTAACATTAATACATATACTAGATACTACAAAAATTAAATCGACCGAAAGCAATATATTTTCCATCCTTAAATTTAATAAAAAGAAATTTTATGATTTTTTGAAACATCTACGCTCAACTTACATATATTTGTTATGCGAGTAATGTTGTTTGAAATGATCAATTTTTTTTTTGAAACAATTAAAGGAACAAATTAAATTAAATTTATAAATAAAAAGAAAATTAATAACTTTTTGTATGATTTTACAAATGTTTTATCAGTGAAAATTATCCACATTGAAATGACTTAAGCAACGTTTTTAAGAAAAATTATGACATACAAAATGAAAAATGTGTTACTTTTTTTAAAAACTATTTTGGAAAATTAACTTGCGTGGTAAAACTGTAATATGGATCACAGAGATTCCTTCTTGAGCTTACATTTAAAAGGAAAGGAAGTAATGCATATATACAAATATGTGTTTATTTGTGTCTAATGGCACATCCTTAATTGATTTAATAATAATTAAATAATAATGTTTTGTAGAAAGTATGACGTCAATAATTGCCTAAAATTAATATAGCATGTGGATTATAAATAACAATTTTAAATTAAATAATAAAATAAATTTTTTATATATTTAGAATTGCATAATTTTTAAAAAATATTTAACATTACACATTAAAATAAACAAATATTAATAATACATAAAAATTAAATAATTTAATACATTTACATTTTTTTAAGTTATTTTTTTATTATTATTTTAAAGTTAATTATATATGAAGAATCATGTAATTATTAATTTACTTTCTTCATTGCTTAGTTATTTATTTTTATTAAATTTTTAGAAATAGATTTAACAATAAATAATAATTTTATTCCGAATTTCTTTTACTTAAAATTTTTATTACTTTAATTTTATTAAAAACGAAATTAAATAAAACGTAAATAATAAAAATAAAAGGTTTTTAAGATGCAATCAATCCGTGAACCGATTTCGTGTCTGATGTATATAAATATATACAATATTGTTTTTAATTTCGTGTGTTTCAGTCAGTTATTTCTATTTGCTTAACGTTTCGCTGAATATTTCAACTTTGTCAAAAAAAAAAAAAATAAAATAAAATAATAATTGTGAACACATGATATTAAACACCATCAATAAACATATTAGAAACAATCAAATTATTATTTGATAGCAGCAAACAGAAATGCAACAATTTGTTTGTGTTCATAGTAAAAGTTAATGGATAAATTCGTGATTTATCAACAAGTCAGTGTATCATTCTATACACAGCTAAAGTTTATAGAGAAGAACTGAATCGATAAAAGTTCTACAAGTGGCTGAGTGCTTGAATAAAACATATTATATATTATATATTATCCAATTCTAGAAAATATAATTATTTGTCAATTGTTTCCATGTAAATTGCAATGCAAATGTCAAATAAACTTAATAAATAAATTACAAAAAAACGTAACTAGCGATAGTTAAAAAATGTAATGATAATAGTATTATTATTGTCATTATAAACTTAAATAAGTTTAATAATTAATTGAGATGTGATAAAGACAGTGATAAATATTCAATACATGATAATGTATTAACCACATACTTGACAAATAATTTCAAAAAATCTGAAAAACAATGTGGAGATAATGTATATAGAGAGGAAAATATTAGCCTATGACATCACTTGCTAGTATATCCATATAAATAATGTGTTAAACATCGTTTTCAAGTAAGAGATGGGAAATAATTTTTAATAGAATATAACTTTTTTGTTTTTAATTAATTTCAGTTTAATTTTTAAGATGCATTATAATATTGAGCCTAGCTAGTTTCCCAGTTTGGTTTGAATATAGTAACTTTAAAATCGGTCAAATATCCTATTGACATTAAACAATATACAATGTACGATTAGATGAAAGTGACAATTTTTACACAGATAAAAATCATAGCTGGGATGTAATTTATTGTGCAGCAGACCGTTATTGGAAGCTCTCCATGTAAACTTTACATCTTTCTGTAATTTATATGATAATTATATATAGAAGTAAATCACGTGTTTCGTATTACACGGAAATCCTACTAAAATAAATTTTACAAAACGCATAACCATATTTAAAGTATACCTACTAGTTGCATATAACTTAAATGGTTTCATTGAACTAGAGCCAGTTTTTAAAATGACTATAATAAGTTTTTAAAAATACCACACAATTGTAACTAAAGGATTATAATTATAAGTATTAATAATATACTTTTGTAAGTATTTAAAGTACATTTAAGTGTATATATATATGTTACAGTTAAAGTATAAATTTCAATAAATGTATTATGCATTCATATTAGTTAAAATAATAAATCCTGGTTGATTTTTAAATAAAGTATCAATTTTATATAAATATGCACATTTTATATAGAAAAACTACAAATTATGTATGTAATATATTGAGGCCTGAATTAGAAAATGTCAGAGTATTTTAATTTTACTCTAAAGTTTGTAACGCAAGTATTGAAGTCACAAACTAAATTTGAATATAGATAGATCTTCATAGAATCGCTGAATTAGCACAGTTCACAGTATGTTCGTCCGTCCATCACCAAAACGAAACTCACTCAAAAAACTCAAAAACGAGGAGTGATAGCAAGTTAAAATTTTAGTGAGGGATTCTACATATAAAAAGTAAGTTGAAGTTCGTTAATGAGCAAGTTCGGTCCATGACCCAACTTTTAAACCATTAAAGAAAGAAAAATGTAAAGACAAAAAGTGGTTGCTTTTTAAAACTGAATATTTGTTTGAAACATATTTGCAATTGTACATGCTGGATATTAAGAGTACGTTATGAAAACTTATTTGACAATTTGATAAAAATAATACAAGTGAAAATAAGTAATATTTTGAGCTTTAAATAATTAAATATATTGTTATATTACATAACATTGTATTAATTTGTTTTGTCATAATACAATCTTTCGATGTGTCTTCAATCAGATAATGCTTTGGTTGATATTCATTGATATTTATATTGTATGATATTTATATTATATTACCATTTATATAAATACCAGCTTCTTCCCGCCGCTACGATAGCGCAGAAGTAAAAAAACTTATCAGATTTATTAATATTTAATTTCATTGTTATTTTAGTGATTTTTCTTTGAACTATCATAGTAGTTGTCATACATTAACTAAATTGATACTTTATCTGTAACATATACACCGTCTACTACATATTTCACTTAATGTATGCATATAGAGACATTACGTGTTATTTAAATAATTTTTAGTCTATATATATTATTATTATTATTACAATGTGATGTAATTTTATATTTATTATAAATGTCATTTTATTAAGATTTTATTTTTAATTAGCCATTATACATCCACTTCAATGAACAATTTGAGCTTTATCAACAAAAACTTTTTTTATAATAAACTCATTATTCACTTTTTGTTTTTCATAAAATTATATTAATTTTTCATGGATTTATAAGGCCTAAAATCCTAATTTTATTTTAAATATAGTTTACAAACACTAAAACCTACTACGGCAATGTTTTCTAAAATGTACGAAAGAAGGAAATATATTTGTCCGAAATTAGAAAAAAGTAATATTTAGAGGATAGATTATTATATCAATTTAACACACTGTGTCCAGTAAAATGTTTTTAATATGTGCCAGTGCATATTTCTTGTATTTAATAAATGTATATTTATTTATCTACAGCTTTTAATTAAAAACGTGTTTTATAAAATTCGTCCCGGAGTTTTCGGTTTGGTCGCAATTTTTCAACATGGCCACTTCAGTTTTAGTTTTTTTTTTTTTAATTCTTTGTTTCTGGTTATTATATTTTTTTTTCCAATTTTTTCCATTTTTACAAATCATTTTTCATTATTTACATCAATATAAACTTAAATTTCGCAAATTTTTAAACATAAATGCTTAGAAAATGAATGACCCATCCCTTAGTGTTATTTTAATAGCTACAAAGGCATACAATATAATTACAAAGATTTTTCACAGTATTTATTTCTAAGTTCGATTATTTCTAACCTTCCTATTTCTGTTGTTTTCGTGAAACATTCATAGAATAATGAAAAACAAGTGAAGATAACAACTAACAGAGTTAATTATTTAGATTCTCGGCATATGATTGAATTTCATTGTTTGGGCTATTTATAATTAGCATTCATAAAATGAAATAAATATCCAGTGTATATATGTATAATAATAATATGTATTGTTAATACTTTAGCTAAATTTGAGCTAAAATTCTGGGGAACTCAAACATTTTACGAAAAAATGTTTCAAATAAAAATTGTTTATTTCAAAAAAACATATTTTGTATTTGAACATTTCCATGGAACGATTTTGATCATTCACGAACTTAAACTCACATTTTATGATTTGAATACGTCATCAAAATCTCGCTATCCCTTTTTGTTTTTGAGTTATCATGATGACAGTCGGAAATGGACTAATATTAGGTGTTTCAATGAACACACCTATACCAACATTTTGTTTGTACGGTCAATATTAGGTAGCGTTACAAAATGTATAGTAAAATTAATATACTCTGACACATTATGTATGGCGAGTATAAAAATCCAGTAAACTTTTGTCTGTATATCAGAATTTATTATAATTAAATGAAATTAAAAGTATATTAAAATTAAAAAACATTAAATAATTCATTAAATATTGTATTTTCATTTTGATAAAATCAACTTTGTTTTCGTAAATATTATGAAATATTGAATACTGATCATATCATTAAAATATAAAATATAATTTTTAAGTTTATTGATCTGCTCTTATGAATAACTATGTCAGTTGAATCAAGTCAACTTCACTCTACTCTACTGACTGGCTAGCTAGCTAGCCTAACTATATTACAAACAATATTATACGTATTATATGTGTAAATATATGAAATCCGTAGTCAGGTGAAGGGCAATTCTCTCTCTTAAACAGCTTTACTTAGTATTATTACACTTGACTCATTCTATAACATGCGTTGGTATATTGATATTAAAAAATTTTAAATATATTTTATAAAATTTTGTAATATCTCAAAAAAATAGTTTGTAATATGTCAACAAGTCATGATGACAACTAACACAGTTGGTTATTTAGATACTCGACATATGATTGAATTTTATTGTTTGTACTATTTTTAATTAGCATTCATAAAATACTATAAATATTCAGTATATACAGAGTTATATATGTATACATGTATAGTAATAAGTATTGTTATTACCTATATGTGTTTATTTGAGTTAAAATTGTGGAGAACTCTTACTAAAAAATGTTCCAAACAAAAGTTGTTTGTGTCTTTTTTCTTCTACCTTTTATAGTTTAAAAGTTGGGTCAAGGATCCATTGGTCTAATAAACCGATTTTTGTTTTTCAGTTATAGTGATGACGGACGGACAAAGGGAAAGTCGGAAATGGACTAATTAGGTTTTTCTATGAACACCTATACTTAGATTTTGTTTGTTCGGTCCATATTTTCTAGAGTTACAAACTTTAGAACTATATATTTTGTATATTTTCATAATGTTAATAAAGTCCAAATATCATCTATATGTAGAAAATTGAGGTAAATAATATGATTATATAGAAAAGTTTTAGAAATTTTCTATAATTTAAAAATCTTGCCAATTGGTGTTTACGATCAAGTAAAAAAATGAATTGTGAAAATATGTAATTAATTTTTAAAACACACCTAATAACAATAAATTTTTAGAATATATTTGACATTTAAGAAAATTCCAAAAAATATAAAAAAAAAGGTGTTATAAAATATAAATTAGTTTCCTATTATTTACATAAAAAATATAAAAAAAAAAAAACAGTATTAAATAATAATTATGTTGTCAAAAAATAATTATTTTAATTGTAGAGGTATCAGTAAAACTATGATACATCCGGAAATATTTGAACAATTTTAATTTACTTATTTTAAAACATTTTTTAAAGGTTTTTTTTTTTTATTTTTGTAGAATATTTTAAAAAACTATTCAAATAAAAATAACATTTTTAATACGAAGATAGGTCAAAAATTTCATCCTCTTCTAGTTCAATATTCTTTGACAGACGTCCCTCCTACTTTCTTAAATCATTAAGAAAATTAAGATTGTGATAGTTCTCCTCAAAATAAGCATTTGCGTGTGTGAGGATCTTCTCATTTGATGTAAGCTGTTGTACGCTGAACTATTTTTTTTTTTTAATTTGAAAATAAAAAGAATCACCTTGAAGTCAAATGAAGTGAATACGGCAGTTAGCAATTTAAACTTCAATTTTCCAAGTTTAGCGATTGAAACTGCGGTTATGTTTGTTTTCAGCTAAGATCAAATGTAGCAGATTTTTTTTGTATACCCAATTTATCAGTATCTTTTGAAACCTCTGTGGACTCAACTATTACGCGCAATATTATTATTCGGTCACTTTATATAATATCGTAAATTTTATCGATAATTTTTACAGGAGTTCTCATGTTTACAGGACGTCCTGAACACTGCTCTTAAATTTTATTATCATCTAATTCTGAACTAAAGTTTTCCAATGGGAAGATGCATTTAAGATAAATAATGTTAATATGCACAATTGATTGTGAATAAAAATATTGTATAAATTACATTAATATTCAAAAATTAAGTAGTGCGATTTTTATATAGAAAATGACCGCTTATCGTGGAATCACCCATTAAAGCGTTTTTTCAAGGAAAACAATCTTTAAGAACTTATTACTTATTCGTTTTTGGATCAATTTTAACTAAATTTTCGAATGTTGTTTGATATTGAGAGTAGTTTCACATTTTGGTGGGTAAAATCAAGCCAAAACTGTAGATCTGAAACGAATTGTCCAGATCTGATACGAATTGTCAGGAATAATGTAACACTAAGGGTTACATTTATCCATCATTAATGAAGAAAAGCGCTTAACATATTTTATTTAACATATTTTCATAAATTGTTTAAATTCGCAACAATTCAGCTCATTAAACATACTCATTCATATTACAGAATATTTAAACAGTTAATATTTTTAATGAATTGTATAAGCAAAATTCATTTATAATATTGGTCATTGCATCATAAAACCTTTGATATGGATATTATCAATAAATTTGGATTTAATACAAAACAAAAAATTATTTTCTATTGAATGGTTAAACAACCTTCACTTAAAAAGTCAACTAATACGGCCTTGATAACGGATTGTCATGTACTCTCATTGAATGAAATAAGCCTACATGAATCATAGGCTTATCGTTGGCAAAGAACAATAAAAAATCAACCGAAAAATTTCACACATAAATTATTCACAAAATAAAAATTTAAAAACAAGTAAAATTTGTTGTTTAAGCGAGTTTGTTACCTCTGTAAGAAGCACACACCTTGATGTTATATTTTTTTAATTACCGCGCACAAACAACTCAAAAAATAATTATCCAAATGTTATGACATTTGATATGCAGAATATTGACATGAAAACTTTTAGCTTGTCAAGGAGTTTTTCTCGAAAATCTTAATCTGAAATCAAATTTATGTTTGAATGCCAAAAGTGCGCATACCAAATTTCATAACATTTGGATAATTTGAATAGGTTATTTTTGCTCGAAAGTTATTACATCAGATTGTGTACCCTGATAAATAATTATAATTCAATCCTATAAGAAATCAATAGATTTGAATAGGAAACCATTTTTTCAATGAAATTTTCTATTAAATCCTATTAATTTTTTATTCAAAATGTTGGATAGAACTTCAAAGCATTTAATAGGACTTTTTTTTTTATCAAGGTAAGCGTTTTTCGTTGAATACTGAATAATTTTTTATAAATACTTTTGAAGAATATGTCAATTTATTATTTATAACTTACCTAATTCAACAAACTTCTATCCATTAAGAAATTGATATATTTTCCAGAAATCAGAAAATTTAATTCACCAAAGCACACAAAAGAAAAACACTCTAATTTTTCACCACAAATAGTATCACAGTTATCTTCACTCGTATATTAAAAATACTTTTGATTTTTTGATAGTTGCCGGTTAATTTTGTTTCCAAACCAATTACTTATTATTACAAAATAATTGTTGAATATTACGTATATATGAATATATAACTTATATGTATCTTATATTACGTTTGTTAGGCTTACTCGTTGACTCGTTCGTACCGTCACGTTGTACAATACCCTAATAATATCAGTCAATGAATTTAATAAAGTTATGTATGGTATATGTAATGTTATGTAGTATCTTTTATAAGAGAAAGTGTGATACTAAACATATATACGAATTATTTTAATACTTTTATAAATAACAAAATTAAATGTATTTACTACCACCATTTTTTAAATAACAAACAAATATTTTCAATTATCCAAAATATTTGCACGCATGTATCTAGTAGAGTATGTTAAGAGAGGAACAGCAAACGCGTCCCTTGTACCTAGACCTTTTGATCCTCTGTACTCTATTTTTAGAACATTCCATAACATGAATGCAATGATTTCTTCTAGCACAAAGTGGCAATTATATTCTGATTATGTTGTTGGTGGAGCCGGTTACTTCGTTCTTATCCAAGCGACGACAGTGTGATCAATTAACTGCCCCCGTTTTTGAAGTTTTACTTCTTTTGTATGAAAGGCAAAGAGACAATGAGAAAAGCGACATGATGAAATCTGCTACAGAATAGAATTAATAATATATATTTCTTTGTCAGCTTAGTCAACTTTTATTCGTTATTCATATGCCTATTCAATCATTACCAGAAGAACCTATGGATATAGCTTAGTATATTTTAAATATTTAAAAAATTTATTTGACTCGTTCACATCATAATTAATGATTGTTTATTTTGACTGTATATCTATTTTTACTGAAATAAAACCTTTTTGATTAATTTTAATATTTTTCTTCGATCTTTACTTCAGACGCCAAAGAAGTATAACTTCTAACGCGTGTACATAAGTAGATACACACATTTTTTCAAATTACAATTGATCAATTTTCGGCTGCCTGGAAGGGAACCCACAATCTCATGATTAAAAAGTCAGATGGGTCAGTAGTCATTTGGCCAGTTTGCACGCATGTTTAGAATGGACAAAAGCCAATGTTATATAACCACCTATTTGAAGAGATGAGAACTTTACACAATATATAGGTTTCTTCTCAGGGATTCCGAATCCCGTGATTCAGATTCCGGTCTTTTTCTAGTACAAAAAATTTCTAAATTGGATAAAGTGATTTTCGATCCGTCCACGGCTGTCTTCTTATGGTAATATGCATGTATTTATGGTAAGGGATTGTAATATTTTAAGGCTAGTTCACTTCTATCAACGTTCGCTACTAGCAGCACGGGTAAAGTGATATTTAAATTAAATAGAAAATATAAACAAATACAAAAAATATATACAGCCATAAAATTTCTATGTTCTTTATTCATCTTACCGATATAGGTCATAAAAATGATAGTGAACATAAGCCCGGGGTGTTATATATTTGCGACAAAAGCCAAAAACTAATTTTGCTAGAAGCCCTGGATATAAATAAATTTAAAACAAACCCAAATTTTTCTATTTTAAATAATTAAATAGGCCTTGATTACCCTCCTTTATTAAATTTGAAAATATAAATATCAAAAAAATATTTATCAACTCTACCCACAGTTTCTTCATCCACAATAATCTTACCTTCTTTCTCTATATATTTCCTATTTCTCTATATATGAATAGGTAGTTTCCGCTCTACCGAATCTGTCTTAGATTAAACTTTTGTTCGAAGCAATTTTCTTAACGCAAATTATCTAAAGAGTTATACTGTCAGTCACTTTAGTCAAACTTCTTTTTGACAAACTTTATTGTATAGTATATGTTACTCCGCTTTGTAACTCCTTTTAGAAAATATTTTAATTGGTTTAATGCTTGAACAAACCTTAATAATTTTGTTTTTATATCATGGCCTAATTAAACCATATTAAATAAAATCTAATTAAATCGCTTAAATTAAACTATACCTATTATTAACTTTTGAGACTCCTTGTATATTATATTCATTAAAAATGTCATTGTAAACTTTTACCCCTAAACTCCTTCAACATGCTATTAATTTGTAAAACTCATTATTAAATATTTTATATATTATTTTAATTAATTATTGTTTTTTTATTGTTTTCAGGTACCTAAACTTATTATTAATTCATCATGTTTGTATAATATTCATATAATCAATCAACTGTAAGTAATTTTAATTAACATATCATATCTATTAAATATCATAATTATCACCCATATATTACTCGTCATTTTTCTCTTTTTTTCTAAATTTCTATTAATCCTAGCGGGGACAAAGCAGCGGGGTAGACTGCTCGGGGTGCCAGCTCGGGACTCATTAGTTATATGATAGATATCTTGTGATTTATTGGCGGTAGCGAGGCTCTGGATGCCACATTTGCCCCGAATAGCAGTAAGTATGGATCTCTTCCCGAGTTCTAGATCAATATTTTTATAGATGCATATTTCGAACTTTTGACTACATAATAATTATATTATTATATATTAGCTATTTAATTATACATGTTCTCTTGATTGTAATCAAAATTTTTAAAGCCTGGTTGTTCTTATCCATGATGTAATTAATAACAAAATAAATAATAATTCTTGAGAACTTGGACAGTATAGTAATAAGATGTTAGATTTTCAAAATCATCTCAACGCTTCATTGGTAATTTATTTCCCAATTTCTTCAGGAGATAATTACCATCACTCGTTAACCTCAAATAATCTCCTGAATAAGTTATAGAAAATAAATTACTAACGAAACGTTAAAATGATTTTGTAAATCTAATATATATATATACTCTACTGTACAAGTTTATTAATTCAAAAAATTTGAATGCATACATTTTTAAGATCTTTTGATTATAAAACTTAAAAATATTAACAAACATTTTTTAAACCAAAATTATAATTGTTTTACGAAAACATGGTCTTTTAAAAAAAATATTTGTAAGTGGAAAAAATCGCCTTGAAATCGCTTTAAAATTTTTTAATCACTTTTTTATTTTCTTTTTGACAAAAAAACAGCACTATATATAGCAAATATATGCGATTATTAGCTAAATTTTAGCTGGAATTGTGGCGAATCTAAACAACTTACGAAAAAATGTTTCAAACAAAAGTTGTTAATAAAATAAACATTATTGTTTTGAATTTTTCTTATATCTATTATGGTTTAAGTTGATCAATGGATCGATGGAAATTGACCAATTAGGTGATTCTATAAACACTTATATTAAAATTTTGCTAGTGGCTTCAATATTTTTTACCAAAATTATTACACTTTATTTATTTATTTTATTTATTTTCCAGTACACAGAACTAATAGTATATAAAAGACATATAAAAAGGAAAGTCATAACACTTTGTGAAAAAGGGCTTAAAAATAATGATAAATTTACCATTAATGATTTAAGTTAGATTTCAAAATTTGAATTTAATGATTTTAATATTCATTTTTATTTTAATTGTTTTGATAATTATCACAAGATAATTATAAATATTATTGTTGAATCATTACATATACTTTCATATTCTTGAATGTCCTCTGCCTTGTATCAAGTATTTAGCTACAAATAGAACACCCAGTACCTAAGATTCCGATTAATAATAGAAAAACCAAATAATTTTTTTTAGTAAAATTTTTTCCTCTACATCATTTATTTGAAACTGTTTTTATAAATTTTCAAAAAAGGCGGTATTTATATACATAAAGTATATAAAGTATGTTTATTGATTAAATTTCATCCAAAAGAAAAATTTTTCGAGATTGTATAATACAACAACACTCAAAAGTGAAAAAAATTCAGGAAAAAGTCGTCTTCAAAAAAAATGAACTTAAAAGTAAAATTTTATAATTATTAATGAGAACTCTAGGATTTTTCGATTAAATTTCGATTTTTCCCCAATTTCCTATATCAAATTATTTTGTATTTTATAAATACGTATTTCGACTACAAAGTAGTCATCATCAGTATGAATTAGCTAGTTGTAATGATTCTCTGAGGAGATGTTATTCGTTGCTAATTTGGTGACGGTTTGCACGACGGTTTGTATTCGAAATACGTATTTATAAAATACAAAATAATTTGATCGAGGAAATTGGGGAAACATCGAAATTTATTTAAAGTAAAAAATAATTTTTAATTAAATACTTCTATGAATAATTTCTTTGTGAGCAATTACCTTTCCAATCCTTAGCTAAAATTTGATCGGTTTGCGTCGACTGAGAAATACTTATAGAAGTTTTTTTTATTCTTTAGTTTCAATTGTACAAAAGCTGATGACGTGCAGGGTTGATTGCTGCCAGAACGTGGTTCTGTGTTTCTCATACTATGATACATTTAATCAAATACTCTCACGAACTCCTCTCAGTCTAATAGTTTCATTAATTTGTCAACAAGGTTTTCTGTTTGTTTAAAGATGAATGGACACATTTTCTGTCCATAGTGAGGACAAATAAATTTCTAAAATCTTTATGTTTTTATTGAGTAATATGTCAAACAACTTCCAAAAAAACAATATTCAGTTGCATAAAACAAATCTACAAATGTTTTAACTCTTCTTCTACTAAGTCAATTTATTTTTAATGATTATTATTTATAGATGACTAAATTAAATGATTATTTAATTTATATAAGCCGAGTGGCTCTTAAATTGGAACCTCTTCTGATTGCATTCGCTTATAAACAATTTTTATTACAGACTGGATACTTTTAATATCGTTGTATTCCTTTTTGTATTTGAACTAAAGACATTAATATCATTTTCAAGATATACGTGAAAAATGTCATCGGGAAAGAGACAAATAAACTAGAAAAAGTCACTGTAACTTCCTGCAGTCATTCTGGAATTAGTAATTTCTGATTTTTAACTTTTCATTTTAAATACTCTGCCAATAATGAACACAAAATTAACCTTGATAGTTGTATTGGATCAGTTCTTGCTGCCCCTTGATTATTGGATATTGAGGGGACTCACTTAATTGAGGTCTATAAATTAGATTTACTGAAAAAATGTATACAAAATACATTTGATAAAATAGGGTAGTTGACTGATAACTGAACTTTCTATTTTACACATAAAAATGTGAAACTCAAAACCATTACAAAGCTATTTTCAAAATCAAAAGATTTGAACGAACATATTTTGCTTATTAAAAATGTTAAAAAAAAAAAAAAACTTCACTTACATCTTTATGAAGTAAAAACCGTTCAATTGGCAAAAAAAAAATTGCCAACATCCCCATTCTACTGAAGTTTTAAACTGTATTACTAGACTAAACAGTTTACTGAATTTGAATGAATTAATTTTAATATTGAATTTGAAATTTTATTATTCCTCAAAATGCCTCTTCAAATAATCAATTAAATTTAGTAATTAAATGTCATTTCCTGTTTAATTTGTGGTAAATTTTTAATTTTTATTACCTTTTCCTTTAATAATTTCAATTAATTAATTAATATTGTCGTCACAGTTTATAAATAAAATGTTAAATTTTGTGTGGGCTCGCATATTTTCATTCTTGCGAAGAAACAAGCAAATTATTTTAATTTTACTAATTTTTTTCAATAAATAGAAAACAGCTCAAAAAAGTATTATGTTGCATATATAGATCAGAACCGCAATAAAACTCTTTTAGAATTTCTATGGTTTTTTAGCGATGTAAGAATCATTGGAAACAAAATACGGAAGACAGGGAAGGGCATCATATGAAGCTCACATATGTGGCTTCCGTCGAGAACACGTCAACTCACAAGGCAACTCACACTTGAAACAAAAAACAATCGAAAAAAACCGAATAATTTGGTCCGATGGATCTATGACGCAACTTTTATGTCTAGAGATAGAAGAAAAGTTCGAATGCAAAAAATGTTTGCCTCTTAAAATAAACAACTTTTGTTTCAAATATTTTTTCGTTTAAAACTATTTAGAATCAGTACAAAATTCAAGCTCAAATTAAGTCATACATGTATTGAATTGAAATTTTGACAGGTCGTTGCATTTTTGCCCAGACGTGTTTATAGTTATACAAAATTTTCGCATGCATGCTGGCTGGCGTGGTTTGCTTTGACAAAAAAAAAACATCACGTCTAAACAGTTCTACTGATGTAGAAAAACTGTTGATACAAAAATTGTTTACGTTTTTAATACAAACAACTTTTGTATGAAAATTTTTTTTCATATGATTAATATTTTGGATACAATTAGAGTCTATATATTCTAATCAATATATTTTGCTTTATTTTTAACACGCTTTTATTAGCTTCACTCGTATGTTTGTTTGTCTGTAGGTAACTCTCTGAAGTTGGCTGCAGAACGCATCTGAACGGATCCTTTGCATGAGAGTAATAAAGATAGAGCTAGTGCGCGAACTACGCATGCATGCGTGTTTTTTTAGTTTTTTTAAACTATTATATATATTATTATACAAATTTTGTGTAGATTGACAAAAATTTTCATCAATATATAGCTACCTTAACCCACTGTTGGGTTTGCGACAAGGCCCATGAGGCCCGGCTCTAGGACGGTGAAATTTCATAATCCTAGTAATTTATTAGAGATAAAATGTCACAACAAATTATGTTATTCCGTTTAATTTTGCTTTAAATCAATGAAATAATTTATATATTGAATTTACCTTTTAATTTGTCGGTGCAATATAAATTTTTTCTAAGATCTACATAAGTCTTTAAAAACCATAACCTCGAACATATCCTAATAAGATGCAAATTTTTCCACATAAACCCTAATAATGTGCAAATTTTCGAACAAAACATTGATTGTTAATGTAAGAACTGAGCGAAAAATGTTTTGGTAAATTTAATAAATCTTACAAGTCAATTACTCAAGCCACAGTTTTTTGTGTGCAAACTTTATGTTTTAATTCGCACAAAATAATTTGCTCGGCAAAATTAATTTATACACAGTAATTGGTGCAAAATGTATGAACGTGTAAATCGACCAATACATGTATAGTAAAAGCAATAAAGATACCAAAATTACGCAACCGTAAATTTTATACTTTGGATTTTTTAATTGAATACAGTTTTTATATCTCGGAATTGGCAGAATTGATTGCCATTATTTTCTTTTAATATATTAAAGAAAATGTCGACCACGATTTTGTGATCATAAAATTACAGTGGTATTTATCAACGTTAAGCAGGTTATTCCATTTTATTGCAAAAATGGAGTAACCTGTTAATAATCCATTATTCTGTTAATAATCCATTTGTAATAATCACAGCAGTTTTATCGATTGAACTTTAAAGCTGTGAAACTTGAGACCAGTGTGAAAAATTTGGAGGAAGGCAATATTTAAAATTCTATAAATTAAAACAAAAAATTTCTATTTATTAATTACGATGGCATTTTCAAATGTGTCCAGGGCAGCACTTAACCTAGGTCCGCCACTGCCTAAACCAGGACAGTTTTGTGAGATTCTGATGAATTTTGTTAATCACGATATTGAACTTAAATAAAATTATATAATTTTTATACCTGCGACCGAAGCCAGGCTATAGGAATGTAGGCATTGAACAAAGCCAAACGCCTTACTTACCTTGTGAGTAAATAGTCTTCGACACAAGATACAAAGATTTTCCGTACTTACTTTGCCTACGGTTTTTCGAAAGCCTAACTGTATCTACTATTTTTGCACTATCAATTACTACCATAATAATAATCATTAACAACTTTCACAGTACACAAAAAAGAAAATAAGCAATAATTAAGCACACACAAATCTATAAATGATGTTTAAAATTTCCTTTAAAAATTATTAACTAAAGTACATTATATTCAAATGATCATTAGCTTTTTGTAACATTGTTAATTAATGGAATTATTCAATAATTTAAAATGATGTTTTTATTAGAAGACATTATTGTATAAATTATAACTTGCAACATTAAAATTATATAATAAAAGATTTTGAAATATTATTTTGATAGGTCAACTGATTAACAATATGTTGAATAAATTTGATCCAAACATCTTTAACATGGATGTAGTAAGAATAATATCCATGGGAAAGTAAAAATAGATAACTAATTCAAAAATGGTTTTATTTAAATTTTGAAAACGTAAAAACTGATTTCCAATGAGTTATTATAAACTACGTCATTCAATTCCAGCCTCTTTAGACGACTTTTCGTCTTTCCAAATAATCCTTCCGATGGAACGTAGTTTTTTTTTTACCAACTCCAGAAGACATTATTTATTTTATTTAAAAAAAAAAAAAAACTTGGCATAAAAATGAACAGTACTGACATGTTAAATATTTTTCATAGTTTTAAACATTTTGATTCAAATGGTGACACCAGCCACTTCTGCTATCGATTATTGGGTAAATATAAAGAATATCTCTTCTCGAGATTCGGGTTCTTTCTGATTGAAGTAATATTGTCATTGTGTAAGAAAAAATACACTGCCAATAATGAACAGAACATTCTGAATGGTTTGGCATTTAATACAAGATACAAAGTTTTCTGTAATTTTATTAATGGTTATTTTAAAACATATTTTATAAGGAGAATTTTTATAAGCATTTTAATCGAGAATGACTATATTATTAAATAATGCATACATATTATATTAATTTGTATGTTACTTTTGCATTCATGTTATTTTTTTATCAATGGTTACAATAATTTGGATCCCACACGTATAAAGTTTTATATTCGTGTGAAATTGTTTAGCTACTTCTTCTCAGTATCTAGAATAATCAATTCTAACAAAATTCAAATCATTGATGTAAAATTACAGAATACTTCTACTCGCAAAATTTCATCGAATCGGATGAATGATTCGCGGTATATCTCTGTAACGGCTTAGCCGATTGAGTTGAAATTTGGAAAAAAAATTTTCGTATGGTAGATTCTCCACAATGTCAGTTGATAAGCACATGAATTTGCAATATATATTTTTATTATTATGTATTTATAACTGTATGGACAGCATATTTTAGGAGTATTTTACGAATACTATCGATAAAAAATAGTTCAAACATTGATAGTGAATCATATATCGAGTATCTAATCAATTAAGAGTATTAGTTCTTTTCTTTTTTTTCCCATAATGTTTACATTCGCCACGATTTTATCTGACATTTTTTATCAAAGAATGTTTACAATGAACTAAGTTTTGAAAGAACTATGGGAATCTGTTTATCCTATTTATCTGTTAATTATAGAAATAAATTTTTCTTAATTAAATACAAATTTTTAAGAAGAATATAAATTATAATTATTTTATATTATATTAATTATTGTATTTGCATAAATATTAATAGAGCTGATCAAATAATTTTTTTATTAAAATGCAAGCTGTTAAAATTTAAAATATTGTAAAAATCTAGTATAATAAGCGAAGAAAACAACTTACAACATTATAATTATATAAAATACATACGGTTGAGCTGTTTTTAATTATTAACATATATAAAATACACTAGAAATACGTAGCTCATACAGTTATGAAGATTGTTATATTATAATTATATACTTAATAGCTGTAATATAAATCGGAAGTAGATTAAATAAATAAAGATTAAAATTTATGATGTGAATGTCTTCTGTTATTGAAGTATGTATCTGGAAAAAAATTTTGTCAACCCATAAAACAGAAAATTGTAATAATTAAGGAGATACATAGAATTTTGAACAAGTGCATCCAGAATTACTTAGTTGAACATAATAGAGATAATGAGATGATGTTAACTAATGTTAAAGAATCTCTTAACGACATGACACAAAATTTATTAGATTTTCATTCATTAAACAGGCTAGCAGACCCACGTGTCACGTGTTACTGTGACAGTTTTGGGCCACCCGGCATTTGATGTACCCACCCGGTACTCATGATGTGGATGCACTCGGTACTTCTATTTGTAATTGGTGTGTGAAACCAGGCATGTGTTGTGGGTTACCCGGTATTTGGTGAGCATCATCCGGTATTTCGATTTGTATTTGGTGTATTTTAAAGTTCTAAACATCAAAAAGGGAAATATGAGCTTATGACGTCAACTGTTTCTCTCTAGATATATGTTAACCATTATTTTCAAGAATGAGATGGATATATAATCTTTGATAGCTTATATTTTTTTTTTCGAATCAATTTTAATTGTATTTTCAAATTTTGTTATGGTATTTACACTCTAGTTTCACATTTTTGATGTGAAATATAGCAAATTCATTAATAGTCAATATCCCTATTATTTATTTTCTAAATTGTTTTCGTTTTGTATTTTTAGTACTTGAGAAAAATTTGAAGAATTTGAAACGGTGTCCAATTACACTTCCGTGAATTTTAAATATTATTTTTAAATTCAATTTACTAATTTTCAATGACTATTCCAAACTAATTGAAATAGACTATACAATCTAAATGTTATGTTTAAATATATCCTTACTAAAGGAATGTTACATTATTAACTAATTTTTTTGTATTTGATTTAATTCGATTTTATTATCATAGGCGTCAACAAATATCATGTAATAAGAAAGTAAATACTTTCAAATTTACGAAAATAACAAAGAATTCTCCATTTTATTCTTATAAAATTCAACCTTTCTTTAAAATATAAATTTTTAATCAGATATATAATATCAATTTACTTCGTATAGCATCAACTAATTGTGGATAATACGACATTGGTATTCGCATTCATATTCGCAATAACAGAAATAAATATTCGAATTAACTCTCGTATTCGCAAATTTGAGCAATCCGACATTCTTTCTATCACTGATCTTTACATATATTTAAATATAGGCAGTTTGTATTACATAACTGTATTAAATATTGCATAAAAAAATTTTTAATTCTAAAATCACGTACATGTATTTTTATGTAAAATAAATTCGGCAGCTCGTTGAGCAATCATTATATTTGATGCATAAATATCACCACCAATAATTTCCGGCATAATACTTGCATCAGCTACACGTAAATTACGTATTCCATGTACACGTAAACAATGGTCTACAACTGACTTCGAACATTCTGAACATTTGCCCATTCGTGTTGTTCCAACAGGATTTCCACCGCTTGTTGTGAATTGTTTGAGTAAACATTTCCATTTACAATTCGTATTGTCACAGTGGCCACAT
The DNA here is from genome assembly GCA_020423425.1 of Chrysopa pallens. NCBI lineage: Eukaryota > Metazoa > Arthropoda > Insecta > Neuroptera > Chrysopidae > Chrysopa > Chrysopa pallens. Next base: position 39,735,018 of record CM035595.1, on the reverse strand, counting down.
AAGATTTTATCAAAATTTATAAACTCGGCGCCAATTTTACGAAATGCTTCCGTTTCACCCATTGCAATTGTATGCTTAGCCGCCCGTATTAGGGCAATTTCATCATCATGTTGTTCCAAATATTTTGGATTGATTGAGGGCTCCATAAATGGGTCAGAATTTTTAAGTTTAACCCATCCACGGGATTTTGGCTTCAAAAGAGTTGGAATTTGAACTAGAATCGAATAATTTACGTTTAAATCACGCAAGTAATCTTGAATTGGTTTCGAAAAATCATATTTTCTAAAGAATTGCGAACTATTTTTATGAATGTAATCATGATTAATTTGGATATTGGGATAATCTGATCGTTCCCCGGGTAAAGAATAAATATATCCAACGATATCTGATATTCCAATGGAAGTTAAAGGACCATCGCTATGGAAAAAATATTGACGAATAGCTTCCATATCATCAAAGTTTGTATCCCATTTTGGTTTCTTTATTACATGAAAAATTCCTGGAAATTTAACATGATCATGTAAATTTTTGCCAACACCTTCTAAGCGATGGACCATAACTACATCATTTGAATCCAAAAATTTTTTTGGACCTACCCCCGAAAGCATCAATAATTTTGCATTATTGATTGCTCCGGCGCAGAGGACAATATCTTTTACAGCCTTCACAAATCGACTTTTAAATTCGTTATCACTGGGTGCGAATTCTACACCACTCGCTTTTAAAGTTTGTGGATCGATATGAATTTTTGTTGCAATAGTTTTCTTTAAAATATGTATATTTCCATTTTTAATAACTTTCTTTAAAAATGTTTTCGCTGGATAATTTATTTTTCCTTGTTTAAGAGTTCCATACGATAATCCATAACCAATTTTACCAGCAAGTGTATCATACTTATCCAGAATCGAAGAAAGCCCTAATTCTTTAGCCGCTGTGGTAATACTTTCACGCAACGGCTTCAATTTATCACTACATGTACCCATAAAAGACACAAAATTTTCCAATGAATATTTTTCAATATAATTTTTAAAATATGGCCAAACAGTTTTCCAATTCCAATGAGGATTGCCTAAATTTTCCCATCGATTCCAATCACGTTTGGTTCCTGTATTATAAACCATAGAGCGTAATAGAGTGGAACCACCAATCATTTTCCCCAGAGGTATATGACATCTGCCATGCTGAAAACCTTGGCATGATCCATTTTGTGGTGTAGTTCGATAATTCCAATCATATTTGGATTTTTGTATATCCGATAAATAAAATGGGATTTCAGTAGTTAGAGGAGCATTTGGACCACCTTCAATTACGAGGGTATTTGAATTTATGTTTGCGCTTGCCAATAAACTTGCCAAAACTAATCCTGCTGCTCCACCTCCAATTATAATATAATCATAATCATAATTAATTTCACTAATATTTCGATCAGGTGGGTTCCAATTTGTATGATTTAACTCAAACAATCTGGTAGCTAACGTTGTAAATATTTTGACCATTAAAACATTGGTCGGATCTGGATTCCATTTTTGTATGAAATTTTTACAAATATTTAACATTACATCCATAATTTATAGAAATCGAAAATTAATTTTTCTGATTTGAAATTTCATAATTTACCTATTCAAAATTGTTTTTTAATGCAAATATATTAGATATAAGTCAACATTTTTATATCTGAATATTATAAATTTTCCATAGTTACCAAGCAATAAAGAGAATTGGGACTAAGTTAGAGCAATGTAGCATCGCTCTGTACGCCGGCAAACGCATGGTATTTGAGTTCCTGGGGTGATTTCTAACCGTTTGTACATTTAAACTTATGCCCGCCGAAATAATTTTTTTTTCTTGTGTTAACAGAACAAAACAACGGTTTAATTAAAGTTTAAATCCGATTTATACATTTCTATTTCGGGGAATTTTGATGGATTACAAGCAGTGAATACTCTTTGATGTATACAAAAGTTTTCGTAGAGAGTTAGTTTCGAATCTTTTTTGGTGTATTAGAATCCACTTTGGCTAATATTAAACCACTTTGTGATTACATTTGGGAGTCACAAACAATATCATCGATTTGAGTACTCAGAAATCTATATTATAATTAATTTTTAAAGACCATGTTAGCCAATCGGAATACATAGATTAACATTGAATTTCTTCCAACAATCGAAAAACGAAAACAAAATTCTTCCAAACGTTCCCAAACCAATCACAAACGATATACTAGTCCAGTTAGCAGAGCAAATAATTAGGTGCTTTTTAGGTTCTGCAAAATGAAGTTAGGTGCTCAAAATTTTAATTAAGAAAATTGAGTCATTATGGTGCACTTCCGACGTGAAATCACGCTAACAGAGCAATGTGAAAAAATAAAATTTATAATGCAAATACAAGAATTAGGTCCTTTTTAGGTGCATTTATGGTGTGTCTTCAATAAATCAATTTAATCAAAATTATAATAAGAATCACTGCACTAACATGAATCACATTTTTTTGGTAATTTTGATTAAATTGATTAAAAAATTTTGTACTTAAATTATAGTTTTTTTTTTCAGAATTGCTGTACTAGCGTGATATATATCACAGCAACAGTGCAACTTAATGACTCAATTTTTTAAATTAATAATTTGAGACTCTTATGTTGTTTTTCAGCACCTAACAAGCACCTAACTTTGAGCATATTTAAATTCAATTTTTAATACCTTTCAAGATGTCACTTTTTTTAAAGCATCTAATTCTGATACTCACATTATATTATAAATGTTATTTATTCATATTGCTCTGTCAGCGTGATTTCAAGGCAGAAGTGCATCATAATGATTTTTCTTGATTAAAAAATTTGAAAATCTAATTTAATTTTGCAGCATCTAAAACACACCTAACGTTGAGTATATTTAAATTCAATTCTGAATACTCTGCTCGCTTGACTATGTTAGTATATAAACGATTGATGTAGGAGAAAACTTAAAATTTATAATTTTTGGATTTCATATTGTCTAATCGGGGATGGGTCAAATTTTAACTCGTTAACGGTAATGCATAACTCTACAGTTATAGAGGTTTAAAGGGTCTTTATGGAAACTTCTTCTTTATAAAAAATAACAAACTATAAAAATTTAATTTTTACTTTACTAAAACTTTTCTAAAATAATTACAGTAAAATCTATTTTAATCAAATAATTTGGATTAATTCAATTTCCAGTCCGTTTATTTTACAAAAATAATACAAAATATAGATACAATTAAGAATGCCTTTTTAAATACATCGAATTTGTTTTGGCTTCTGGACTTTTCTTCGTTGCATATAACAAAAAAGCATTAAAACTTAACTCAGTCTAAGTCCCTATTCAGAAAAAATTCTATATCACAATTCATTATGAGTTTTGGAAGTCTGATAAATTTCTCGAATAATATCAGCCGCTTGTAAGCCAATCATTATACTTGGAACATTTGTATTTCCGCTTGGTATTTCTGGCATAATACTTGCATCAGCAACCCGTAATTTTTTAATACCATGTACTTGTAGTTTGGAATTCAGTACACTATTTTTTGAATCCAGACCCATTCGTGCAGTTCCTACAGGATGATAAATTGTGGTTGCAGAGTGTTTAATATTACACCGCCAATAATCATGCGATTCTACATCAAATTTGGCACATTCGCCTTCATTCATTTTAATTAGCTCCGCTCCTGTATATGTTTGTAACGTTTTTGACTTAATAATTCGAATGCAATGGTCAATACCTTCTAGAATAGTATTTACATCTTCTTCATGCCCGAAAATATTTGGATCGATAATTGGTGCCTCAAATGGATCAATACTTTTTAATTGTATAAATCCACGTGCTTTAGGCTTCAACAAAGTTGGAAGTTGTATCATGATAGGATATTTTGAATTAACACGTTTAAAAACATCCACATATGCTTCGTTGTAATTGGCTAAATTTATGAAATATGGTCCAACAATGGTATCATTTACACTAAATGAACAATGATGTATTTGTAAATTTGGATACTTTGATTGTGGATTTTTGGAATTAATAAATCCAAGAACATTTGTTAAACCGATTGTGGCAAACGGTCCCGTTTTATGCATAAAATATTGATAAAGTAAATCTAACATATCTTTCGTAGTTAACGGAGGTATTGGTAACTCTTTTAGCGCTGCAAAAACATCTACAATTGGATGATCTTGTAAATTTTGTCCAACCGGTAAATCTGCTATAACTTTTATATTCAACGATTCCAAATGATCTTTTGGTCCAATTCCTGATAACATTAAAATTTGTGGTGTATTAATTGTACCAGCACTTAAAATAATTTCTTTTTTCGCCTTAATTTGGATCCACTTATCGTTTAACCAGACATCCAAACTTTCTGCGGATTGTTTTTTAATATTTACTTTTCCTACATACGCATTTTTTAGCACATGCAAATTTTTTCGAGATTTTAATGGACTCAAATAGGTTTTCGATGATGTCTCTCGAACTCCATTTTTAACTGTGCTTTTAGATCGAAAATATCCAATAGTTCCGTTTATTATTTGCTCTGAATCAGTAATTTCGGTTAAACCGAATTCTTGGGCAGCCATAATAGGTAATTGTTGTAATTGTCGTAATGGGTCATAGCTTGTATCAAATACGTCCGTGCCACTATCTTTGGAATATTGATCCAGATATTTTTTTACATTTGGCCAGCCCCATCGTGAATCTTCGGTTTGTTTTTCCCATTCGGTGTAATCTGCTTCATTACCAGTTTGATAAATCATAGCATTAATTGTACTAGTTCCTCCCAAAACTTTTCCTCGTGGCCACTTACATCGTTGTTCGATTTTACTTTGACATGCATTCGCTTGGGGCTCAGTTCGATAACGCCAATCAAATTCTGAATCGTAGCTATGAAATAGTAAACCTGGCATATCAGTTTGTTGTGGAGGATCACTTCCAGCATCAATTAATAATATATTCCAATCAGGATTGTCAGATAAACGAGCTGCTAATGGAGCCCCAGCTGAACCAGCACCAACCTGAAAATATATTTCGATTTTATTCGAAAATAGGAGGTGATCATTTCTTAGTAAAAGGAACAAGGCAGGAAGCAAACTTTAAATAATAATCTACATTTGAAAATCGAATATCGTCCGTTGAATGATGTTTTTTCGTAATCCTTATAAGAAAATTTATTGAATTTATATTTCAAATAGAAAACGTGAATTTATTATTATTATCTATTCCTTCAAAAATTTGTTTTTTGACAGGTACTTTCCACTTTTACATCTAACTAAATATGAGCATGTATTAAATATGAGCATGTCTTAAGTTTGTTACGCTAGAAAATAGTGAAGGAAAATAAATAAAATTTTGCTTTAGAAGTTTAGAGAATCAGTAATTAGCCTGCCGACATATTCGTATGTTTATCTATTTAAGACCTACAAATTCGTGACTGAGCAAAATTGGTCAATTGAGTCCCATGGATCCATGACCTATCTTTTAAACCGTGAAGAGTTAGAAGAAATGTTCAAATGTGAAAATTAATTGTTTCGTGAAATCAAACAACTTTTTGTTTGAAACATTTTTTTTTTTTAATACAAGCGTTAGATTTGCCATAATTCCAGCTAGTAAACTCATCCTATATAAAAGTTTGTTTGTATGGATGTTTCTTACTCTTTCACGCAAAAACTACTTAATGGATTTTAATGAAATTTTACAATAATGTAGCTTATACATCAGAATAACACATATGTTAGGTTATAATTTATAAAGATAGGCAAAGTTTAGGTTTATTTTCTACCCTCAACGGGGGTGAAAAACGGGAGAAATTTGTTGATTAAGTTCTCATTTGGAATATGTTACAAATCCTATTAGCATTATTTCCATCGAAATTTCTAAATCTAAATTTGAAATTAAAAATAAAATTTATATATGTCTTCTCACTAGCAGTATGTCGATCTGCCAACTATTTTAAGTGTGCATATCGCATTATTGTAGTATCACCGGAACCATTCGTGGTTCTTGAGGTCCATATATAAGTAACACAGCACGATGTACCGGGTATCAGAACCAAGTTTGATATATGTACATGTCTTTGATACGAAGTGAAGACCGCCTCGGGAGTCGGAGTTACCGGATGCCTACACCATATAAAGATGGTTAAAGCAGGGGGATTGCTGAAGTCTCCAAGAAAGACATTCTTTAAGAAAGATGATAGATGGCATTAAGTGTTACTATCATGCTGAAACATCTCATAGCACGATAGTTGTTTTACTAAGGGAAGGGACTTCCTTAGTCCATTAATCTATCTTAGGTATTATACAATCTGTGATTCCGATTGGAATTAGTTGGTTAAAAGTATACCATCGTTACCAGTGTATTTTATTAATATTAATATTTATAAAAATTAACTTTGTTATTTGTTGTGAATTTTGTTATCTTTACTTGTTTTTTTAATTAATCCGAACTGTTAATATTGTTAATGTCAAGTCAAATGTAGACAATTTTAAACTCATTTTGAGACACTTTGAACAGTTTTTTCAAAACCGGATTTTGGAAATTTTCTCTCATTTTTTACGAATATTTTCTGTTAAATTATTTTGGAACAAAAGCAGTTACATGTCATTAATTAGCTTACCACAATAAAATCATATGAAGGCAGATGATCTGTTGAAATGTCTGGAGGATATGTTGGACTTAGTGCACACTGTGAAGCTAATAATGCGCCTATTAATTGGCTCATTAATTGTCCTGTAATTCCACCACCACAGGACTGGGTTGCTGACGATATACATTCCATTATTGCTAACCACAATTTCTAATTAAGCAGCAAGCATCTGAAAAATGATAATTTCTGTGTAACAATATTTATTACGACAATTTCATTTCGGATGATAAAACGTGATTTATTTATGCGACTTTGCTTAAAACCTATTTCATTAAATTTTAATTGCCGGTAGAAATTTACGAATGAATAAAATCGCATATAATATTCACATATGATAGATAATATTCGATAGTTTACTTTTTCTAAATCCTGGGTATGTTAATTGACAGATTAAGATTACTTTTATTACGAAAACTAAAAACTAAATTATATCGTTTTAAAATGTCAACAATAGAATTTATTTAAAAAAATATATAAAATAATTACCATCTCAAAGAAAAAAACACTTAATAAGACAACTCGAAAATTTCTTAATAAAAATCTGGTTTTAATATTGTTACTATTCACAAAATAAAAATTTCTATTTATAAAAATAAAAATTTCTCTTAAAAATATTTGAATCAAAATATTGAAGAAGGAAATAAATGAACTACCGATTGACACCGATATCGACTCCAATGGAGAAATAACAAAAAAAAGTACCTTTCACTACACCAGTAACTACACATATGAGCTTAGCTTGTGTTCACTGGCTGTTTGTTTAATTACTAAGTCTAGTTCTTAAAAACAAGTAGTGAGATTCATTTTTTTTTTTTTTTAATATTTATTAAAAACGGAAAATTTATATGTTTTGAAAAAGTATTGGTATAAATGGCGCGTAGTAGGAAAGTTTTTAAAGTAAATAATAATAAATTTATTTGTTTCAAGATTACAATCTGCCAGGTCCACATCGATAAGAATAATATTATTCGAAAGGTTATTTAAAAAAAAAAAAAGTTGTACTATAATCCGCGTACACACGTACAACATTCGCGTGTAACGTAACACCACGTAAGTCAACTATGACGCGTGGAACAGCAACCTTTGTGTGGACGTGAACGTATATCAACGTCGTGTAACAAAAATTGATAGGCTACTCGAAGTTCGCGTCACACAAATTGTCGGTTAATTGGAATCACATCAAAAGATGGTGCTTGGTGTGGACTCAAAACACAACATTTACAAAGACAAGCCGTAAACATTATTCATTTTTATTTTAATTCTATTTAAATATTTCGAAATGGAGTCTCAGGAACAAAATACCAAACAATTAATTAAAAAAACTATATATTTGAAAAAAGAATAAATTAATTTTTTTTAAAAATTAACTTATACATAAATTTAAAAAAACGTATATAAAATAATAAAAATTTTCATTAAAAACAATAATTTTTCGTCACGAAAATGATTTAAAATAATAATTTATTCATTTTATAAAGGATAAACTGTTAATGTTGCTTATTTTTAACGTGAGATGTCAAGCGTTACACATCTTTTATTATTATTATTTTTTTAATTTGTGTTCCCTACATTATTACACATTTTTAAGAATTTTTGATATTGTGCAAAAAAATTTTCTATCAAACAGAATTTTGCCACCGCTTTGTACGGACCTTCAATGTCCCTATTAAAAATCCAGCACTCGGCTTTATCCAAGAACCAATCTCAAATCATTGTATACCAACCCCAAAACCTAACACTCAATTTTTTTTTTCAAATATATAAAAAATGCTGTTATTAATGCAATATGAATCTTTATTTATGATCTATTAAATTTGATGACGCAAATAAATTTCTTCATTTAATTATCTAAAAATTATTTCGATTAAATAAATTAGTTAAAAAATAATTATCCAAATGTTAATTGATTTGACATGACATTTTGTATGCCAAAACATGAAACAGAGGTCTTGACTAAGATTTGAGCAGTATATATGGCTCATTGTAGACGAGCCCAAAAGGAGCTTATTGGATTTATTCGAGATACCTTGCACGCTATTGAACAAAATTTTAGCCTTCAATATAGAATCGCGCGTGTAAAGCAGCTCAGAAAAGTAAAAAATTTGATAGTTGGATTAACTAGAACGAGTTAGTTTAAAATATTGTAGATTAATTACATGCTCAAATATTTACTTTTCACATTATTTTTTTTTTTTTTTTTTTTAGTGAATTAAGGGATTAAAGCAAGGGAGTGGATATATAACAAAGTTGCCAAAAAAACGTCGAGTTCGATCGATTTTTTTTAATTTGAAGTAAATAGTAGGTGAAGTAACGGAACAATATAACCTGACGATTTGAGTGTAACGCAAGGACGCGGGAGGGTTGTAAAAAAACTGCCAATTGGACTTGCTTTAACGAGGTAGATTTTTTTTTAATTTCAAAGGAAATAATACCAGGAAAATGAAAAAATAAATAATCTAACGACTTGAGCGTGACGTAAGTGGGTGGAAAAGTCACAAACTTGCAAATGACTGGAAAGAATTTTTAAACCGTCAGATTAAAGAAATTACTCCAAATAATGGTCAGGTTAATAATCAGTACGATCAGAACTTCAAGTTTAACCTCCTGTATGAAAAGGATATTTCAACATGACGATTTTTTACATTTTTATACAGTTGCCACGAGTTTGCGTTACGTCTGAATCGTCAGTATTTCTAATGGTGGCTTTATTCAAGCTTACTTAATACCTACTATGAATGTCTGACGAGCTGTAGTAAAATTTTTTCTGCCCATTATTAACCCTTCTGTATGTGGCCGTCTTTTTATATTTACATCACATGTAAATTACATTTTATAAAACATTTTTAAAACATAAGAAATAGAAAATCAAACAATAGTAGGTGAAGTAAGTGAAAGACTATAACAAATCATTAGCTTTTAATATATTCTGTAGCAGATAGCGAACGATTATAAGTAATAACACTGGGTTGAGTTATCAACTTTTGAAAGGGTCTACATGCCTAAGGAGTACAAATATCGTGATATATATGCTAATAAATATATCTTGGCGAATAATTTCTTTGGGATCGATTTTACCTATTGTTTTTGCGTTGGATTTAGTATAGCTTCAAAGTGGGCCCATATTAATTTAAAATAAAATTCTAGATCTAAGTTTCTAAAATTAAAATGTTCATGATTATATGTATAAAACACTTCAGTAAAATTTAAAACTTTTTCGAAAAGTACTAAATGCTTTTCGAAATTGGCTCTTTCGAAAGATAATTGGTCACTAGAAAATTAGTTACATCACATACACATCTCGAATATTCAATCGAATGACGAAAATACCGGTGAACATACATTAAAAAACGCATACAGGCAAACATAGAATATATAGTAAAAAATAATTATTAAAATCGGTTTATAAACAAAGAAATTATACTTCAATATATAAAAATTACTTTTTACTTGTAGGTTTTATTTTGCCATCCCGTCCCCTTAGGGCTGGAACATTTTTTTTTAATTATATCTCAACAGTATATCCTTCTAAACAAAAAGAGAACTTTTAATTTTGGTTCACATTTGACGGAAAAATCGGTTAACATACAATTGTTATGACCCCCTTTCATTTTCGGTATGAAATTTTTTCTAAAACTTTTCTACCTCTGAACACAAACTTTTCAAACAATTTTTTTTAAATTATGTCCTCAATTAACGAAAATATCAGTGAACTTACATCAAAAAATACATACAGAAGAACACACTCCTTTTTTTTTTGAAGTTGAAGTCGGTTAAAAACAAAAGATAACAAAATTAACTTTTCGATTAAATGAAAATATATTCCTCGTTTCACACACAATGTATAAATTTAAAAGGGTTTCAATGTAATGACAATACAATGTATAAAAATTAAAAACTAATTGCTAAATAATAGATTAACTTAATTTTATATAAACGACACTATTTTAAACGCAAGAATTATGAATTATTTGTTGAATGCAATTTAAACTATTTCAATAATGTTCACTAAAAGATTAATAAAATGATAAGATTAATTACGCGTATTATTTATATTAGCAATGTATTTAGAACAAGCTAAAAATATGAAATGTAAATAACTTGATCCGAAATCACTTAATCCGAAACACTCATGTGACCTACCCATATTACATATTTGTTAATCATATTATACTGTACGGGTAATCAGTGTCCAGATCCGCGCATAAGTACCGATACGAATATTACGTTTTCAACCCTATTAATCGGTATAATTAATTTTGAATTTACGAAAAAAGTGAATGTTTATTGAATGAAATGTGATTTTTGACATCACTTCTCAGCAGTATTATCTGATTTGAATAATAATGAATTTGAAAGATAAATTTGAATTTTGATAATTACTAATTAGTACATTATGATAAGGAAATCAGCTATAATTATTACCACTACAATAATTGTTGAAATATTAAATTTTTGCCAAATATGTAATTTTTAAAAAATAAAAACTATTTTAATAGGATTTAAAAATATTTGTTTTCATAAAATAAACTTGTTTTGTTTGAAACATTTTTTCCTTAACTGTTTACATTCGCCACAATTCCATCTCGAATTTAGCTAATAATCACAAATGCATATTATTGTTATAAATGTATTTATACATGTATTGAAGTTTATAGACTGCATTTTTAGGATATTTTATGAATGCAAATCATTAAAAATATTTCAAACATTGATACTCTGTTATGAGAATGGATGGGAACAATTAACTCTGTTAGTTATATTTTCATTTGTTTGCATATAATTTTCGTTTATACCATGATGATTTATTTTTACATCAATTCAGTTTCAATAGATAATAAAGGAAAAATTCTTTGGATTCTGAAAGGTTTGCTGCCTATAAAATAATGCCGCTGTAGGGTAATGCAGGGTCCCACGGGGCTAGTGTTAATTTGTATTTTTGTTAAAGTAGGGCTTAGTATAAATCTCCTATCAATACGGGTTTTGTGTCGAAGACGAACCTCGTAATTATTTTATGTATATAGATGTTGAATTATCTTTTTGTTTATTTTTCATAAAGTAAATTTAAAATAACCTTGAGATTCAGGAGTGTTAATTTTAAATTTATTTCTATCTGCTAACAATAGTTATAATAATATAATAAATGTTCTATAAATTTACATATTTCATTTATTATTATACAAATTTTGTGTTTCTTTTTTTTATACAAATTCAAAACAAAAAATCAGATACATATTAAATTTTTTTACATCTTTTATTATCAAGTTTTATTACAAGTACATACAATTATTAGTACATATATTATAAAATAGTTGCCTAACTCAAATATTATGTTCGTGAATGTCGATTTTTTAACTGACCTGACCCATGAGTAATTATTAATTTATTACAATAATTAATCAATAGTTACGATGATGAAGTGGAATAACTAGAATTTTTAATCCTGGTAAGTGCAGTCCACCCAATGTTCTTCATTCTCTTATAGCGTCCTCATCATTGGTTAAAATAATATAATTAGTCACTAATTATCTTTAGGTCAGATTAAGAATCTAGAAAGCCTTCCTGTCTCAGAAATTTAATATCTGATCCAAAAAACATATGTGGTCCTCCACGTACATCCTGTATATATGAGCACTGCGTATCTAGAAGGCCCCTTGAGAAGACTATCTCCATCTAATTTAGGTTCGCCAATATTATTCCGGTCAAAAACGGTAACATATCTTTCTTGGAACTAATTCTTTTATACCCTCATGTTTTTTGTTTTCTGCCTTCAATTGCCTGGAGCATTTCCGTAGGTTTAAGCTGCAAGACAATTGTTGTCCTGAGGAATGTCTAAAAATAGAAGGAGAGGTTGACGCAGAGTCAGTTGTACAAAATTGACTGGAAGCAGGTACCTCAAAACATGATCAAATACAAGATAAAAGTGTTATTTTAGGAATTGTTTGTTATTTATTAAAAGTTATTTACATTCTATTGAGTGTTTAAGTTCATAAATCGATTATTTTTTATCTAAGTGTCTATTTAAGTGTTGACTGCTGTAAAGTTTATAGTTGTTCGTTAAATATTGTAAAAATAATTTCATAAATTGGGATGTTGACTAAATTTTTTATCACTTCAATTGAAGCACCTTTACTTCACGAACATGGACATGAAGTATCTTTTTTTTAACAAGATATTAACACTCCAAACTTTGCATCAGTCAACACTTAATAGAATAATAAAAAATACTCGATTTATGAACTTAAACACTTAATAGAATATAAATAACTTTTAATAAATAACAAAAAATTTATAAACAAAAAACTTATTAGTAATATACTTATTAGTTATAGTCTTTTATCAATTAGTGTACCCAGGCATTTTTAAGATGTAACATTCCGTAAAAATTAGAAAATATTTAATAAGCCATAGCAGGCTGAATAGACTATGGGTTTAAATAAACCTTATAAAGATTTCAGAGTTTGAGCTTTGAAGTACACCTATATTTAATTCTGTTTTGACTGCCTGTGTCCAGTTTTGATTGCCCAGTTCTTCCAGATTCTTTAGCCAATTTTCCACACCTAGCTCTGGGTCTACTAATTTCTTCTTTCTTCAAAAGTTTCTCAGGACAACAATTAGATCGACTGCAACTTGATCGACTGGTAGTCTACAAATATGTCCCAGTCATCTCAATCTCGGTGCTGTAGTGACGCTTTTTATATACGGTTCTTTAGAGACTTTGTAAAGCTCTCTTGGTTTTATCTCCATTCCCCATATATCCATGACTTTCCAACCCCCATGATTCTTTAAATTTTTTTAAACATATCATCCTGAATATATGTGAAGTAATACAGTGAAGTAATAAAATTTCTTCCCACAAATAATCGATATGTAAATATAAATTTTAAGCTATAAAGATTGTGATATTCAACATATAAGATTTATTAATCAGAATATATTAAATTTAGTCCATTATGCATGAGAATATGTTAAATTTGAAAGAGTTAACAAGCATAATTGAAATGATTATATATATGGAAGAGAGTTACAAAATTTTAAATGTTCATAAAATTGCGAGATTACCATTAACTTAACTTATATCTTTCCGTCATCATCACGATACGAAAGTAAACAGGTGCTTGGTGGTCATTAATTAAGAAAATTGAGTCATTATGGTGCACTGCTTCCGTGAAATCTAGCTCAAGAGTAGTCGTTTCCCTAATATGTGTAATTTAGACGATCTTTTCGTAAAACAAAAACAATTCTTTTTTCAGGTTTTTCAATTATTATCAAGTATGAAAATGTTTTTTATCTTCAAATACTTATCCCAGTTCCTTGTACGAAATGTATTTCAGTTTCTGAAACCATTTAATGTTCTATGCCACCATTGATTGCTGATATATTAAGAATTAAGAATAAAGAATAAAATAATCTCATAGAAAATTAACCTTAAGATTTTAAAATAGAAACAAATTTAAACTAAACTATCCGACCTATATAATAATTGAATATAAAACAACTTTTCCGAAAAGGTTATCCATAAAAAAAGAACAAATAAATTTTCAAAATTTGTTTATCCAGACTTTTTTTTTAAATTGAGCAATAGTTTACCAAACGAGTTGCCAAAATTACAAAGTGCAAAAATTAATTTTTTCTAGTAGTATATGGATGTTTTCAACAATAATTAATTAATCAAATTGTAATTAAAACAAACTGAGAAAATTGCATTAGCCAATAATAGGCCAAGGTAAATGTACAATATTTCGAACAATTTTACGTTGTTTAGGTAAATCAAATATATTTAGAATATTTTTTTTCGGAATTTTAATAATTCCATCAAAGTAATAAAATAGTACAAAGTATCAAAATGATTAAAATAATAAATACATAATATTTTTGAAAGCTTTTAATTAAAATTTCTATTAAATATTTAAAAACAGAAAATTTCCTACCTTTAAAGTACAGTAAAACTTCTGTCCAACAATTCACTTACAAAAACTAAAAAATCACTACTATTTTTAGAACAACTGAACTTAAATAATTTTTATTTAAAATAATTCAGGTAACAAATAAAATAAAAACTTGTTTTTATATTTATCTCAAGCGTGTCAAAAACCATCCTCTTCTAAGGACGACTGATTTTTATTATTACGGTTACATAATATTACAGCTTACCTGGCTTAGAATTACATAAAAATAGTAAACATTTTTTAAGAGCATTAAAAAAACTCTTCTAGTCTCTTGATCCGTTTGGTTATAAAGGTCTTAAGTATCTTCAATTATGATTTTTATCATTTATATGATTTTTTCGATTTTATTTTCACCATGTAATTTGTACTAGTTAAGGTAGTATACAGCAAAGTATTCAAAATTGAATTTAAATTTGCTCAAAATTAGATGCTATTTAGGTGCTGCTAAATCAAATGTTTAATTAAAAATATGAAATTATTATGATGCACTGCTACCATGAAATCAGGCTGGCAGTGCAATTCTGAAATAAAAACTGCAATTTAAGTACTAAAATTAGGAGCTTTTTAGG
The DNA here is from genome assembly GCA_020423425.1 of Chrysopa pallens. NCBI lineage: Eukaryota > Metazoa > Arthropoda > Insecta > Neuroptera > Chrysopidae > Chrysopa > Chrysopa pallens. The sequence goes on along the minus strand of CM035595.1, from coordinate 39,719,852 downwards.
TGCTGTAAAATTAAATTGGGTGCTCAAATTTTTGCTGTTGTTATATCACGCTGGCATTGTGAACAAATAATTTTTATAGTATAATGTAAATACCAGAATTAAGTGCTTTTTTGGCGTGCCATCAATAAATCAATTTAATAAAAAAAATCCAAGTTCGTATGTACACGGATTTTTTTGATATTTTTTATTAAATTGATGTATTGAAGCCAGTCCATTAATGCACCTAAAAAGCTCTTAATTTTAGTACTTGCATGATATTATTACAGTTTTTATTTCAGAATTGCTATGTCAGTGTGATATCACAGTAGCAGTGCATCTGAATGGCTCAATTTTTTTAATTAAAAATTTGAGCACCTCATTTTGAATTTGCAGCACCTAAAAAGCACCTGATGTTTAGTGTATTTAGATTAAATTTTTAAAACTTTGCTCTTATAGCTTGACTATAAAATGTTGTTTCTTAGGATTCATTTAAATGATAACAGGATCATCTGTTAAAAATATCAAGCTTTCTGGCTCAGCCGATTGGACTGTAACATGATCGACATAGTAAAATTTTCACCTCATTGGGGGTTACATAGAAACTCCTTATATAGTCCTTGCGTACGTTATAACAGGATCTTTTGTTCAAAATTCCAAGTTTTCTGTTCCAGTGACTATATATTTATGAAAAATTTCAAAATTTGAAACCACCTTCGTCCTTTTAATGGTTGAACTAAAAGTAATCCTTGCTTAGTAGTCACTTACGTTATAGTCGGATACTCTGTTCAAAATCTTTAGCTTTTTCACTAAGTGGTTTTGCCTTAATCGAATTGAAAAAATTTGAAATTTGCCTTCCTCTCATTTGCAGTTGAATTAATTTGATCTCGTCTATGCTATAATATTACCCCCTTAGTCTTAATTTCAAGCGTTAAGGGACACTTTTTATGATTCACTTACGTCATATAATCAACCTTGGATTTATAATTGGGGCAGTCGGGGCCAGTACCCAGGATGGAAAATTTTTAGGGGCGAAAAAATTCGTAGATAGAGAGAATAAATTTTCTCCACGTTATGGAAAATGCGTTGAAAAGTGTCATCGTGTTAAAAACGTCTTCAAATAAAATTTTAATATACAAAATTTCTTTTCATTATCAGAGTATCGTCAAAATTATAAATATTGCAGCTTCATCAACAAAATTGAGGAAAAGTTTCAGTGCTAATTGGTTATTTAAAAATTATTTCAATTCATAATTTTTAATTTCTCGTTTTGAAAATTAAAAATTTTCAAAAGTTCTAGTTTATTGGTTTACATCCAATTTGGGTTAAAAAGGTTACCATCAGATATTGGCGTTTTAAGGTCCCAGAACCCATTTCTAAGAAACATTTAAACTCCACATAACTTCTGAACGGCTAGATCGATCGAATTGGAGTTTGGAGCATTCTAAAATATTCTCATAGCCAATTGCTGAAAGTCCTACTTAAAAATTGAATTATATAGAAAATATATTCATTTTATGTAAAATTTCTTTAGTGGAGCGGTGTTTTGCAGAGTGCCCAGGAGCGGCACTAAGGATAAATACGGCTTTGCATATAATACACCCTAATACAAAATTTTAAGCTTTTAGGCTAAACGGGGTTTGGCTTTGCGTTGATATGTTAGTGCTAGAATTACATATTTTGTAATATAAAATAAAACAAAACAATTTTATTTATTTTATTTATTTAAATAATTATTATTATTATAATCTTTAACATCAGGGAGACGCCAATCTTCTTTAATCATATCCGCAGCTTTTTCAGCAATCATTATAGTGGGTGCATTTGTATTGCCACTTGGTATGTATGGCATAATGCTTGCATCCACAACACGTAAATTACGTATACCATAAACATTTAAACGGGCATCAACTACTGCCATTGGATCATTAGCATGTCCCATTTTACATGTTCCCGATGGATGATAAATTGTCTGTGTATAGTGTCGGGCATGACATCGCCAATATTCATCTGTTAATATTTCGAACTCTTTACAGCCAGGTATTTTTAATTCATTAATGCGTGCTTTTAACTTTTGCATTTCTCTCGTTTGGGAAATTTGATGCGCGATTTTTGCACCTTCAATCTAAAATATAAAAGTTAATATATTTGTAATGTTTGTACAAAAACAATTCCATTACAATTTTTTGTCAATTTTTTAATTTTGAGACCTCTTAGGCGTTGATAATTTTTTAATTAAAAACAAAACTGTTCCCAATTTTTATGGAAAATTCTTTCAAGTAATTTTAATCAACCTAAATATAAATTTCATGGTTAAAAAAAGAGCATGGCTATCATGAATTTTTTGGTTCAAAATTAACACGAATAAATTATTAAAACCATTCAACTTACTAGAACTTGTATATCCTCTGGTTCTGAAAAATAATTAGGATAAACTAAAATAGCATCTTTGGGATCATTGCTTGCTAATTTTAAAAATCCTCGACTTTTCGGTCGCAACAACAGTGGCATAATTTGGTATGCATCTTTATATAAAATTGGCTCATACACAGACGCATAAAATTCATCTGTTAAAGAGGCAGCTCGCTTTGAAAACAAACCTCCGTCTGTATTATCACCATATCCTTGTAAGAACATTTGTATATCGGGCCAATCATCACTTTGATTTGCATATTTTGTATTTACAAATGCCATAACCTAAAAGAAATCTTCAATTATTATTTACAACAGATACTAAAATATTTCCATTAACGAGCCCAAAGCAGACCAGCTCCCTCTTTTAAAATGCCGAAAACCAAACGTGCTTATTTTCAATTAAATTGAATCTGAATACCGAAAAAAATTTTAAATTCCACAAAATGTTACTCAGGATAATTGACTTCAGTTTACGATAAATTTAGAAATATTGATTGAAAATTCGAAATCACAGATTATTTGAAAATTCATTTGTCGAAAACATAATACGCAGCATGACGCCACATACTCACAGTATGTAGACAATTATGAGTGTTTTTTCGCACAAGTGTTTTAAGTGACATTTTTTTAATGGCTTCCCACTTTGGGCTCGTTAATAGATTTTTTTATATACAAACTTCACACGCTGGTAATCCATACATAATCCCTTTCTCATCGAATAAAAATTCTTTAATTGTTCGCATTGTAAATGATTTTGGCAAAACAAATGAATATGGTCGAGCGAATTCATCCAATTCTGGTGGATCAATTAAAAATGTTATTCCACCCATTGCAACATGATCTTGTAAATTTTCTCCCACTCCAGGAGCATCCCAAATCGGTGATATACCGACATTAATTAAATGTTCCGCTGGTCCCACACCTGATAACATTAATATTTGTGGACTTTGCAGTGCACCCGCACTTAATACCACTTCACGTTCGGCAAAAACATGTTTCTTAAAACCATTTTTACTAAAAATTACACCTTTTGCTTGTTTGGTTTGCTCATCTATTATAACCTTCTCAACTAATGAATGCATACTTATATGTAAATTTGGACGTTCACGTATTGGACGTAAAAATGCTTTCGCTGTACTACAACGTAATCCATCTTTTAGTGTCGCATGTGATAAAATAAATCCAGTTTGTTTATAACCATTCACATCACGAACATCGTATCCCAATTCTTTTCCAGCATTTAGAAAAAATTCCGAAATTTGCGAATAAAATCGAAAATATTCGACACTTAAATAACCGCCAAAACCATGATATTCTTCATCAACCTCGCCGATTTTCATTGCCTCAGATTTTATAAAATACGGTAAAATCTCTTCGTACGACCATCCAGGATTTCCTGCTTGTGCCCATCGATCATAATCTCGTCGATTACCTCGAATATATAACATTGCATTTAATACACTTGATCCACCAAGAACCTTTCCCCGAGGCCAATTACACCGTTTATCGTGCATGGACTGACAACACGTTTCTGTGGGTTGCGTTTTAAACTGCCAATCAACTGGTGTTAATTGTATAATTGGAAACATAATCGGTACATCTGTTAATAGAGTTTCATCTCCACCAGCTTCTAATAATAAGACTCGCCATTCGGGTACCTCCGTAAGGCGATTTGCTAAAACTGCTCCAGCAGATCCTCCCCCGACTATAATAAAATCATAACTTGTATAAATTTCATGGATTCTAGTATCTTTGACACGATGCTCAATATCTGTGATGTCTGGGCGAAGGGTTAGAATAGCTGTGTGTAACAACATGACAAAACCTAATCCTGGACCGTAGGACAAAATTAAACGCGTCGAAGAAAATAATTTCATCAATGAATTTGAAAGCATTTTGGATTGTCTTCTTTATAACATTCTTCTAAAATTTAAAAAAAAAAAATTATTACTGAAGATAATAACTAACAAAGTTAATTTTATCAATACCCAATATATGATATATGAACGTTTCACAAATTAATAATTCTATTGCAATGAATCTATTGATGTGAAATCTTCTGAATTATATTGTAATATATTAAATACAGTAGAAGAGCCTAAGACGGGATTTGTGTATTTATCCCAACGCACCAGATTAAGGTGAATAATCATAATTATATGCTGATCCGAGTGCATTTAAATTATCTGACGAATTGTGCGTAGCGAAAAGAAGTAGTTTTCGGAGCCAAGGATATTTTATGAATGCTAATGATTAAAAATAGTTCGAACATAAATACTCAACCATATGTCGAGTACCTATTTAACACTGTCAATTGTTATTTTCACTTATTTATGATTTATTTTTAAGTATCTAAATTTTAAATTAACAAAAACGTAACAAAACATTTTACTTACCTCAAAGAAAAAACCGTTAGACATCAAAAATGACACACAGGAAACAAACAAGTTTCGCACAGCACGTTTGTCGGTTGATTAATTGAAACTTTAAACTACAATGTCAAAAGAAACTGTTGAATTCGCATAAAACTCAAATTCAAAAAAAATAACAATAATTTATTTCAATGATGTATTGTAGTAGGTACACAGTGTTTCAAAAATGTTTATAAACGAGAAATCAAAGACAATGATTTTGTTTAAACTTTTTTGTGAACATTTGAGTGTGATATTTATTGAAAGATATAAGATATGGAATTCATTGTTCAAAAAGAAACGTGTGAGCAATTATAAATCGATAATAAATGCATATTTGCATTTTCATTATCCAGATAAGTACACGATTACTCTAGTAATATTTTTAATTATCATATTAATTTTACTACACAATATTTTTTATCATAATTAATCCAGCTTATTGATAAGATGGGTCAATACTTTTTACCTCTGAATGAATAGTTATTGAAGAACGTTTGTAAAAGATATTCGTTATTTTCTGAACATACTTCTTAACTCATCGTCAAGCAATTTATGAATATTTTTTTGCTTAAAATTACGTTCTTATCGACTTTTCAAGGCAAAGAGAAATCTATGATGCTGCTACCTGCGTTGAATTTAACAAAAACCGGATCCCCATTGTAATATTCTCAAAGATGTATCTATTTATGAGTATCTTATTATATGCCATGAGTTTTAAAACCAAACGAAATGGTAATTTTCATTTCTGTAAATATTATTTTATTTTTATAGTTATAAATTCAAATTAAACAGTACTAAGAAAACGAATGAAAAGAACTTGAATTAGTCGGAAAAACAGTCTAAATTCAATTCAATTCTTTATTCATTCTTTTGAAACAATATATAATTGTACAGAATAAGTCAAGAATAGGATGGGGCATACGAAGGGAAGTGGAAGGCATGCAGCTATGGCTGACTAAGACACTGATATCTTGGTTTTATACTTATAGGCATATTATCACTATTTGAATTACTTGAACAATGTGAACACAGCTTTAAATACATCTGTTTATTTTTGTTTATAATTCTTCTTAAATTTTTTTAATTTCTACTACACTTTTCTTAAGGACCAATTTAGCTGAATTTGAGAAGAATTTTAAAGTAAAAAAAATTTTCTGATATTCAAAATTTATTTAATATGATAGTAAAAATTATAGTAAACAATTTTTTTAATCACACTGATTTGTCTTAATAATTAAAAAATAAATTATTTAGAATAATAAATAAATATTTTATTTACAATAATTGGTAATATATAACAATCTTATACTTAACGTCAGAATACTGGAATATACATAATGGAGTATGATTCTGTTGTTAAGCAGACGACTGTAATATGTTCATAAATAAAAAATTTTATTTTGCACATAATTGTATTTAAAAATCATCAAACTAATAAACACTTCACTTATACAACACATATCCAATTATTTTAAGTTATACTTCTTTAGACGTACTATGAAAAATGATGAGAGTGAAATTTTAAGATGCGCACGTATCACCGTCACACAAAATTCGCAGGTTGAATCTGTTGTTATAATTTATGTTACACTTAATGTAAGAAAATATTTATTTATTTAATTTTTCAAATTTTAACTGAGCTTTATTGACTGTGTTGACTATCCTTCTCCAGTTATTATTATTTAATTGTAATTAATTATTTGCATACAATTAAATATTGTTTTTTAATGATGCCAAAGAAGTATAACTTCAGACGCGCTTACATAAGTACACGCACCCATTTGTTTTGGAATATTTACCTAAATAAAAAGTGTCAACATTTCGACAGTCAAAAACGTTTTGGAGGATCTTTTATCCTTTTAAATGTTCAAAAATGTCACATAATTTTAAAATTAAGATTTTGGTATAAAAAAAGGTCTATAACCAAAAATTTGGTTAGTTAAAATCACAATAAACCACTTGGCGACAGCCAGAATTGTTTAATTAAATCGGAACCTTTTTCACCGATCATGATCACTGGTGCATTTGTGTTCCCACTTACTAATGTTGGCATAATACTTGCATCAATTACCCGTAATCGGTCCACCCCATAAACTTTTAATTGTGGATTCACTACAGCCGTTTGATCCCAGTATGGACCCATTTTACATGTTCCTACTGGATGATAAATTGTTACAGAATATTGTCGTATCATACATTCCCAATATTCGTCTGTGTATTCTGGAATGTGAGCACATGCTGGAAATTTGAAAGGATTTAGTTGACTTCCAAAGCGTCGCATTGATTTTGTTTTACTAATAGCCACAGCAATTTTGACTCCTTCGATAAGTGTTTTCATATCGAAATCATCCTGGAAGTAATTTGGATAGATTAATGGATAATCAAATGGATTTTTGCTGCGTAGTTTTATGTGACCACGACTTCGAGGTCGTAACAAAACTGGCATTATACTCCAAGTATCCTTTTCATTGATGGGCATAAAAACTTTATTATAAAAGGCTTCTGTCAATCCATGAGCTTTTCGTAATTGGCGACCTCCATCTGAATTTGTAGAAGCCGGAATAAAATGGAATTCAATATCGGGAAAATCTGAACTAGCATTCACATATTTGGTATTAACAAAGGCTAAACCTTCAACTCCACCAAGGGCAGTTAATGGACCCTGTCCTAAGACTGCATACTGCAAAACATTAGTTAGTGCATGAATACGACTTTCGATAATACCAATTTGTTGATTCAACATAAATGTTAAACCGCCAAGTCCTACATGATCCTGTAAATTATGGCCAACTCTTAAATCACTGATTACAGGAATTTTATGTTTAATTAAATCTTCACTAGGTCCAATTCCAGACAGCATTAACAACTGTGGTGAATTTACTGAACCTCCAGATAAAATTACTTCTTTGGCCGCTGTAATTTTATGGAATTCCCCTTCTCGATAGAATTCCACTCCATATGCAACTTTTTTCATTGGATCAATCAAAATTCGCGTGACCAATGCATTCATAGTTACATGTAAATTTTTTCGTAAACGAATAGGACGTAAAAATGCTTTTCCCGTACTACATCGACTTCCTCGCCTGGTAGTTCCTTGTGCAATCATGAATCCTGTTTGATATTCTCCGTTTATATCACGATTTTCGTAACCCATTTCTACACCAGCTTGGACAAAAGCAGCAGCGAGAGGAGAATGCCAAGGAGCTTCTCCAACTGTTAAATAACCTCCAGTGGAATGGTATGGCGTACGTGCTAAATACGGATTCTGTTGATCTTCGGATTTTTTAAAGTATGAAAGTACATCTTTGGCTGCCCAACCAGGATTACCTTGTGCTTCCCAAATATCATAATCTCGTTTGTTTCCACGTAGATATAACATGTAATTTAGTACACTTGATCCTCCTATGACCTTTCCTCGAGGCCAATTACATCGTCCATTGACCATACCCAAACATGCTGTAAATTGTGGCTCTGTTTTATATTTCCAATCTAATTTACTGAGTTGTAAATAACCAGCCATTAAAGGTACGTCACTAATTTCTGTTTCATCTCCACCGGCTTCCAATAATAAAACATTCCAATCTTCAATTTCTGATAAACGATTTGCTACAACTGCGCCTATTAAAAAATAAAAATTTCAAAAGTCTGTGTTAAATCAAAATTTAGATAAATCTTACCTGCAGATCCCGCCCCCACTATTATAAAATCATATTCATCTAACATTAATTCAGGTGAAATATCTATTGGACGTGATTCTGGATCCATCATTTCAAATTGAAAATATGCTATGGCTGCAGCTAATACTGGAATAAATGTTGCTAAATGTCCATAAGTTTGAGCCGCAGCACCAAATAATGATGTGATTGCCGAACTCATTTTTGGTGTATTTAAATTCAAATTTTATGTATATATTCTGGAAATTGAAGTTTAATTATATTCAATTTTGTTAATAATTAATCACAATGGTTATTACAAATTTTGGAAATTGGATTGGGTGTGTAAAATTTTACGCCACTGGTACGATAAGTTTCTCACAGTTTCTCAGGTTGAGCACTGCTAGTTATGCCTTAGACTTGACTGCGTTCGATTATTGTAATGGAGAAATATCATCATTAAATAATGAATTTAAAAACAAATTCCGATTCCTGACAAAATGAATTATTAGTTCGATTGCGTTTTATTTAACATTTTGATATAAAATGTATTGACGAAGATCTTACAAAGACCGTATTATAGATAGTACAGTGAATGTGCTAAATGTGTAAAGCCAGGTGAGGCGAGGCCTTCTTGTTTAATAATAAAAAGGAAATTAAATTTTGTTTGCTTTATAAAATATTATATGAATTATTTGGATCAATATTCTTATAGTAGTATTAATTAATAGATAAGTAAAAATATATATTTATAAAACAATTAATTAAGACATGCACGTCATGTCAACTTAGACTAAGGTGCTATTAGAGAAATTGAATTGAGTGTTAATAATGTATGTCAGTCAACATTGAATCAACTATTAATTACAAAAACAATATTCAATACTATGTATTGATTTTCTATTTAATTAATATGCATTGAGCATTCAACGAAACAGCTACACAAAAAATTTGACAGTGTTATAATTTAAGTGACATTTTTGTTAAAATTCCCGTTGGTACTCTTAAACAAGTAAACATTATAACCAAAAGTTTGAATTGTTAATTATTTTTAACATTATTAAAATGTACAAAATATGTAGTGTTTATAAATTATTATGTAAATTTTATAACTATATAACTTATGAAACAAGTTTCAAACAAGATTTGTTTGTTTATGGGTAATGCCATCAAAATTTTCTCTTCGTTTTGAAGCTATAAAAATGCGTCATAAATCCAAAGGACGCGGTTGATTTATTTTGCTCATTCATAAACTTAGAGTTTCTTTTGAGATCTAGAATACGCTATCAAAATGTCTCCTCTTTTTGAGGGATTGAAACATATTACTGAAGCACCCTCCATTTATAACTCGATAAATAATTATCCAAATGTGTCGAAATTTAGTATGGCAAATATTGACATGAAAACTGAGGGCTAGTCGAAGAATTTTTCTCGAAAAAACATTTTTAAATGCAAAATCGAACTTTGATTTTTACCGTAGCATTTTTTTTCGAGAATAACACTTCGACAAGCCCTCTGTTTTCATGTCAATATTTGGCATACCAAAAATTTCAAAATATTTGGATAAGTATGTTTTGAGTTATTTGGGCGCGAAATTGAAAGAAAAACAATACATATTAAATGTAATTTAAGTTAACAGCTTGTTAAAAGCACACTCCTTTATGTCAATAACAGTTGTGGATAATCCCTTCCCAAATATAGCTTAGCCCTTCTCCTCATCATAAAAGCACTCTCTCTCCTTGACAAAGGCACGTGGTTTATGATCAATTGAATTTGTTTTGCTATGCTAATAATTCATTGAATCAGAAAGTAATAAATCTGCCAAACAAAGATCTTGCCTATCACTTAATAAATTAAGAACCTAGCAATAACGTTTTGAAGTCGGTTAAAAACCATTTTTAAATAGTTATTAACCAACAGTTAACGTTTCGTCATAAATTTCATTACTGAGCAACTTCAAAATTACATATTTATTAACAGTTAGTTTTCAAAATAATTTTTATAACTGTAATTTAAAATTACTTCATGGTATTTTTGCAAATAAGAATTTGAAAAAATTCTACAAGTAATTTTATTGAACATTCCATGATCAATGTTCTCTGTCATTTTAACACAATTTGTACGCCTAGAAATTATACATTAATAAAAATTCAATGAACGAATTTTTTAAATTTTGATTCAGAAATTTACATAAATCCAGCTCTGGATTACCAATTTCCAAATCTTCTTTTTTTAATATTTTACGAATAAGCGAAGAAATTATACCAAAAATTACTGATTTAAAAATTTATTAAGTTGATTTTAAAAGTTTATTACTATCTTGAAAATTATTGGTCGAATATTTTTTTTCCTTTACATGCATTTTTGAAGCCAGATTTATTTTTTTCAAAATTGTTTACGTTAAAATGATTGTATTAATTTTTAACCTTTTAAAAACACATATTTCCATATATTTTTTAAGTCGATCAGTAATTTTCTAAATATAAAAGTTATATCCATCGAAGTATAGAAACGTAAATCTTATTCTTTTGTTTTGAAGTTGGTTAATTTATATCCTTAAATCTTCCTTCGTAAAAGAATCGCTCTATTCAACAAAAACATTGAAATCTGGATACAGTGTCAACATACATGCTTCTTCGTTTTTTAGTCGGTTAAAAGAACATTCATTTTTCAACACGTTTCATCTAAGCAATATTTTTGTACCCGACATTTATGAAATTTATGAGAAGTATATTAAATTTAATCTACAGTACAAACGCTAAAAAAATTTTGAAGGCACGAATATAATTTTGGTGTATGTGTTCATAGAAACACCTAATTAGCCTATTTCCGAAAAGAGGCAACAAGGTAAAATTTTATTTGCGTATTCTAGGCTTAAAAAATGAATTTAAGTTCGTGAATGAGTAAAATCGATCAATTGGCCCCAAATATATAATTATAGCACATTTTTATTATACAAAAAAACTATTACAACTTCATGGACTGAATATTTAATATATTTTATAAATTATAATGATTATAAATTGCTCAAACATTCATTTATGCTCAACGATATTTTGAGTATTTAAACAATTAAAACTGTTTGTTTAAACAATTATAGTACATTATAATTATACAACCAAGTACTTTAAGTTCATGAATTACATATTTAGTATATTTTATGAATGCTAATGGTTATAAATATTTAAATAATTAAAACTGTTAATTGTTATGTACACTTATTTAAAATTAAAATTCATTAATACTTACAGAATTATAAACAATAAGTTAATAATTAACAAATAAAATTTAATCACAGTTGTTATTTTTTTTTTTTTGTTATAAACTAAATCACTAAAACACTTAAAATTTTTTTAAATAATTTATAAAAAACAGGTTCAAATATTTTAATACATGGATCTTCTTCCATTGTTAACAATTATTTTATTTTAAATCACTTAAAAAATTAAATAATATTTTTATTAAACGAATATTTCAACCTCTTCTTGAATATTCTACTAATATTTTGTTTAAGTTAATTATTTATTGTTGATATTAATCATAATAATAATAATATAAGAACAAGTTCTCTTTGCACAACAAGTTCATTGTCAGAGAAAATAAAAGAAATGGTTCTTTCGACACCCATCATCAACTGTATATAAAGTAAACGTTTATCCATATACTTTTAGTGAAGCCATATTCACACTACGTTGTTTCTTTATTTATTATTAAGAATTATTTAAAAGTTTTATTGTGCGTGTGTTATTATATTCTACAACTTAAGTATTTTTAACAACTTTTATTTTTAACAAGTATTATAATGTATTTAATACGACATAAATTGTTAAAAATGAAACAATTCGCTTGCATTCATAGCAACGGCATTAATCATAATACAGTCAGGACTATTTTTGCAAACATACAAAAATAGTGAGGCTGAAGTCATGACACATAAAAAATATTTATGATTACAATTTAATCGATGCTACGCTATAAGTTGATATGCGTTTCATATCCACTTGACCACATTGAAACCTTTATTGTTTTGCACTATTTTAAATTCACAAAAAACTTTCATTAAAAAACAAATTTGTAAAGTAAAAACAAGTCGTCAACGGTGGCATCTAGTGGCTAATTACGCAAGTAAAAACTTACGAAAAATGACGATAGAATCTCGTTAATTGTTAGTAGAAACATTGCTACTATCTTTCATATTATGAATATTGTAAGTGCGCCTTAATAAATACTTTTTTTTACATTCATTCATATTAATAACAGTATTTTTTTATACTATTACGTACATATAATACTGATACATTGAATATCTGACACATATATTAGCCATATTGATACTTATTTTAGATAGATATATATTTCTTAATTAATGCGAAATTTTATAAAATTAAAAAATTGTTTCTCAAAAATTGCGTGGTATTAGTGAATTTTTTTTAGTTGAAGTAAAGAATATACTACTTACCATGGAATAAGGGAAGTGATACCTCTGTAGTAAAAACATTCTAATGTAATATACCTACATTGTATTTGTTTCGACATCAAACTGATTTTTGCATCATTGTTTAATTCATATATATTTTTAAATCGAAATATATCATGGTGCTACAAATTGTATGGTAGGTTTTTCTAGTCCAACAACTCTTTGATACATATCACCCCGCTGAAAGGCTCCTTACTCTATCGTCCCTCTATCCTCATTTAACTCGGTGTGACGTTTGAACTATTCCCTCCTAGTTTTTAACGAATCAAGTAATTTATGAAAACCCCTTAACTAAAATGTGAAAGACAGTTATATATAACTAATTGAAAGATTAGACTTAAAAATTGAATGATTAATTGTAGTAAAATTTATCTCCTACAAATATGCTGATGATAAATATTTTTACTTTATAGTTATTAATTGAAAAATCTAAATTATGTGTTTCTCCACTGCAGGATACCCAATTTCATTTTTATCAGCTAATGTCAAAAAATATAGAATAAACACAATGCCAAAGAATATTGGATACTTTATCAAACTTGTTTTTTATTTAATAATAAAGCATACTACGACTAATTTTAAATTAATTTAATTATATTAAAAATTTCTCCGCTTCATGTTAATTGTAAACTGTTACTATTACTATTTGTAACGGGAAACTCAAATATCATTTCTAAAACTAAAAGTGCACACCCCGTATGTTTTTTAATTCAATTAAAATATATATTTAACACCTAATAATTATAATAATTGTAAATGAAAATTATTTATTTTCAAATATCCTATAATTTAGCCTGTTTGGTTGAAATATTGTCTCTGTGAATAGACAAAATAGATCAAATTAATTTGTACTACTAATTCGTCAAAATTTTTGAAGTGAAAACTTGTTTAGCCATGTTGGGTACTTTTCGATGCTGGAAAGGTTTTTGACTAGATGGAAGCAATGTTCTGTAGTTTGTTGAAATGTTGTAAGACCACGTGGAGCATAAAACCGTTGAAGAGAATAGACATGTAGTGTATATGTAGCTGTAAACAAATGTTTTACCAAGTGAATAATATTATTTGAGTCGTACGTTGTAGTAAATATTTGGAGGTGATAAGAATCTTTGTGAGCAATTACAAAAGCAAATTTTTTTGTGTAGTGAAAGGAAGATTTATCCATTTGTATGACAGGTAGGCAGGGTGATTTATTGAGTATTTTGACATTATTTGTTAACATTGATTTATTATACAATTGAATTTTTATTTACATTTTCCGAATTAAATCCTAATTTCTATTAAACATTGTATATGCGTATTTTATTTGTTTCTGCGCAACCTTAGTAATATTGCACATTTGTTAAAAAATGATAACACCATTTAAAAAAAATTTTTTAATTTAATTAAAACTTGAGGAAATTTATTTGATAAAACTACGACATTCGATTGGGGTGTGCAATTTATAGTTTTGCTGAAACAATCCTCATAAATCATAAGACATTAAAGACAACTTTCTTTCAGTATAAACAATTTAACTTAATTTTTATAGCAACGCAAAATTTTGATAACATAAAGTCAAACAAGTTTTTTTTTATACCTACTCTTGCTCACCAATAAATTAATTAATGACTATAAAAAGTTCATTCAGAAAAAAGTAACATAACTGACCATGCTTTACGTTTCACTATAAATTTAATAGGTATTAAGTCTACGTGAAGAACTACACGTAAATTTTATGATGAAAAAAAGGTCAGTGTTCGCATTCAATTTCCGCTATAATTAACTCCATATATAAACAAATTTACATTTTTTGTTTCTAGTTTTATTTAAATAAACGCGTTTTGTTTTGATTTCAAAATGTTATGTAAATACACTCCTACAAAAACACTGTTATGCTATTGTCTGGGTTTTACCTGACATGTACCAGGTGTGTTTCATGTTTGATAGTTATTATTTAACAAAATGTGCGTAAAAAACGAAAAAGGATTACACTACTATTATAGCAGGATCTAGAGGTACTTTAGTATTATAGCAGGATCTAGAGGTACTTTGTGTGTGTAAAAATTAGTCAATTAAATATTAAAGATACGCATTTTAATTATAAAATAGACAAAAATAAACACTTTTGTGATTTTTTCGTTTTAATTTTGTTTCGATATCAAAACGCTTATAGAGTTAAAAAGCGTTTATATATTCTGTTTTTCATAAAGCAATCATTCAAATGAGTTAAAACTTTGTGCCTATCCAAAAAGTCAGAGAAGATCGTTAAACATATTGAACCAAAAATTCATCCAGCAACAATATTTTTAAATTGGGTATTGACTTCAGAAATTTGCATAGACTTCCCGTTGTAGAAACTTACAAATTGAGCTTTGGGGGTTGAAAGAGTTTTGCAGATTAAGCTAGTGTCAAGGACACGCATTTAGGGGATGTCAACATCCCAGGCCTTTTCCTCCCTTTTTAGAAACGAAATAATGCTTAGAGCTTTGTGCATGTTTACAGTTCCTCCAAATTTGATGTAAAGGGTTGGAAATTTTTATATAGATAAAGTGCGACAATAATTAAAAATTTTATTTCATATTTAAACATGTTTTTTCGAGAAAACTCTTGGACACGTCCTCCATTGTCATGCCAAGAAGGTGTATGCCAAGTTTCATAACATTTGGATCATTATATTTTTTAGATATTTATGGGCGAAAATTATAAAAATTACATTGGGTATTAAAGTACATTAGAGATTGTCTTTGTGTAAATATTTGAATTGTCCAAAATTTATTAGCTAATTTCAATAAATAATATTTTAAACCATTCTTCAAATTTTCAACTCAATAACTTCAATTAAATATATTTTATTGTAATTATACAAAAACTTATGTTTGACATTTTCTATGATAGTAACAAGCCAACAATTGAACAAATTTTCTAAAATGTGAATGTTTTATTACAAATTTTAGACACTTGTAGCGCATCAATCGATTAAGAACTCCCTTTCACCTACTATGAATGATACGAATTTCAAAATTTAATTACTGTCTTCGATATTTGCTAACGTTATAAACTTAATATTAATTAACATGTATATGTCGAGTATAAAAAGCTTTTATGGATTCAAAATTATAAATTTTGATAAAAGGTTCAATGATATCTCTAGCATTATAAGTTTTAATCTGCATGAAACTATAAAATAATAAGGACTTTTATTAATGCCTTTCTGCTATTTTCTCTGATTTTAGGAGGATGTTGTGGATCAACCAAAAAAACTACAGTGGTGGGTGGTTGGTCATGGGCCTGGTGGTTAGTAACAGATATCCAACGATTATCACTAGAAGTCATGACATTAAATCCACAATGTGACGATGTGGAGACTGCTCAAGGTGTACCGCTAACTGTTACTGGTGTCGCTCAATGTAAAATTATGAAAGCTGATGAACTATTGCACACTGCATCTGAACAGTTTTTGGGAAAAAGTGTTAAAGAAATCAAGTCGACAGTTTTACAAACGCTAGAAGGACATCTTCGTGCCATACTAGGTAAGTAAATTTACTTCTTTCCGTTACTATCTTCATAAAAACTACTATAATTAATATGGATAAGAGACACTAGTCCACTATCAATATAGTCAGTAATCTATATTAAATATAAACATCTGTGTGTTAAAAATTCATTTAATCAAGACATAAACCAGATTTATCGTGTACATAGATTCAATGATTCCTTCACAGATGGCAACGTTGCAACAACATCTTATTTTTTATTTTACACAAATTATATTTTTATATTTTACATAAATTACATTTTGCAAAATAATAATTTTATATTTACTTCAAGGTTATTCTATTATTTATACTTATGATCGTATAAATTATCATTTTCAAAACAATTATTTTCTAATACAAATAATTTATATATTACAAATTTTCCAAACATAACTTAATTTGTTTTATGAAGTATATATTTTTCAAAAGAAAATTTCAATAAAACATATTAATTTTTATGACGTGTTTAATATTAAAACAAAATTTCAGATTATGATGTCTTTAAAACGAAATACGGAAATAATTTTATCTAAATTTTAATATATTATTTTTATCGTTCAATTACGTCAATATTAATATTTACGCATATTTTATCTACGCAATTTACATATATTAATCAACAATTAACCTTTGATTTACTACAAACTATTTTATTCATTTTATTCAATCAGTTTATGTAATTTTTCAAGGGCGATCATATTAAGATTTAGAAAATATTACTAATAGGCATCTTTTTATAATTCCCGCATTTTTTAAATATATTGACAACTTCAAGTGTAATAAGTTTGGTTATATTCATTACAAACATATTGAACCGGTGAAAAGAACGAAGATTTTTCAAAAATTATAAGTACTTAAATTACAGGTAGGTTAAAATATTATTAAGTTTACATTCTATGAAAATGTATGAACAATTTTATCATAAACCATAAACAATTTTTAGGAAACTTTGAGGTTAGTTTGTTTATTGACTTGCGTTGCATAATAAAAGTCAAAATATTCTGACAGAAATTTCTAATGTTTACACGAATAGTTTGTAATAGTTTTAAATGTAAGTTCGAATTTTTAGTATCATACAGAAAATTGTATTTCCTCAATAACTTAAAAAAATAAATGTTTTCAATATTTCTTTGATCATGAATTGTGTTATATAGAATACAGTAAAACGTAGAAGTTCAAGGGAAACAAAAGTTTGAGTTATAGTTTTTGCTAATTTAAATTAGGAAGATTTAAAAGTTTATTACTTAATGAGAGTTTATCAGATATAGGTGATTTTTTACAGCTAGAAGTTTAATTCTTCGAAATATGGCAGCCACAATTAGTACACCCGAAGTCAACATCGATCCTACCGGTACATTTAAATACATTTTGCTCCAAGCAAAAACAACTGATGGTGGAAAAAAATTACTGGTCCGAGGCTACGAAGAATGTCCTTACCATAGTGATATTTACGATAAAACTGTATCCGAATTAAAGTGTAAAGAAAAAGATTTAAAATGTTTAGGTGGGGGTCGTATTAAACGTGAAGATGGTAGTATTCATGTTTACGGATATTCGCAAGGATATGGAAAAGCGGATCATACAGTTACAGTAGATATATTGAAAAAACAATTTGCGGATCATAAAATTACTTGGAGTGATGAGGGTTATTAAATTATAGATTGTATTAAAAATATTAATTGTTAAGTGTGTGTTTATTTAAATTGTCAATTATATTTATAATTTTTAAGAATATTCGAATAAAATTGAAATAAATCAAATATGTCTTTTATTATAGGGCGATTTTTCTCTTTAGCCATATAATTTTGGGGAAAACGTATTTAAAAACCATTTATCTGTGTTTTAAAATGATCTCAAAAAGAACATTTGCATAAATATAGCTCAATCATTTTGTTGAGGCCTACATTTTTGTGGAGGTAAATACCTTGAAAAACTGAAAACAATTTTAAAAAGCTTGAAGTAAGCTTAAAATTCAAATATAGTAATTATAACGCAATAGAGACACCCGGGAAAGTATAATTATTTCATGATTTTGAATTAAAAAAAGTTAAAAAGTTTCCAATGTTGTATATATTTTGTACTAGAATTTTCCTCAAGAAAATAATGGCACCATTGCCTTCAAATATTCATTTGTATTATAATATAAATCACGTTTTATACAAGAAAATGCATTAATTTTAAAAAACCTAAAGAATAAATAGTGAACAGATTTCTTAAAGTTAATTTATTTATTTGTTAAATCCATAAACATATTACTACTGGACGGAGCCATTTACAATGTAATTAAAAGATAGTGGATAATAAGTAAAAAGAAAAGAACAATTATTAAAGTGGGTTCTAGGTTTATAATATATAACTTAAAGAAAGGAAATATGAAGCACTAAGAAATGAATTGTAACGGCATGTAGTTATTATGGCAGCTAGCCTCAGTTATTTTTCTCTATTCGAAAAATGGTACGTATAAGTAGCATTGTTCTGTAAACCAGTTGGTTCTTGGTATGATTTGTAACACTTTGTACATTTAAACTTATGCCCCCAAATGTGCCGGAACTGAAATATCGAAAAAATAATTTTTTTCTTTTGTAAGCCGAACAAAACAGCGGTTTATTGAAAGTTTATATTTGATTTATATAGCAAAAATTGCATAATCCTTTATGATCAATAGTTCTACAAAATTCTTCTCTCGAACTTGGAAATAAAAACATTAAAAAATTGAAAACAAGAAAATCTTCTGATACCAATGATGGAGAAATATTCACGTGAATAAATTTTCAAAGATCATTATGGTCCGGCAGTAGCGTTGCAAATGACACAATCATTTTAACTAGAATAATTCAAGTTGGAATTGAATGTTCATTAGCAGTCATACACTATTATGAAAGTTAGCAGGCTCTGTAAGGGTGGACGGACGGATAAAAATTTCTACTGGGTTGCCATGCAATCTCCATCTAAGACAATCAAATGTCATATTCACCTGACAATATATATGTAAATATTCTGCTGATTATTTTTGTTATTTACTACATTATTGAAACTATGTTATAAATTTCAAGCGACCTGAAATATATTTTATTATTCCTCCACCTTGTTAATAGTCCACCTTCGGTGCGCCTGCTGAACCGTCATTCAATTATCAACATCATATAAACTTTTAATAAAAGCGAAAATTTATCGGCCTGAAATCACCATGAAAAATGCAACGCTACCTCTCGGACTATTAGTAGACATTAGCTGCAATAATAAAGGTAGATTAATAATAAAAACACAGTTTTTATTATTTACTTAATTTCACTTTTAATTATTTATTTAAAATAATTGTTGACGATGTTTTCATCTTCTTTAAGAAGATGAAACGATCTTATTATTAATTAAAAGTAGAATTCTTTTAAGCAAATTTTATTCTTAATAAAAAGTAGAATTAAGCAAATAAAATATGTGTTTTTATTATTAATCATGGAATTCCACAAGTTAAAGCTCAATACAATTAATCATAAAGGTTTAAGTTCAATGTAAAAGTTAATCTTTTCATTAAAAAACTCGTACAAAACTTTGTATAAAAGTCATATTATAAGTCAACTTTTCTAGATAAAAACTTGGACCTATTTTAACTTTTTTTAAATGATGAGTATAATTTACAGGCCCATGATTTGATATTATGATGACATGTGGTCATTATAATACAGTGAGTGAATAAGCCGGAAAAAACGTTGAAATGTGGAAAAGTGGTGGAATAGTTCCGATTTTAAAAATTCTTGTTTGTACGTGTTCCTTATACCTTCAGGATCATTGCTCTGCCTCAATGTGAAAATTGAGAAAATTAGAGTAGTTTTCCCACGCCAAATGGTAATAATCAAAATTTCACCACGAAAATCATCTCTCGGGAGTTTATGGCGTCACTGATCACGAATCCGAGATCAAAAAGTAACTTCTAGAGGTGGTTTCATATCGGTTGAAACAAGTTGGTTTTCGACCCCGGATTCGTGATCAACGTCCTCAAAAACCTCGGAGAAACGATTGAAACTATCCTCAATTGCTTTTAAACCTTGAATTTGTGTCCCTGAAAACCTCCGTAAGTTGATTTCCGAGGTGAAATTTTGAATTTAAAATATGTTTTATCTCTCTCACTTTTAGGGAGTTTTAATGGGATTGAAATAATCTTCAGTTTTCTTTTGATCTCGGGTTCATGATCAGTGGCCCCAAAAACCTTCAAAAGACGAATTTCGTAGTGATTTATCACTGTAATTGTTTGGGGTGGGAAAACTACCCTAATTTTGAGGCAAAGGTTAGTGCTTATGCATGATCCTGAAGATCTTAATAACACGTATAAAGAAAAATTTTTTTAATCGGAGCTGTTTCACCATGTTTCCACGTTCTCCGACTTACAAACTCACTTATTATTCACAATAAATGGTGAGTGCTTTTCATCTACAATGATCTGCGGCACATCGCCTATCATCACCAAGTCACTACAAACAAATGCGTCATATGTCATCACACATCACCAAATTATTTTACTCTGGTTCAATAGTTTCAATAACTTATTTAGTATACCTAATTAATATATATGAATGATTATTTTGTTTTTTTTTTTTTGCGCAACCTTGATATTGGTTTGTATAACTTTGACTTGAAAACACACTTCCCCATGCTCTAAGTAGTATTTGTATCTCCTCCAAACTATGTATTTACACTGGTATTTTATTTTATATTACCTATATATACAAACTGTTCAACGTTGTGGCTTCATTGTGCTTGTGATTGTCTAAGATTTTTAAATCAGTCAGTTAAATATTTTAACTTCAATCAGTTTCAGTTATAACTTACAACTTAATTTTACACAACAATTCAAATATCATTGCAAATAAAAGTTGTGCGTTTCTTATAATTTTTGTTTATGTTTGTGTTTACTTTGGGTAAATAAAATTTGAAAGATTTCAATTTGTTGGAAAAAAGTTTATGGTGTGATTTTTTTAAATTAAATTAAATTAAAAAAAAAAAGTGGTTTTAGATAATCGAATTTTTGGAAAGCTTTCAATAATCATAAGATGTTGGTATTTGTAGAGTTCTGCATTATCATTATTAAACTAAAATAACCTGTGTTAATATAGCTAATTTAAACAATTTTCGCACATAGTTTAATCGAAAAATAATTATCCAAATATAATTAAATTGGAAATATATCATTTAAAGAATTAAAGACATTTATGAAAAACAAATTTGTATTTTACAAAATTCAACTCTTTCCACCCCAAGTTATTTTTGTATAATTATTTTGCAACTTAGTGCCAATATTGTTTAAATTTACAAATTTTTTACATTTTTCATAAAAGTATAAGGTTCTACAATTAACGATATCTAAGAAACTTAGTTTAGATGGATAGGAATGGTCTTGTATTCTGGCACTCACCTGGCACTTTTTTACATTAAGCAAATTATATGAATCTAGTTCTCATTTTCCAAATAAATGTACCTAATAAGTAGACTATTAAATAATGGTTATAGCGGTGGATATCTTATTTTATTTTTCATTAATTACACAAATCTTCACTTTTGAGCATAATAACAAATACACAGTTTGTTTTCTTTATTCACATCTGCTAATCATTTATGTTTACTTTATTTTTTTAATTTAATTTAAAAATATTTTCTTGATAATTTTATTTAAAAATTAATTGATTTTTTTAAATTTATTTTTAACCGACTTCAGATAAGACGGGTTTTTAATTCGTCTGTAAATTTTTTTAAATGTGATCGTGCATAACTACTTTGTTTATGGGTGGATTTGAATGATTCATTTTGCGTTTGGCTAAAGGAAGTATTTGTATAGTGATAACATAAAAATTTAGGGATAGGGGATAGGGGAGGTAGAACTAATTTTCAGTGATTTAATATTATCCAAATTTTTTGTGATTGTATACAATATTTCAATTAAAAAATTAATATAAAAAAAATTAAAAAGTAAAAATTTTTAATGTTTCACTCATAATTTCTTATCAATCTATTTTATAAACTCATTTTGCGTTAGGAGTATTGGTAGATTTATTGTGGTCGATTAAAAATTTGAGGAAATATTTTCTGCCATGAGGGGAAAGGGAAATAAAACATTTTTAGCGATTGAATATCACCCTAGTGATAAATTTTTCGTGTTTATCAACACTCAATAGTAAAAAATAAAAATATTTAAAAAATAAAACCGACTTCAGAAAAATAAACTAAAAAGTAAAATAATAATGCGTTGAGTGTTGGTTGTATAATCTCGGAAAACTTGCCATTTTTGTGATGAAACAGCAAATTTTATTCTTAAATAATCAAATTCAGAAATATTAAATATTTTTATATTTAATATCTATATAAAACTTTTTTTAAATCGGTTCTGATTTTTCGAAATATTTTTGTTTTTTCCTTTCACTATATGACCGTCAAAATTTAATTAGAAACTATAAAAAAATATTTTCCATATAAAATCCAAATTATTAAGTAGCGTGATTTTACAATTTTTATGCTTTTTTTTTTTTTAAATTTTATTATCTTAAATTTTTCATTAATAATTGATAACTTTTATTCAAATTTTTTATATGTAAGAAAAGCGTATCAAAACGATTTTTGTTGCGTAACATTTTTTAAATTGGTTTATTATGGTAACATAATTTGTAAATTTACGTCACACGAAGTCAATGTTTATAGTTTTTTAATTAATTTGTTTTTGTTTCTTTCTTTTTAATATTTATTTTTTAATACTTCGATTTATTTATATACCGAAAGCTAGCAAAATTTATAGCAAAAGAAAGGTTTCGACGCTAGACACTTTTTTTGACTTGCCGCTGACTGTAGGGCCATTATAAAGGAAAATAATTTTCTTACAATCGTTTTAAACTAAAATTGTTATTTAGATCAATATAAAATGATAAATTAGAACTTTTTTTACTTTTCTCGTGATTTAGGTGAAAATTTAAATATTTAAATTGATATCATTTAAGACTTGAAGATGTTGTCTTTGAAAAAGCATGAAAAAAGTGTTTATTTGTTGACAGGAGTAATGTTGCGAATTTTCGAATTGATTTATCTCGTATTTGTATCGAATAGATACTAGTTTTATACCATTTCTTCCCTTTAGAGGTTGAATTTTCAAAAATCCTTTCTAATGCCTACGCCATAATGACTATCTCTGTGCCAAATTTCAACCATATTTGTTCAGCTGTTTGGCGTTGTTAAATCAGTCAGTCAATCATGGTTTCCATTTATGTATACAGATACAAAATTTAGCCTTAAGTTTGTTATTCTACAAAATATTGAAAGCAATTAAACAATTACGTATAAATGTTCATACATGTTCTCCTAATTAGTGTCATCTGCCTGTACTCTGTACGTTTGTCGAAAACGAGCAGAAATTTTGTGTGTGGTCTCTCAAGAGTGATTTTAAGTTAGTGAATGACTAAAATCATTCAATTAGCTCCCATGGATTCCATGACCCATCAGCAAATATCTGTTTTATTTAAAACGTTTATTCGAATTTACGCTAATTATCTATCATACATAATGATTATATAAAAAAATTCTTCATAAATGTATTCACTACGTATTTTGTCTTTTTTAATTATCTAAACAGTCATTGTTGGTTTCAATCTTCACTTATTTCATCTTACATTAAATAAAAAGTCTTTGATCATAAATTTAAAAAAAAAATTATTCTTTTCGTTTAAGGGAAAAAATATTTTTTGCAATTCTCCATTCTGTACCTAGTGCATAAAATTTAGTAAAAATAAAATAGTGAGAATTGTTCAATTTTTTTATTAATTTTAATCATTTAATAGAGTATTATGAAGGAGGGGGCGGCCTTTTGCTAGAAGTTAGTACTACGTAAATTCTGATCACATTATGTAGTAGGAAAAAGAGTCAAATATTAATTAATTTTTAAATCAGATAAGGATATCGAGATGTTGTTACTATGGAGATGTTTTTTTAAAAATATATAACTGAACAATAATTGTGACTTTTGTATAAACTATGTTTTTTAATAAACTATTTAAAAAATAAATATTTATTCTGTAAATAGATATTTATCGATACGTATCAAATATCTGAAGTCATTTATTCAACTATTTTCCTAATAGATTTAAACTGTATCTTTAGTCTGTTTTAAAAGTCGTGCATTTAATAATGATTAGTTTCGTATTACAGGAATAAGGATGAGTACATTTTAGTTTGCTTATAAAGAATCCGGGTAGCTTTACGATTTTGGCTAATCATTTTTTACTTTAATCTCGGAGGGGACTCATGGTCGATAATTACAAATGATTGCAAACTATGTCCTATGAGAAGTACTTTATATCGCCCCAACTGATCCCTGCTTCTTGAAATTCCCTTTCCACGGTTCTTCGCCAGGCGTTACATGGTCTCCAGGTTTACGCTTTCCTTGCAGGTCGATCGATAGAAATGATTGCAATCTCAGTTCTTTATAGAGAGAAGTACTTAATAATATGTCACCTCAATTCTTCCCTGCTTCCAGCACTTCTTTTTTCACGGTTCTTCACCAGGTGCTACATGGTGTCCAGGTTTACACTTTCCTTGAAGCGTTTAGCCTAATGCCTAGCGGATGATATCATCTGATGGTTTTGAAGGGTGCGGTCAGTCCAATCAAACTTTCTCTTTATTATTGTTACAGGTAATGGTTTCTGATTTGTTATTCGCCAAAGTTTACTAGTCTTGTTAATCCTCTGTACCGTCTTTGAGAAGATAGGATCCTCTGTATTATCTTTGTAGAATGTGTATAATCTATCAAAGGCAGATGAGTATACAGGAGTCTATTTAGACCGGATGAAACGAGTTTCTAGTAGTGAATATTAAATTTTTTGTGTATGTGTGTATATTCTATATATACACATATGTGTATTTTAAATATTTGTTTCCCCATTTTATTCTAAGAAAAATGATTCTTTGGCCAATATGTATATGTCCCATTCTTTTTTACTCGAAAAAGATTATGTAGTTGATATTTTATTAAAGAAGTCCTAGAAGTGCTTAAAGTATATTAAAAATTACTAAGTATGTTCACGTTTTAAACTAGGAAAATTTTCAGTTACATAATTTTATATAAATACATATTGTTTACAGACTTAATTCTATTATGTCATGCTTTATAATTTAATATAAAGCTGTCTATATCTGATTCATTTCAAGGATAAGCTACATTATTTACTATTGGTTAAACCTACAATAATTATCACCTATCTATTTTAGATTCTGTTAGAAGATAAAATTTATAACTATTTGAAGCACTTATTATTTTTTTAATAAGTACTATTTCGTCTTTGAAATATCTCTATTTTTATTGAAGTATGAGCGATAAGTCATAAAGCACTCTTTTTTTGCGTCTTACAAACCATATTTTTGCAATTTTTTTGTTAAAATTACTGTATATTCTGATTTACTTAAATAAAGTATTAACTAGTTATTAATTTAAAAGATTGTATACGCGCGATAGTTCATCAAATAAAACATCGGCATTTATTGGTTACTTTTAAAGAAAATATGTCAACTGTAGTCCATAAAATGAAATATTATGTTGCGCAATGATAGAAGATATTATATTAGAGAATACTTTTATACTCGACATACATATGTATATGAATTTTAAACTAAAGTTTGTAACGTTAGGAAATATGGACCGCACAAACAAAAAAATTTTGGTATATATGTTCATAGAGACACCTAATTAGTCCATTTCCAGTTGTTGGTCCGTCCGCCCAATGGATCCTTTACACAACTTTTTGTTTGAAACATTTTTTCGCAAAATGTTACGATTCGTCACAATTTAAGCACAAATTTAGCTTATAATATATAATTGTATAGACTGCATATTTATAGTATTTTATGAATGCTAATTAAAAATAATCCAAACAATGATATTTAATCGTATGTCGAGAAATCTATACAATTAAGTCTGTTAGTTGTTATCTTCAATTGTTATTTTTTCGTTTCTATTATCTTAATATTAAAAATAAATAAAAATATTTCAAGCTTGACGTAATTTTAAAGTAGTGTTCATTTCAAAATAGCAGATGCGTTTTTCATGTGTTCTTAAAAAATTGGAATTTTATGCTTATTCAAAACTTTGTTAAAAAAAACAATTTAAAGATTTTTTGGCAACTATACCCTATTGTATAAGTTGATACTCTTTCAGAGTATACCTTGATAAATGAATTATTATTATTTGTGATTGGTGAAGACTAGCCTGTACCCGCTACTTCATTTGCATTTAGTTGCTAATTCGTGTCGTGTGTTTTAATTTTTACTAAAATTCCATGATGCTGCAAAATCACACTATACAAATATATAAATATATATATATTTTTTTTTTTCAACTAAGTAAACAATATTTTTGGTTTTTTTCCACTTAAAAAGTAAATTTTCCATAAAATTCTTTCTCAAATATTAATCTCATTATTGTGTTAGTGTTGAAAAGAAGTCCCTATTAACGATAGAATGTTAGACAACATTTATAGTTGAGAAATTCAAGCAAAAGTTGTAGTTCTTTTAATTGCCTACAACTTTTACCATAGGATTTGCAGTTTTACCGGGAATCGAGATAAACCGTGTTTTACTTTTAAAAACTCACCCCCTTCCACTCCCCGACCTCAGATCGTCTGTAAATTATTTTTCCTTATATTTTTGTTATATTTTCTTCCGTTGCCAATGGATTTCATACAACTATAATTTGTTTTGGTTTCAAAAATTATCGATCCTGGTCTAATGGTATTGAATCTAGTTTTAAATTTTGATGTGAATATAACAAATTCAGTATCAGTCAAATACCCAATTCCAGGTATAGGTATGCATTTTCATCGATAATTTTAACTTGCAAGAAAGACTAAGAATTTTGAAAAATCCTTTTTTAATATACATTTACGACTACAATTGCAGCACATATACAAAATTTTAGATTACTAAGAAAATGACTGAAAAAAATTAAATCCGTTAAATATTCTGTAAATACACTAGAATATAAATTTTTAGCTCAAAAATTGAAACAAGACACTACCGCGGGTATGTTTTTTATTTCCTAAAAAAAAGTTTTAATAAAAAATCAATTAAATATTTTCTTTGTTCTGCATTTAAAAGTCAATTAAAAAAATCCAGATTAAACCACCTCGTTGAAGGTAAAAATATTATATTATTATTTAAAAAGTAAAATAATTCATTGAACAAATTTTTACATGTCGCATAAATAACCTTTACTTTGAAATCAAATATCCTTCCTTCCGTTTCGTTTTATTTTTTTCTTTTACAATTATTATTTAAAAATCATACAAAATTCATATTAAATTCTAAACTCGTGTATGTCATATTATAATTGTAAACTTGTTTGAAAATTATGTTTATATGCAAATTTAAGTATAAATTTAATATGGATAGACCAGGCGCTCGAATGCAAAAATCGTGTACCGAATTCTACCAATGATTTTAAGTTAAAAATAACTTTTTTAAGATACAGATAAATTTTTAAGATACAGATGTAGCCGGATCAATTTTTTATCCAAGTTTTTTAACGACATTATGTATTCAATTGGACACTAATTGACTAATTATCTATTGCTGTAAGATGTTTTTTTTTTTTAAACCGGTCGCAGTGATCCACGGTGGAGACAGTGAACCACAGTATAAATTAAACTAAAAAAAATACATTTACTAAGCTCTTTAGACAGCAAACCTAAAGTACCTGGTGAAGTATCTTTTATATAATTCTTAATTTGTATTCGGGAAACACCTCAACAGGAAGACGTAACTACCCACTTACACAAATAATTTCGTTGTTACAACTTTTCACTTCCTAAAAACATCGGATTCCCTTGGTGCTAGGATTGCCGAAAATTTTGAACAATTTAATATCAGTGCTTATATTTGGGTCTACAAATTTGGGAATTTTCTTTAATTGACTTGACTATTGCCGCCCCAAAAGTTAATTTTTTATTTTCTAGTTAAATCATTAAATGTAAGGGTTTTGCATCATTTTATCTCATTTTTTCCACAACTTTGATAAGCGAAAGGAGAAATGCAGCAATATTCTGAAGAGTATTTTTAATTCAAAAGCATTGCTGGAATTTTTCAGTGTTAAGTATCTCTAGCGTCTGATCAATTTATTAATTTTATATCAGCATTAATTAATTATGTTATTGTAATTTAAGATTTGTATCAAATGCAAAACTTTTTTTATTGTTAATAAATTATTACTCTTGACAATTCTGATTGTATAAATTAATTTAAGGGGGTAGGTGTGATAAGAATTCGATTTTATTTTTCAAATTTTTATTAAATCATCTGTTTCATGTAGATGATCGAAAAAATATATGACTTGCAGCATAAAACTCATATTAGCTGAATAATTTTAATATTGTTCGATAAGATGTTGGAAATAAAAATATAAAACGCTAAATTAGGCTTTTTGAAGTTTTTCAAGAGATATTTTAACATACTCTTACTAACAACTTTTGAATGTTAGGTTTCGCCAGCAGGGTTCAAAAACCACTTATACTCTCTTTTTATTTTTTATATCGTTCCCTTAATTCCACGTTCCGTACGTTTCTGACCCCCATCCAATTTCCTTTCCCCTTCTTTTAGATAATTACTTGGTTAATATTCGTTTCCTGTTACCATTAACTCGATTTTTTTTTATATTTTTATTTGAATTACTGGTCTATAATATATATTTCCGTAATTTCATTACACAAATTTGTGGCGCTTTACCTGCCAAAATTCAGTTAGATTAATAAAAAAATGACAGAATCATAAATAAGATTGTGACATGTAACTGGACGAATGGTGGTCATAACGTTCCGATTTATACCATTGAACTATAGAACACTAAAAATCAATTTTATATTTTTGTTTTAATTCAGGTGTTGAATCTCAAAATATTTAATGATGATATTTCAAGGTAATTTGCTAATAAAAATTTAATTTATAAACAAAGGCTTGTATAATAAAAACTAGATTAGATTCACCTGTCCAGTTTTAACTAAATCGTAAAAAGTATAGTGCGATAAAAAAAAATATTGCTAATAAAATCTGGACTTCATTTTTCTATCAAATTAATTTTTAACTTTATGAGCACGTTTCTAAGAAAATCAATTTTATTGACGATCCTTTTGAAACTTTGAATATTGAAGCAGGACCTGGAGATACTTGTATGTGCAAAAATAGAGAACCGCATACTGTCTATTGAATTGTGTTAAGAATATCTTAAATATTAATGATCCTGAATTTGGCGAGAAAACTTTTTTTGGTCTAGTTTTGTTTTACGAACCCTCTCCTTTTTTTAAGGGCTTTATAGTTTGGAGCTATTTTAATGATTGTTTTTTGTGAATTGTTCAAAAATAAACACTTTTGGCGTGTTGGAATTTTTTCTATGTACAGAAAAATTTTCGTTTTCTTGCTATAAACGATTTAAGATTCTAAAAATTCCAATTTTAAATATGATTTGGCATGAAACCGCTGAGTGTGTCTCAGGATTTTTCGTGAAAAAACATTTATTTTTTAATAAAGTCGTAATAGTTAAACTTCATAGTTACAATTTATTTTTTTAAGATAGGATATCAAAAATTTGGTCATGTCAAAAACTTAAATGAAAGTGAAAATCTATTTAATAAACTTATTTACAACACACCATAATAAAAAATATCTATAAATTGAATTAAAAAAAATTTCACCATATTAAGTAATATCTTTTTCCTCCATTATGTTAATCTATATAACATTTAAGTATCATTTTCAGTTAATTAATTTACGTGTATTTTTATTTTTAAACAAGAAAAAATATAAAAACCAAATTAATTCATTCAAATGTCTGGAATTGTTTGTATGGGACTTTTCAAATTATCATTAACAGTTGGTGTTACTTACGTTGTTGTTACAAGGTAAGTTTTCTTTCTACGTTAAAGAATATATTTATTTATTTATTTAATTAAATGTGCTTGATTTTTATTATCTTTCGTTTCTAGATCATTTCATAATGAATTTTATTGTAATTGAGCGATAAACTTTTTTAATGTTTTTTTTATTTTATTACTAATTATTTCAGATTGGAAAGTTCTTTTTTTATTAATGCTGAAATATCAAATTGAGTGTAGTCCTGTATTGTTTTGAAATTCAAATAGATACACCCCCCTCCAATTTTTTATTTTTAAAATTTAATTAATATCATTTTGATTCTAAACGAATTTAAATTTATAATAAATATTATTTAGATTTATATTATAATGTGTTTGCAAAAATTTATATTATACGTAATGGATGAATTTAGTTATAATTTACCGTCCAAGACCATTTTTCACTAAATGTCAATAAAAATTAAACAAAAATAAAAAACAACCAAAGAAAGTGAGCTGATTTAAATTTTTAAAAAACGAAATTACTTTATTAATCACCCTACATGATTAAAATTTAATTTAAATTTTGTAACATTTTTTATATCATGATTGCGCCATCTTCCTGTAGTATTCAATTGTTTATATATACGTATAATTTATTGTAATAAATTTATAATAAATATTATTTAGATTTATTATAATTTTATATCTAATAAAATTGTTAGCTTACATAAATTTTCTATGTGACATTTTATTTAAAATGAACAATATACAATTTTGGTAGAAAATTCACAATCCAAAAACAAAATGTTATAGTGTTTTTATTTTTATTATTTTATAGTTTGTTACAAAAGACCATGTATAAAATTTTGTTTTTAGATTGTCAATTTTATACGCAAATTGTATCATGTTCATTTTATACAAAATCTCACACAATAAACTAAACAACAAACAATTTATTTGAATACTTGTGAACGGCTCGATCGGTTTGACTAATTTCTTTGAAAATTCTGATATTTTTTGGTTTGTTAATTATTCTTTCGGAGTGGAAATAATTCAACTGATGTCTTTTTATTAGTTTGTTGAGCAAACAGTTATGCTAAAATGTTTGAGACAGTATTGCGCATTTCGTAATCTAAAAATGATTAAAGCGTACCAAATCAATCAATTGTAAGTTTGTAATTTCAACAATAGTACTTGATGAAAATAATTGAGTAATTTCAGGATCAACCTTTAAATAATTTTTTATTAATATTGCCTGTTACATTTATTTTTACTTTAGCAACATACATTACTAATACAATTTATAAAGATAATACAAGGCCTTTTTCGCGGTTATTATAAACTAGGTTATATGACACAAACAGAAGAGGTTACAACTGTGTATATGCGATTTATATATAATACACAAAGTTTTTTGCAAAGAATATTACTATTAGATAAATTATATCTATTCATGATTATGTCTGTGTCCTCAAGAATATTAGCTAGTTAGCGTGCACAAAGTTTAAAACAAGGTCAAAACTAAATAATTATATAAATTGCCGACATAATAAAATAAGTTATTTCATAGTCTTTTTTTTTATATAGGAAAATATGTGACTCATTTTAAATATGAAATTATTATTATTGTTTTTTAAAAACTACCTACACTGTAAATGGAGACAATTTCAGTAAATATGAGCCTTCTACAGACATTATGATTTTTTCAGATATCTTTTATAAAATAACTAAATTCGCGTACAAATAACTCAAAAAATAATAATCCAAATGTAATGGAATTATGGTATGCATAATCTTTATATGATTATGAAGAACAGGCTAGAGTTAATTCGGAAAAAGTTCTAACATATAAATAAAATATTTATTTTATGTTTAGCAATGCTTTTTCGAGAAAAACACTTTGCCTAGCCCACCGTTTTCATGTTTGTTATGTATGTCGAATTCATCATTAAATTGGATAAACTGTCCAACAGTACCAACCAATTGTTACTTGCAACTATATCACTTCCAAAGTTGTATAACTATTCTTTAAAATAAATACGCATTGGAAACCTTGTAGTTTTGACTTGCAATTTGTGTATTCAATTGGACACATATTTATATTTTTTTTTGTAAAATATTTATATTTTTTAAAAGCGATCGGAATGGTTTACTGTGTACTGGATCAGTTAACCATCGACCAGTACTCTATGCTCTTTAGATATCAAACCTAAAGTACCTGATGGAGTATCTTTTATCGTTTAATTCTTAAAGTGTTTTCGGGAAACACCTCAACTTGAAAGTTGTGATTGTCCACTAGCACAAATAATAACGCATTTCGGCTATGTGAACAGATAGCTGAAAAAATCTCAACCATTCAACATCTGTGCTTATATTTTGGGTTCAAAAGTTTGGGAACTTTGTTTAATTGACCATCGCCACCTCAAAAACTATTTTTTTACATTATCTTCTTGTAAATTATCTTGTGAATTATGACTGGCGGACAATTTACGCGTTAGGTAAATGTTCTTCAATTGTTGTACATGTATTGTTAATACGATATAGTTTGATCGTAAATACTTAAGGTTTACTATGGGATATGGTTCACTGTTGGCCAATTTACCTTACTTAAATTTGTCTGAAATTAGTATGACCTTTTTAACCTTTTCGCCTAAGTATCTTCTGGCTGATCTTATTAATTTTTCTTGTTTCGAATTTTTAACCATAATAATATATTTTGTTAGATTTTAAAACTTATGACGTATAAAATGATACATACTTAAGTTTAACTCTATAAAATCCGCCATGATTTAAATAAAAAATTTTATTTAAACATGATTGAGAAAATATCTATTATTTTATTAAATCACTTTATTTTCAAAAATATTTTTATTCAAAGATAGATGTCTGATTTCATCTTAACAGAATCCATACCTACATTTAATGACATTTAGATAAATGATTTTGAAAAAATGCAAGAAACGTTAGTGGTATTGCTTCAAATAGGTACTGATGAGCGTAACAAATTTTTAAAGCAAACTATTTAGAAATATCTTCTAAATATGGAGAAATTAAATCATTCATTATAAAAATTTTAATTTTTTTTTTTTACAGGAACGCTTACAGTAGAAGAAGTTTACCAAGACCGCGACCAATTCGCAGCCTTAGTACGCGAAGTGGCCGCACCCGACGTGGGTCGTATGGGAATTGAAATATTATCATTTACAATAAAAGACGTTGATGATCACGTACAATATTTGGCATCACTTGGTAAAGCACAAACTGCAATAGTCAAACGAGATGCTGATACTGGAGTTGCTGAGGCTAATCGTGATGCTGGAATTCGCGTAAGTATTTGATTTTCAAAATTTTTGGTTTTCATTTCATTTTAGAATATATCTGAAACTTACTATATCTGCCATAATCCGTCAATAATAAAAACCCGAGAATTTATTATAGCCCCACAAAGAAAATTTGTGAACTAAAAAAGCTGTTTCTTATTTCTGTAAATTTTGCAGAGAGCATATAGTTTTAAAGTAAAACATTGGTAAAAGAAAAATAATAAAAGCAAAGTCAATAAAGATGTTTCTAAAACTTTCTGCTAATCCAGCGACACATTGGGTCCTTGATCATATTGAGTCTAAATTTCTGCAAAACACCGAAAAAGTCAGTAGGCTAGGCTTTATCTTCTTCAAATCTTTTCTCTTTTAATGAATTTACAATCGACAGTAAGCAGACCAGTGACTATCCTTAAATGATCGTTATATGCATACAAACACTCCGTGATGTTTTATCAAAATAAACTTTTTATAAGAAGTTATACATAGTCTAAGGTAAGAAGAGTGTTTGTCCAATCTTGGCTTAGCTCATCGTCCATTTTTACATTTCATATTTAATTATGCTATTCAAGCTTGATTGATTGAATAGCTAATTTGTTTCTTAAATTTTGGCGGAGATTAAGGTATAAACCAAGACCATAGCATTCAACTCATCAGAAAACTGCAAAAAAATTCAACTGCAGAAAACTTTTGGGGTACATGTCTTTCAACCATTAAGAAAAATGTTAACAGATATTTTTTAAGAATTGAGCTTATAAATGTCCAGTTTTAGGGTTCCGTACCCAATTATTTAACAGGCCCTTATTATTAAAACTCCGCTGCCTACCTGCCTGTGTCTGTCTATAACCAGGTTGAATTTCATGAACCGAAAGTTAGATAGTTGAAATTTTCACTGATGATGTATTTCTGTTGCCGCTATATCAACTTATACTAAAAACAGAATAAAATAAAATAAATTTAAAAGGGCGGGGGGGGGGGTTCTGGTTTTATAGATAATGGTACGAAATCTTTCGCGCGCGACTATAACGCGCACTTGGTCAGTTTAAGTTTTTCATCACTTTTTATTTATGTTTATAGGAAGCAGAATGTGAAAAATCCGCAATGGATGTCAAATATTCCACTGATACAAAGATAGAAAATAATTCCCGAATGTATCAATTGCAAAAAGCTGCATTTGATCAAGAAATTAACACAGCAAAAGCTGAAGCACAATTAGCATACGAATTACAAGCGGCGAAAGTTAAACAAAAGATCCGTAACGAAGAAATCCAAATTGACATTGTAGAACGTCGAAAACAAATTGAAATCGAAGTACAAGAGGTAGCACGAAAAGAAAAAGAATTAAATGCTACAATACGTTTACCTGCCGAAGCCGAAAGTTATCGTGTTAATTTGATTGCCGAAGGTAATCGAACAAAAACTGTTGAAGCTGCCAAGGCTGAAGGTGAACGTATTATGAAAGTTGGTGAAGCTGAAGCAAGTGCTTTAAGTGCTGTTGGTCAAGCTGAAGCATCACGCATGAAACAAAAAGCTGCCGTTTATAAACAGTATGGTGATACGGCCATCATGTCATTAGTTTTGGATGCTTTACCAAAGGTATTTTAAACGAAATTAGCGTATATCCATGCAAGACTCAATTTTTATAATTTTTCAGATTGCCGCTGAAGTTGCTGCTCCATTAGCAAAAACGGAAGAAATTGTTATAATTGGTGGCCCTGACGGCATAACAGCCGATGCGAATCGATTAATGGGACAGTTACCTCCAGCTGTTCAAGCTTTAACTGGAGTGGATATTTCAAAAGTAATTGGAAAATTACCTGGGGCTACATTAGCTAAATAGAAATAAGTGCATATTCATATTATCAGAAAAAGGAATCTCGAAGTCTCAAAGTCTCTCGAAATTCATAAAAATGCACAATAATTTTTAGTTTTTGTTTTTCTTTTTAATATTGCCCTTCTTTTAAAAAATAATGTACAGTGAAAATATTTTAATGAAAAAACTTTTAATTTTGTATTTTAATTTCAATTTTATTTTTTTGTATGGTCAAATTTTATTTTAATAAACGTATACTGGGTGCAACCTAAAAATGTTGAGAAAATTTAAATTCTAATCCTTCGATTTTAATACTAAATGTTTTTCTTCAAAATATCATCTCATACATTAGTTATCTGACGATTTACCAATTAAATCATTCTGTAGTCTATTTTATATTTTTTATTTAATGACCACTTGTACACCAACGAAGATAAATTTTGCAAAATCGTTCGAGCATAAGACAGGTTATGTAGACTATTTAGGGCTTTTTACGTCGTCTAATGAACCCTTCTTCTTTACTATATTTTACCTTAACAGTTCGTTTCCTCGAAACTTACTAACAATAATTCTTTTTTAAAATTAAAAGGACATAGCTTGACTTCTTGACTTGTTTTATTCCTTATAATTGCTTAGATTAATGACTAAACCCTGACCTTGTGAGGACATTTTTTCAGCAATTAAAACTCACTTTATATCAAATCAGATAGGTCACGTTGTGTTCCAGCTTTATAGAGTGCTTTGAAGTGAAGATTCCTTATTACTCTACAATATCCGATAATTTCCAGTCACTGCTAATGATTTCTTACTCCAGTATCATTTGCGTGATTTGTCAACAATATGCTGTATTTTTGATCCAAAAACATATCTTACTAGATATGTAATAATATTTAAGGGATAATTCTTCTAATAATTTCTAGAAATGGTTTCGATCCTTAAAAACGGGATTGTGTTTTATTCATAGGTAAGTTGGTCGTAAATTTCGTTGAAAGCTTCGATTTCATAGAATCTTAGCATCAGAGTGATATATTTCCAAATCACATTTCAGAAAATCGAAAGAAAATATTTTTCCATGCTTACTAAATAAAAATATGCAAAAGAACAGTGTTTTATATAGGGATACTAACCACAGATGGATTTTATACAGAGAGTTTGTCCTTTAGAAAGGTATATAGATAAGGCTAGGATTAGTTGAATATTTAAAAAATGACATTTTTTAAGAGTGATATTTTCAATATTTACAGAACAAAAAAACAATGGTAAACGAAAAAGAACCAAATAGATATTATAAACTTATCTTAAAGAACACTAGTATAGAATGTAAAAGCACCAAAGTGAATGCATTAAACTTTAATTGATGATAAAACTGATAATAGTTCTTCTTGAAACATTATGACATTTGAAAACAATATTGATTTTCAAGACATCGTCATATTTCTGTAAAATTCAACCAATGACAAACATCGCTAATAATAAGGTCCAAAGATAACAAAAGTTTTAGTCGAACATTTAAAAAAAAAAATTATAATTCGAAGGAAATATCTATCGATGTAAAAGCTTAAAAAACTGCCTAAAATTTTCTCCACATTTTTAAGTTGCGCCTATCTATTCAACATTAATTATTTCAAGAAAATTTATGTTAGTTCTAAGTAATTTTTAAGTTTATTTATTGACTTTTTTTCGTAAATTCAGGATTATTTAGGTCTATTGTGAACATTAGCCAGAATCCAGGTAATGAAATTTCTTATACATTATTTTCAAATTTTGAGAAAAAAACTGCTATTAGAATTTTATATTCTTGTTGTTGTTACTCATTAGTAACGCAAGTTGCCTAAATAAATAAATACAAATATAATACTCAAACGGCAATCAAAAAACTTAAAAAACATTCATAATTTGGTTTCGGGATTTTTAAGTCAATTATAATTGAATAAAACTTAAATAAAAAAATTTTGCTTTTTTGTGTGAAAATTTTTTTTATTTTCAAATCACAAAGAGTGTTCGATTTATTAATTAAACCTTTTATTTTGTTTCGATGAATGAGAATTAAAATTGTCAACTCTTAACTGTAGTTAATTGTGAAATTACAATATTCATGGAGATTTTTATGAATCGAAGATGTAAATAATTCAACTCTAGACTATTAGAATATTCCAAAAATTTTTATAGCATACAGCACTCGTAAAAAGCAGCAAAACCTGTAGAATAAATGTGTTTTATTAGAGTTATTTTATTACAGACTAAAATCAATCTAACGAATCGCGAAATCCTAAATAAAACTTTTTATACAAAAACCGATATAATTCAGAGGAATGAAGTTTTTTAAGACAGGCTTCTTCAGATTAGAATAGTAGACATTGAATAGAAATCATCATTCTTCGAAAAACTTCTATAAATGACATACCTACTAAATGTCATTACAAGGTAATTATGAGTAAAGTAATATACTGTGCTTAACCTATTAGATATGGGCGCTGACTGAATTATTTTCATGTGCACAGTGCACTCAGTATCTTTAGAAGATACCAGAGTATAGTAGAAAGTTACGACGTTAATTAACGGTATATAAAAAATTAAGTCTTTGTTCGGAGTATTATTTAAATGTGTATTTAAATCTGTAAGACTCTTAAGATAGAAGAACTATTGATATTATAACATTTCCAAATGGTTAATGGAACAGAACAATTAAACGTAATTCAGATTTCATTTATTTCATAGAGTATTATATATGAAGTATTATATTCTACTATACGCCATTATGCCTCATGTTTAGGAACAGTCAGTGGTATGTATTTTAGTTAGTGGTATACAACGCTTTAGATTCAACAAAAAGAAACCTTCATATAGGTGCTAATTAATGTAATTTATCTACTATGCTATCAGTGTTTGTAACTTTCACTCAAAAAAATCATACGACTTCAGTTACGAGTTGATTTTTTTAATATTTTTTAACTTGAAGCATATAAATAGTAATTGTTCATAATAATTGTTGTTTGTGTAACCCTAAAAGTGTTCATCATATTATAATATTATGAGCCTGCCAAAAATTTGATCTTATTATGATTTTGTTGAGCAAAAATCAAAAAATTACTGAATAAGAACAAATTTTATGTTTACAGACCAAAATAACAAAACGTAAATTAGATTAAAAACTCGTTTAATCGAAAAAAAAAAAATTTACTATTAGTAAAGAAATGCGCCTCCAAACAATTTTAATTTTATTCTGCCTTTAGCATTGCCACATTTTTGTAATTTTCTCATTAAAAAATTACTACAAATAATAACTCTTTTCAGTAGAATTTTTATAACGAAATTCATTTTTGTAGATGGAGATACAAAAAATCCCCAAAATTTTTGATAAAAATATTTACAATTGTAGTAGTTGAAAAATGTTTTTTTAAAGAAAAGGTGCCCGTATTTCATATTTAAATAAAAAATTTCGTAGATTTTTTTTTTAATCTTCTGTAAGACTTATTTATAAATGCTGTATTGAGGTAAAAATATTTCCGTAATTTATCTGAAAGTTACTTCGTTCGTGACATTAAAATAGGTATATTTGTTGACAACGATGGCGATTTAGATATAATATACACATCTATGGAGATTAATATGTCATTTGTCAAGAAAATTTAGTGATAAACGAGATAGTCGAGGCATTGATTTAAATTGATTAGATAGCTAATCTTAATAGAAAAACATCCCTTACAATTTTCTCTTTTAAATAATTATTTTTCAAATTTTTTTATAATACTCAAAAAATCATGATGTACAGAATAACAAGGTGTGGTCTTACGCAAAAGAAAAGAAGTTATTGACGTAATCATTTTATGAAGACAAATTCATCTGTAGCTAATACCGTGATCTGTAGTATAATAGTTATAAACTATTAGGCATACGCACGACCGTGCTAAATGATCTTATTAATTTTTACATCATGGTAAATATGATTCGAGAATCATTATTGCATTCAAAAATGTTTTTACATAAAAATATATTATATAAAAACATATCTATAAGTATCTCAACGATCTGATCTGCAAATACAAGCAAAATACAGAAATTATTTCATAAAAAATATAAACCATTCAAATTTAATTTGAAAAACTACTCAATTTTTCTGATGAGTTTCAAATTTTATGTTGAATTTTGTCATTTGAAAATTCATTTAATGAAACTTGTTTATGTTAATGACATTTAGAAAATTTAAAAACTATTGAAAGCGATTTTAAAATTATAACTGTTCTGTTAACAATTAATATTCTTGTATATATCATAGAAAAGTGCATTGTTATTCAAAGAAAATTAAACATCCAGAAGTATACTTATTAGATATACTAATCGAAGATGATTTTCTTAATAAAATTGATATTAATTGGATATTTTAAAATGAGATCACTCAGCAAACATGAGCTCAATATATATTTCAAGGCAGTTGTAGTGACTAAATCACTAATCTTGCGGTCACTGTATAATAAAAACATTTTGTGTCTCTAAAACGATTCAACTATAGTTTATAAATTTTCAAAAATCAGATGCACAAATAAAAAACTTATTGCATCCTCAAGAAGGATTTACAATTGAAATGCTCCCGATTTATAAATATTAGTTGTAGAAAAAATATTTTTATTCATTTTTTTAGCATTTCTAAATAATGTCGAAAATAAAAAAATTCATTTTTTATAAAACTCTGTATAATATTTATATGTAATCTCAGGTTTAAAGTATTTTTTATGCTAGATTTGACAAAAATATAGTAGGCATAACCTAATTTAACAGTTTTTTTACTGAATTTAATAAATAAAAAATAACCGAATTGACGACTGATTGCCATATTTTTAAAATAAATTCAAAATGCTCCAAATTTGTTTAAACAATTTTTTATTCTTCAATAAAGGCGCATCACAATTGTTTTACAACAAAAAATTTAATTAAAAAAAAATATGAATGAAATAAATTCTAATTATATAGAATCATAGTTATAATCTTAGATTCTAAATGTGATACTAGTAGAAATACAATTTAAAATGAAAAATTTAGTCTCTCCTACCGAAAAATTCAACAAAAAAAAGTATATAATAAAATAAATGAATAAATAAAAATAAGGAAAACATCTTTTTCTATTTTAAAAATAAAAAACAAAATTTTTGATACATGTTCTTCAATTAGAGGAGATAAATGACTATATTTGTGTTATTTTGGATTTTTTATTATTTTTTGATGCTTTCAAAATCTATAAAATCAAAATATTTTAAACATGAAAAATCCCACTAATCCTGTTTACTGCCTTTTCTTTTTTTATTAATTTATACTCATAAGGCTGTGGTCACACAAACTTTTAACTTTCCCACGTGCATTGAATTAATTATTAATTGAGAGAGTAAGAGCAAAAATGATGGACGTTGATACTTTTTTGGTAATTTTTATTAGCAATAAAAAACAGCAACATTTTTTAATTCACAAATTGATATCAACAATTTTTACCCGTGTTAATTTTGAATGCCTGATTGATAAAAATAATGTGGTTTTTGAACAAAATATGGTAGTTCAACAAAGAAGTAGCTGAAATTTCACGCTTGTGTATTGTGCCGCTGAAGCAATAATATCTGATTTACATGTTATTAATAATTGGCATTCCAGTACTTATATCACATTCAAAGGCATTCATTGCAAAGATATGGAAACTAGCTCTTTTCACGTGCAAATTTAATTATCCAACATTTTCTAGGTATTATTTTAATGAATATATATTTTACGTTTGGACATAATTTATTTTTATAATAAAAATAAAAACACTAAAGAAAGAAAGCTTTATTGTTTAATTTTTTTAAATAGATACCAGAGAGTATTATTTAACGGTAAGAACCAATTTATACAGTGCTGAATACTGGTACACGATAATAGACTTTTTCCACTTATCTCTTTAACATGTCTTTGTCTAAAATTGTAGATCGACAATATTCTATATACTATTTGATATAAGTTTGGCATATACAAAAGTCTATTGTCCTTAGGTAATCAATACAACTATTTTGTATCATTTTTTGAGTTAATGCCACATCTGCAGGTATTTGGTTGGCCATGACACAAAAATTAATAAAAAATTAAAAAGTTAATTAAAGAAATCACTTGTTTAGGACGATTTTTCACAAAATCGAGTTTGTTTTATGGTTCTCCTTTAAACTTGCGTTAGTTACACACCTCTTGCCGAACTTCGTTAGTTGCTTGATGAATGAATCCTTGCAATGTTAAATCTATTGTAGAGTTGTTACATCAATTAGAAGAGGTAAACCAAAAGATAGCGATATTCTTTTTTCTTTAAACTGTCTACACGTAGTAATTATATACATACATACATATTCTTGACTTGAGTATGTGCGTACAGTATACAGTAGTTACACGTTCATGATGAAAATAGCAATACCTTTGTATGTTATATTCTTCTGCCACTTTTACTCGTTGAAACGGTCTGGAAAATGTTTTATGAATTCGATAACACCAAATCTTATATACGATTGTGATCATATAATGCCTGAAAGTAGGAATAGCTAAACTGTTATATACCAACTAAGAATTTTTTAAACATTTAAATTTAAAACACAGGACCTACTCCATATCTTGAGCAACTGAAGGTTAAATATCACTAAAACGCGTCTATAAATTAACATACAGTATGGAATTAAATTAAATCCCAATGATTGCAGCCTGATAAAAAAAACTATAAAAATTATAGTAAACCTTTATAGTAAAGTATTAAATATTCTAAAAGGGAATTTAAAACTTTGCGATAGAATAAGTTTACCCTTTTTAAATTAATGAGATTTTTAAAATTAATTTTAAGATTTTATTATTAAAAAACTAATAACTTAACTTAATCGTATACAGCGTAGATATTGCTGTATAAAGACCTTTTGTGTGTTTTCAGTCAGAATTAGGAAGACACAATTTTGAAAGTACAAAAAATAATATAAATACCATCAAAGAAAAAAAATTAGCTTATTAGTTAGCAATTTTTTCTTGAAAATCGATGTATTTTTGTACTAAAAATAAATATTAAAAACATAGATTTAAAAAAACCATTTTCTTTAGGTTAAATATATTTTTAAAGCTAAAAAACAAAAGGAAAAACATAGTATATATATTTAGCTAACTAAAAATATTAAAAAAAAAAAAAAAAAAAAAACTGTAAAATCTTTACGACGTATTAAAAGATTAATAAACCTAAGTCAAAAATGTTCTAATCTTAAACAATCACAATAAAACACACAGTAATAAATAAACATAATGAAGTCAACTTCAAATCTATAAATATTAATCGATAAACTTTACTGCTTTCGTAATCATTCTTTCCAATTAAATTTTTCTTCCAAGTATAATTGGTTTTAATTTTTTTTCGTGTTGTGTTCCTTTTTTAGTAAAGAATGGACTGACAAAGAAATGATAAAGATTCTATCAAAAATACTTTTACATTTCATTTACTTAACTAAAACTTTTACAACACTAAAATCCTAAATGATTGCAAATGTACAACATATTATGGCGAATGCGCATTAAAGACCCAAGATTTTTGTGATTTGCGATGAGTACACTGACTTGTATGCAGTTTCGATTTGTGATTGAACAATCTACGGTAACATTTTCAATTTTATAGAATTTATAATAACTAACAAATAATCTTAGCGATGGCGTTCATATTGATCGCGCGATTAAAGCTATAAACAAGGGTTTCATAGATATCATCAACCCAATTATATTATTTATAATAATAGATTATAGTTTTTAAATTAACTTTCTCGCTTTATGATATTGAAAATTTATAATATTTTCATGTAAACTTACATAAATATTTTTAGATGATGCATCGTTTGATAGAATGCATCACAAATCGCTTTGAAAAATCGAAATTTCAAAATCGATCACCAATCGCTCATCATAAATCGTTCCTCGCTATAATATGTATTAATCATTATTTCATTTGCCGTTCAAGAAAAGTCTACAAAAAATCGATATTTTTTATTTTTGGCCTTAAATAAAATTTTTGTGCGGAAGTAGGATTTAATGGGATTTGTAATAATATATTTAACATCTGTACCATTTTCAACTCTATCCTAATTATCCCTTAAATATTTCAATCAGAAGTTATTAGAAGTTTTTTTGATAAACCTAAAATAAAATAAAATTGAATTGAATAAATGGTGGTGATTTGTAAAATAAGAAATAATTCGTACGTAAGGTCATAAAAAATTGTTTTAATTTCACAGATATGCATTGGTCAGTTTCCAATATATTTATATAAATAAATTGAAAATATATTTTATGTCTATTTATTAAATAGGTACTTTTATTTTGAACGCAGCCAATATGAAAAATCTGAAAAGATTGCGTTCAAAATCTCAATACGTTTTATTTATACACACAAGAGAATGTAGCCCAGAAGAATTTTCTAAAAGAACACTATATAATTAAAAAA
The DNA here is from genome assembly GCA_020423425.1 of Chrysopa pallens. Taxonomy (NCBI): domain Eukaryota; kingdom Metazoa; phylum Arthropoda; class Insecta; order Neuroptera; family Chrysopidae; genus Chrysopa; species Chrysopa pallens. The sequence goes on along the minus strand of CM035595.1, from coordinate 39,675,940 downwards.
TGAATGGATAATTCCTAAATATTTAAGTAATTATATGTTCAATTATGTATATTTAAATAATTAAAACTAATTATATATATAAAAAAAAAAAAAAAAAAAAACATAATTTTTTAATATTTTTAAAATGTATTTAATTATCTAAACTTCTCACTTTTAACTATTTAATACAACATTTTATGAGTATGAACATGGTGACGTAACTAGACAAATAAAGAATATCTTACACCTAACTCCATGTATAAAGTCTTCGAAATGAATCTAGAAATAGAATAAATGAGTGTATCTTGAAATTGATTCTAATTATTCGGCGATTATGTAAATAAAAATGCAAGAAGATAAAAATAAAAGAGCACATTAAATCGCTAGTTACGGAGCTTAGTATGATAATTATGTAATTGTTATTTAAAAATATTGTTTGTCACTTGTATTTTATTGGCATTATTCATATATTTGCACACAATGTTTTTCAATTTAAAAAAATATGTTTGTTATAAAAAAAAAAAAACAAAACAAATGAAATCAATAAAAAAAATGACCTTTTCAATGTACTTAAAGTACTGCCTATATAAATTTATTTTTTATTTGTGTCCCAAATTTTATCTGCCTAGACCCGAAATTCTCTCAGGTTATATCCTTATCTCCCTCTCTGTAATTGCATTGGCAGATGAACTCTCTCTCCCACAGCCAGCAAAAGAATTTAAATCAAAGTATGTAAGTTTTACATGAATATTAAAAAATGTTGACGGTATACATCGAAAGATTAGGAATTGCATCCTACTTTTATACTTTTTTTCTAATTGAACTCAATAGTTTTCTTAGAAAAATCGAAGAAATTTTACATTACTTATTAGGAAATATCTACACTAATAGCGATTTTTTCGTTGATGTAATGGTTTTAAAAAATTGCACATTTTGCAACGGAGATCAATATATATTTTTGGATTTATATATAAAAAATGTTAAACAAATAATAAATTTGATCGATCATTTACAAATAAACCACGAACAAGAGATTTAGCAAATAAAAAAGTAAAAAATAACACCGTAAAATTCCGGTAGCCATTAAATTCTGTAAAGTATTGGTTAATTTGAATAATTTTATGGCTTTATTCAAACGTTAAATTATTTGCGATATTCATTTTCATTACTTCTCACTTAAACGCTATGCATTTAAAAAAAATTCAGCTGTAGATAAATCAAATGTTATTACAATGTATACGCATTTACTGTTACGATGCATATACGTTTATTGGCTGTGGCTCTCTTCTGCCAAAGAGTTATGAACCAAAAACTTGCCGATTGGATATTTAATGTTTCAAAAATTAATAATCCATAACATATATATAAAATTTCGATTTATTAAAATCAGTAATAATACAATTATTAAGATTACTATTTATAAAATTTTTATGTATAGATACAACGTACCGATTCGCAGTTAAAAGCAAAATGAATTACATCTGGTGTTAAAAACGTAACTAACGAAACATAGGTTTAAAAGATTATCTAACATTACTAACTGTAAAAATACCATATAGTTACATCATAGTGATCATCATATTGAATTTAAGTGTCGCCCACAAAGTGAAAAATAAAACTCTGTTTTCTATAATAAGCGCATGTACGTAAAAATATGATAAAAATTTACAGAATTCATACCTATGTGGACAGTACCACATTGCTGCATATACAATAATACATAACTATGTGCAATGTCCGTATGTAAGTTATATACATGAATTATATAGCAAAATAATTGTATTTATGTACAATGGTATATTAACTCAGAATTTAAAAATATTCTCAATAATACTGGACACAATACTTAATATGTTAAAAAAGGTGAAAATCTAACAGGCATCCTGTATATGATAGAATGTAGAATATTTAAAAAATGAATCGAATTCCTTTTTTTAATAGCTCAGTTAGTGCCCTTATTGAGAACTCAATCGAGAAGAATATATACTCTCCACCTATCCATATGGACGAACAATATTCCCAAATACTTTTAAATCCAGTATCACTATGGTGTAGTTATATGAAAATATTGCACAAATTTTGAAATTACAACTCTCTTGCTTCAATCGATTCAAGTTGTAATTTGATCTCAGTTACACTTATAAATTTATATGTAATCAGTAAAAATAAGCTTAGACGTTTGCAATGCTGAAATCTACATTTGCTGTTAATTGCGAATATAAATAAAAATTGTATTATGTAAACATATAAAATATATTCTATTTCTTCTATAAATATTTTTTAATATACTTCTAAAAACGATAAAAATCTATATTTTTATTACCAATATTAGACAATTAATATCAATAATTAATATAAGCGTCATCAATTTTATCATATTCGGTAATCGGATTATTAGAAATAAAATGGTATGTGATCTCATAGAAAATCAATTCCATTTCTTTTATTAATTGCACATTTGTTTTGGAGATCGGGTATTCGTTTTTATTTTTTAAAGAAAAGTAAAGTTTATAAAAGTTATTTTTCCTTTTTTCTATTTCTATTTTAAAAATTTGATCTAATTGTGACATTTTACGAGTAAAATGGATAGGCAGTATTTGTTGTCAAATCTTAAATTAATACATAACCTAAAAATTATTTGGCATTATTACGTAAATAAAAATACTTGTTAAGGAATTCTAAAATCACCAAGCTGCTTCAAACTGCTTTTAGAACCCTGTTTACGATGAGCCTAAGATAAACTCAACTCTACAACAGAAAAAAAAATTTAAGTCAGCTTTCTTCAAAGATTTAATACCTATTACTTCTTACCTGCTATGTTTCAACATCCTCTTCGTGAAATTCTACCGATGCATTATGCAAATGATTCATTTCCTGTAATTCAGTTCCCTTTTCACAATTTTTCCTATTATCAGCAGTTTCCTCCACAGGTATCAAACGTTTTTCAAAAACAATCAACCAAATTTGACAACCAATCATCATAGCCAAAGTAATTCCAAAAGTCCAAATTGTCCCATACATTGTATAAATATAACTAACAAATACTGGGCCCATAACCCTTGATAAACATCCAGAACCAGTCATTAATCCCATCCATACACCCTTCAAACAGAATCAATAATTAACGTAAAATTTCATTATAAACAATCCAAATAACTTACTTGAGGGCGAGGACCTAAAACTTTTGAGAATATGGTTTGTACTAACGTAACTCCAATTGGATATCCCATTGTAGTTAAAAAGTATCCTAGAAGAAATTGAAAGATAGTTTGCTTCGGCGTATATGCACACCATTCTTGACTTGCTGGACATCCTAAAAGCTCTGTATCATTTATCGAGGTCGTCAAATTATTATTCATAATGAGAGTATCGTCATAAATTTGTATAGGGCCATCACCCCATGGTATATGGACTAAACGTCCTAAGCACATAAAAAATATTCCACCCCAAATCATTACTTTTCGCTCGGCGAATAGTTTACATAAAGGTGAGATTAATACAAACGTAAAACATGCCATTACAGCTCCAATTGACATCATTATACCCATATAATATAACGCCTCAGCTTTGGTCCAAGCAAACTGATCCATTGTAAGTAATGTTCCCAATCTACAAAAAAAAATTGTTACCGTCCGTATTCTCACATAAATTGAAAATTTGTGTGTTGATATAATTAAGTATTTTCCTGGTTTTATTTCAAATTGTTAATTAATGCACTTTATTATTTTGGAGGTTTATTTCGTGTTAAAAACAAATTTGTTTTTGTTAAATTAATCAACTTTTTATATATCGCCATATATTCCAGATTTGATATAAAATTGGTCGAATATATGGTATAATATTTGGTTTAATTTTAATTACAGTCTTTGGCGGATGTACACAATACGATTAGTCTGATCAATAAATCTGATGGTCAACAGGTCAGAATTTCCTACTCAAGAAATTGTGTTCATGCATCGGACATAAATATTAAGCTAGCGCATATCATCGGATACGTTCAATAAACCACAACGAACCAATGACCTTTCAAATATTTTAAATTTATTTATTAATTTTATGACTAATAGGTGGCCTATTCCGGATAGCATCGTAAGAATAATTTATAAGAAATTCAGATGCTACTTCAGACTTCATCGTATGTATGCGGATAAGATAAGATTTTCTGATCAGAAAATCTGATGTCTTATGTAGAATTCTTAATATGTGCAGGATCTTATATAAAATACATGCTAAGAATTACATCAGATTTTCTGATCAGAAAATGTGCGCCTTAAATGTATTTTTGTGTGCTGCTAAATAATTGCTTATCGGTGCAACAAACTATGAAAATCAACTGTCACTAGGTTTGTAAAATAAATTAGTTTTCATTGATAAATGTAGATGGTAGTGTTACAGATGTATATATTATAATATTATATACAAAATTAAAATGACAATGTGTATGAGGAAAATAAATATTAATACATACATTTCAGCCATTTTAAATACTTTATAGATAAAAAATAATATACAAAAAATGGCTGTATTTTACCCAAAAAAGCTTCCTGGTGAATAATGTGAAAACAGTCTACATTGTGTATCCAAAATGAAACGACTACTTGACAATAAGACGTCACAATTTTTTGCTTCAGGGCTTTTATCGGTCAAACACAACCATTTTTTAAATAAAAATAAGAAATTACATACGTTTCAAGAAGCATAAAATTAAACACCAAAACAAAAAAGGTTATTATTAATGTCCAAGCAGAAAAATAATCGGGTTTGAGTGCTTTCCAAGCTGCTTTTTCTATAAAAGTACAACAAAAGATCATTTCTAAATACGAGTGAATCTATTTGATTGCTGAATGTATGTGTATTTTTTAATATATTTTTCGCAGTATCTCCCTCCTTGATGTAAAATTGATAATTAAGAATACATTGTTACTTTTTTGAACCGCTATCTCACGCAATGAAAGGTAAACAAAAATTATAAAGAAAATAACAGGTAAAATATTAAAAAGGCGCCTACATACTTCAGCGACTCGGCAGTTGCGCCACGTGGAGAAGTTTTGTTATTTTGTGTATTTGCAACTAAACTTTTCAACATAAGATAAATAATTCGGTCGAACTCAGCCCTGATTAAACTTAGTAACTTAGTTAAGTTTTAAGCAACCTAACTAAGTTAACGACTAGGAGACCTTTTAGATACTAAGAAACTTGATTTATATTGCGATTTTACTTAGTATGTCACGGCCATTGTTTGATGTATCAATTTCATCGAAGTAAATAATGAAGAACATTCGAAATAAAAAGTTAGTTTTTATTATACAGGAAATTACAGATAAAAAATATATCAATAAAATTTTTTCATACACTGAGTACAACAATGTTATTTATAAAATATGTTTTAACACATACAGATAGTAAGTGTATCCAGGCCGAAACCGGTAGTGCTCATTAATAGTAAGTTATATACGTACTAATTTTAGTATAGGAAGTGTACGTGCAAATTAAATATTTTTAATTATTTTCAATGCACATTATAACAACAAATAAATATTTTTAACAAACACAAATTATAATAACTCTTCATAAAAATTTACGTTTTTAATAAAAAAAGCCAGTGAAAATTAAACATTTTTCGGAAAAAAACTATTTCCAAGGGAACAAATTTTTTTAAAGCTTTCATATCTCAAATTGATTCAATTAATTCTCGACGAATTTTTGGGACAGTTTTGTGAGAAACAACAAGTTAAAATAATTTAAAAAAATAACACAAATTATTATAATATAATTGTATCACCTTTTATATAAATATTTCGTATTCAATTGTTTTTCATGGTAATAAGATTTTTGGGCATATAGTGGCTAAAAAATAAAACACTAAATGTCGCAAAGATACTCTATTAGCGTATACACTTCATTCTGTTTTATAAGAGATGGCGTTGTAAACAAGTGCACAAAAGTTCAGTTTCTTATGCTATTATTATATTTATATATCATTTTTAACATTCATTTTTTAATTTCTACATTTTAATAGTTTTAAATTTAATTTGGGAAATTGACATTTATAATTCATTTTTATTTCATCATAATATAATTAATGTTTCCTCAAATAAAATTAAGTATATTCGAAAATACATAGTAAAAGGAGTATAAACTAAAATAATTGCACAGTGGTATTTGCGAAAAATATATAATCTAAACTAAAAAAAAAAGGTTGTTAAAATGCAAATCAATAATATTACTACTAGCTTCAGAAGATACTTTTTATACACAAAATATGACGCAAGCAATGTCATTCTATAAATTCAACATATCTAGACTGCCTTTAAAATATTTCTAAGCAGCTTATTTAGATCCATTCTCATAGTTGATAAGATGATCTCGAGTATTAAATAAATAACGTATAATACACTTAACGATTAGAAATAGTACAATTCTATTATACCTTTTTTTAATTTGACTAAATGACCCAGCGAACTTCAAACTACCTAAAATTGATTTGATTGTAACTATAATTAAGTAAGATCGATAATAATGGCCGCATTATGCGCGTCTTGAGTTTCGATTAGAAATTGAATAAACATCACTACCCTTCTCCAATTCATGAAATATTTTAATTAACTTGCACAACATTAGCAGAGCTCACTTCGCTTACATTATAGTATTGATATACTATATAATATCGAGGAGTGAGCAGCAATTTAAAATAGAAAGTTATTCCTTATAAAATATTTTTAAAATTTGTTGAAACTTTTTTGAAAATAAATTTTAGTTATTTTATAAGGAACAAATTTCTAATGTAAATTACTTCTTTGTAGACCAGTAATCTTAGGGTTTACCTCGAAATCTAACGAAATAAGCTGAATTTTTGTACAAACTTTTATTTTGGTATTATAAAAGTTGTTCTAAAAGTCAAAATTGGTCCCGTATAAGGAACCTTACATATTTGAGGTCAAATGCCCAAAAATAAATTTTTGGAGAATATCTTGTTTTCTCTGCCTTCAATCGTATTTGTGTTTATTAGAAAAATTGCAGAAGATAAAATTCTCTACAAATTTTATTTGAACCTTTTCTTATTCGTTGAACCGTTTTTCGAGATTTATTAACAAATCTGTGAAGATTTATGATTGTAAAATTACTACAGATCTTTCACTACTCTTCCAAAGAATATCTGTAAGTAAGCAATTTAAAAATAACCCTCAAGAATATCTTCAATGCGAATTAAGCCCATATCCGAAAGCTTTATTTGATAACAATGGTGAGGAGAAAATTATGAAATCTTTATTACGTAAGAGTATGGCATCTATTCATGTAGATCTACATGAAAATAATGCTAAATACATCACTGGTGGTGTAGTATGGACTAAAAAAGACATTTTCGCTGTTGTTTTCGACAAATGTATTAATTATCTGCTAACACATATATATGGTTCTAATGTTGATGTCGTATTCGATAGATACTCGGATTTTTTTTCAAAATTGTACGAAGTATCTTCTACGCACTCTATCTCGAAAACGATTCAACTAATAAAAAAAGGTTTCAGGCCAGATTTGTAGAAAATTTTATCTTCCACAACTTTGATAATAAATACAGATATGATTGAAGGTAGGGAAAACGAGATATTTCCAAAAAAATGTTTTTCGGGACCTTTGACAAATTTTGAAGAACTTAGGGTCCTTACGTGGCCAATTGTGACTTTTAGGACAACTTTATAACACCAAAATAAAAGATTGTACAAAAATTTAATTTTATTCCGTTAGATTCCGAGGTTGGCCCTTTTTTGAGTAAGATGACTGGACTATTGTATCTTACTAATTATGAGAATGAATCTAAATAACTGCACTCAGGCATGGCGTATTTATTAATAAGAGATTTATATATCACACTTATCAAGAATATTTTTAAGTAGAGGTAGTTTACGAATAGTCACACTTTATACATTAGTCTAATTAACAAGTGAAATTTTACAAAATTTGAGTTGGTCTTCAGCGAAATTTATGATCATAATGTCATTCAGTTTACAATGACATCTAGAAAATTTTTGAAAAATTGGATACCCGCTCAAACAAATTGTAAAATTTAAAAAAGACAAAGATCCAAAAACTGTTACAGATATACAAATTTCCAAAAAAGATTCTTAAATAGCAGGAAATTACATGATCAGATTTGCTACCGTTACAAACTTTAGGTTAAAGCTAATACACTCTGATATACTACATATGTCGAGTATAATAATAATTTTTTTTACTACTAATAAAAGGCAAACTGAAATATTGTAAAATCGTACTTGTTAACTGGTCTACATTGTCTTTCTGTACTAATAATTTACGAAATAAAAAATAATTAGTATATGATTTTTGGTAATATGATAACGTACTCAAAAAATAAAAATTCATACAAAACATACCTGATTCAGCACCTTGTTTTAGCATTGCTTCCCGTGCAGCAATTTTATGTTCTTTAAAAAACATTGGTAAATATAAACAAAAATTAACAAAACCTAAAATCACATTAATCCATCCAGCAGCTGTGTACATATTTAATTTTAAATGCCCTGGTATTAAATCAACACCCTCATCTCCTAAAGGAACCACTGCTGCTTGTAAGCCAGGTCCAACTATAAAACCTAATACTTGTGCCAACGAAATTATTGATACAGCATATGTTCGTTCAGCATTACGGGTCGCAGCTGATAAATATGAGCGACAAACTGCGATATTTGCTAAAAAATGAAGCATTGCTCTTAATTGCCACATGGTTATTACTTGTGTTTAATTCGAAAAAAAAAAATTAAGGATATTTAAAGGTTGGAAAATTTTTAAAATAAACACATACACAAAAATTAATTGTTATAAAAGATATCGTCAAGCCTAAGAAAATAAATTTACAAGATAATATACTAGATGGAAAAAAAACGGATATAAAGTAGATTGGACAATTACCAGAGGAAATAAATTAGATATTCCAATAACAAATTGAAAACAAAATGGATAGAATTAAAAAAAACATGTAAGAGATATTAAAAGTCGAAATTCACCAGAAGGGTATTTTATATAAGACGAATAAAGACAAAAATCTGACATTCTGGAGTTGTTTGATATTAAGAGGTTTCGAATAAATTTAGATTTTTGTCCCAATTTCCTAGATCAAATTATTTTGAATTTTATAAATACGTATTTCGTCTACAAAGTAATCATCATCAGTATGAATTAGCTAGTTCTCATTAATAATTATAAAATTAAGAGGTTTAGTATTGAAATTTTGGACATTGGAAATCCAAAAAAACAAAATTTGCCAATAACTTCACTGGATCAGAGTATCTTCAATTTACCATACAGATATCAAAATTTCACACAAGTACACATCTTTGAATAGTCGGGTTTACATGTTGTACGAAAATAAACGAAGTTTCAATAATTGTTCAACAAATCAACATATTAGTTTCTTTTCTTGCCGTCGGCCAACATAAAATGTATTATAGATATTTAGATATTCTAATTAGATATTCTCACCATTAGATATTCTCATAAGAATTTCTGATCAGAAAATCTGATGTCTAATGAAAAATTTGTACAATGTAGCCTAATGTAAAATATATGCTTAAAAACATTCGATTCTCTGATCAGAAAATCTTATAATATGCTCTTACAGAAGAAGAAATGATATTTGCATGAGTGTAGCGTATTATCCAATAAGTACATTAAGAAAGAAAATTATGAATATTGAAAGTTTTGTTACCTACCTGAACTAACGCCAACTAAAAATCTTGCATACAACATCCAATACTTTCGATATGATTCAAACATTTCCAACGTTGAATATATTCCACTAGCGATAATAAATAATGCTAATGATACTAATAACGGTGAACGAATCGATCCTAAACGATTACTCCACCATCCGAATAATGGAGAAAATAACATTTGACCTAATGGATTTGCTCCAACAATGTATCCCATAAATTGTTTTCCTGCAGTTTTATCTAACTAAAATAAAAAAATTGAAAATAATTTAAAAATAGTGGTTATCTTTATTTTCAAAATTTCTCGCTCATTAGAATTTTTCAAATATTTAATTTAAAAATTACAGTAATTGCCCAAAAAATAGTCCTATTTTAAATGAATAGAAAATCATAGAATCCTTTTCAATCTTTCATATTCTATACTATTCATTCTGATTCTATTTCAATAGAATTCAATAGTATCTTTTCTACTAGGGTACAATACAGTAAATTTGTTCAATTTTCATTTTCTCTAATTATAAAATAATCAAAATTTGTGAATTAAAAAAATTAGGTTTTCCAATATATATTCTTAAGTACTAAGTCTTAAAGAATTGTGTATCCAGGAAATAACGGGATAAGCGAGGGCCTTCAATTTATTTTGTAAATAATTAAAGTGAAAATTGTTTACCTTATCCAAATAGGGCCAAACGCCTGTTAAAATGATACTAAACGCTAATGACATTAAAAACATTGTAAAATAAATAACCCGTATCGACATCCAACGCTCCCGATATTCGACATCCGTTTCTAATCCATCATTATCCACAGTTTGCTCAATTGTTTCAGGCACTTTTTTAATACGTCGATATTGTTTTGTTAACCACTCCATTATGGTTTCAACAAAAACTAAATTATGAACTGAATTAAATTTAATTACCAATGTCTCGATTCTCGAGTCTTTGTTCTCGAGTGTAGAACATAATATAAAACACTACATCGGACTTTAATTTATTATTCATATTTATGAATAGTTAAGTTTTCAAGTCAAGTGACAATAAAAACATTTTGTAAAATAAACGATTAACATTTCAAAGTGATTATTTCTGTTTACATTTAGGTAATAGTCTATAAAAAAATTAATATTTTTATTATAAATTATCAATAACTTGCATCTTATCTGAAAAACAATTCCTCATTATATTATTATAGTACAATAAAAATGGTTTTTGTTTATTTTTAAAGTAGATATTACAAAAATTTAACCTACAAAAAAAATTGTATATTCTTAAATTTTTTCTTTGATCCTACGATTGTATTTAACCCTTAACTGTATTTGTTAGAAAATATTTTAATTTTTAGTATCATCAAATATTATGTGTATCAAATATTTTGTATTGATGCAGGTATTATTATAATCTTAATAAAAATTAAGATGTAGTACATTGTGTTTGTATATCTGGTTAAGATAATATACAAATGATTACCTCTTTTTTAGTATAAATGTCTTTTTAATTAAATTTAAACCAAAATTAATAAATGGTTTGTTCACAAGAAGTAAAATTACGAATCGAGTTTTTTTGAAAATTTTAGCATTTGTTCTTCTTATTCATTGCTATTTTTATTAATTTCGTTTTGAATTTGATGTTAACGTAAAAAATTTTAAAGGATTTTAGGAGATGTGGAGTAAAAACGCAGAATAATCATTGGAATTTTTAATAAATACACCTGAAAGTGATAGAGAGAAATGTTAATAGTGTTTGATGTTTACTTTGGCATTTAAATTCGGTACAAAAATGATTTATTTCTTTTCTTAGCTCAAAACCAAATTGCTGTATGTGAGTTATAGTAAAGACTAGAAATACTGGGAGGAATATCTCTGTGTAACAAAATGTATTTCGTAAACAAAAGACAAATAAGGTGGTGCTAATGTACTCAATTACAATTAATTCATCTAAAACAATTCAGTTCGGGTTATGATCAGACCATACCTTCCGATACACTAGCCCTATTCTGACTTATTTTGAGGCGAGTAGCCTTTTCAGATTGAATTCCTAATCTCTACCGCCCATAATCTAAGTTCAAAACTCAGAGTAAAAGACTGTTCATGCGTTTTCACATAAGGGTTAAATTATATGATCCCTATCAAGCCATTTGCATGTCTATCTATTATGTAATATATACTCATAAATTACGCTTTACAGGATGTTAAAGTAATTGAATTATTATCATTATTCTATTAGAGAATATGTTTGTTAACCCTAACACATAGTTTAAAATGTAATGCAAAAAGTATTCAAGGCTTTTAACAAATTAAAATAATTTTAAATGAGCCGCGTTAACAATTGTGTACAAACCTCCTGTTGGCATGAATCACAAGTAATTTGACACATGCGTAAATTAAATCGAAAAAAAAGATAATTCGGCCATATTTTATTCGTCGTATTTTAGACATTCAAATTTTGTAATAATAATTTATTGATTTAAAATATAAAAATGCAGGCTGCACGACAAGTTATTTTACGCCAGCTAGTAAAACCAAACGGTATGTAAATTTAATTTTTTTTACTAAATTTCGAAATGAAAAATTAATATCTTAAATTGAAAGTATTACATAAATGACATAACTTCAAAATGTTTATAGGTTCAGCTCGAGGTATGTCCAGTGAAATTGCTGGATGGAAAGCACCAACAATGAACGATATGCCAGTTCCAGTACAACCATGGGCCGAATTACATGCCGCACAACAAGCAAAATACAATAAACATTTAGCATTGGGTGTAGGATTTTTCGTTTTAACACTTGCTGTATTAAAAGGAAGTGGTTTATGTTACTTAAATTACTCACCCCCAGCTCAACCTGCACCAAGGAATGATTAATTTAATTAATATTTTTCCTGTAAATTATATATAGTTTAAATTTTGTAGATATGCTATGAATGTCGAAAATTCTTAATAAATTATGTTAAATGTTTAAGTTAAATTGTTTTATTTGTGGAAAATTTAGTAAAGCGACTCAATAGAATGTTTTTATTAACATGCCACTTTAAATCTATTATCAAGAATAATTATCTTTCGATAAGCTAAATTGTTAAAACTCAATTAAATTATCTAAATCCATTTAAGATTTTGAAATTTTTAACAATTTTATTTTCAAAGTTTAATGTCTTGCAACTTTTGTGGAACTCGGAGGTTCATCTAATTTAAGAAAATTTTAGATAGATATTGACTCGAGGTTTCATCTTAATACGAACGAAATCTAGAAACTCTGAAATTTTATACATACTATATTTTCTTCATGAGTGTAAATTAAAAAAGAATATAGATGGTAAACTGAAATTTCGAAATTGCAATTTAGATTAAAAAAGTGTCTGTGATCGAGGAAAATCGTTTGAGTCCCATGGATTTATGACCTATCTTTTAAACTATATGATAATAGAAAATAGGAGAGCTTGTAGACAATCTTGGGTCGGTATTTGACGCAACATGAAAGTATTTGTAAATCATTTCTAGCCATTTAAAATTAAAAAAAACCAAATATCAGAAGAAGAGTAATTAAATTTGGACAATCTTAAAAGTTTTTCACTTGTATTTCTTTAAATGCCTGTTGAGTCACCAGAATAGAAGATTATACAGAATATTTTATGGGATATAAACTGTTGTGTAATAGTGACAAAAATTAAGTTTGAAAAAATATTTGTCAAGATTTTGACAGTCAAATTCTCAATTAAAACAAGTGAAGATAACAACTAACAGATTTAACTGTTTAAATACTTGACTAATGGTTTAATATAAATACATATATAGTATCTATTGTAATTATATAAATGTGTTTATTAGCTAAAATTGTTTTAAAGAAACAAATATTTTTTGTTCTTGAATTTGTTATCTATCTTTTATGGTTCAAAAGTTGGGTTATTAATCCATTGGACCCAATGACCGATTTTGTTTGTTCTCGTACTTTTTAACTCACTTTTTATGTCACGAAAATTCCAGCTTGGTATCTCTTTTTATGTTTGATTTATCTTAATTACGGGCATTCGGAAATAGGCTAAATTGGTAATTCTATGAATACCTATAGCAAAATTTTAAAATTTTCTTTATGGTGTCAATATTTAGTAGCGTTGGAAACTTGAGACTTAAATTAATATACTCCGACATATAGTATTGTAATTTATCGAATATAAAAACATTTATTCGAAAAAAATTTGATATTGGTGTTATTAGATTAAGTCCATAACCCTTTATAGGTCTTCCATCTTATTTTGTTTCAAATACATACACAAAATTGTCTATCATCTCATATTATATTTACTTTTTGAAACCAAACAACTTTTGTTTAAGACATTTTTTTATAAATTGTTTAGATTCGTCACAATTTCAGTCAAAACAAAGTTTCGGGAGAGGGAACTAAGTTTGGTTAAATCCTGTTGAAATTGAATTGGAAATTAAACTTCTGATTAAAACCAAATTATAAACCTATTGAAAATTTATAATAGGAAATTACGTCCAATTAACACCTATTCAAAATTTTGATCCAATCCCTTGCATTTCCGATTTAATTTCAATAGAATTTAATTAGAAATTTGTATTTGTGATTTGATAAACTGTTGAAATTCTGAAAAATCGAAAATTGATGATAACTAGAACAATCTTCTCGTATCACATATAAAAATTATACTAATTCTAATAGATTTATAAATTTAAAAAATAAAACAGCTCTATGAAATTATAGTTTAAAAAAGTGCGAAATAATTGATGGTTCAAAAGGTGAGTCACGGATGTTAGGAATCTAATAAAGCAATTTTTCTCATCATAGTTGATCAATTTCTTACACATGCTGAGTATAATCACGAAGTTTACATTCTAAAAATATGTTTGAAAAAAAAAAAAAAAAATAATTTTTAATAATTTAACAAATATTTATTTATAAAAAATCTTTTTAAACATAAGGATTCCAATTACTACCATCTTCAGGCGTTAATCCATTCGTAATTAAGAAAACAATATCCAAAATCCACCAAATACCAATTCCGCCTAAAGTTAACAGTTTTCCAACTGCAGTACCCGTTTGACCCAAACAAAATCGATCCATACCCAAAAATCCTAACAATATACTATACAAAAGTGTTGTGGTAAAATACTGATCTGAATATTTGACACATGGTACACCAGCACGATGGAACGTTCGATTCCCACAACATTCAATATTTGGAAGCACCGTACAATTCACTATAGTCCGTACAACATCTTTGTATAAATGTCCACCAAATTTTACACATCCGTAGCCCAAGGTTTCATATGCTGTTTGATTACCTTTTAAATCTAATGGACTATCGCATTCGATAAATTCATCCGATAAGAATGAACAATTGACCCGTGGTGAAAATGGTTCACACACTTCAGTCAAATTAGAATTTGCTTGTATATTTTTTAACATTATGGCGAAAATTATTAAATAAAATTTATTTCGCATTTTTTAATTTAAGTAAGACCCATACTTCGTGCTTAATTAATTATTAACTAATTTTTTTTTTTGTAATACGTTTTTGACAGCATGAAAACTTCAAAGTTTTTGTATTCAAAATTCTAAAGGTTGTATTAAATGATCAAAACAAATTATTTTCGCCAATATGACGTATTCACACAGACCTTTGAGAGAGATAAGTACGCACTCATTGTACTTGGGAGATTTTAAATCTCAAATTCGAAAAAACGAAAGCTTCAATCAGAAGACAAACTAGCATATCAAAAAGATCTGGTTGCGAACTCACCCATGACTTTCCCTTTTACCCATCGAAAGATAATATCCAATGAAACACTAGTGGATAGAAATGATAATAATTTAAAAAACTATTACCGACGTTAAGCTCCTGATTATCTAATAGAGATACAACTAAGAAAATACCAATACCAATATTTAAGTTGGAAGTTTATTTTTCCGTCGAAATCATGTAGACAATTCTCACAAAAATTTTTAAAAGATGACTCATGATATTGCGTCTGAAGTAGACCATCTAAGCTCAACTTTATATTGGCTACTAGTAACATGAATATTAGTATAAACCATGAGATGTCACCTTTTTGACAGATGACAGTCTTATAAAATTCCATTATTTATATAAACTTTTCGATAGTAAAATGGATGTTTTTAATAAATTATATTCATCCGTGAGTAGTACAGTGTCACATTTATCGGGAGTACTTCCAGGGAATCCTGTCACACGTGAATATGAAGTTATTTGTCATATCGCCTCAGCGGGTCCAGGTATTTTTCTCCCCACCAACATATTGTCTTAAAAATTGACTTAAACTTTGAATTCGATTTTAAGGTTTACTATGGAAAATTTATAAAGGATTCAAAAAATCCACAAAGCAAGAAGCCGCTATATTTGTTTTAGAAAAACGACACTTAGAACGATGGACAAAAGCAGATCGTGATATTATGATTGATATCCTACGGCGAGGCGTAATGCAGTTAACAAAATTACGACATCCACAAATTTTAACAGTACAACATCCATTAGAAGAAAGTCGTGAAAGTTTAGCATTTGCTACAGAACCAGTGTTTGCAAGTTTAGCAAATATTTTAGGGAATACGGAAAATATGCCAATTCCCGTACCGGAAAGCATTAATAATTATAAGTTATATGAAGTGGAAATTAAATATGGACTGTTACAAATCGGCGAAGGTTTAGCTTTCTTGCATAATGATGTGAAATTATTACATAAAAATATTTGCCCCGAATCGATTGTGGTTAATGTACAGGGTGCTTGGAAAATATTTGGATTTGATTTTTGTATTTTGAATCAAAATGTTCATGATAGTCAGGTAAGGTTTCTAATTTTTTTTTTTTCAAATATCAACTAATAGTTTTATAGTTATGTAAATTTTGACCGTCACTTAGATATAAGTTATTAAATAAACCGACAAGTATACTATAACAAGGTAATAGATAATAAATGTTAAAGTTGTCCTGTAAAGTTGTAACTGATTGTTATCATAGTTCTAAATTTATTGATTTTAGTTACGGTTTTAGATAAATTTAGCTTTTATTTAGATATTATAATTTTCATAAGGTAACTATCAGTGGGCTTAAAATTACCGTTCAAGCCAACATTTTATACATTAGATATATTTATAATTCTTTTTAGAACTGATAATAGAATAAAAGTATCAGAAAAAAAGTTACAATGATAATAAAAATAAATTACGACTTGATATATTTCTAGAATTTAGCTACTTCCCTACATACCCTGATGGCCCAAGGAGTTCAGAAAACGTTTTTCTTTACATTTTTGGACCTCGCCTAATATTTTTTCTGTGCATTCTTTTAGTAAGGATAAAAATAAAAAAGTTCCTTTTTAGATGAATTACAATTACATTTTAGTATTTATTGTATGTAAATTGTACAAAAATAAACACTTTCAGACTCATTTTTCGAAAAATACTTTGTTTTCGTGCTATAAGCGATTTAAAAACGAAAATAGCCATAATATGCCATTCTTAAATATGGTTTACCCAGCTTCTACTATACATTTTTTAATCTTCTCAAGTCGTCGTAGTCATACTTTTATGCAAAATATGCTGTTTGCTTGCTCATAAATCATTTAATTTTTTTTTGCCATGAAGTATTTGTAATACTTCATGTCATTTTCACGAAAAGTTTTTTCTATCTCATACAGTGAATATTTTGGTCAAAATTGTTTTATGTATTAATGCACAAAAATGCTTTTATTAAAACCTTATCATTTTTTCAAAAAATGCTTCGTTTTCGTGCTATAAGCGATTTAATGTTGGAAATAATTCACTAAAAACCAAAATTCTATGAGGAACAAAATTCTTTTCGAGAAAACGACATTTATTTCATGAAAAAATAACTCTTTACAAATACAAAAAAATTAAAAAATTTGTCGTAAAATCCGGATAAACCATATTTTAAAATACCGTTTTTCAGCTTTTTTTGATCTTAAAGTATTATTGAAAAAATTCCAAGATTTTGAAAGTGTTTATTTTTGCCCAATTGACATAAAACAATCATTAAAATAGCTCCAAACCTTATGGTCAATTCAAAAGGAAGGCGGAGAGTCCTATAAAAATTGGTCCGGAAACAACCAGATCGTTTAGGTTATTCTTAACACAATTTAGGTTATTCTTAACACAATTCCATTGAAAGAATGCAGTGCTCCATTTTTCGCAGTCAAGTACCTGTAGATCCTTCTTTATTATATAGAAAATTAATTAACCCTGGTTTATTTGGTGAACTGTTAAACGGAGTGTATTTTATGATATTGGTTTGTTTTAGCCATTTTGGCCATTCACTGAATACACACAAGCAATGCATGCATTAACTCAACCAACATTGGATTATTTAGCACCCGAATGTGCGCTTACTCAAATTCATTCCACAGCTAGTGATATGTTTTCACTAGGTATGCTTGTTTACGCTCTTCATTCACCAGGAGGTCGACCGTTATTCCAGTATATAGGAGATTATTCAAAATTTAAACGAACTGCTAAAGAGGTTTGTAAATAATAATAAGTTTCTGGATTTTCAAAAATTCTTTAATTTATTTTGGTTTTAGCTAAAACAATTACCCAATTCCAAATTACTTTGCGTGGCAGAAGGTTTACAGGAGTATGTTAAAATGATGTTAAATACAACACCAGAGTTGAGACCGGATGCACATCAATTTATAAAGGTAATTAATTTCTAGACTAGAAGCTTAAATCACTTAAGTAACCCTTTCTTTATCAACCCATCGCAACAATTCATTTTTGTGAATATCGTGGTAATCGAATCTGCAACTACAATAAACTGAATTCATTGCAGTTGGCGACATAGCCAACTGACCTACCAAGGCTGGTGGTATATCGGATAACTCAAATACAACACTTAATATAAAATAATACAAATCATCTTTGTATTAAATTAATTATTTCTAATAGAAATATTAAATCTTCAAAACTATTCGTTCGATTGACAAGTATGTCCGAATTCGTTTTTTATGCAGTCAAATTAAGAAATTTAAATTAAAAAAATTAATTAAAAAGTAATAGAGCGTCACGAAAATTTCTTCAAGCATCAGACGAAAGAGGGTTTTGGGGCGAACCTCATGCGCCTGTGAATCAGCTGTTTCGTTTTTTTCACTCTAGAAATTGCCTGTATCTAGGTTTTATTTCTCGAAGTATTCATAGCCACTTGTCGATTCAACTGAGGTAATAGAGGTGTTTAGGACGAATCCAAATGTGCTATTGGGTTCAAAATTTCGTTCTCTTGCATGTTAGGGCGCCCCTATATCTAGTAAGTCCTCTGTCTCGTTTCTTTCCACGTTAAAGTGATTCGATACCTAAGTTTAGATACTCAATTTTTGAAGCCACATACTGAAATCTATAGTCAATTATGAATTCGAATTTTGAAGCTTCACACAAAAGTATACAATCACTTTGTTTATTTTCAGATTCCGTACTTCGAGGATGTTGGTGTAAAAACATTAAATTATTTAGATTCTCTATTCCAATGGGATAATTTACAAAAATCACAATTTTACAAAGGTCTACCACAAATTATACAAAAACTTCCACACCGTGTCTGCATTTATCGAATAATCCCATGTTTAGTCAAAGAGTTCGTAAATCCACCAATGATACCATTTGTTCTGCCAAATGTTCTACTAATTGCTGAGAACGCTACAAAAGATGAATACATTCAACACATTTTACCACATTTAAAACCGGTCATGAAAATTCAAGATCCAATACAAATTTTACTAATATTTATGCAAAAAATGGAGTTGTTATTGAAATTAACGCCACCAGAGGAAATTAAAACGGATGTTTTGCCAATGTTATATCGGGCATTAGAGGCTGATGCACAACAAATCCAAGAACTTTGCTTGTCAGTTTTGCCAACCTATGCATCGTTAGTCGATTATCCGGCTATGAAAAATGCACTTTTACCACGAATAAAACGATTGTGTTTATCTACTAGTTATTTATCAGTGCGAGTGAATTGTTTGCTTTGTATTGGTAAGTTATTGGAACATTTAGATAAATGGTTGGTATTGGATGAAATTTTACCATTTTTAACACAAATTCCATCAAGAGAACCGGCTGTGCTTATGGGAATATTAGGTAAGTAATAGAGATTGTAGAATTTTCGGTGAATGACGTAGTTCGGAAAAATAATGTCTAACATAATGAAATAAATGTTTTACTGCTCGTTATCTGTGTTGCTTTTAGACTGCTTACTCCAGCACTAAACAAGCTATTCTGAAACTAACTAATCAACCTTTAGGAGCTGATGCTACATTTTAAATACAACAAAAAATTGCATGTAATAATTTTTTTTAAGCTCCACAGTTTTATTCGATTGAGTAGTTTGAACAATTTTTATAAAATACTTACGCAAATAAATTTTTCCCTATAAAAACTAAAGTTTTCAATAATTTAAACCACTTTGACTCTTTAATAAGATTTTCAGGATAATATTTTAAGAAAATTTTTCTTTTTTTTTTTTTGTAGGAATTTATAAATTAGCAATGACGCACAAAAAGTTGGGCATAACAAAAGAATGTATTGCCACCAAAATTTTACCATTTTTAATGCCACTCTGCATAGAAAATGGGCTAACATTAAATCAATTTAACGCTTTGGTGACGTTAGTTAAAGAAATGGTAAATCAAGTTGAAAGTGAACATCGAACAAAATTAGAACAATTGAACTCAATACAAAAAGAACAAAAGTAAGTGAAATATCTCAAAAATTTCTTCGCAACTGTATGCATGAGAATTAAAGAATCATTTTTTTTGTTTCGTAGGACTTTCGACGCAAGTTTGAGCAGTGGAACACTGTCTCCTGGAACTTTAGTACAAGCACCACAACCACAATCGGCTGTTGATGAAATGTTTTCAGGGCTTGGTCTTGAATCCTACATTAATGATAGCCCAAAGCATATTAATTCACTTAAAAATGACAACACAGAATTATCTCCTACAAGTATGGAAACAATACCAAATGGTTTGGATAATAAATCTTTGTCTATGGCTGAAAAACAAAGGTAATACATCTTGATGTAGGAATCAAAGATTCAAGCAAGCTTACTTGTCTTCGTTTAACTCAAGTTACGCGATATCAAGATCAGTTTAACCGGGTTGTTCAGTGCAATTTTGATCTACCTGTTAGAGAAAATATGATATTTTACCAATTTCAAATTATTGAATTACAAATTTAGAAATTTCCCAACAGAACTTACGGCACTTGATCCAATCATCTAGAGATGTGATCACAATCCTGAAAAGAAAAAAAACCAAAATTTACGGATGAAGCTGACTAAATGCAACCACTGCCAATTTTGGAAACTAAATCCGCCCTAGATTCCTTCTATATTAAAGAGTTTTTTAAATAATAAAAATTTTCTTTTAGGATCGCAAAACAACAAGAAACATCAGCCCGATTAAACAGTCAACCAATGTTATCCCCTGCATCCACAATTCCTCCTAAAGTAGCTCCACCCACAAAAGACCTAACATCGTCGTTAATTCAATCAAATTTGAGTCAAATGAATTTAATGACATCTCCAAAATCCCCACCTATGAATAATTTATCAAACTCTAATCAAATGTGGGCACAATCGCCCGTAGCAACTCCACAACAATGGACAAATACACAAAATACCACACCGAACACATGGACAATGTCCTCACCCCCACAACAAAATCGTAACAACAATTTTAATAGTCAAATTCAACAAAATACGATGTGGCATAATTCGACGCAACAACAACCTCAACAAAATTGGAGTGCATTAGATTCGTTGTTATCAAATAATTCGACATCGAATTCAAAACCAACACTGAATCAAATGAGTTCGCAAAGGACACCATTAATGCAATCTCCTACTTCAACAAATAATACAGTTTTATCAAAAGATGACATTATGGATTTACTAAGTTAGAAAATTTATTCGAATTTCCCCCTTTTTTGCTTTTTAGTTTTAATGTTGTACTTGTGTAGTATTTATTATTATTTTTTTTTTAATGTTTCAAAATTTTACTGATGTTTAGTTGTTACAAACGTTCGCTAGCGATTCAAAAACGATTGGAGAAAAGTTAAATTTTATTTTTTTCTGACCATTTTTTATACTCGACATCTATAGAATATGTCAGAGTATATTAATTTAAGTCTAAAGTTTGTAACGCTAGAAAATTTTGTTCGCCAAAACAAGATTTTGGTATAGGTGTTCATAAAATCACCTAATAATGCCATTTCCACATGTCCGTCTGTCCGTCGCCAGTCTGCCATCAAGATAACTCAAAAAAGAAAAGAGAGAGCAAGTTGAAATTTTGGTGACGGATTCTAGATATGAAAAGTGAGTTTAACGAAACAACTTTTGTTTGAAACATTGTTTCGTAAAATGTTTCGATTAGTCAAGTATGTAAACAATTAATTCAGTTAGTTATTTTCACTTGTTTACAATATGAATCACAGCTGTAAGGTTTACTACATAATTATTCTTCCACATGACATTGCGCAATTGTTTTTTAGTTTCTTCAAAATCTTCTTTCTTGTCAATGGTAACATAACTTACACTTTCCAAGTTACAACTTATCAGCACAAGAGAAGCTTACAGGTATATCTACTGACATACTAATTAAGATTTCCGCGTTCGCAATAGCTGGCATGAAGTTGGAAAATTGTCCAACCTACACCAGCTACTATTATAAATTCTTAAATTGTAAAATTAAGTACTGATGCATTGCTCTTAAAAAGTGGTGAGGAAACAGCCATCATATCAGTAAATCAAAAATTTTTTTTTATTCACTGGCATTAGCAGTGACTAGCACTAAAGATTTATCAGTCTCAGGAAACATAATGATTTTATCTTGCAAATTTCTAATTAACAGTCGCTGGCGACGTCTACTGGCATGCCAATCATTGCAAAGTAATTGGTAAGTATTTGTTTTAACGTTGGTAATTGGTATGCAAGTTAAGTAATTTTCCTGAAAGTAAACAAAAAAGACAGAAACTGATACGTTAAGACAAACGACGCCCTTGGTGTTTACTATCCTGTTAGTTACCACTTGCCAATCACTGACGGGATATACTGGCAACGTGTAAATTAGGCAATAGACTGAGAGTATATTTTTCGTCAACCTTAATCGTATCAAATTAAACTTAATTTAAATTTTATTCAATAAAGTTTTCACGAATAAAATAAATTAAATTAATTAAGCATAAAATAAATTGTACTTTGATCGAAAATTAATGTTGGAAATAAACTTCAAGAGACACCGCGAGTGCTTTGAATAAAACATAATTACAAAAAATCTCATTAAATATTTGTTGTTAGCAAATACCTATTCTTTTCATATTGCTTTAAATTTAGACGAATTTATTTTAAAATTTTTCTTAAAAAAAATTATTTGTTATTTAATATTTTTACTTAAAAATTGTATGTTAAAAAATCTGTATATTTAAATAATTTACAAAAATTTCAAATCATTCCATCCATATTTAAAAAAAAAAATATTAATTTTGCCATTTTGTTTGTGTTATTATGCGTAATAATTTTATTTATAATTTTTATTATTTAATAAAGTATTAAGAATTGAAAAATATCAATTTATTAATTTTGAGTTTTCTTCTTAATTTTGCAAACAGAAGTAAAAAGGTTGGTAACACGTTCTTCATAAAAATAATGTCAAGTTACTTCTGATCAAAGAACATTAATCAAACTTTGTTGTTCAAAAAATGGATAATGTATGAATTAATACTGAGGAACTTCTTAAAGCTTATTTTTCATTTGACAGTTAGATAATAAATACACAGCAAATAATGGACACAGAACTTCTAGTAGAAGACCGAGACGTATGAAACTATGAAAGGAAGATAAATAACCAATTTTTGGTACGTATGTGTGAAGTATTACTGTAGAACAAAAATCAACACCGCATGATATTGTCGAATTTTGCCCGCGTGCATGTTACTTCTGGTTGGCGTTTTCAAACGAAATCTGACTTTGTACGATATTGATAGCTAAAAATTATTTGATAGTAAGGTACTTTTATTTGAAAGGTAAGTATCTCAAATAATAATATAGATAGATAAATCTTTTGCTAAATATGATTTGATTAGTTAATCAATCAATGAATGGTGCTACCAATGATAACAAAAAGGTTGATTATAATAAGTTTTGAACTAGTAAGTTACCTTTAATTGGAGTGTATTTTGAAACAAATTAAGGTTAAGAAAATCTTAGGTGAAGTTGAGTTACTTTCACAAAATTATTCATCTCTTGACAATTAATGATTAAATTTAGTTAAACAATTACAAAAATAAAAGTCTAATTTTGTAATAACTATTAATGGTTAATGTAAAACCAAACTTCAATTGATATTCATAATAATAATCAATATTATTCTATGTAACATTTTAAATAAACCGCGCAAATAACTATGAATTCACGCACGCTCAGTGAGTGGTGTCAGAATTCAAACGTTATAGGGTTATCACTTTTCGAAATTATATAAATAATATTAGTCATTAAAATCTATGAAAAGAAAAAAAAAAGTTAAAAAATCGTTACATACGGAACCGGGCTTAGACAAATTTGAAATATATTTTTATAAAAAATTGAATATCGAACAAATAAATTTGATCTAACATTGCAAACATAACACCGTCAAGTTCAGTAGCCGACGTCATAAATAATAACTAAAAATATTAACTCTGAAACGATTTTCTTTGATTATTAAACTCCTCAAACGATTTGCATAAAGGATATTTTTGAGAAATATTTTGAGGGAGCTAATGTAACGGAGTTCTTTTTATCCCACCATAAATTTAAAATAAGGGGACGTTCATATCAAACATTTTAATGAAACGTGATTAACAAGTTGTCAAAAGTCCATGGCTTCGTCTCAGCTGTCATTAGTGTCATTATTGTTTCAAATAAAAATAAATTTATAATAATAATAATTAAATAAATGGCTGCGATACGCCATTCTTTACAAAAAGACGTATTTCAACCATTAGACGAACGATTATTAGCGGTATGCCATGTTAGTAAATTATTAAAAAAAAAGAAGATATCATTTTTATGTGTTGTAACTACAGTAAAACCACCGTATACGGTCACAATATGTCAAGTAAAACAAAACGATAAAAACGTATTTAAAAAAAAACGTTCATGGCTATTGTCCGATCTAAAAATTGTCGATGGTAAAAATACGAATTCAGATAATCATGAGTTCGATATTCATATTGATAAAACATATCGATGGTTAGCGTCTAATTTACAAGAACGTCAAAAT
The DNA here is from genome assembly GCA_020423425.1 of Chrysopa pallens. NCBI lineage: Eukaryota > Metazoa > Arthropoda > Insecta > Neuroptera > Chrysopidae > Chrysopa > Chrysopa pallens. The sequence goes on along the minus strand of CM035595.1, from coordinate 39,650,939 downwards.
TTCTTCATCACCTTATGGAAACAATGTTGTAAACATTTACCAAAACAAAAACCAATATTCCGAAATATTCCAGAAAATTGGATTAGTGAGATTGCACTATCGCCAGAGAATGTTGTTACACCGGTTGATATTAATATAGAAAATATTGAAATTAATGAAGATTTTCAAGCGATTACGGAAAAAGAGCAAGCGGACTTAGCGAAATTAATTGAAGGATGTGATTTTGCTATTAGTGATGCTGAACGATTTATGGAAGTTTTAGCAAAAGATTTATCTATCTTGGATGGACAAAATGTTCAAATTATTTTAGCGTCAGAACAAAAAGTAAGTATTCAAAAAAATTTTCTTTTAAGCTGTATGAAAATAGCCTAATTCTCAAAGGACTATTCATAAATTAAGTAAGATGTTTTTGTTACACAATTTGTTTATTGTCAAAATTCTCTGAAATAAACTGATTAGATTAAATTGGTTGACAATTTCAGCTCTATGAGTCTATTAAAAGTATTTTTTAGTAAGGAACAATTACGTTCGATTTTTGTTCGATTTAACATATTAATTTGACAAAATATGTTAAAATCAAAAAGTGGCCTCTTTTCGAGGAATGCATTTTTGAGAGCCGATCGAAATTATGCCCATTTCATTTTTTTCCAAAATAAACAAAAATTCTACCTTTCTTACAAGAGTAATTTTTTGTGGAAAATTAAATTTTCCATATAATTAATTTTTAAAAATTTGGCTTACCATTTTATTGTAGAAATCATGTATTTATTTTTTTTCTGTAATTCGTTCATAACTTTTCTATGGCATCTTAGGTATATGGAAATATTATCAAAAAAGACAGATCTTAAACCAACATTTTTATGCACATAGCATTTGGTACATAAAAATTAATCCTTGTACTTTAATTTATGTCTCCTTACGAGCAATGGTGACCGAAATATCGGCAAACGAAATTGATCACTTGTAATATTGTTAGCATATTTACTCTAAAGAGGGATTAATCACAACTACTCCTTACAAAAAGAAGTATGCTTCTAATAAGTTGTTGATTTAAATTAAATGTATTATTCGTTGTACTTCTTTCAATTTTCGCGCACAAATAACTAAAAAAATACTCATCCTAATGTAATGAAATTTGTTATGCATAATATTGACATTAAAACGATGTGCTTGTCGAAGAGTTTTCTTCGAAAAAATATTTCGAAATATAAAATCAAACTTAAGGAAGTACGAAGTTTTTCACGCTTTCTTTTCGTTTTTTTCTCTACTAACGATTTTCCAAAAAATGTAAATGTATTAAGAAAACATTTAGTACTTTAGCTTTACCTATAGTGTCAGAGTATACTTAGCTCCAGCTCTAATGTTCATACAAAAACTGAAGTTCATATCTTAATCCAGTATATAAAATTTCGTCAGTTGCATATATGCTTGTGCCCTTTGATTTATTAAGCACTTTTTCAACAGAATTCTTATCCCTAATAATACAGAGTCAATACTTTCCTACTTCAAAACGTAATTTATTAATGGCTTTCAAGAAATAATACCCTTATTCAATTTGGTATGTATAGTCGACGTAAGTTGAAGAAAAATTAATTGCAATTACCTGTCATTTTCTACCAAAATTATTTCCATGAATTTTGGGACTTAAAATAACCGACTTAAAATTTGTTCAATTTTATTACAAAGGGTCTTAAAACAATTAACTCTTTGATTTATTTTATCCAATTTTTAGGTGGAATCATTAATGCAACAATTAGAAGTTGCCGAACAAGAAGCCAGTATGATCGAATCACGATTAGCCGCTTATGACGAAGTTCTGTGTAACGTCCGTGAAGCTATGCAATCAGTCGAACATAAAAATTTATTAATCTCAATAGCACACCAAAATAATAAAAAATTACTGTACGAACTCGAAAATATTATTGTAAGTATGGTATTGTACAAAAGAATTCAAAAGTTATTTTTTGTTTTGTTAAAAATAAAAAATTTCTAGACACAACTGGATTTACCAAGTCATCATCAAGCTGTGCTAGATGATCCTGAATTAACAACACAAAAAGGTTTACAAGCTGCTATAGCCGCTGGAAAAGCTTTACGCGCCGCTATGAATTGTTCGTTACAGCCTGCACTCTTGAAGTTAGCAGCTGTACGTGAACAGCGTAAACGGTTTGAACGTTGGCATGCAAAGTTTTCGAAAACAATTTCACGGCATTTGAATAATTCATTTATTCATTTAGGTAAATCATTTTTTATTACAATTTTACATATTTATGTCAGTCAGAGTTAACTTTCTTTCATATGTATTTCACATTTCCAGTTATCTCTGATTTTAAGATTTGTGAAAATATTCTCAATTATAATCTAATTTTTAACAATAAATATCGTGTAGAATTTTTTTCTAAACTTGACCGTTTATCACGTTATAATAAAGTACATTGTAACTTTCATTTAATTAAAGCTACAAAAATCGACTTGTATCGTTGAAAACCTAATTAAATTTTCTACATAAAACGTAAAACTTTATTAATTACTTTGTTTTTCTGAAATACAACTTAAAATTTCTGAATAACATTCCCCAATTTGAATGGTGTATCATTTTTACCATTTTTACTTACCTTTATTCCCTTGTACTTGTAAACCGGCCATCTAACCAACTTAGAAGATATGCAGACATTCAGTGTACATATGAATTATGAACTTTACTGCCCCATATTTTGTCTTTTAAAAAAATAAAGTATGCCTGGGAGCTCTTGGTCTATTAGTTTCTGGATCAAGGTAGAACTGATAAAAATTAATTAAAACGAGGATCTAGTTAACGCAGTCTAATTCAATTGCAGGTTACTATTTTGATTTTGATATTCCATAAGAGCAATTTTTCGGAGGTGTATATTGAGGTTGCGTCATCAAGGAGAGCAATTTGAATAATCTTTATAAATTATGCAAATAAATAGTTAGTTTTTTTGTACAAACTACAGTTTTGAATACATAAAACTGTTTTAACTATGAACAAACCTAGCTCAATAAATGGTATATTTCTAGTACTTGTCTGCAGTCTGCACATGTTTTTCATGAAATGGGAAAACGGAATGTTATTGAGAAATTTTGAGTCGATATTAAAGGAGAGAAAGAAGTAATTGAAAAAGTTTTACGTTTTGACCTTAAAAACCCAAACAAATTCAATCAAAATAAAGTTTAAATGGTTATGTTAAGTAGGAAACTTAATTAACTTTTCAAAAATATAACAGTTACAGGGTATATTAGTATAAGAATTGCATAGTTTGGACATTTAGTTTCTGAACATTACCAATTTTTTATTATTAGTCAACTAGCCTGCCTATTGGCTGAAAATTCCAATACTGTAGCATATCTTTTAATTCACAGGAAATGATATGGGAATCACATCAAACTCTCACGGTAACGAATTACAACTTCCTCAGCATAATACCGTTCATAAAGAACTCACTCCATACATTGAGCTAATGCATTGGCTTAAAGTTATGGATAATAAATCCTATATGCTTTTACGAAAAGTTTACGAAGATAATTTGGGTAAGCTTTACGAACGTGATTTTAAAAAATTCTTCGAAGATGCTAAACAACATGTGTCTGGTACAAAACGCGGCAGTGGTTCTCGTGAAGATTTAAATACGATTTCTTCCTCAGTTTCTCGATTACGTTTAACTTCGGGAAAACAGGTTATAGTGGAAGGACCATTATTGGGTATAGAACGCGAACAATGGCCCCCACAAAGTTTGGATATGGATCAAGCTGAACGACATCGATGTGATGCGGTACTAGAACGGGCCTTAGCTGAATTGGAACCTGTTTGCTTGAAAGAACAACAATTTTGTGTTTCATTCTTTCAATTAGATGTTTTAAGTCCGACATCAAAAAATATGGAAACTACGTTATATGAAACAATTAATCGTTCAGAACCGGATGCAACAACATTAATGACATCATCCACAACAGTTATACCGCAGAAACGGATTGAAAAACAGATTAATGAAGAAGTTCGTCGTATGATGGGTGTTTTGTTTGCGTGTTTGGAACCGGAACTCAATAATTTTATTGCGCATTATGAAAAATTAGATAGTTTGTAAGTAAAAATTTCTTGAATACTCTTTTAATAACTATTTTTCTTCAAATGAATAAAATTAATTTTTTTTATTATGAAAAATGAAGAAAATATTTTAATAAATGTCATTTTCCGAAGTAATTAAATCCCGAAAATTACATTCATCTGACGATAGCATAGCTTATTGTACTTTTATTTTTTATTTCCGTAAAACCATTCAATTTTAACAAAATTTGATGAAAGTGTAAGTTTAAGTGTCCCAATTAACAATTTTTTTTGGATTGAAAAAATAAAAATATTTCCAATGTATTGCATTTTTTTATTGATAAAAATAGGTTTCTTTCAAATAAAATTTGTTCTTGGGGAAATCATCATCGAAAACTCTTGGGCTCTACTAGAGGTACATTACTAAGGATGATTTATACAAATGTCTATGCTCTGATCTTACTCCAGCTATTGGTTTTTGAATTGATGGACAGCAATTAATTATTTCATATTTTTGTACTGCTGTCACATTTTTACAAACTTTGACGTTTTAAACAGCTTTTGTTGTATTAGCACGTTATATGAAGTACAGAAGTAGAAACTATGTCTATCATTTCTATAATAATAAATATAATATACTGCGATTTGAGTGAGGCCTATGCAATCATCACAAGAATGTAATTTTCGGGTTTAATTACCTTGGAAAATGACATTTATTCAAATCTTACCTTTGTTTTTCATATTATAAAAACAAAAAAAAAAACAAATTTTATTAATTTGATGAGAAATACTCATTTAAAGAACAATGTATTTTTCTCATCCTGTTCTAATTTCAGCTACCTTTTATACCTTTTTTGAAAGTTCAATTTTGAAATAACTTAATTAAGTTTTAGACGCGATAAATTTTCTGGCTTATAGACATTATGTTTTATTTAATGCTAAAATAAAACACATTAAAATTTCAAAATACCTCTAAAACAATTTTTAACAAAAACGAAAATCTTAAAAAATTCGAAGGTTGGCAAAGCCCCACCACCTTTCAGCCAAGTCTTCTATTAAAAGTCGAAAATGGTTTTGAAGTGTATCGAATTACTTAAGAATCTAAATAAACATAACGATTACCTAAATTCCGATTCATTTAGATTGAAATGAAAGGCTGATGAATTAGTTGTAAAGTGGTACATACACTCCATTAAATGCAATACAGGATTCTAACCATTTCTAGGGAACACTCATAGCCAAAACCATACAGAGGCTCATATAAAGTGCTTGTCTTGGCAAAATACTTCGTAGGGATTATAACTAGGGAAAGCAAGTTGAGGATACTCACTGGTCTGCTCTTTTTAGATTTTGACAGCATCCATATTTTGTGACCTTTTTCTAATTGGCTTTTACTGAATAACTTTTTTTACAGTTACTGTATGAACGTATTCGTACGACTCAGTCAACATGTAATGTCCGCTCAAGATACGGGATCGTTTTTAAGTATGACCTTTGCATCAGTATTGGTACAGGTTAAAAGAAATTTTGATGATTTTATGAAAGCACAAAAATCTTCAATTGAAAATACAAAAGTTAATCGTAAATCAAAATGTGGCATCTTACCATATGTAGAAAATTTTGAAGAATTTGCTAAAACTGCTGAAAGTATATTTAAAACACATCGTCGACCCGATATTGAAAAATGGTATGTGATTTTAGTTGCGAAAATGTTTGAAATGATACCGCAACATGCTTCAGAACATCACAAAACTCCACCGGAAGTTGTTAAAATGGGTAAGTAATTTTTAAAGTGATCCACCTACCATATTTTCAATAGGTTTTTGCTAATTATAGTAAACTCTTGATAACTAGTAGTTCTGTGAACTGTAGACCTCACTCAGAAGTAAAAAAAAAGTATATAAATAATACGTACTCAACATTTAGAATATATCTGACACAATCCAAAACATGATTTTCGTTAGACACACACACACACACACACACACACACATATATATATATATATATATATATATATATATATACATTTGTGATTTTTCCCGAAGGGAAAATTGAATTTTTTTAAAAAACTGTACAGTGAATTTCCTGAGTGTGATCAATACTTCTATATTTCGTCAAGTGCTTTCCAATGTTTACAGCGATAGCAAAAAATCGCATCTTCCTAGTTTGCATAGAAAAAAAGTTGTTATTTTCGGAGATTTTACCTAGGAAGTAGAGGAATGCAATATAGGCTTATTTCCCCTACTTAAGTTATGTCTCTATTATGTATAGAAAAAAGTATTTTTAGAAATTTCCTGAAAAGAAGAATTTTCCATACAGTCAATTTTCTGAATGTGATAATCATGTATACCTTATTTGATCAAAATCGGCAATGCGTTCGAAAGTTAAGCGGAACAAATTTATATAGATAAATACAAACAAACATAATGCATATAATCGAGCTAATAAAAATCGTTTAAATAATATTAATTTTAAGATTTAGATTTTTTTCACGGATAATCGCTATACAGTTTTCAAGATTTTCACTCATTTTCCATACTTGTAAAAGAGATTCCATCTAAGACAGTGTTTATTACCATAGTCAGTTCTTAAACTGTATAATGTATATCTCTGTTTGAACCAAAAAAATTGAGCATTAAAAAAGAATTTGTAATGTTTTTTATAGAAAATTTCCATCATTTATATGCCTTATTATCCCAGCTGAAAATTTCCGTATTGGATGGACTTCGAAAAGATGCTAAACAAAAATATAATGATGCGTTAAAAGCATACGTTACGCAATATTTCGGACGTCCATTAGAAAAATTAAACGTAATTATATTAAAAATTTTTTCTCTTTAAACTTTAAACCTTAATTAAACCTAAATTTTTCTTTTATAGCAATTTTTCGAAGGTGTTCAAGCAAAAGTAAATCAAGGTGTAAAAGAATCAGAAATTGGTTATCAGCTAGCATTTTCAAAACAAGAATTACGTAAAGTAATTCAACAATATCCTGCTCGTGAAGTAAAAAAAGGTTTAGAAAATTTATATCGAAAAGTTGAAAAACATCTTAGTGAAGAGGAAAATTTATTACAAGTAAGTAAATACTGTTAGAGCTTGAATTATTATGCAAAAGATACTCGCTTTAGTTTTCGAATTTGGGGCATATTATAAGAAATTAAAAAACAACTCCAACGACCGACTGGAGTTTACTCCTTAAGCTGATTCGCAGCATACACTGACGGCTGCCTACATACCCTAAATGCAACAGTTCATACAAAGTACGCATGCGTGAGAATATACTGTACAATACTTTTTTTTATTGTGCTATAAAAAATGTATTATCAATTGATGTTATGCCCAATCTAAAAAAACTTGTAAAATTTGTAAATGAAGTTTTGCAAATACTTTTTCATTAAAACATCATATGAAAAAATACATGGTTAAAATATTATTATTAAAAATTTATCAATGGTGATATGTTTATGTGTATAGGAACTAAATATATTTAATAAAAATGGAAACGTACTGAATACAAAGCTTTTGAGAATTAACATTATTTTTTAGGTTGTTTGGCGAGCCATGCAGGAAGAATTTATAATGCAATATAAAAATTTAGAAGAATTAATACAACATTGTTATCCAGGCTCTATGATTGCGTTAGATTTTACAATTGAAGATTTATTACATTTCTTTTCAGAGATTGCTCGATCTCATTAAATGAAAAATAAGTTTTTTTTTGGTTCTAATTTAAAATATGTGTTTAATTTTTAATATAGAAATTATATTTCCAAAATGTAAATATTTTATCGTTATTTAAATAATAAAAAAAAAAATGTTATAGATTACAAAAAATGTATAGCTTTCCTATTTCCTATTTTCATATTTTATTTCTTATTCCGTCCTATCTTAAGTTCTAATAAAATAATTATTCCTTTAATTTTAAGTTAATGAACAAAACGTCACGAAAATTGACGATTTGATGTATATAATATATTGTGCTTAATGATAGTCAAATTTTAGATACGACGCACATGATACTTTTTATGTGAATGTATAGGTATGAGAAAGCTGTTTGCTAGATGTGTCTGCGTTTGAAAAATATACAAGGATTTTTAAGACATATATATATATATATATATATATATATATATATATATATATATATATATATATATATATATATATATATATATATATATATATATATATATATATATATATATATATATATATATATATCTGTTTATGAAACATTCATTATTATACCCTAAATATAAAAAAATCAGTCGAAAATGTAGACTGGGTCTAAAGAATGTGCGCCAAATAAAGCAAATACAGTTCTTTCTGCCGGTAAGTTGATTGCAACAATTTTGAAGGGCTCACGTTATGTAACATTAATTGATTATCTATAGAAGGAAAAAAGTATTACAAGAGAATATTATACCTCGTAATAAGATCGGTTGTCAAAAATGGTGCAAATTTCGATTTTAATTAAATGACCTGGTGTAAAAGGTAGCTTTTAGGATTCTAAATAAATCACATTATGCGCAAAAGAGGGTGCTTTTGTCAACTTTTGCCACTTTGAGTTTTTCGAGAGAACTGTGCAATGTGTTAAACCACGATTGTTTTGCAATTTTTATTTTAACACACTAGCGGTAAATTTTTGAATTATTTTCAATTTAATAACAGTCCAATTTAATATTCTTATAGAAAATTTTCTGTTCTGCAACTTTGTTCTGTATCATTTTTCACCCTTACGTTTTTTAAGTGGATTTTTAGCTTTTTTACGGTTGTAGAGCTAAAAATTTCTATAGGAATGCATTATTTTGATTCATAATTGATTATGTGAATTGCCAGTGCAGCGCTCGACATAAGCCCATATTTTTACGATGATTTTTCAATTGAGTATGCATATTTTAATTTAAAAAATAAAAAGATACAGCATATTTTGTTTCAACAATCATTAACAAACGATAAAAATTCAATAAAATCAAAAAAATTTGGAACATTAAATTATATTTTGAAAAATATTGAAATGTGAATTTTATTCTGAATGGTCAACAAGCGATGGTTTTACTGACTATATAAATTTTGTGTGATGATTGAACAACCAAGTATTTTCAATTTTATAGAGTTATAAGTAAATAGCAAATGATAGTCGTCGCGATGATGTTCGAATTGATTGCGCGATTGAAACCATAAAGAAGGATTTCATAGATATATAATTGGGTTATATTGTTTATTATAACAGTTTGAAGTTTGTAAATTTACTTTCTTAGATTGAAAATGTGCAAAATATTAATTTGCAATTTACGATGTATTCTTTTGAAGAAAGTCAGAAAGTTAATTTACAAACTCCAAACTGTTATAATAAGCAATATTACCCTATTATATATCTATGAAATCCTTCTTTATGGTTTCAATCGCGTCATTGAAAAATCAGACACAGATCGCTCGTCGCAAATCGTTTCGCATGATCCATATGAAAATACTTATCCAAATGTAATGAAATTCGGTATGCACAATCTTGACATAAAAACGGAGGGCAAGTGTTTTCATAATTGGATTTAATATTTAGACATTTTTTTCCGGAAAAAACTCTTTGACTTGCCTTCCGTTTTTATTTCAAAATTATGCATAACAAATTTCACAACATTTTAGAGTCTAAATATTTAGTACTCTTTATAAACAATATTTTTACCTGATTGTATGTTTAACGGTGTTAGAGAAGAGATACTCTCTCTTTTTTATGATGTGTATCATATGGATATTCAAATTATCAAAATAATAACTTCGAATTGATTAATCTCGATTCGACACAACGATCAACCAGGTAGAAAAAGAAACAAATAAATAGTTAATAAAGTTCAAGTGAGACAGACAATTAGTTTGAAAAAAGTTTTACAAATTCTTTTGTTATGAAATTTTTTTTGTGATAAAAAAATAATGATACACAAACCATGCATTTTAAAAATTATATTATTTATAATCAGTCAATGTACTGTATTTTTAATCACAACGAGTTTACAGTATAATTTACAAGGAAAACATGGGGAAGGTTATTTAATTGATATTGCTATAGGCGAACCAAAACAAAATGTAAGGATATAAAAGCCGCTTTTTTTCTAGAAAATTTTAAAATTAGATTATGGAATGTATGGAACTTACTTCGCAACTTTCGTTAATTAACTTAATTCATACTACGATAAAAATCAGATACATGTGTTTCATGCCTGAATAATATATTTCTAACTTGATTTTATAACGTTTTCTTAAATCATAGGTACTTAGTTAATCAAAATTATGTAGTACACTGAACTATTATTATTACTATTTTGTAATATCACTGAAACTTTTAAATTACATATCTCTATTATGAAATTTAACCATAATCTCCATACGGATAATTCAAATCAAAGTCATATTTTTGATACTTTCAATATTGTCTCTTAATGAATCTTTCTGATCTACAAATTTTACGAAAGTAGAGTCTTAAATTCACTCAAAGATTTATAGCATATTTTTGTCTCTTTTGATATAAGTTTTAGTAGGGATGAATTTATATTGTTGAAACGATTAGTTGAGGCGAAGAATTAGAAGTTTAACAAAAACTATATCCCTAGATGTAGAATAACTCTATGATGAAATGTGCATAAATTTAAAAAACAATGGGGGCTCATATTAGTATTTTCTGTAATAACCAAACTGTATTTCGGACACTTGAAGCTAATTGATTGTCATAAATGTTTTTAGGAAGAGATTGTCTCAAACATCTCTCTCGCCATAGTCATTACTGTATTGGTTCAAGCACACTCCAATTACAGACTTTGTGAAAACTATACAACAGGCTAAGTAGTGTATAACGACAGCTGAACCATTTAACTGTTTCGTTGAAACTGAATAGAATCCGTCATAGAATCGGTTTGAAAAATTTCCTATCCTCCCACACCATGCTCAAATTTTCATATCTAGTAATTTGTAATCACTATGACTTATCCTTTAAAATCTTTATTTTTTACAGTTTAAAGTGATCGTCGATACCGGTAGCTCAAATTTTGCAATTGCAGCTACGGAAAATGTTTATACAAATTTATATTTTAATTCATTAAAGTAAGTACGACCTCTAGTAAAAAATTTCCGATTTAGTTTATTAAGGTAGTAATAGGTTACAACGTTGTCAAATTTTGACAATTTAAGGTAATAGACCTTTTCATTTTAAAATTTGTTTCGTACTGTTGACAATAAGTTTGACAAAGATAAAAAATATTTGCTTTTCATTTTATTACATTAGTTTTTTGACATTCTGTCCGAAACAAAAACGAATCAAAAATTAAAATGAAAAGCCCTATTAAATAATGATTTAATTTAAAATATCTTAATTTGGCATGGTAACAGTTGTTTCAAAAGTCTCATGGAAAGTAAAATTTCGTGCCCGCGCCACAAAATATCAAGAGCCAAAGGTCACGAAAATTAGTTTTCACAATTATCTTGTTAAATTGGACTTTGGTAAAAAGATTGTGTCTGTCGAAATAATGGGAAATTTTACGTAAAAATCATAAATAACATATTGATTCGCACAAGCGATCGATATAAATCAATTGGAGATGAAAAACGATAAATTATTCTATCAGGCTAATTAATTTTAGATAATTTGTAAAGTGTTAGTTTAAAAGATGTTGTTCAAAGATATTATAAAGTTTTATTTTACAAAGTAAAGATCTTAAAAATAGCCAAATTTACTATTTTAGATTTAAAATCTTTTGCTATAATCTTTTCTCAAAATTTGTAAAATAAATTTTTCAAACTTTTTCGAAGTAAGACGTCTTTTAAACTCCTATAGGTTTACTCCGCATATTATATACTCTCTACCTTAATTTTTTTTTTTTTCATTTCCAATTCATATTATGTCGATCGCAATCCGAAGCTATATCCCTTTTGTACACCAATAATAAAGTTATTTTTAGTTGTTAGAAGAGTGGTAACATAATTTGTATTAGGTAATTGGAAAATACATTTTTGCTCGGACTATTTAATTTAACAAGGTATATGTTAAAAACTAATGATTTCCTCGCATGTTACATTTTTGTTAAAATGTAAAGTTATCAAAATTTTAAAACATGCATTTTTAGTGTTAAATCGGCATTTTTAATCACGGATAACTCAAAAAGTATTCACTTTTCGAAAAAACTTTATGGGACATTTTTTACAAAATTAGTTTATCGATTTATTCGTGTAAAAAAATTTTATAGAGTATTTTGTGCTTAAAATTGTTGCTTTTTCGATTTCTATGATTATTTTTATTGTTGTAATTTTCAGCCCAATATAACTTTTACGCAAATAGGTCTTAGTTGAATGAATTCGGGCCTCTAAACTAAAACTGTTATCCACTGGAATATTAAAGTATTCTCTTAAACTTGAAAAAAAATTTGAATGTGCGTGTTTAATATTATTATAACTTCGACTGGCTATTCTTAAAATAGGGTATGTTTATTTTATTTAGCCATACTACCTTAAAAATAAATCGGAAATAAATAAATAAATAAAAATCAAGTTCAAAACATTTAGTATTTTCCCTCTTTTCAGTTCACGGACATTTAAAATAACCAATAAAAATGTGTCCTCAAAATATACACAGGGTAAATGGAATGGTATTCTTGGATCCGATTTAATAACTATTCCATTTATCTCATATAATGAACCAATTCGTACTGATATTTCATTAATTCGAGATACTGAAATGTTTTTTAAAAATAATTCAGAATGGCAGGTACTATTCATTCCGGATATAAAGATAAGACCAAATTTTATGTATGACTCTTCCTATTAAAATTGAATAGGAAATGAATCGGATTATAATATAATTTCCTATTGAATTATATTCATTTTCTACAGAATCTCATTCAACGCTTTTCAATTTTTAAATAAGTAATTAAATTTTCTACTTAATCCAATTCATTCCTATTCAATTAATAGAACTCTTGCTAGGGTTTTGTCAATGCTTATATACGATTCAGATCTTTTTTTTTTTTTTTTTGTTGCATTTAAGGAAGTTTGGGAGATACTAGTGGTGGAAAAAGTGTAAAGAATGTTCGAATTATTTCGATTATAGTTATATAAATATAAAAAAATGTTGCATTTCAGTTTCAATGAATCTTAGACCCATAAATTAAAAAATTTTTTGTTTTCTTTGCCTATTAAAATATTTTTAATCTTTTTTAAAAAACCTGTCTCAGCATGCAGACTTGAATTCAATTTCAAACAGGAAAATATATTCGAATTTTTTAAGCTGTGTATTTGCTTAAATTATTTTAGATTACACTACGAACAGTTTGAGTATGATTTAATATTTTTTTTTACAAATTTAATTTATTTTCATACATTAATAAAATAAAATCTGATATTTTATCGTATGAAATCTAGTCAACAATGTAAAATAATTATACTATTCTAATGTCGGTACCATAAAGGAAGAAATACGCTATCCCTTCCCTTGTTGCTACAGTCTTCAATAATGATATATTGCGCTTTCTTCAATACATTGTGTTTGTGATAATATACGTTCTTTATATTTAAATTGTCAAATTAAAACCATAACATTTTGGTTTTTATATTAATTTAAATTCTTAAAAAATAACTATTTCACAAAATTTATTTAAACGAATTAAAACGATTTCAAAATGAGTTAAAAGGAACAATTGCTAGTGACTATAGTTCTCAGCTGACAACAGTGTTACCTGATTTCCTTAAGTATTAATTAATTTTCCAAATAAAAACGACATTATCAGCCAGTTTTTAATTTTTTTCTCGGAAACCGTTTAGTGAATAATAATAAATTTATACTAAATTAGTTCTCGAGAGTACAAGTTACTTATTATGAAAGTTTGAAATTTCTGGTAGCGTTTCTTCAGTTAATAAATTTAATCTGTTCGGCTAGTGAATCTCCATAAGATTACATGTAAAATTATAGTTTTTTTTAAATTGCAATAACTTTTAAACAGTTCAGTGAATCGGTTTTTCATTTATACAGGCGATTTAGAATGGTATAATGAACGTTCTATTAAATTTTCATTCGTCTCGTAGCATTTTTATAAACCTCCCAAACATACTTAATTTTAAGTCATTACATAAGATTTATCAGACTCTTATTTTAGTACACTTTATAAATAAAATTGAATTCATTTTTTAATTCACTTAAAATTCTTAGGGCTTATTAGGTTTAGCGTATACAGGAATATCGCGACCTGATAAAAATATAAAATCATGGATAGATGCAGTTATCGATGAAAATAATCAAATAACTTTAGCATTTTCATTAGAATTATGCGGAATGATTTCGAATAATAACAGTAATCATATAGGAAATTTTGATGTGATATGTAAGCAAAATTTTAAAATAATTCAGATGTAGTAATTTTTTTAAAGCATTGTAAATTAAATGGGTAGCAAAATGTTTTTGATCGCCGACTTTTAAAAAAATTAATTTCGGATATGCATTTTTCGGCGAAGACATCAAAATATCTTAAAACCTCCATATTGTAAAAGAAAAACTTTTATTATTTTGTGTAAAATGGTGTATTACACTCACTTTCACGGGATACATTTTTTAACTTGACATGTGCAAAACTCGGAAAATAGTAGAATCTCAATAATGGTCTTAAACAACTAATGGTCTTAAACAACTATAATATATATTACCTGTTAAAAGTCGATACATACGTTTTTCTTTTTCAAAAAGACCAAAAACTTCCAAATAATTTAATACACTGTTTTAGTAAAAGAAATTAATGGCACTCTATATTCTTAATTACAGATTATAATTTTGTAAAAAAAATTTTCTAAACAAATATTATAAAAAATTATCAAAAATTCCTTGTTAAAATCTAAAATTTTTGACGATTTCGAATGTTCGTAAAAAGCTCTAGATTTTCTGCAAAAATTATTACGTATAAAAATTGTTTTAATTTTTTCTCAGATCTTAAAAAGTATTCATTAAAATAAACTTTATGCAGGCAAAAAATTAATTTTTACCGCTATAAAATACAAATCAGCAACAAAAAATATGGGATTCTATTTATAAGATGAAGTTAATCAATTGACTCAGAACTCATCAAGTCAAAAATTAATATACTCTTGAAATGTTTGGAGTCTTGATAAAAGAATTGTTTTAAATAATTTTCTCTCTTTACTTATTTTTCGAATTTTTTACATATGTTAAGTTGAACAAAATCAATCTGTAAATAACAGTGTTCCCTCGATCATTAGTTTGAAAAATCGTCGATCGGCACCTTCATTAGTATTATCTAGCTTACCACATTTAACGAAAAAATTTTGCTGCCTCTTAATTTTCCTGAAAGAAAATAACAAATAAACTTTTGTTTTTAATTTTTTAGTAGGAAGTAGCGGACATTTTAATCATACAAAATTTATTGCGAATATTATTCGAGAATGGTTTTACGAAATTACTATTTTTGATATTGCTATCGATAATGAAAGTTTAATGTCATCGATTACTTGTCGAGATATTAACAACGATAAATCTATTATTGATAGTGGATCAACAAATTTGATTTTACCAGAAAAGGTATATTGAAAATGCTTTATGAATTTTATCTATTATTAAATTGAATTTTCAAAAAATTTTCACCTCTAATTGACCTTTAAATTAGTTTCCTGGGTAGATATTTTTCGAAGGTAATTTTAACCAGCTGTTTTCTGCTCAACTAAAATAGTATAATGTGAAAAGCTTAGGAACTGAGTTATACAAACCGAAGCAATTTTCAAGTATCATTCTATTGTGTTAATAATTTTTCGAAAATTTTCAAAAAGATATACTGTTAGGTTATAAGCACATCAAGTACCAAAAAAAAAAAAAACATAAATTCGGCTTGTTGAATGCTGCATTATACAATACGATACAACACAATGAACTTTTCTTCTGGATGTTGTTCATTCCATCGCTTCTATAATTTTTCGATGTTTTTTGTACAACGATTTGAGTATGCTCTCAAAACAGGCCCCAGTTTCACTTCTTTATTTCCACCAAAAACCAGGAATTATCAGAGGATTTTAGGAAACTTTCGAGATAGCAGGGAATTTTTACATAAATATGTCTTTTCTACAAAGTACTTATTGAATAAAATTCATGAAAATTTTATTAGAAATAAAAAAAAAAGTATTTTTGAAAGTTAAAATTTCTAAGTATTCAAGTTTTGCAAAATTTGTTGTTCCTCAAAACTGCCTTTAGGCTTATAACAATGTTTTTCAAACTTTATAGCTTAACACCTGATAATTAAGCCTGGTTCTCGTGCTTCAATTCAGTATTTTTCTGTTAGTTATTCGACTATTTAACGCTGAGTTATTGACGTTTGAGTAAAAAGTCAGCTATTTTATCATCGAAATATTTACATCTAGGATCCTAAAGTAAAAAGACAATTTACTATACGTAGTTGAAGAGACAAAATTTACAATGCTTAATTTCATCTTGACAAAGTGCATAAAAATGACTAATAAAGACTTACAATATCTGGAACATACAAATAAGATTTTTAAATCATGGAAAAATATTATCAATCTTCTGGAAAACCTGAAAAGTTGTAAATCTAAAGTTGTTTTTTAAGATTACATTGTGTTTTTTTCTGTTTAGGTTTATAATAGTTTAACGGACGCCTTATGTAAATACATTGAGCGGAATAACATATCATTAAATCCAGATTTTTGGAATACAAAAGATACATCATGTTTTGATTTTGAACAAAATTGGAATTATTTACCAAATATTAGTATTTCAATTGCACAAGATTCAAATTCATATTTTACTTTAGATTTACCCGGTCCGGTAAGTTTTTAAATATGAGTATTTTCATTTAATTTTTCCTTAGTTTGTAATTTTTTTGAATATTATTTTTCAGTCATACGTAAAACAAGTTTTCAGCGAGGAAAATAGTCCTTTAAAATATTGTTATAAGGTGGCTATTGAAAAATCGACTGGAAATATTGGAACTATTTTAGGTAAAAAATTATCATATAATTGCATTTTTTCACTGTTTTACCCGACTGCAACGAACTGTGGCTAGAATTTTTTAAGATGTTTAGCACCTTACTTATTTCTATTTATTTAGAAAAAAAGAATCTATTCTAAATCGAAATTTTATAAACGTAATCTTCTTTGCGCAAATTTAGAATATTTATGATTGACATTAAAGTTATTGCGTTCTCTGAAAACGTAGTTATATGCATTCTCACGATAACCTGCAGGAAATCTTTATTTTTGTATCTGAAAAATATCCTTAATTAAAAAATTCTAGCCAAAAATTTTTTCAGAAATTGCTGCTGGTATCTTATCATGAATTATGAACATTATTAATTTTCTGTAAAGATTCTTTGCTTGTTCAGATGGTTCTATCAAAAATATGTTTTATTAATGACCAAAAATACCTTGTAAAAGACCTTAACTGCAATAATTGTATCTACTTAACTAAACCTGTAACTCTGCGGAGTTACAGGTTTTCCAATCTTTGCCCTGCTGAATTGTTTTCAAAAAATTTGGATCTATTCTTTTGAATTTTATTTTCAATGTAGGTGCTGTAACCATGGAAGGATATAAAATAATATTTAATCGTACATCGAAAACAATTGAATATCAAAAAGGACATTGTGGACCAAATGTGGGTCTACGTGGTTTATATTATGATAAAAATTGTGATATTATAAAAAAATGTAGCTTTAAAAAATTATCTGCTTACGATGGAAATTTTTTTGATCGTAATATTTTACCAATATTTTTTATAACAGGTAAATAACATATTGAAAGAGGTTGCTTGTCTAAATACATCTCTAGAAACAGTGTGGTTTAAGAATTCTCTTTTAACTAAATTTTTTATATAATATAAAAAACGCGCATAAGATTAAAAATTTAATAGAAAGTTTCATATTAAATGATGACTAACTTCCCAGTGGAAAGTTGCAAAAAATAGAATATCTCATCAATTGTTTCCTTTTTTTTATATTATTTTTTCGGCACAAATCGATGAAGGTTTGAACATGTTATCTTCCAAGTGGAAGACGAATGCTCTATCCATAAGGCTGTCGTAACTATTTTAGGTTGACTGCTTTTAAATATTCATATGATTTATCAACTTGTCGTCAAATGAAATGAAAATAAATAAATATTTAATTTTCAAATATTTTATTTCCTATTCCATTTTTTAAATTATTAAAATAATGGATTCAACTTCCGAAACTCCTAACGCATTATTTTAATAATTAAAAAAAAAAAGTGAATTAACCAATAAAATATTTGAAACTCAATAATTTGACGACTAAATTCATTCATAGCCTTGGATTCATCAAAATCATAATCATCAAAATTCAACCATACCCTTGGATTCTAGGTACATTAAAACGTGGAAATATGTCAAAATTCAGAAAATCGAATCGATTGATATTAACTTCCAACTGGAAAGCTAAAAAAAATTAATATTCATTAATTGTAACTTATTCACGCAAACTGAAGTAGAACTTATTCTTTACTAGAATTTTTATAAAAGAAGAAGTGTTTACACGAATAGTTGAAATGGAAGAGATTACACAGAAATTAAGTCCCGAATTAGACTCTCAAAAACTGTGTAATTTTTTATTTCTTTTATTATTCTATTTTAGTATTAATTATGATTAATACGACACAAGTTATTAAAAATATCGAAATTCATATTTATCGCGCCTAAAAAAAGAAACAAGTCATTTATATAAAAAAATAAAACACATAAAAATTTCTACAGATCCTATAACAAGAAACCGTATTTAGCCATTTTAAAGTAATTTTTTTTTTTTCAGTGATAATTATGATAGCAGCTTTAGTTTTAGTTTTCTTATTAAAAAAAGGGAAAGAAAATTCATGGGCTTCACATGTGTTTATATCAATGAATCGTACTCCTCAATTGATTAACGATGACTGATTTTTGGACATTTATTCTTTTATATCAAGAATTTATCCGTACTAATTATTAGCAACAAACGATTGTTCTAAAAATTTTTTGATCAAGAAATTCAAAACAGTATTATCCTGATATAAATGATCTTTCACTTTCAATTTATTAATAAACATGTTTTTCAGAAAACTAAGTGGAAAATAGAAGAAAAATTAATTGTCTGCTTAAAATTTTTAACATACTTCGCTTCACAGTAATACATACATAATAACCATCAGTTCTTTTGACACCATTAATTTTCTTTTATTCATTTTTCAAATCTTTCTTTGAAAGTTTTCTTTGAAAAAAAATTATTTCATCATAACTTGTGCTGGCTAAAATTACAAACTTGTACTAGAAATTGCACTTTTTTTTAACTATTTACCAGCTTTTTGGATCATCATGTAACGTTATTAAAGATCCTTTATTTCTTGATGAAGCGATTTTTAGTATATTATGTCTGTACTTAAAATTAATATTATTTCTGTGTACTTAAATTAGACACTGTAATTGTGAGTATTTCTACATGTCCTACTGGCAAATATTAAAGAGAAGTAACAATCGCAAATTTACTCAAAAGCTCGTTCACACTATCCGTTTTTAGAATGCTTCCATATTTTGTATTTATTGACGTATATATTTAAATGAGTGTTGTTCGCAGTAAAAAAAAAAGGAAAATGTAAAAAAAAGACCAATTAAAAGACGGAACAGTAACCCAGATATTCTGCATGAGGTATAAAAATAAGTTTAATTGGAAAATAATAAGTTTTTAAGGATGGATACCATCTGCTTCTTCCTCCGAAAATAACCCACAATTAGTGGCATTTACTATTTCTATCTTATACGTACATTAAAGTACTATTTTGTTTCTTATACTCGAAATCTCGCTGTTCATTCTTGAATATAATTTTATTTCAGTGGTTAAACTTTAATTAATATTCAGTATCCATCCTTAGAGGTCTTTAAAACGTAGAATGACACATCAACAAAAAAGACAATTTCTAGTGATGTAATATACATTGTATTTTTTCAATTTCCTCGAACAAATAATTTAAAAAAATAACTATCTAAGTGTTATACATTTTGTATGCACTATCTTGAAATGAAAACGGAGGGCATATCGTAGCGTTTATTTGGAAATGTTATTTTTGTGAAATTCTTTGGAAAGCCTTCTGTTTTCAATTCAAGATTGTGAACGCCAAATTTCATAAAAATTGGATAAATACTTTCGAAGAATAATTTCTGTAAAATTGGCGAAGAGCAATATTAAGCAATTGCTCTGGACAGAATCTATTTGTATGCTCGACATATATAGAATATGCCAGAGCATATTAAAGTCTAAATTTTGTAACGCTAGGAAATATTGACGGCACAAAAAATTTTGGTACAGGTGTTCATAGAATTACCTAATTAATCCAGTTACGTTCATCAGTCCGTCCGTCATGAAGATAACTAAAAAACAAAAAGATATTGAGCTGAAATTTTGGTGAATTTGAATCGCTTGATGTTTGTCATTACGAAAAAAAATGCTAAGGTTGACTACCACAATGTTATAAGACTGTGATATATATTGGATAACAAATAAAACTAATCGACCTGAATCTTTCATGTTTATAACTACAAAATACACGATTTTCATGGTATAGTTTGTAATTTATATAGTTTATCTTACTAAATAAGTAAGTATATATTGCATTAGAGATTTTCTT
The DNA here is from genome assembly GCA_020423425.1 of Chrysopa pallens. Taxonomy (NCBI): domain Eukaryota; kingdom Metazoa; phylum Arthropoda; class Insecta; order Neuroptera; family Chrysopidae; genus Chrysopa; species Chrysopa pallens. The sequence continues at coordinate 39,630,216 of CM035595.1, read as the reverse complement.
TTTATAGAATATAGATGTCTCTTTTTTATTTTTTTTCCATGTTTTTTTGTGTTTACATATATACGTCAGAAAATGTAGGAATACCTTCATCAACATTGCTCTACTTGAACGCTTATAATCATATATTTAAGAAAAAGGGAAATAAAGAAAATAAACGACCAACTTAATTAATTTATTTTTTGTACTTTTATATATATATATATATATTTTTAATAAAACAATTTTCTTTTAAATACAATAAAATTTGTTGTTTTTCTTAATAATTTATGGTAAAAATTTTCTTACATTTTTTGTTCATTATGCAATTGGTTAACATATGTCCTGTTTATAAACATAAAATGCGTTATGTAAGAGTTGTAACATTTTTGACAAAAAACAAAACGCTACTCACGTTAAAAATTCAAATGACACATTGCAAAGTTGTGGAAGATTCAAAGTCAAACTATTTTTAAAAAAAGTAGAATTCTAAATATATGTGAAAAATTTTCGAGTACCTATCCCTGTCTTGTGAATTAATTCATATCAAGATGACAGTTACACAGCTGGTTAAGATATAGGCTACTGTATAAATGAGATGCGCGTCTGATTTCAGCTGTCACAATTAAAATTAATTTGATAAATTCTAATAGGCTAGTTTAGTGCAATAATCGACCTTAGTTGACTCAAAATAATTGTGGAGGGCTATATATATTCGGCTTGATAAAAAAAATCCTACTTGTCATGTCAGGCATCTACCTTCACTCAACTACTACTACGTCGTGCTAAAAATGAATTTTTGTCTTCTTTATTCTTAAGATTCCCTAACAAAAACTAATGGTATAAATCTTGGTCTTTCTAAAGAAGATTGATCTGAAGGAATGTTCTAGCTGAGAACCATAAAAGTCACTTGAAGCGCGTCAATAATATTTTTTTTTTTTGCTCAGAAGATTTAATTCCAATTTCTATGTTTCTAGCTTCAAAGAAGGGCAGATTTTCAAAGTAACACCTGTAAAATTTGAAATTTTCAAAAATACTTTTTTAGTGGATTTAGAATTTCACCTGTCTAGGGCTACTGTATAATAGATAGTTGCTTACATAATTTATGCACAGTTTCTAAGATACTTGAAATTTTGTACATATATATTTAGAATCATCTTTTAAATTTGACTAGAAAATACGAATATTTATTTTTTTCGATAATTATTCGATATTTGTAACCTATTATCAAAATACAAATCGAAAACAATTTTAATTTACAATATTACCAATATTTTTTTAAACTATTATTAAAATTACCCTTTTTATCATGTTCCAAAAAATTGTTCAATATCGAAATAGAATATTTCGTAGAAATATGCCCGAATATATCTTAACCATAATGAATGCTTTTTGAAAACAATTTTGTTTTTTGTATATTTTTTCGATTATATAAATATATATTAACGATTATAATTATCGTATATTTGTTAGAAAAATTATAAAAAAACGTGTCACAATTCGAAAAGTTTTTTAATTCTAGAAAAAATGGGTTATCAAAATATTAAGTATGTATATAGATAGTGTAATTATTTAGATTTGTAATCAACGATATTCCCGAGTTTAAGGTAGTGAATTACTGAAAATGAAACATTTTTAGTCGTTTATATCATCTACATTATTAATATTATTCTAGAAAACACAGTTTTGACACATAGATTTAGTTTCAAAATAAATTTAAAATGGTGATTTAAAAAGCTTAACCTAAGAAATTTACATTCACTTATTATTAATCTGTGTTATAATAAACAATTAATCCTGGTCCATAGAACCACTTTTCACAGGACAACATAATAAAATACACCTATGTAGAATATAACACTTTATACACATTCCCATAATTAAATCGTTTAAAAATAATAATATAATAACACTTTGTGTTGAGTGAATTTTTATAGTACTGGTTTATCAATGTAAATTTTTAAGTGTATGAATACGTTATATTCTACATAGGTGTGTATTTAAACATTGCAACATTGTTTCCTTATGGAAAATGATTATATACCGTACGTGCTGTATATAAAACAATATTATAAAACTGCAGTAACATCTTTGATTCAAATTTGTTTGAAACAATTTTCTCGAATAAATTACTCAAAAAATAATTATATAAATTTAATGAGATTTGTGTGCACATTTCATAAAAATGGAGGTACAGATGAATAGTTTTTATATCTTTGTTATAGTTGTCCCATTTTCATAAATTCATCATCTACTAAACTGGAAAAATTGATGAACTGAAAATTTTTTTAAAATTCCGTAGTCTTTCATTTAATGGATCTCTCAGTCTGTTTCATAGCAGTGAGAAATCAATGACTTAGAATTGTTGCTTGTCTTTTCTCTGTTAACATTTTTCCCATAATTTTCAGTCTTATTTTATAATAGCTCGAACTTGTGTTACAAATCTTTGTAAGGTATATCAGTTTAGAAAGAAATAACAATACAAAATAAAAATTCCTTGTAAATAGGAGCATCAAAAAATAATCTACAATTGTAATCCAAAAAAATTAAAGAAATTACGTGACTTGAATAGTAGCCACAAGCGGATGTCAAATCTAGGAAAGTAAAGAAATGGTATCCGTTCGGGTAAAGTTAATTTTTCCCGATTTTCACAATTATATAGAAAAAAGCTTTGCGAAACTAATGACTACCACGAAATTAAAAAAGTTTATTTGAGAGTTTTTTATAAACACTCGAGTTTTTCCTTAACGAAAAACACCATGTTTATTAAATTATTCGACTGTCATTTTATTATTTTCGCAAATCATGATTATTTTAATTCCACGTTTTCGTACTTAGATTAATTTTGTACTTAATTAGATTTGGTATCAGCTTGTATTCACAATTTTTGACTTAAAATAATAATTTTTGATTCAATTTACTTAGCATAAAGTACACTCCGCAACAATAATTTGCAAAGACCTGAATATTTCTTAACTATTTTTAAATTATAAAATATAATTTTTATGATGTATTAAGTTATTTACAATAATTAAATAAAGAATTTCATACATCACAAAAATCGTATAATTTTAAATAGATACACAAAAAATTCAGACTATCGGATTTATACTCCCTTTCTTTTAACTTTCCCTTTCTTTTAACAAGCAGACAGTACGTTTGTCTGTCGCAAAAACTTTATATGGAATTTTAACACTTTTCCTGTGATCAATCGTGCAGAAAATTTATATGGAATTTTAACACTTTTCCTGTGATCAATCGTGCAGAAAATTTTCAGGTAGACTCGTTGCGACGATAAAAATGATATATCAAATTTTTGTTTAAAAAATTGCCCGGAAAAACGTAAAAACCTCACATATGTATGAATATTTTTCAAACTTTCACTTGAATTGCACAATAATCCAATTATCATTTAGTATCATTTCTATCGAAACCAAAATCAACAAATTTGAAATTCAAATAATTTTTAAAACATGTAGCCTTAACACTTTTACTATGTGTCCAGATATTGTATAAAACAACTATACAATTAAAATAATTTTACATCATGCTAAAAAGTATAATTTAAATTTTATGAAATAACGCGACTTTTACTACTACCTACTATTACTACTGTTATATCTGTTATATCATTATATTATATATATTTTATATTTATATTATATATATCATTATATTATTTAACATTTGAAGTACTAATAATAAAATGATGACTATTAATTGTTTTAAAATAAATATCCCGACTCCGGCAAAGCTAAAAAGAAGGGTTACGATTTTGGCTTTTAATATATGTATCTTGATATATCGGACCCGTTTCACCGATACAAATGATATATCAAATTATCGTTAAAAAAATTAATTATCGTATAATTTTTGATTTTTTAAACTTAATTTACAAAGAAAGGAAGTATTAAAAACTTGGTTTTTATGGGTTAGTTTTTTTGTTGTGAATTATATATAAATTGTCAGAACACTTACAAATATTACAGTTTACGAGAGAAAACCATTTTTTATATCAAAAATGTTTTACGTAAATAAAATTATATCGTTTGTTTGTATAATATAATACTATTATTGTTTAACAGATCTAGTATAAATAATATATAGGTTATCTCAAAAACCCGCTTTAAACTTCAATAATAAATTTGGATCAATTTAACGCTTTTGTGATACTCTATATATTAAAAAATTCCTTTATATAAATCAGTTCTTTGTTTTTTTAAAGGTTTTCTAAAATACAACAGACATTTATAAATTATTTTATAAAAATTTCGCACAATATTAATGTGAATTACAACACGCGAACGTATTTTTAATTAATTTGCTCTATTTTACATTTTTAGATATAAAATTTGTAATTCCATAAAATTGCAAAAAGATTATATGTATACAAAATTAAAGTGAATAAACGTTTTCTCTAACAGACAGATTTCACTTGAGGCTTGAAGTGTCAAATCTAATGACTACTTCAAGGAAATGAAATATACGATTACCAATGACTACTTCAAAGAAATGAAATATATGACATTGAATAACATGATAAGGTTGATTTGGGTTGCGAGCTACTTTGGTGTAAAGGAGAACGAAGAACTAGCTCGAGAGAAATTATCCGATAAACCTCTCTCTCACCCTAGAGTGTGATTCATAGAGAAAGATCATCAATGATGCCTCGTGTCAGAGATTTTGCACAGGTCATGCTAAGTTATGCACAACAATAACTAGGCCTTTGACTGTGCTGTGTTGAAACTTCGTAAATTATAGTTGAGAAGAATGGTAAGATCCAGAAATCCATAGACAGATCGCTTGGGCCCGACAAAATTTTATGCATTTATCCTGAAACTAATGTCGGTAAAGAAATTATGAGCTTTTTCCGTGACCTCTGTTCTTGACAGAATTCTGTATTTTTATCTGCTTATAATTATACTTCAAACTAGGATTTGGCAAACATGGAAGACACAGATGACCAACGAATTTAAGTGATACTGATCTATTTGCGATCCCCTCTTATTTCTTATTACTATTAAGACCTTCATGTAGAGTATAGGGTATGGGCAGATGCACCATCGCATCTTGATTCAAGTTAATTATTTTAGTCTTTTGTATCCGATTCCTCGGCATGTATATAATATTCTATAGCTACAGAATTTTCAAATCTATCTAAAAATGTAAAATAGGCTAATTTGAATGATATATTAAACGTGTCGTTAATCTTACTGACTAGGTTTTACAAAAAACAAGTGCTTACAAATTTTTGCCGACTAAAAACAATCGACTTTTCTATCTAAATAATATTAAATATCCATCAATAACTTGGTTTAAGTTTATAAAATTGATGTCAAAGGTATAACTCATGTTGGCAGTTAAAATAGTAAAGAATCTTGAAATAGTAAAGTTCTTTCAGTAAGCAAAAGCATACGAGACTTAATCAAACTACCTTTAATTTGTATTGTAAAAAAAATGCAGTTTATGTCTTCATCATGCCCCTATTAGAGAAACTTTACTTTGAGTCACGGCAAATGATACTAAACATAAAACGTACCGTTTGAGTAGTAGAAGCGTTAAGCATGCGATAGAGTATTATAGATTTGACCAATTATGCAAAAATACTCGTTAACTTTTGATCAATAAAAATTTTATTTAACTATTTGTAAATATAAAAAATTTACACTCAATGGCTGTTATACGTGTGTTTAAATCGATGCTAGTGTGCCCGCAGCCTAAATATTGAGATCAAACTATTAGGAACTGACATCGGAAGCCTTACAAATATATCTGACTTTAATTGTTTTCCAAATATAAGATGTAATATCCAAAATGATCAGTTCCCACAAAATAGGGAGTTATACCAATTATTTGACGTGTGCGATTTTACATTTCAAATACAATTTGTTCAAGTTAAAAATATTGTGACGTCACACTGATGACTAAAATATTAATGGCCGCTATTTTAATAAAATTCTACATCGTATGAAAAAAATCAAAAAACCTATTTCATCAACTAGATTGAGCCATTTTCCAGGAAAAAGATTCGTTAAATAATAAAAGTTTATAATGTGATCAAATTTACAGCAGCATTCCAATATAATTTATACAGATCAGCGAAGTAACTGTGTCAGCATACACACTTGTTCTTTTTTGTTTGTCAATAAAATTTGATAATCCTCAAACTATAATCATTTAAAATTTTACTTTCCAAGTTTTAACAAGTGTAAGATAATGACTAAAATCTTGAATATATAAACAGGTATATACGGGATGAAACACTTCGCTTAAAATACGAAAAACTAAGAATTCTATGACAGTCAACGTATTGATGTGAAGTTTACTAATTTAAATTGTTAACGCTAAATACAAAAATGTTTACCCATTTATATTTTGGCTTTCCTGCGCGATCAAAATAAATAACGAATTGATATAATTTACAAATATTTATATTTATTTGCACCTGATAAGGCCTAAAAATACAATAAATTTTCTGAGTGTGATAAAAGAGTCTTCTAAATTTCATATAGGCAAACTAATTTAATAATCGTTGAACTAAAATTTAGAACCTATTTTGTTGAATTCATTATAGCAATGACTCATAAGACTAGATTGCTGCAAATAATTTGATCGGTGTATACATTTATAGTCGAATAATTAACTTCACCTCTATTTACAGGTATTGACCGCTCGATCGTTTTCTCACTTCCTAGAAAGTAGTCAATTCCACGAGGGTTAAGGTTATATTTAAATAGATATTCTAATGAATGAAATGCATAGAAATGTGTCAAGATGTCGCGCCGCCACAACCGTGTCAAAAGTATTAACGCCTACCATTTTATTTATATCAACTAATTACTAATAAAGATAATTAAAACTATAAATTTTAATGACAGTTACATAATTATTTTCTCTAGAAAACTTAATTTTTATAATAATTATTTGAATGCGTTGCCATATTTATAATAATCTAATTAGAATTTGAATTTAAACTTTCACATAAATACTTCATTTATTTTCAATTTTTTTTAAATATAAGTCAGCCAGTATAGGAATCACTTATATATGTTTTGACACACTTGTGGCGGCACTATGCATTTCATGATTAGATAACCTTACTATATAATATGTTAACGAGGGTATTGCTCAGTCCATTGCCCGTGTCTATGGATAGAACACAAATTCTGTGTACTATCACTTTCAAAACACTGTGATTCATATAAATGGCTCAGTCCAGTGTATGTAATTAGGATTAGATACAGTTTTTTTAACCTAAAAAACATTTGTTACTATTTTATTTTTGTCCAGGTACATAAAATTTTTTTAAATTAAAAAATAGTAAAAACATAAAATCATCACATTGGATAAAAATTATCTTGTCATGAAAATTAATTTTCTTTTGAAAATTTTATGATTATAATAATAATATGAAAGAGATTCAATGAATTATTTTAAATATGCTGATTTAAGAATTTTTTTATTATTTTGAATTCTTGCACTTTGTTTGCATACAGGTGGTACTGGCTTTGCATTTTTTTGTATCACTTACAACTGAAACAAAAGGCGTAATTTTATATTCTCGTTGCCTGTAGTTGAAAACTTAGCAGTAGTATTATCGTTTAGTGAAATGAATTTGGTAAACAAATTCTTGTTTGCAAAAATTTTTTTGAGATTGAATCTAATATGGAAATTTATCAAGTGTCATATTAATAGAATTAGGAATTCGACATTTAATTTTGAATTTAAAAATATACTTACTAAAATCGACTGACTAAAATTTTTTTAAATTGTTAAAAATTATTATTTAAATTGAAATTATTATTTTTAAGTTACTTACATTGTGAGATTTAAAATCTTTGGTAAAACATAAAAAGAAACTATTAGGCTTTATATTGATCAGATGATTTGATTGCATTGATTAATATGCAAGCAAAAATAATACCAATAAATTGAAATGCAGCTAATGTAAAGCCTATAATCATTATCCACGTTGATAGATCTTTTATTAACTTTATTATTTTTACATTGCACCCCTAAAAACAAAAATAATTAAACTTAAGATGATTTAAAATAATGTTTTGTTTAGAATTTAGGTATTTCTAAGGGAGTGATTGAGAACGCAATATCTTAGAAATAGAAGAAAAAATTGTTATCTAAATAATAGATTTATATTAGTGCAGCTAATCTGGTAACGCTTCAATGCATACACTCATAGAATTTCTCATCTGTGCACATTGTTATGAGCTGAGTAGCTGCAAAGAATACTGACGTCAACGTTACCCTGACCAACAAATGGCGACAGCTGTCTAATGTCGGTATTTAATATAATTAAGAGCATAATTTAGTCAAATCAGCAAATTCTGTATGCTTTTATTAAATTCTGCTTGTAATCATAATGTGTACTGAAATTGAACAGCTATCATCATCCTTTTGTCAGGATAGGTTCTAAAGTTTTCAGATGCATTAAAACTGAACATATGAGCTACTATGAGCGTCCTGTAGTCTGTACACATATTGCCGTTTGTATCACTTCTGGTTTAGATATCTATATTGGTTCAAAACATTCCTAATTTGTTTATTTACATATATCTAGTTTTAAGTTACTTTCTATACCAAAAAAGCTAACTAAAAGTGTTCACAAACATCTTAGTCTGAAGATCTGATTTTTTTTCGATGTTGAATGATTACATGCATAAAAAATTTCTGCGAATTCGTTGATACTTCTTCTTTTCATTAAGAACATTTTATTTAAGCAATCGTAATCCAACGACGATAAAAAAAAAATTGCTTTAACGTATGATTCTTTGCATTGTGTTTAAGAAGCATAGAGAGAAGGTTATGAAGTGTCATAGGCTACTATTGTTCACAAAATACTTACTGATTTATAAATTGAAGCATAATTAATGGCCCCATTTCTAATATGTCGATCTTTCTCACATTGATCGACTTGGATACTGTGTACACAACAACTTGTCGGAATTTCATATTCCGTGTTTGATGTCACGCTCAATTCAAGTACACCATTTTTACTTCGTGCCCAATCTTGAGGACCTTCTCCTCCACAACATTCAAGCTATAAATCATATAATATTGTATATTTGGAAAATTATGTTTAATAGACAATATTTAGGGTGTTCCGTAATTGCATCTTCAAAGAACGATTTCAAGAATAAAATTTCGGTATAAAATAAATTTAAAATATATTAATTTCTTGTTAAAAATTCAAAAACTATATAACGGACTAAAAAGTATAAAATAATTTCTCTGATTTCAAAAGAAAAACATGTGCAGCAGATAATTGATACATTAATTAACTAGTTCTCTTGCATGCGCTTGGCAATTTTTAAATCCGTTATGAAAAAATGGTACATTAAAAATTATTTGCTATTTCATTATTATTAACATTTTAAATGCTTTTTGATAAACGCCGGAGGCTACGGCTTTAAATACTTTTTTCGTAATCAGTGAAGTCAACAACATAAACTAAAGTATCACGTTTTGACATTTCTAGGTGCAATGTAAATTAAAAATTTGGTTTATTGGACTATACTCGTATTTAAGACATTTAAAAAAATTTGTGCTATTAACAAAGGAATTTCCTCTTAAATGTATGCTTCTAGACCACCCTGTGTAGTTTTATAATTACGTACATTAGCTTGAATGGAATTAAATGCTTTTCGGGACAAATCTTGTGTCCAATAATCTTCTTCAATTGTTTTCTGAGCTTGTTTACGTAAATAGGGCTCCAAGCGCTCTTTATTATAATCAGCCCATATACCAGCTGATAATTCTAAGACGATTATCACCAATAAACAACTAGAAAACTAAAAGATAAACAAAATAAATATTACTAGAATACTTTGGTTTAATTTCTAAACAATTGATTATTGAAAAGTTTATTCGAACTTTTTTTTTTATAATTGAATCGAATTTGCTACCAACTACAGCACAGATTCTTGGTAGTCAACTACAGGTATTTTGTTGTATGTGCTATGTTACCAATCTCAAAATTTTTTAATTTTCGTATCAAACATAGTAATGACTATAATAGATTCATAAAACTAGTCACATAAAACTTATATAATAGACATTTATTATAAGTTTTATGTCTGTGGTGTGTTATTGTTTTGTAATTCTAAATTTTTCTTAATTTTACCGGGAGTTAGAGTCTTTCTTAGCATAAATGTATTGTTGATTATTATTATTACTATTAATACAAACGAATTGTTTTCATTTTGTGTACGATTATCAGATTCTATAGCTTAGATATTTTTAACAACTTTTGTATTAACAGATTAAATCAATTTTACAGGAATAGAAATATCTAATTGTAGAATCTGACAATCGCATAAAAATTGAAAATAATTCGCTTGTAATCATAGTAATAATGATAATCGACAATATAGTCAAATTCCATGTTTGGTACAAACATTAAAAAAATAGTGAGATTGGTTACATTGCTCATATCTGTAGTTGATTACCAAGCACTTGCAATGTAGTTGTGAGCACATCTGACTAACAATAGGATGATCCCGGGATTCGATCTCCGGCAGATTTGTAATGTTTTCAATTCTTATTATCATTCAACAAAATGAGAAAATAGACGTTTATCTATTGAGGTGCAAATGTCATTTGTACTTCTGTATAAATTTTTATTTGTAAAATAACAAATTCAGTATCAGGAAAGGAATTTTTGAAAAGTGAATTGGTGAGAAAAATCGTAATTTATTAAAATTGTATAGTTTGAATAAAGCCTTGTGTAAAAATTATTCAAATTAGCCAATAAAATTATAAAATTTAATGTATGCTTATTTTTAAGAAGCAACCTAATTGCCGCTATTGATCAAAAACCTTAGATTGTGAGTCATAAATTCGAAAATTACGTATTTCAAACCCACTATGTTATGATATTTCGAAGTTGAAAAATCGTAACATGTATATTTTCTCTATGGTAATCATAAATAATATACGTTAATAGTAATTTAATTATTTTATTCAAATGATAATATTCAATTTGAAAATAAATACAAACAAGAATTGTTATTAGCATATTCGCTAAATATTTTTATAATATGATATGAATTAAATAATAAATATATTATTACAACAATAAAGCACCTTCTTATCGACAAATAAAATACCTTTTTTAAATAATTTTATCAAATTCGTCATTTGATATTTATTGTTTTAAAATTGATAAATCCTATAATATTAATATCAACCATAAATAGAGATAATACACATTTTATTCAAACGTTATATTATTCGCGGTATTCATTCTCGTAACTTACTTCTCATCAACTCACCTATTCACTTTTCCAAAATTCCCTTCCAGTTTAACATTCCTAATTCTTTGAAAATTAATTCAATATAATTTCTATTGAAATACAAATATGCTTGATGTAGGATTTACTAAAGCAATTTCTACCGAAAGTGTATTTAATATGTTATTAAAATAAATTTTCAAAAATTCATATTATAATATAGTGGAAATAACCGCTAAAAATTTGAGCCGGTAAAACTTAATATTAGTAAGGCGCTATATATACGTACCAAGTAATTTTCATAAAAACCAAATGAAAATTAATTTTTTCAATCTTGAAAAATAAAAATATTAGATACAAATGGGTATACATGTTTTACCTATAACTTTTATCTACGATGTTTAAAATATTAAAAAAATTTTGTGTTAGCATAAATGTCAAACTGACAGTTCTTAAAGAGGAGTTATAATGGTGGAAACGTTGGAATACCTATGTATGTAGTAGTCTAATATATAATCTATAAAATATTTATATTATTTTTTTATTTATATCAATCCAATGCAAGTTTTAAATAATAATATTTATTGAAATAACCAATTTATACTGATGTCATTAGCGTTTAAATTTCAATTTTTTGCTATAAAATTTACCTGAAAAATCGATCGTTATATATAATAATTTTCATTTAAATTTCCCCAATAACTTTCGTTAAACTTAGAATTTAAAAAAGTTAAATAAAGAATTACAAAATTTGCAAGTTCTCATTTACAAGATTATTTGTGATTGTCGAACAAAACTATTTTGCTATTCTGTACCAAAATATACTCACTGCAATTAAGAGGCATCGTGATTCCTTAAATGCTCCACAACAGCCAAAGAATGACACGATTACTATTAAAATACCAGCGATTAATAAAATGTATGATCCAACTGTGTAATTCTTATCGAGTATTTGAAGATCCGTTCGATCTGTTAGGACCCATATCGCTAACGCTGTTAATGCTATACCAATTATCTAAAATAATTTAAGTTTATTAAATAAAATTTATACAGAAAAAAAAACACAAGCGGTAAATAATTCAATTGTTTTTCTTAATAATTCAAAAATATTAAAGAAATCTTAATGCATTTTCGTAATTTCGTTCTAAGAAACATGAAGCATTTAATACCAAGATAGTTAATGATAAAGAATTTCTATCACTAGTTTCAAATAAGTAAAATAATTTTTATATTCTTTGTACCATAACTTACTCAAATTTTTTAGCCAATTTTAAATCAACTAGAACCATTTATTACAAATTTGTGCTATCGGAAGATATAGGGTCCATTTGAAATTATCAAATTAGGGTACCCCTAGTGCATCCTATCCTATAATCCAAAAATGAAAGGAAAAATAATTAATGGGTGATCTGAGGTCGGAAGTGGAAGGGATGAGTTTTTAAGGGTAAAATACGGTTTACCTCGATTTCCGGCAAACCTACAAGTCTCATGGAAAAAAGTTAAGTGGCAAAGTTGTAGGTAATAAAAATATATATTTTTTTCATATATAAACGATATTTCAGGTCAAGGTACGACGGGTTTTCGGTTTTGGAGTTGATTTTTGCTGCACAATTAATCCACCCTTGCACAGGCTGATTAAGGGTGAATGTATATGTAATCACAACGTAATGAAAATCAGACCCATAAACCCCGTAACTAAAGCAATCTAAAAAAAAAATAAACTCCTGTTAATAACTCGACCCCAATTAATGTTAATTTAATAATGAGTAATTTAATCACAATTAATTGATTTTTTTGACGATATTTTGGTAAAAGTTAAAAAGGTTTAACGTATTTTTCCAATATATCTCCGACTAACTTTCATATATTTTTAGAATTGATTATTTTAGTATCATATATTGAGTAAAATCTATAATATATTTAAGAAGTATAATTATTGTGTTAAAAATAACTCAATAGTTTATAAATTCGACATTACGTCAATTTGAGTAGGTGGTGTGTGATTCATGTCGTTTTGATGATCGCAACGAAAAAACATTTTAATTTCACTTAAAAAAATATACGTAATAAATGTTTATTAAATTTTATTTCATTATTGCTATCATATCTTTAAATTGATATAAATAGTTTTTGTATATTTTTTTTCTAAAGTCTGTTACAGATACTCGTATCCATATATTAAGAGTAGATATATAATGTCGTTCATAGTTTGGTCCGATTTCACTCTGAAAAAATATTATCAAATAAGAAATACGCCTGTATATTCATACTATCCGTAATAGTTCAGTTTCGCTTGAATCCCATTCCAGTCAAGAGTAGTTTTGAAGAATATTTTGTTGGAGCGAGATGGAACTGTGAACTGCATGTAATGATAATGTGAACGCTTTGTTGTTCCAGGTTCAGTCAGCTATTTACCCAGAGTGAAGCGATAAGCGCATTAATTTCTAAATATTAATTTCAATACTTAAGAGTATATTTTAATTTTAATTGTTTTTGAATTATATTTTAATGATTAGAAATGACTAAAAAAATTATCTTTCTTCTATTTTTACTGTGATTTTCTTCAAAATCATTTCAAACGTACTCCAATCCATTCGACAGTACTGTAAGAATTTTTCCTCATCATTAATTAAATAGAGGGTGTAATATTCTCCTTCAGTTTTTCGTTGCAAAAAACTTGTATGTATACGAATTCTTCTCATTGCTTTATATTTTCTTTTTATCTTGATATTATCTTCTTCATCAAGAATAAGAGCTATACGAATTAGTGTCAATCGAAAAGTTCAATGACTTTTTTTCACCCCAAATATTACAATAATTTTCTAATGTTATTAATTATTTACGAGCCAAATACATTCGACTTTGATTACGATTCAACACTGAATCGTGAACTGTGCCAGATTGTATAATGTGAACATGATAAGGCTTTACCAGACCCAGATCGGACCGAGGACGAACGGCATTATAGTGCGAATCTACCCTAAACGAAAATAATTTATATATTTATGGTATTGGTAAAATATTGTGCATAAGGTATGAACATTTAAATGATTATTCCTATTAATTTGGTCGAATATCGAGATCAATTTTATGGCTACAGTATCTTAGTATCCAATCTATGGAATTTCGAAAAACCAATCAAAAGGTCAGAAAATGATCGTAAAAGGTTAGGTAGTCCCTTTAATTGGTTATCCATAGAAAACTTTTTGTTAGCGTTTGAAATTTTTCTATAGTCAAATAAAAATGTTTGTAAATTTGTTCTCCTAATTTATCTTGACAACTCATCGATGGAATTTCGAAGAACTAATTATAACCTTTTCAAAGACCACAAAATGCTTAAAAACCATACTCTTTAATTGGCCAGAAAAAAGGCTAGAATATATGCGTAAGAAAAAGTAAATGGAATTTTTAAAATCTAATCACATCGTCTGATAAGCAACAATAACGTTTAAAAAGGTTAACCAGTTTGAATAATTGGTTAGCTATCGAAAAATTTATATCAGCTTTGATTCGCTTATATATTTTTTATTTGTAAATTTTTCGTGTGTTTTACGTGACGGATGTGAGAGCGTGGAACACTTGTTGGAGGATTGTGAAGGAACAGCTGTAGATCTTAGAAAGCAATTAAAAAATATGCAATACCTATCTGCTATAAACATTTTAAACGAATCTGACAACCAATCTCTCTCCATCGTTTCGGAATATGTACAGTATATTCATTCTAGAAGAAATGAATATTTCTCTAACTACTCTTCATATACTTGTCTATATCAACCTGGTAATTGATTGTATTTCTTATCTTTTTATTTATTAATTTGTAGAATATTGTCTTTCGTTTTATTTTTTTATATTGTCCTTCTTTTCGAATATGCAATCTGTATTTTTTTTTTTTATTTAGTTATCGCATATATTGAATTGAATACGTACACACATTTATATATATGATCAAACCACAAATAAGCCGCTAGAAATATAAAATAAAAAATATATTTTAATTCATTCGATGATTGCGCTTGTATTTCTAACGATCAATAAATAATAATTTTATAGGAAACAAAGATAAAATTATACATATATTGATTCATTGAATACAACAGGAATTGTTGCAAGGTTATATATTATATAGAAATATTTATAGAAATGATTCTAATTCAAATACGATATTTTTTTACTAGAAACATTCGAATAACTTTTTTACCAAGACTTCTAAAATAGTTAATTTATCGATTCGTAAGTCTGTAATATTATTGCAATATATTTTTGGCCATGTATTTCTGAGAATCTAAGAATCGAATTGCAATTATTCTTCTGTTATTAAATACATCTTTCAATTTAGAACAGTGTAAATTTCACCAAAATCGGTTTAATAGTTTTCATGATAAGGACTATTTTTAAGATAAGATGCGTGTATCTAACTTAGATGATATACATTTCATTCGAATAGAACTATTGCTAATAGGGAAGTAATGTTAAATATTATTGTGTTTCGAACGGCCTTTATATGCCTTTTTTTGTAGGTTCGGGCATAAATTTTTAAAGTAGTCCTATTTCGACCATTGATTTTTTACTAGATATATACGGGTGGTGAAACATTAATTTTTACAAACTTCATAGCAAAGAATAAATGTCAATGTTTTGGGAATCCTTCATCCAATTTTGATGAAACTTTGTAGGTAGATGCATAATGTAATTTTACATCAATGACTTTGTTGATATTGATTATCGTCACGAGGAGGAGATTCAGTTCTTTTTTTTGTATACAAGCTAGGAGTATTCGGTTTTTTACTATCGATGTGAAATGATTTTTTTTTTTGCAGTTTGCAGAGAGAGACCAGTAAAACAGGCGCGGACGTCATAAGACGCAGCACGAACTAAATTGAAGTAATGCTAACGCGGTTCCAATCCAGTCTTTCTCGCACATCGGTTTGGGAAAAGAAGAGAAGGTTTTTTAGTGGATGGAAATCCCACACTACCGACTATCATCTTTGGAAGGCGATGTCTTTGAAAGATTTTTTCTTCTCAAGTTCCATGTGTTTAATTTAGCCTGTTAACAGTTGGTGATTATTACTTGATTGACGCAGCGACACAAAATCCCCTTGATATCCGATATGAAAAAAAAACACTGCTAGTATTGCAGTGAATTTTCTTCTACTATAATATTGGACCAATTTATTACCTAGTTATTCTGAGAAATTTATTATACTCATACTAAATACTATATATACGTATATTATAATACTCTAAATACTGAGTAATAATGTGTTATGCAGTTTGCCTATATTTATAAATATCACAAATAATACCCTAGCGGTTGCTATGGTAACTAATGTAGCTAGGATAATAATAAATATATAGAAATGTTTGTTTATTGATGATGTCTGGATTATTCGCAGAATTTGTTTTTTTTTTTATTATAAAAAGTTGTTATTTTCAAATATAATGTGCGTAGGTATTTTAAGAGCGTCACCTCACTTCTACACACACAATCATTACTTCTCATATTTACTTCTTTTATTTTTTACTATCTATGTTAGTTGCTAAGCAACACTACCTATGCCACTATCGACCAGGGCCGATAATTTTTGAAACCAAAAGAGATTATATTACGATGAAATCCATTGGAAACGGAAGAGAATATAACAAAAATGAAAAGAAATATAATTTACGGGCGATCTGAGGTCAGAAAGTGGAAGGAGATGAATGAGTTTTTAAGGGTAAAATATGGTTTTTCTCGATTTCCGGCAAAATTACAAGTTCTATGGAAAAAAGTTTTATGGCAAGGTTGTAGGTAAACAGCTTTTGTATTCACACTTTTTTCACATCAAAATTTATGTGAAAAATTGAAATAACCAAGTTTTTGGTTTTTTATTTATTTTTTGACTTGTAGTTTTGCCGGAAATCAAGATAAACCGTGTTTTACCCTTTAAAACTCAACTCCTTTCAATTCACGACCTCAGATCGCCTGTAAATTATATTTCTTTTTATTCACTTTTTACCATCTTTAAAGACTTCTACCCTGGTCTACTAATACAACGCGAATAAAAAAAAGAGCTATATAAATATTAAGTTATATTTACACAAGATCATTTTTAATCTATCAGTTACGTATAGATCTTGACATATCAACTCAGATCCGGCGAATTCTAAAAGGTTGAAATTTTGCAAGATGGTGTCTTGTATGGCGTTAGTGAACACTTAGAAGATATTTTTAGAAATTAAATTCTGGATTTAAAAATACTGACACCAAAACAAACGCGTTTTTTTACCATATTGCATTCAATCTATCAAAGTTCTCGTTCAAAACCCAGGCATACTTTGCTATTGTATAAAGCCAAATAAACTGAAAATTTTTAAACATATAAAATTTTTGTTTTATTTCAAAATTTTTATGACTATTTTTCGTTCAATCTTTTCGAGTCTGCGAACTTTTTTACCTTTACTTTTATCCTATGATTAAAATACTCACAATCAGACGATATTTGGGATAGAGTTAGTATAGCCACTTCGAGTCGAATCGATTGTGGAAGTTCTCAAAGTTTCTTGCAAAGATTGTAATCGTGCTGTTATATCAACAAAAGTTCAGGATATTTTACTATTTTCATTTTCCAAACAAAATTAACTATTCTGGTTACCATTTGTTTGCGCGCTTAAATTTGATTAAATGTAGATCTCTCAATGAAGCTTAAATATTCAATTGGCTATATAACTAATATGATATTGGGGATTGATTTAGAAATGTTTGCTGGTCATAAAGTTATTTCGAAATTCTACGAATGGTCTTGTCACATAATAGTATTTAGTTCAATATGAGCTCAGCTTTAAATAGCTTTACCATTCATTTTAAACACAAAATGAACAAGAGAGCTCATACAAGTCAATCCAATCTGTTTTTTAAATCTAAATTGAAATGTTATGCATATGTTTATTTTGTGTTGTTAAGCAAATAACAAATTATATATTTTATTTATAACAAATGAAACTTTACGTCATCATTATCATTTAGAAAAAAAAAACTAATATTTAAAAAAGATATTTTTATTAAAAAAAATACAGGAAACTTTAAGCTCTGAAAGTGGTCCATACATGTTTCTATTTTAAATGTTTTTCAATAGACCAGAGTAAAATCCTCAATTAGGGTGCTTTTTCGATGTTTATTCAAAATAAGGTGAAAAAATAAATATATTAAATCAAAAAAATTACAGTGTATTTGGAACAAAAAAAGGTAAGTTTTCAACAAATTTCGTGTAAAAAAAGGTTATTTCAATTTTTCACATAAATTTTGAGCTTATGCTATTTTATTGTTTTACATAGGACTTGTAGTTTTGCCGGAAATCGAGTAAAACTGTGTTTTACCATTAAAATATCACCCCTTCCACTACTCGACCCCAGATCTCTTGTAAATTATTTTTCCTCTCATTTTTGTTATATTCTCTTCCATTTCCAATAAGTTTCATCATACTATAATTGTTTTTCACTTTTTATCATTTTTAAAGGTTGTTTTTCAATGTTTGTGAACTAGAACAAGAATATTGATTGTGCATGGACTACTTTAGTTGTCACAGTTTTTATGCCAAAATGCATGAATAATTCTTATGAATGATATTATAGTATTTAGAACAAATTTAGATTTTAAGATATACATAATCAAATTAAATAATTCTATTTTTATTATATTTTTTACGATTTTATATTTACTATACAATTCGAAATAGAAAATTAGTTATACAAATGACGTGTTCATATAAATACACATATGTTTACTTTTAAGGCAGGTGCGTGTGCATAAAGAGGGGTTGGGTTTTCTTTAAATATAGACAAGCATGTAAATATTAATTTGAAATAATGAAGACAATAACTAACTGACAAAGACAACTAGGTCACGTACTATGAGGATACAAATATCGAATTTTAACTTTAAGACCATAAATTAATCATTTGCTCTTATAACACAAATTTAAGAATATTTCTACATAAATTTTAATTTTTGCCAAATTTCATGCTGTATTTTCCACTACCGAAAGTACCCTATTGAATTGAATTGAATATACAAAAAGTTATGAAGCAGCCTAATATGGTATTAATTGCTGCTTGATATACATATGTTTACTGAACAATGCTTGTTAACCAATTAGTCATTTTGACAGATCGAATATATTTTTGTATTCACAAAAGTACGAATACTTTGCTAAACCTGTTAAATATTATCCTTTTGATAATATTATATTAATTGTGTTTCAGGTTT
The DNA here is from genome assembly GCA_020423425.1 of Chrysopa pallens. Taxonomy (NCBI): domain Eukaryota; kingdom Metazoa; phylum Arthropoda; class Insecta; order Neuroptera; family Chrysopidae; genus Chrysopa; species Chrysopa pallens. Next base: position 39,610,752 of record CM035595.1, on the reverse strand, counting down.
CAACATAACACGTTGTTCTTTTAAAAATAGCTATCTAATATTGAATATACAACATCCATGATTTGATTATTATTAATATATAAAAAAAAAATTAATTTAAATAATAAACATTTCAAGGTTACTAATAATATTTCTTTAGAGAATAAATATAAAACATACAAACATAATAATGGATGATCTAATGAATTGTATTTGCCAAAATTGGATCAGTAATAAATATTTTTATAGTTATGTCAAAATATACAATCATCATCTTTTAAAAAATAAATACTTATAATTCTATATTTATAAACAATAATAAAAAATGAAAAGTAATTTTTAATTAAAAACTTCTATAAATAATTTCGTTATGACTAATTAGCCTTCTCGATCAGTCGCCCACTTCGAAAAGTAATTGGTCACAAGGAAATTATTAAGAGGAGTTTTTAATTAAAATTTAGTTTTAACGCTTTTTTTTTTTTAATTTTTTTATTTTATACACCATTATACACAATTTTTATACTCGACATACATGTATGCCCCAGAGTATATTAATTTTAGTCTTAAGTTTATAACACTACGTAATATTGACCGTACAAACAAAATTTTGGTATAGGTGTTCATAGAAAAACCTAATTAGTCCATTTTCGACTGCCCGTCCGTCCGTCATCATGTTAACTCAAAAACAAAACGAGATAGCGAGCTGAAATTTTGGTGACGTATTCTAAACATAAAAATGAGTTTAAGTTCGTGAATAAGCAAAATCGGTTCATTGGGTCCAATGGATCCTTGATCCAACTTTTGTTTGAAACATTTTCTCGTAAAATGTTTGAGTTCTCCACACATTTAGCCCAAATTTGGCTAATAAACACATATAACAAATAACAATACATATTATTAATATGTATACATATACTACGTAAACATATAAACTGTATAGACTGTATATTTATATTTTATTTTGAATGCTAATTAAAAATAGTCCAAACAATGAAATTAAATCATACGTTGAGTATCTAAACAATTAACTCTGTTAATTGTTATCTTCACTTATTTCTATATAAATTTTGCAAACCCAGATAATTAAAAACAACTGAATTCTTTAGAAAAATTCCAAATCATTTAAAATTAGTTTTTATTTCATAAAATTTGTAAAACAATTTTTTTTATACAAAAGTGTTCACTTTACAAATTCGAAGAATTCTGGATAATCTTAAAAAATTAAATTTATTTAATGTTTTGGTAAACACATTATTATTATTATAATAACATAGAAAAACACGTTTTTTTTTAGGTATTCTTTTAATAACACTAGGTATCATAAATTTTATGTTTTTTTTTTACTGTTTTTAAAATGTACACATAAAGTATATACATAAAGTTATGTTACGAATGCATTTTGATAAGAATCACATTTCTACGAAAAACATAATTGTTTTGATAATAAAACAAAGAATGAAGACTTATGAAGATTTATTTGTTCAGGTTCATCGTTCATGACTTAAACAAACCTTCATTGCTGATAGAGGATTTTTTGAACTTTATAAGAAGTTAAAATTGTGTAAACTCGAATATCTTCAAAATAAGTAAATTTCGAAGAAAAAAAATGTTTTTATTGCAATGTGTATGTACCACCTACCATATCCAAAAATATTTACTATTCATCCTGAAACACACTATATACTTAGATTGGTTCTGTTGTTTTTTTGTTTCAAATTAAGTTCTGGTGATGGGATACATTTCAAAGGGGGAAATGGGTGCGACAGGATATACCAACAATGTTATAGCACTTAAAAGGAAAAATAAAAATTTTTGTAAAAAAAGCGCTGACTTAAAAAATAATAATAGCAAACTGAAAATTAAAAACTTATGTAAATAATTCTCTTTGACTTCTTGACTTGATTCTTTGTTGCTGATTTCGCAAGGTAATTAATTGGCACAAGTAAATTATTTTTTACTTTTCAGTTCATTTTTGTGGAGTTGGTTATATATTTTAGATTGAAAATTGTGCTTAAATGATAAATGTTTTTTTTTATAATCACGTAATTTAAGAGATACAATTAATTAAATGTTTTGCAAATACTTTGCAACACGATGACTTCTTATGAGTGTGTTTGCAGTTTTATAAGACCAGAAAACCTTAAAAAATACCAACTTTTATTCTATCTAAGCTAGATGACATTAAAACTGAGAGAATGTTATCTCAAACTATCGCAAACAATTGCAAATAGGTGTTGTTATCGATAAAATAAAATCCTGTCTATACCTACGTATGTAAATTGTATTATTAATATGGTGGGCAAACATCATATTCAAGCAACAAATATACATAAAAAATAAAATACAAATACTAGTACCATAAATAAAAACATAAACATGTAGGCAGGACCAGTCTTCCAGGTCTTTTGGGTGATGTTCAATTGTTTTTGTTTTTTTTTTTGTATTTAATGTTTTTTGTTTTGTTCTTTTGTTTATGTATTTTTTATACGATTATAAAATAAAAGTATAAAAATATATTTTTAAACATATTTTAAGTTAACTCTTAATATGGATTTGTGTATACATATTATAAACTTTATTATGAATAGTTGATAATTTTTTGCATAAATAATTATTTAATTGAATTTAAATCTTGCATAAATATATTATTCACAATAATATATGCAAATGAATAGTTTATGTAATATTTATATGGGATGCACGTATATTTTGCATTTTATACAGATCTTAAATAGGATTGACATCTATACACCTTGAGTCAACTTTTTTTTTTTCGTTACTATTTTTACAAAATACTACTTTATCAATCAAAGGTTATATAAGTCTGTGAATGATATTAGATTTAACATAGAACATTTGACAGAATAAACAAATTTAAACGAATAATTGTTGAAAAAAATTCTTTACTCACGCTTGATTTGGGGAGTAAGCTAATGAATGTGTTATGAGAGCGTTACGAAAATTGTGATTGGGCTAGGCGAACGGAAGGATGATTAATGTTAGGGGAGAAGTTTCGAGAGAGAAAAAAATAAACTTTTATTGTACAATGCTATCTAGCAGTATAACTAGTATTTATGTAGTAAACTGACAGGTATCATTTATATTGTAAAATAAAGGATGAAGAAATGAAATTTTAACTTTTCTATTACACCAAACTTTTCTGAATTGTTAACGAACGTTTGTGACAACTTTGATATTGTTTGTGACTAATTAGCTTAATCGAAATTAAATTGTTTAATTTGGAGTTTCGATTACCCAACATTTTTGTAAAATATGAGTAGTAATTAATTGTGGCAAAGTTCTACGGGTACTTATTTGATCGGGAGTCGTTTGTGACGAGCCTTGGTTAAGCAAGTAAACCTGTAGATTAACCCGCCATTTTAAAAATTAGAAAAAAGTGTCAATTAAGAACAGAATTATTAAACTATTGATTCTTTTAATTTGATTGGTTTCAAACGAAGCAGTAAGATGCTATGTTTAGTCACCGAAAAGCGGAATTTCCGGATTATTTTAAGTTACAGATGAAATTTCAACCTTATATAATAATTTCGCAAAATAAATTTAATTACAGCCAAAACAATTATTTAAATCTAACTTTTGCCCGCGGCTTCGCGTTAATAAATAATGGAAATATGAGCTTATGGCGTTAACTGTTCCTATTTAGATATAAATTACATGTTAAACGTTTTCAAGAATGAGATAGATATAGAATCTTTAAGAGCTTATAACTTGTTTTATTATTAATCTATTTTAATTTAATTTTCAAATTTGTATTATGTTATTGAATCTAGTTTCACATTATGATGTGAAATATAGTTAATTTTGAATCAATCCGGTACCCATTTTATATTATCCCTTACATACAGGCTTAAACATGTCCAATTTACTTTCGGTCATATTTAAAATACAATATATGTTTATAAAAATTTTTTAACCATATTAAGTTTGTACACACAGCAGCAATAAATCAACTGCATCATTCTGTTAAGTGAATAAAATATCCTACGCAATAGAAGATTTAAATGCCTGGCCTCCTATCTGGGCTCTGTAAAATTCAGATCTTTCATGTTTTATACTTATAGAAATTTCCATTCTTTAAATAAACTATTTCCAACTTATTATCAACCACATTGAAATCCGTCCCGGAAATACATTAAACCAATATTATTTCCGTCTAATAATTTATCAATAAATTAAGGAATTCTTCATATTTTTAATCGTGAGATAAATAATAAATGTATTTTTTATCGAGTGAATGGAATGAATTTAGTATTTAATATGAGTAATTCAAGTATTAAAAAATAATTATGATAAAAAAAGAAAAAAATAGAACTCACCAATATAGACCAGGGTCCAAAAATTTTGAAACCAAAACAAATTATAGAAGTAACAAACCCATAGGAAACGAAAGAGAATATAACAAAAATGAAAGAAAAAATAATTTACGGGCGATTTGAGGTCGGGGAGTGGAAGGGGTGAGTTTTTAAGGGTAAAACACGATTTATCTCAATTTCCGGCAAAGCTACAAGTTCTATGAAAAATAGTTGAATGGCAAAGTCGTTTGTAAAAAGATCTACAACTTTTGTATTTACCATTTAACTTTTTTCCATAGGACTTGTAATTTATCCGGAAATTGTGTTGTACCTTTAACAACTCATCCCTTCCACTTCCCCGGACCTCAGATCACCCGTAAATTATTTTTCCTTTCATTTATGTTATATTATCTTCCGTTTCCAATGGGTTTCATCTTACTGAAATATTTTTTCACTTTTTATGATTTTTAAAGGTTTCTACCCTGGTTTTTTACAAACAATTTTTTTTTTCTTTCGTAAAAAATAAATATTTTTCAATAGTTCCAAGAATATGTGTACAAAGTTTCATGATGATCGGTTAAGTAATTTCCACGTGAAAGCGTAACAAATAAACTTACATTCACATTTATAATAGAACGGATTACTTTTATTTTTTATTCAAGTTTCAAACCAATACGCTTCAAACACTTAATTCAATATATTTAAATACCGATGTCTCATTCTTTATTTTATTAAATCTTAAAATGCAATAAAAACAATAGTTTTTATTATAATGACTAATTTTAAAATAGATAATAAAATATAAAATTCCAGACGTTAGACTTTCAAATGCAAATAGATAAATTTTTTTATAAATTATTTTAAAATAAACAAAAATCTATTTAAAATCAGGTCAAACATCTGGTTTGATTCTTTCATCCACTTCAAATTTTAGTTTCAGGAAATGCACATATTTATAAAAGGATTCAGTACAGTTAATAACAAAAATTGATTTTTATGAATTTCTTGGTCATAAAATAATGTTTTTTTTTTAGTCATAAAAAAAATGTTAAAATTTTTAATGCAAAAAAAGAATGCAATCTTCAATTAGGAGATCATAATAAGCAGAGGCAATAATTTTTTCTGATATTTTTGCCCTTTTAAGGAGGTCTTAGAAAATCACACAAAAACTCGATATGAGTCAAATTGAAATAAAATTACATTCATGTCGAAAAAAAAACCTTATTTAAGATAATTAACACCAATAAAAGCATAAAATTGTAATAAATCCAAATTTTATTCTTTGTTGCATATAAATATATATCGTAACACAACTATTATAGCTTCGATATCTTCGAGAAATATACTGTTAAATATCAATACTAAAATTTATGACTCAAGAAACTCTAACTGCTTATTTATGTTTTCACTCAAAAATAGTGTTATCGTTGTTGTGCTAAACCTAAACCAAATCCAAGAATTAAATTACCCATAAGTCTTATAAAATATCACAAATAGATCAGGGTAGAGTAGCCTTTAAAAATGGTTAAAAGTAAAAAAAAAAAAGAGTATAATAGGATGAAGAAATCCATTGAAAACGGAAGAGAATATAACAAAAATAAAAAGAAATATAATTTACGGCCGATCTGAGGTTGGAAAGTAGAAGGAGGTGAGTTTTTAAGGGTAAAACACGGTTTTTCTCGATTGCCGGCAAAACTACAAGTCCTATGAAAAAAAAAAAAATTAAAAGGCAAAGTTGTTATTAATAAGAAGATCTACAACTTTTGTATTTACACTTTTTGCACATTACCTCAAAATTTGCGTGAGAAACTAAAATATCTAATTTTTTGGTTTCTTCATATCACTCGGAAATTAATTTTTCCTTTCATTTTTGTTATATTCTCTTCTGTTTCCAATAGGTTCCATCTTATTACTAAATTTTTTTTTTTTTTTTGGTTTTACAAATTATCTACCCTGATCTAAAAAGCAAGATTGCCAAAAATTTATTTCCTCCTTCTTGTCTTTTTGTATTTTATAAGGATCTATTATCAAATTATGTTAATCATACTAATTACTTATTTCATATTATATATTTCTTATTAGACTTTGGTTAAAATTTTTTCAAACCCTATCAACATTAGTGCTGAAAACTGTCACTAAATAAACATATTTATCTGGAGAATTTATATGTGTGATTTTAATAAGCTAGAAAAGCAATTTATATGCTGATAACGACTACTTAGTAGGCGAAATTTAATATTTCATTCAAAAAACTGGTAAAATTTTAAGACTCTTCCCTATTTTCCAGTTTTTCTTGTGTTTCGTAAATACTCTGTTAATTCATTCACAACAAATAAGATAAACAGTTATGACGTAAAGTGCATTTCGTGTTAATTCAAGTATACCTAGAGTGGCAGGAAATGTGAGAAATAGTGCGTTTATGGAATACATTAATAATATAATTTATATGGCATGCGCTCGCTATTCGCTCCTCATGTTCAAGTTAACTGTTCTATGCTTCATTTGTTTTATCACACAATCACTAGTGTTTCTTTCCTAGATTATATTTATATAGAAAAACAATTGAATTCCTTCCTACTTTTCATATAAAATCAATACCAGAATATTTTACTTACCCAGAAAATAAAATTCGTAAGCACTACAATCACTTTAATAATTGACGCACAACCGCCAATTCCCATTTTAAAAAGTCAAAAATTTCTTATCTTAACAAAAAAACAGAAATAATTCGCACTAAGTTCACATTTGTTTACACAGGAATTTAAAACAAAAAAAAATACACACAATCTGTGATTGAATTAGAAACAATAAACAGAGTCTGAAATCTTTTTCCCCTTTTAATATTTGAACTTATTACATGTAAATACAAATCCAAACACATACGGAGTATATTAAAGAGTAAAAAAAACTACTACAGCTGCAATAGATAGTTCAAAACCGTAGCTTACGGGACGCACTGTTGTAAGAAGAGGGGAGAAATCTCATAGACATACATTCACACATACAAAACAAGCCATGGTCAATAAGGCTTTACGAGATTAGATCAGTAACTTTCTGAATATATTGTATACTTCTGATTTGTCTCGCTGAACAAATATATATTTGAAATAATCCCCTAAGTAACATGTTTAAAAATCAAGCGTCAAAATATAAGTTAAGTTCAAGAAGATTTTTTTTTCTAAAGCTTTAAATCGTCTGGTGGAAGTTATGGCTTGCCAAAAGTGTCTGGCAATGTCTTATATTATTTTGTAATAATATTTTATCGAATATATATGAAAATCATATATCAGAATCCCTTTTACTAACATTTATCCTCTAGTACTTGTAAATCGGCTCTCTAAACAACTTAGTAAATTTACTGTCATTCAGTGTATATATATGAAGACTACATGATGTCTCACAGTTTATCTTTTAGAAAATAAACCACTGGGATCTTTGCCTATAAAGTTTATTTTCTTTTTTCAGAGCATTTGTCAAAAGTTATACTACTTTGGCATCATTAAAAAACAATTTTTAATTGCATGCAAATAATTAATTACAATAAAATAAAGGACTGGAGAAGGATAGTCAACACAGTCAATAAAGCTTAGTTTAAATTTGAAAAATTAAATAAATATATATATATTTTCATATATTAAGTGTAAAATAAATCATAACAACAGCTTCAAACTGTGAATTTTGTGTGACTGTGATGCGCACACATCTTAAAATTTCACTCTCATCATTTTTCATAACGCGCCTGAAGAAGTATAACTTCAAAAATATAAATCAAAATATTATTATTATTATTAATTCTTTAGACAACTTTATAGATAATTTTCAAAAGACTTGAAAATTTTTCGAAAATAATCGACGTAGGCATTTTTTTTATAACAGTGTTCTTAAAAAGTATGCATACGTTATAACATACAATTATTGAATTTTAATTTCGAGATTAAAACTTTTGCTTTCTTTAAGGAAGTTACTATATCTGACATAAACATAGAATAAAATATGGGTGGAGTTTAGAAAAAAAAAAAAGGTTTGAGTTTACTACCAGAGAGAGAGGGGGGTTTTGTGATTATTACATTCACCGATTATTGAATGTAACGATTTTATTGATGTTCGATACTTATTTATATCTTTGATTAATTGTTTTTTAATTACTTTGCCAAAAAAATACAGAAGTGTAATTTTTTTATATCTCAAACTTACAATGATTAAAAACCGTAGGTATCGAGATATAATTTATATCCGTAAATTTTGAAAAAAATTATTAAATTTTTTAATAAGTAGAAAACTAATACAGATCGAGACATCTAAAATAAAAACAATCTCTAATGCAGAATATATTATTATAGATATTTCTTTCAGTTTTTGAGTACAAATAACTCAAAAAATAATCATTCAAATGTTTTGAAATTTGTCATGCACAATCTTGACATGAAATTGGAAAGCGTATTAAAGTGTTTTTTTTCGGCAAAAATTCTAAAACAAAAATCAAAATTTTACTTTATATTAAGAAATTTTTTTCGCGAACTTTTCTATACGCATTCGTTTTCACGTAGAATTAACTCATAGCACTTTAAAAAAAAAAAAACTTTTCTCAAATTAAAAAAAATGGTAAATGCTGCTGCATAAAATAGACTCGTTTAATCGACCTACTAGTGTTGCCTAATGATCAATTCAATTTATATTTATTGATCAGAATTTCTGATCAGAAGATCTGATAATAGTTACAACAGGTGGCCTACTTCAGATAATCTTATGATGTCTGATGTAACATCAGATTTTCTGATCAGAAATTCTGAAGCTACTTCAGACAGCATTATACGTACGCGCACACCATAAGATTTTCTGATCAGAAAATCTTATCGCGGGGTCTATTTTGGTGTGCGCCCACTCTTAAAAGTTGGGCCATGATTCCAACAATTTTATAAATTTGTTTGTGATTTCAAAATTTCTAGTGTTATAAACTTTCATATACTCCTAATACATTCATTGTATACTTACATTTTATAATAAATAAATAAATAATAGACCAAAATATGTCGCTTAATTACTATGACAATTGATGAAAAACATAGCCTTCTTATTTATCTCTCTATACTAAAAGAATTCAAATGTCAATATTAATAAAAAATTATTATTATAATCTTAGTACCTAATTAAAGATTCAATGTGAAATACGAATTTAGAAAAGTCAAATAAATCGAAAAATTTTATTGTTCATATCAAAATTTGTAGAATTTTAATTGAGAAAATGGAAAGTACCCCATTTGAGTGAAAATAATACGAAGAAATATGTGTAAAATATGCAAATTTTTGAGTTTATTAATATTTTTAAATATACATAAAGAAATGAATGTGATCAGCCTACTTTTATCTTCGAAAATAACAAAGTCAAGATAAAATATTAGGAAACTGCAAGTTAGTTGGTACTTGAGTATGCAAAAATCGAGAACCGCATTCAGTTAATGGATTTTCCAGATCAATTTTTGTTCAAGTTTTTTTACAAGACCCTTTTCCTACTCCAATGGCTTATTTCAATGTTTGTTGTATGTATAAAAACTTTTAAACCCTTGTTTTTATTTCGAAAAATAGTTTCTGTTTTCGTTTTATAAGCGATTGAAAATCGAAAAACAGTTCATAATATTTTTAACGTATCAAAGAAAGTTTTTGTAATAGGGCCAGTTTTTATTAATCCTTAATTTCGACATATCTTTACGTTTCAAGGTCGCTAGAACCCAAATTCAACGTTTTTTCGAACCGTTATATGAGTATTTAAGAAAAGAAATTAAACAAAATTCTAGTATAACCCTAGTATTTAAAACCATATTTAAAAATTAGATGTTTTTTACATTTTTCGATGGATTTTAGCACGAAAAGTTTTCCCGACAAAATTCCGGAAATTCAAATGCTCGAGTTAAAATTTAGCCAAAATTTCTAATTGAAATTGTATCGGAAATGAGAAGCATTAAATCGGAAATTTTATTGTTGGTTTTAAATAGAAATAATTTTCAATTTAAACTTGTTCATTCCGGTTAAAAACGAATGGGAATGAATCGAAAATAAAAAAAAAAAAACCATTTAACATTCCAATTGAATCCTATTCATTTCCAATTCATTCTGATTCAATTTCCAATGAATTTAATCGGATATTTTTATTAGAGTGTCTTTATTGAATAGGAAGAATATCGAAAAAATTTATCCAACAATATCAGGATCCTTAATATTTAACCTATTAATGGATATAATGTGGTACGCGATTTTCGCATACTCAAATATCTATAGCCCCTCAGTATATTAGTACCTTCGAGATTTTGTAAATTTTCCGAAACTTTGTAAAAGGTATTTAATCCGGAAAAAATTTCGCGCCTGGAAAGTTGAAGGAAAATGAAAAAATAAAAGGACGATGATTTTCTCTTTTACGCGGTGAAGTTGCTAGTAAGAGTACATAATTAAATAAGGTATCAAATTATTGTATTTTAATATGTTTGGAATTTGAAGTTGAATGAATTCATTGTAATATGAAAAATTCAGATGTGTTTAATAATAATACGGATATGCTTAAGTAAATAAACTAAGTAGGCTTGAATTATTAATCAATGTTTAAAACAAAATCTAATCATAACATTCGATAGACCGAATTCCCCGAATTAATAAATAAAACATCTACATGATTAAAATAAAATTGCATAATATTTTGATTAAAAAAAAAATATTATACACTTTCAACATGATAATATTACAAAACTGCGCAAGGTCTAAAAACTAATAGCAATGTTTGGGTTTAAAAGTTTATAAACATAACCACTAGAGTGTTGTGTATTGTGTTTAACTAAAGCCTCTTCGAGTGTGAGAAAACTGGAATTTTAGTGTCAGAAAACATGAAATACCAAATTCAAAACAAAAATATCCAAATACAAAACAATCAAACGTGGATTTCTATAAAATTATTACAAATATGTAAAAATAATATTATGTTAAAATTGTTGCTTAAAAGTGTAGTGTTACAGTGTGTGCTAATGTAATATAATTTAAAATCTTGGAACTATGTTTTTTAGCTTTTAATTTTTACACATTTTTTGTTTTAACTTTTGATATGTGAATAAAACCCCAGTTTTGGTAATGGATCGGAGATTACATTATTCTCCGAAAGATTTGTTACAAATTTTCGAAAGCCCAAGAAATTGTAATGAAAAATATTGCTGGGAATTGGATGCAAATCAGGTAAAGTATATATGCCAATGATTTTACAAACACATGATGTTGAATTTTAAAAACAAAAACAAAAAATTTTGAATGAAGTATTTGCACTTGCTTTTTGTTTTGGATATGAATGAAATAACTTAACCTTATTGTTTGACAACGAATTTTATCAATACAAAAATTGTATGAGTTATGATTGCTTTTCCAATATTACATGAGGATTTTGCCATTTACGTGACACCTTGATTTGAATAAATCATGGAAAAAACAAGCTAAATATTGTTATTTAAGATTTAGACATATAAGTCATCCGATTTTGACAAGAGATAAGATACAAATTTATATTATTTCTTCGTTTATACATCATTAGTAATATATATACTATATTACTAATAATATACTATATATTTTAATTTCTGTGTTTATTGCCATTTATGTTATTTTTTCGAAATTACTTGTATCTAAATTTGGTGTCATTTTGTGATAACTAGTAAAAAATGGCAGAAATTTAGTATATCTATTTTTGGGCTTTTTAGAGACCTTAAAAATTCAAAAATCCAATGTACGTGATATTTTTCAAGCTATATTTTGAAAACGATCCAAGAAGACATACATAATCCCAAATTAAAGATCGGTTTCTGTGGTATTGTATATTTAGAAGTGAAATAGGTGATATTTTGAAAATTATACTGTAATCATTTTAAGTGTATAGTAAAACTTGATGCCGAATTCCCCTAGCGAATTAAATAAAATGAAAAAGTATACATAATAAAAAAATTAAGCCTAGTTTACGATGGGTTTTTAAATATTGATGTAATATTCTATTTTTCAAAAGTGTAATAAGTATCACGCATAATACTACTCCAAATAAGCTGAATTATATATTTTTAAGGGTGTTTTGGACATACCCTAGATGCAAAAAATTGAAATTCTTTTTGAAATATTTTCCAATGAAAATTTTATAAACGATTCCCATAGGTGTCATGAGTACTAAAAAAAATTCTGTTCCGTCCAAAAGTTAAAGGGATATTTACTTAAAAAAATTGCCAAATTTCTCATAAAAAACTTCTGTAACTTTTGAAAATGCTCATTAATCACCTCAATTTTGATTCGAGTCCTGGAGGTACTTGTGGACATGATGTGTAATATTTTCAATGAAGTCTTGCTGCTTTGAAAATTTTCTTATGTTAACTTCCTGTGAAATCACAATCTGTTTTTTTTTTAATAATAGAAAATTTTCCAACATTAAGAACTTAATTAAAATGTTACAAAATATTCCTCCAAGCAACCCGAATGTTCAATACAAAAATTGAAGTAAGGTTAATGAGCATTTTCAAAAGTAATTGCAATTTTTGTTAAGAAATTTGTCAAATTTTTTAAGCAAATACGTAACTTTTGAATGAGACCGGAAATTGTGAAAAAAACAAAAGAAAAATAACAAAAAAAATCTCTAACCATATAAACGGATTTTATTTTCCTTTTTTCATTCTTCAATCGCTTATAATACGAAAATAAAGTAGTTTTCTAAAAAGTTCCAATACTTCTAAAATGTTTCTACATACCCTTTTTAGAAAAAAGTAATCACTCAAATTGCTTGCCAATTCGATGTATACAGAAATGCAATTAATTTGACCAAATATCAAAAGCATTCGATATTCAAAGAACTTGAATCAACACTTGGTATTGTTTCAAAAGAACTAATAATATTTTTCATAATTATTTTTCAGTTACTTAGAAAATTTCAAGAGAATGTAATACAATCTGTTACTGTTGATTTTGCAACATCAGCCTTGGTATTACAAGGCGCTGCAAAACATTATGCTTTACGTACAACATCACTGGATAAGGATACAGTAGCTTATAAATTACGATTATCAAGTTTGTCAAGGTATTTATAAAAAGAAAATAGGTTACGTAAATTACGTCTTTAAATTTAAGGAAATAAAGGGATTATAAAATAATCATAAAAAGGGTTCAATGAATACTAAATCAAATATAGGGTCAACAAAAATAATTTTATCACAAAAGAATGAAACAGTTATATTCAAAATAATTTAATTAAAAAAATAAACTTTACAAACGATTTACCTATCCCCACATCTAAAAATATCTGTAAATTTTATTTTACGATTTAACTATCAAATAAAAATAAATTTTCATTGTTTAAAGGGAATTGAAACATAATAAATACTAAAGCACCCTCTATTATGTAAGATCTTTCAATTTCCGCGCCCAAATAGCACAAAAATACTTATCCAAATGGTTTCACGTTTGGTATGCACAATATTGACATGGAAACAGAGGGCTTATCGAAGAGTTATTTTCGAAAAAACATTTCTAAATATAAAATCAAACTTCGATTTTTTAGAAATTTTTTTTCCGAGAAAAACTCTTTGGTACGCCTTCCGTTTTTATGTCGGTATTATGCATATCAAATTTCATAACATTTCGAGTTATTTGTTCGCATAAGTATTTTTTGAGTTATTTGTGCGCGAAAATTGAAAGAAATATAACAGGTTGTTAGAAGTACACTTCTTACATAAAGGAGTGTGCTTTTTGGAAGGAGTCTAATTCTTCTTAAGGACGCTAAAAAAATTTTCCATACAATGTTTTTGAAATTTTGAATATAGGCGATACGTAGAAAATTTTTGCAATAATTACTAAATCCATATGCTAATATTATAAATCCGAAAGTAACTGGGCCTGTCTGCCTGCTTGTTACTAAACCAATTTTTATAAATTTTGGTATAGAGATCGATTGGACTTTTTACAAGCGGTTTTTTCTATCAAGCACAAATTCTATCCTCACTTATTAATCATACGAACAAATGTTTCATACAAAAGTTGTTTGTATTAAAATAATAAACGTTTTGTGTATTTATAATTTTTCTATATCTTTTCTACATTGTTTGGAAGTTATATTTTTAAAAAGCGTGCCACGCAGTCATGGAAGCGTAAATGAAATTTTTTTATAGCTTTAAAAAGTCTTGGGTAGAAATTCAATGACCTGTCAAATCTTCAAGTCATCTACTACTTTTCGAGTATTGTGGCCACAAACATAAAAACAAATTTTTATATATAAAGATTAACAAAATTATTTTTTATTTTATAGAATTGAACAAGTTATTGAACACGATACATCAATATCTACAGATTCAGAACAAGAAAATCCAGCTCCTGTAGTCGTTTTAGGTAAGTTTTTACCTTCAATCATTTTTAACTACCTTTTGGGAAGGTTTGCGGCAATTTTCGCAAAGTCTATACTTGTTAAAAATGTACTGAGTAAATTCAACTGTCATCTGCAGTTGGAATGCACAGACTGCAAATTAATCTCAAGTCAGAGCTTCCTTTAGTAAAAAAAATCTCGAATTCTCTTAGAAATTTTCCTTAATCACATTCGTTTTATTCCTTTAAATCTACCATGGAAAATTCTGTATCACTTTTCATTTTATTTTGTTCAGTGAAATACATGAGTAAACATGTTTGAAACAAGATTATTTATTCATTAAAATCTTAAGATTATTCGAATAGCGCTTTTTCCTAATTTGCTCATGATATAAGGAAATAAAGAAAGCTTGTCATGATTTGCCCATGATAAGGGGGAATACAATTTACATTATTTATATTGTTTTAAAGGAAAAGTCCAAATCCTATAAAACTATCAGAATCTTTCTTTTTTGTATTAAAAGATTAAAAGTATAACTGAATATTATTTGAGGCTATTTATTATCTTCCTGTGTTTTGGTGGTTATTAGAACCTAAACAGCACCTTTTTCAGTAAAGAAAGTAAGTTTTTTTGTGGGATTCGTTGAAGATTATTCAACCCTTTATTTTTTTTTGCTTGAATCATGGCTATTTAAATTAGGTTAGTAATATATTTATTTTTTTGTTTTTAGAAATATCAGCAGAACCTGTGGAAGTACCTGTACCAGCTGAAGAACCAATACCAGCTGAAGAACCCATACCAGCTGAAGAACCCACAATCGATCCAAGTACGGATGGAAATGTTGTAGCCCTACCTCCCGTTATAGAAAATCCACCGCCCGTGAAGAAACCACCAAAACCTATCGACATCAAAATATATTTAGAACAATTATTTACTGAATTACAAAAAACTTTACATCATTTCGATCCAGAATCCGTTTCGAATTCAATATTTACAGTAGTCGATCGTAACTTACGTTTAAAATGTTGTGATATCCTTTTAAAATATTTAAACGAACCGATACAATTAATGGAAGTTTTTCGAAATTTTTTAAACGATGAAGATCCAGATTTGGTGTTAAAACCTATCGAGCATAAACGGTTTTTAGCTACAAAAATGATGCTATTAGTGGATGTACGTAACGATGTGTTTGTACCGAATTTATCTATACAAGATGATATGTTGGAAATTCGTGTTTGTTTAAAAGAATATATTTTGGAGGAAATTGTTCGACTAACATGTCATGAAGATTGTCTTCCCTCTGAGGATGAAAACCTTCCACAAGACGAAGCTCAAACTGTAATAAATTATACTTTAGATTCGGGTTTTGACCAAAATTCTACTGCAAATGGAGCTACATCATTGGAGGATGTAACTCTAGATTCCGAAATTCGAAATAATGTTTCAAGTACCGATGAAACGGCGATTAATAAAACGACAGATTCGCAAAATATTCCCGGTACACGGGAAACTTCTGAAATTCAAGATTTAGAAATTCCTGTTGCAACGCAAGATTCTGGATTTTTGGCTGGTACACAAGAAAGTTCAGTATTAGGAACTCAAGATTCAGAAATGTGTTCTGCTACACAAGAGGCTGGCATTTGTTCTGAAGAGATCTCCGCAATGGATCAGAGTTCGACTAGAAATGAAGAAAATAAGGCAAATGATGATACTGTGAATAAAATCTTGTCTTTGGAAGGTGTCGAAGATGAAATTCAACATTCTATTGAAGATACTGAATCTTTGCTAATTGATTGTGAAGCAATACGGGAATGTCAAGAAACATCAACATCGATGACAGTTAACAAAGTACAATTTACGAATATATTTGGATTATCAAAGAGGCTTTTGAGGAAAAAATCGTTTTTTCGACTGCCTGATGATATTTTAGAGGTAATATTTTTTTAATAAGCACTTATCGTTTAAGGTCGTTAAAAGTAATGTTTATATTATAGAGGTAATGTTTTTTTATTAAGCACTTATCGTTCTAAAGTCGTTAAGAGTTTTTGAAGGCATCAGTGAAAATAAGAAAATATTGCAAATAGTCAAATGAATCAAAGTCTACTCTGCTGAAGGAATAACTCCTCCCTCGTCTTTACCTCTTATACCTAGATCAAAATGTTCTCTAATGTTCCGTATTAAGAAGTGTCTATATCTCTGAAAATCGATAAATTTTTTAGAGGCTTGAGGCAACCCCACTCATGCCTACAAGTCCATAGTATCAATCTTCTTTACATCATAAACGAGTTGTTCGGTGTCAGGAGACTTAGGTCCCCGAAGTTACTGTAAATACTAAAATGTGTACTTATGCATTTTATGTGCTTACTTCCCTGCCTCATTCGACATTCCATTTGGGTGGTGGAATTTTCAACATTAAAAAACCAACCAATGGAATCGATAAAAAAAACAATTTAATACAAAATTGTTCTATAAAGTTTTTTTTTTTTTTTTTTTTTTTTTTTTTTTTTTTTTTTTTTTTTTTGAAAAGACAATATTTTTTTAAAGAATTATTCGTGATTAAAAATATCGATTTTTTAACAAAACAAATGTATGTTTTTGAACGATTTTCAAGGAATAACTCTCAAACCTCACATTTTATCGAAAATATTATTATAGAAGTTTATAAAAATAAAAGGAGAATATTTATTTTATATTTCTATAGATACAATATTAACCGAATTATAGCTCATTACATGTGCCGATTCTATCAAGGAAAGCATTTAATTTTGAATAACATAAAAACGAATAATAATTCTAAAACTTACCGAACCTTTGTTAGTACGTAAAAAGGTCTTTTTGAATTTTTGTTGCTGTTGTTAGCTCAAAAACTAACAGAATTATAATGAAAATAAAATTTTTACTTATACCGAAAAATTTTAATCAATGTTGTTTTATGTATGTTAAAATTTTATTTAACACTTGTTGACTAGTTTAAAATATTTTTATAAAATAAAATTAAGTGTTCATTAAAAATTATTTTTTTCTTTTCTTCATTTTGAAAGTCATTTGTAAAGATCTAAATAATTTTCTCAGATTTACTTTTCGTTTTTAGGTTTCAATGTTAAATGTGATTATTTCAATTTTTCTCGAACTAAACATAACCTTCAACGAAATGTAATTCGGTTAATATAGTATCTACAGAAATAAAAAACAAATGTCTTCTACTTGTTTTTTTAAGCTTCATTCTTTTACTTTTGTCAATAAAATGTAAGACTCGATTAATTCGAGAGAAATCGTTCAATAATGTTATGTGAATAAATAAATTAAAGTGTGTAAATTTATTTATGCACATAATATATTTAATACTATGGAATACCACAAATTAAAGCTCTATACTATGGAAAAAATTTTACTTTAAATTTGTTTCTTTATCGATTATTTTTAATGTTACAACTTTCACACCCCCAGATAAAGAGACACATCACCTTGAGGGAGCGGGGAATGAACCACATAAAAATAAATGTGTAAACATTTAAGTATTAAAATTAACAACTTAAGTAAGGGAATTTCACGTCGAGGCATTCACTGTAGTAGAATTCCTACCTTTTGACATTTTGACATTTTAAGCTATAATGGAACTGAAGTAAATTTATCAAATCAGTTAAGGATTGTAAATTTATAATACTTTCAAAATATTTGGAATGTTTTTCTTTTCAGTTTTTCAACTAGACCAGCAGGAATCGGCGCACGAGTACCGAAAACTATTCCACCTCAATTTTTTTATGCGATCCTCTTCAAATTGCCCTCCTAATGATATAAATGCATGTTGCCATGGCGCAACCCGGTGCCATATTGTTTAAACCGAAATTGTTTAAACAATTGCAAGGCATTGTTATTTTTCAACCGGACAAATTTTTTTTATATTCTTTATTGAAATACCAATAAAAAAGGTCCTATGACTTTTAACGATAAAGTTAATATTTTTAAAGATATGAATTTTTAAAGGTTCGAAAAATCTCAAATTTGGGTACTTTCAACCCATGAAAAATATATTTAAAAAAAACATAATGTCTAAGTAATATTTTTTTTTAAATTCTCTATACAATTGTTAATAATATTGTAAAAAGAGATTTTAAAAAATTGCATTGTTTATACCTTTTTTTTAATTGTTAATAAGTATGCGTCGCTTACCTTTAAGTATCGCTGTCTCTCTCTGACTCATGGTTTTTTAAGTATCGCTGTCTCTCTCTGACTCATTGGTTTATAGTTAAAAATATTTATTAATATTTAACAAATCATTTATTAGAGACCACTTTTTAGTCCTTAATAAATATTTCTTAGTACTTAAAGTGATTTGTTTGTATTTAATAAATCTGATATTCATTTATTAAATATTAATGGTGGTCTCTAATAAATGATTTATTAAATTAATAAATATTTTTAACTATAAACCAATGAGTCAGAGAGAGACAGCGATACTTAAAAAACCATGAGTCAGAGAGAGACTTAAAGGTAAGCGACGCATACTTATTAACAATTAAAAAAAGGTATAAACAATGCAATTTTTTAAAATCTCTTTTTACAATATTATTAACAATTGTATAGAGAATTAAAAAAAAAAATATTACTTAGACATTATGTTTTTTTTAAATATATTTTTCATGGGTTGAAAGTACCCAAATTTGAGATTTTTCGAACCTTTAAAAATTCATATCTTAAAAAATATTAACTTTATCGTTAAAAGTCATAGGACCTTTTTTATTGGTATTTCAATAAAGAATATAAAAAAAATTTGTCCGGTTGAAAAATAACAATGCCTTGCAATTGTTTAAACAATTTCGGTTTAAACAATATGGCACCGGGTTGCGCCATGGCAACATGCATTTATATCATTAGGAGGGCAATTTGAAGAGGATCGCATAAAATAATTGAGGTGGAATAGTTTTCGGCACTCGTGCGCCGATTCCTGCTGGTCTAAACTTAAAAAAAGTAAATAATAAGATTTTGATTAGTTTTGTAAATATTTTCGTAAATGTTAATCAGACATCCAGTGCTATTTCGTTATATGTAATTAATTATATGTTTTCTATTTTTAGTGGGCTCGTATTCATAAAAATCTGAATTTAAAGATAAAAAAATCAAATAAGGCTCCACAAAAGAAAGATTTTAAAATGAAGCCAAAAAATAAACAAGTTTTAACTAAATTTATTAATAAAAGTAAGTTTAAAATAAGTAATATAAGTCTGCTAACGTAGTATGTTATTTTTTACCAAAAATTTTAAGTATATTAGGCTGTATCTATTATCTAAGTTCGATTTTCAAAAAAAAGTATGTGTTTTTTTCACAATGTTCTCTTGTAGACAAGTTCTTATCATTAAGAAAGTTTTGCAATGACATACAAAGATAGTAATTGGTTCGTGGTAGTTTCAAACGGTCCAATTGTTATTCAGTATACTAAGTTTTTTTATTACTTCAATAGAACCATCTTCACGAACTTGGATCTGAAGTTATGTTTTAAAAATAAGCTTATTAAACAAAAATGGAAATATGAGCTTATGACGTCAACCGTTTCTATCTAGATATAAATTACATGTTAAACATCGTTTTCATGAATATATATACATATATATATATATATATATATATATATATATATAAAATCTTTCATAGCTTATAACTTGTTTGTTTGAGTAAATTTTATGTTATGCTATTGAGTCTAATTTCACATTTTGATGTGAAAAATAACAAATTCATTACCAGTCAACATCTGTATTAGCTTGTAATGAATGACTTCCTACAAATCTACAAAAACAAAAGAAATTACTAGGACGGGCTCAACGAAACCAAATTTGGCTATGACAGTATAGTGATCATTAACACATTCACGATTTCAGCCACCTGGCTTGCATTTTCGATGTATCGAAGCAAAATTATCATATCAAAACTATATGCAACAAATTTTATAGTAAGCTATTGAAATTACAATATGCGATTTTTGATTAATATATTTATTATTTGATAATCTTCTCATTGTTCTAATAGTCAAAAATAAATTTATTTGCCAAAAACCAACAGAAAAAGAGAATAAATACTTGTTTAAGGGCAAATACGCAAAAAAAATTACAAATGAATAACTTTGAATGGGAATATCCTCGTTTGTAGTAAAGATATTTAAAACAAAGTAACTTCATAAATAGTTTTTAAAACATCTTTCTATCTAAACATTTCCTAGGATGCCACAAAAAATTTACAAAAAAACAAATTTTTAGTTTGGCTTTTGAATTATTTCGAGTACTAAAAATGCTAAAACATATTTTTCAGTAAACTTATTCCTATGAAAAATTTAATTTTCTACAAAAAAGCACTTCCAGTAAAAATTGCGAATTTTTCTCTGTTTTCGAGTTATATTGAAAAAATTGAAAAGGGGGGTAATTTCGATCTACTCTCAAAAACATAACTTTATACTTTGTGTTTTTATAATATTTAAGTGCCAAACTAATTATTTAAATTATAAAATCACTTAATCGCAATTGCTCCTCAATACTCAAAAGCATTTTAAAAAGATTATAATAACTGTGATTGAATTCGCACTGTGTAAATCAGCTTTAAATTTGTTTGTACGAAACACTTCACGTCTTATGCAAGCAAGCATGCGAATAAATATGACCTTAAAAAATTTTAATAACTTTTTATAAATTTTTTTTTAGATCGACGATCAAGTATAAATAAAATTCATTTAGAAAAATTAGAAAGTCAATGTTTTGTACAATTATCACCATTACAAGCTGAAAATCAACCTCAAACATCAATTTTACCTACTGAAGATACAATTTTACCACCTGGAGATACAATTTTACCACCTGGAGATACAATTTTACCACCTGGAGATACAATTTTACCACCTGGAGATACAATTTTACCACCTGGAGATTCAATTTTACCACCTGAAGATAAACAAAACATCCTAGAAACGACCAATCCCGTTGAAGATGGTTTAATAACAGCACAAGAATTGAGTGGTACATCATTAAATGAAATATTTGAAAATAATTTATTATCATCGGCATCATGTTTTGATGATGAATCAGGCGTTGAACGACATTATGAAGATGATATTGAAACAGATAGTTATAAAACTTTAACACATTATAGTAATGTTGAATCGGGTATATTTACAGATATGACAACCAGGGATAATACACCGTCATGTAATGCTACCAGGAACAACAGTTTTTTTTCTGAATATCATGATGATATTACAAATATGACATCGACTCCCACGCAAATTAATCGTGCGTTATTTGATCGATCTGACGTTGCTACGAAACAGTTGCAAGAATTACCTGAAGGGAAAGTTTTAAATCAGATTGCTGAGAAATTGCAAGATTGCCAAGAAAAAGAGGTAAGTTATTCACAACATACAATACTCAGACATTATCTTATATGTTATCCATCTTCACAACTTGAAATTTTAGACGATTTCACATGCAGGTTATGTTTAAATGTTATTTTATTAACTAGCTTTTGGTTCATGGACCCAGCGCCTTTTTTGGGACTGTAAGCATCAATCTGTTTTTATCAAGAGAGTATCAAGCTGCTTCGTTTCGTCGAAAGGACCAAAACTGTTACAAAATTATTACACAAAACATGAAACATGCCATTTGAACGAATTCTTAAAATTGATGAACATCATGTTATGTTTCAGTTAAATTGCAGGGTAATTAAGTGAAAATAGATGTCCTCCTCCCTCAATATGCCAAAGTCACGAGGACATGATTATTTATATGTATCAAGCTTTCCACCATTGTTCAATAAATATTTGCAAAATCGAAAGATGACAATTTGTAGGAGAAATTGTTTGGTAGATTTTTCCAGTTTTACCTTCTGATACCATCAAATACACGACAATCCTGGACTCAAGCATCAGTAGGACAAGGGTTGAATATGATAAATTAGTAGTATACTATATTGTATAGTATTCTTTTATAAAAAAAACGATGTGTACTTTAAAAATTTTGAACCGTTTTTCTAGTTCTACAAAAATTAGAATAAAATTCTGCATTATAATTTAATAAATCATGTATTGTTATTTTTATATAGTTTATTTCAATACTTTTGAACAATAAATCTTGTAAAAATTATTAAATTATCAAAGAGTAATATTAAACAATTTCTCTGGACGAAATATGTTTTTTCGGTACGCATAAATTGATTTTAAGCGATAAATTGAACAATCGAAAAATATTTATTGAGATTTTTTTGAAAATAAAAAAGGACTTTCCTTTTTATAAAAGAAAATTTAATTCTGCAGTACCCTTTAATTGTATCACGATTCCACAATAATTTTGATACCATTTTACAAAATTATCCAAAATAAAAATTTGGACGTCACCTCGAAACGAAGCCACTCGCGACACAAAAGTAGCTTGATACTGTTCACTCTCAGGAAGGGACACTAGGCCAACTGATTGTCTTTGATTCATGTAGAATTTTTTAATTGATTTTAATCTAGCTTCTATATAAGCTGCAGATCTGAAATTTTATACAAAGTTCAAACGTTGTTGAATCTAATACTACGACAAAAAATAATAGAAATATTATAGCAATATTTTAAAATGTATTTATTTCTACCTACATCCATATTCTTATACACACGTCTTATGTTTTAAAAGAAAAGTAAATAAATAAAACTTTGGATAGGGAATACCTGGATTAGTTAGGGAATTTTGAATTTGCTGAAATAGTGAAAATGGCAAATTATTTAAATTTTTAAATATTCGTATGACTTATTATCTCTTGATTTCATAAACAAGGTACAGTTCAGGTCTAGAACATTCGACCAAAATTTCAACTTATCTGTTTTCATTTTTGAGTTATTATAATTACGGACAAGCGGTCATACAGACAAAAAAAATGAATTTATTAGGCAATTCTTTCAAATTTTCTGGCAATATTATTAAAGTTTTAGACTTTATTAATACTACTAGCTTGGGTGCACATAAGTATATATAAAATTGTAAAAGTTTGTTTATGGCTTTAATTAAAATTAGTGTAAAAACATTTTCTTTTCCAAAATTCTGAAAAGAGAGCTGTTTATTTTTTCGGAGATTGTATAACTTTCGTTTGGGCTCAAAAACTGCAAGTCTGTTTTATTTTTTGTTATTTAATAGGCTGATTATTCAATAACAAATACAAAAATAATTTTGCTCAACATGTGACAAACAAAGCAATTACAATAACAAAGAAACGGTTATACATCAGTTTGAAGCTTTTTGGCGCAAAAATTTTACGGGCTCCGTAAAAAAAGAGTTTTATACGTCAGATATAATAATAATTATTTCAAATTCCATAAGTTCGACTTCGAGAGAAAATTTTCAGCTTCGAATATTTTTACATACTCACATTTGAGAAATGTCCCTGAATAAAGGCCGAAATCAATTTGCGGGCGAATAATTTTTTTAAATTATTTTTTACATTTCTAAATTTTAAGTTTATTGATCAAATTTGTTATTCTAAGAAATGTTTACTTGTTGCTTGTTATTAATACATGCTAGAAATCATTTAAAAAATGAAACGAATGATAATAGTTCATAATTTTAAAAAATGCTTTGGAAAAAGTCAATTAGAGATTAGGAAAACCTAATGAAAAGTCGGGGAATTTCGTTCTTAAGATACAGTAGGTACCTTGTAAAAATTTGCTATTAAAATATTTGTAAAATTTAAAACAAAACAAGTAGAGTTTATGAAAAAGTCAGTTATCTGCCTTCCTTTAATGTTGTTCGTTTTAAATCTTACAAATGTTTTTTTAGCTACTCAAAATTTATGTTCATAAATTTTCAGAGTAATTTTTAATTAGTTCAAAATCTGTAGAGGATTTGAAATCTTTATGATTATTAAATTAGATAATTAAGATTACTACAGAATTTGATTATTAAATTATTTTGTACTTTTTAATACTTTATTAAAACGTAGAGAATTAATATTATTTTCAAGTATAACCAAAAATAGGCATAAATTTCAAATAATAAGAATTAAGGTGCAAATTCATGATGATGCTCGACGCTGGCTTAGGGTGCGAAATGAGCTCACGTGATATAATTTTCGACTGGAACACCATCGTAAATTAATAGAAAGCTAATCAATGTTTAGCTTTGTTTGACGCCGCATTAATTTAAGATGAAGTTCCAGTCCAAATTATACCACGTGACCTCATTTGACGCTCTAAGCCTGTCGGCATGAAATTGTACCTTTAATCATTTTAATGAATTTTATCGCACCCTACTGTATTTGAAGAAAATAAATAATGTGATCAAATTTCAAACTTAATTTGTTTAATAACAATGAATTGTATATGATGAAACGGCTGTTTTTAATAGTGTCCATACGCATGCGTTCTTTGCATGTATATTGTAGTATCCCAGTATTTTAATCTACCGATGAAGCATTTTTATGGTTTAATATATTATTTTGACGATCACAAAGTGACATATTTTAAAGGAGTCTATTTTGAGTAGACTTTCGAATTAACCCTCTTAAAGTTTTTTTAAAATATCTCGAAAACAAAGGAAACTACGAGTTTTTTTTATACATTTAGTACTCTTTTTTTGTAGAACTTTTACTATTTTTAGTACTTGAAATAATTCAAAATTAATAATTTTAGAAAAATCATATTATTTTCTTTTCAGTAATTCTCTCATAAATTTTTTGCGACATTCTAGGTATACGGAAATGTCTAGAAGAAAGAAAGGTCTTGTAAAAGAACGAAGAAGGAAGCTGCTTTGTTTTAAATCTTCGACCGAAATATCTTTATATAAAGTTGATAATATGTAATATTGTGCCTTGTTAAGAGTTAAACAAGTATTTATTACCTTTTAAATTTGATTTTCAGTATATAAATTTATATTTGTATAAATAAATATAAATATTTTCAGCATATAAATTTATATTTATATTAATTTATATTTAACTGCAGCAATAGTAAGATTGAAAATGATATCTGCAATTCGTTGCTTGCGTCTGTCTAGTAGTTATTTGCCATTTAAGTGATAAAATAAGCCTTTCATCAACAAAATAAACTTCTTAAACAAACCTTAGCTATACTTTCAAGTCGTAATTTTTCATATTATTTACAAACATCAAGTTTAAAAAATGAATCTTATAAAATTAATGGCTAAATTTTTAAAGATGGAATAGTAATCGATATATAATACACTTGAAAATCTGCATTTGGTAATGTTTATAAACATATTATCTTTAACTCTCATACGTAATAAAAATATGGTGCTGAAACTCGATCGAAAAACTTCTAATAAGAATTTTTTCTTAATATGGTGTATCTTAGTTTCCACTCTAGACAGATTCTTTTTGCTATCCTAACATCTATAGTTATTTTTAAACCACTAAATGGGTAAAAATTTAACAAGGCCTCTTCCAAGGTTCCTAACATTTATATTTTGAAATTACAATATGCGCCTCTAAATATATGATTTTTGATTTCATATTTTCACACGCCCTTTTTCTAAGATTTTCAGTTTTGTTTTTAAATCATTTCCAGCAGTAAAAATGGTTTGAACAAATTTCAAAAGCGTGTACCTATGTAAAATTTAATTTTCTGCAAAAATGTATAATTGTAAAAATATCGAAATTTTCTTTCTTTTTCAGTTATTTTGAAAAACGTAAATTTAGATCATTTGATCGTCTTTCAAAACGAACTCCTAAAATAATTGCAACTAACATATTAAACCATAAAAAATCAATTGTTCCTTACTCAAAGTCATTTTTAATAAGTTATTTTTAAAATTATTTCATTAGTTACACAATATATTTTTACCTTTCATAGAAACAAGTTTTCTATGGTTTTCTATGCATATTTTTTAGAGGCCTGTGTTAATTTCCTGGTGATTATGTAATTTTTTCACTTCCCTTCAATTGTTACAATTTATAACATTCTTAAAAACAGTATATAAATTTGATTAAATTTCTTCCAGAAACAAAAATTAGAAATGTGTCAACGTGTCGATAAATGGCATCAAAGTATATTAAAACGCTTAGTACATGCAAAACGCCGTGAAAATTGGGATGTAATTG
The DNA here is from genome assembly GCA_020423425.1 of Chrysopa pallens. Lineage (NCBI taxonomy): Eukaryota > Metazoa > Arthropoda > Insecta > Neuroptera > Chrysopidae > Chrysopa > Chrysopa pallens. Next base: position 39,584,037 of record CM035595.1, on the reverse strand, counting down.
TTTACGAAGACAAAATATTGAAAAAAATACCTGAAGAACCTGATACGATTCATTTTGCATTGGTTGTTTCTCGAAAAACACATGAAGAAATTTGTCGCGACTTTTTAGCTACACTAATTTTGGTAAGTAAACATTTTTATTTCCTTTTTATAAGTAAGGAAGAGAGTAGTTCAGTCTCTCTGTGTATTCATCAACTGGATAAAAACTAGAACGTTTGTCAAATACGAATTTTGTCCATTCATTAGTTCGTCCGTCCGCCTGTTCGTAATGATGATAACTAAATGACGAAAAGAGTTAGCGAGCTAAATTTCCAAAAAATCCTTTTTTGATAAAATAACATTACATTAAGTCATTGCAATGACTTAAAATTCAGTTTATTTTAAAGATTTTAAAAAATGCTTATAAATTCCACGGTATGTATATTTTTTCAAAAACGTAAAATTTGTATAGTTATTGACGTTTAATACTCAAAATTTAGCCAGCGAAAAGACAGGTATTTTCAACCACCTATAATAGACTAAAACTTAAAATGAATAAAATAGAGACCAATCTTTATCAATTTTTCGAATTATTCGAGAAAAACTGATTTTTTTTTTTGAAAACTGGTTTTAGACGTATAACGGGCAATTTTAGTAACAAAATTAATACCTGAGAATTTTTTAGCTATTTATATAACTATTAACATTTATAAAATATAGTAAATTTACTTTGTCCATGTAGAGGTTTGCTAGTTAATCAGCTGAATTTCAGTTTGGATTGTGTCGTGAAACAGTTTTTTAAACAAAAGTTGTTTGTTTTTAAGAAACAAATACTTTTTGTATTTGATCTTTTTCGCTATGGTTTATGGCTTCTAACTTGGCCAATGAATCCATTAAACACCATACGTCGATCATTTACGATCTTAATCTAACTTTTTAGAATTTAAATTCTTCATTAAAATTTCAACTCTTTATTTCTTTTCGTTTTAGAATTGATGATGAACAGAAGGAATTGAAATTAATTAGGTGATTCTATGAGGACCTATTCTATTCTATTGAAAGCACTACAATATTTTCTAGCGTTACAAACTTAGGCTGAATTTTATATACCCTCATATATTCTGTATATGTCGGATATAAAAATTAAATGATTTTAAGAGAATTCTTAATAAAACTTTTGATAAAACATACAGTGCTGAACAAGAATTATTAATTTAAGCTCAATTTCTCTTATAGGCAAATGAAGGAAATATTATAATTTCTAAAACAAATGAAGATCCATGGAGTGTCAATAATTTTACACTTTCAAAATCAAGAAAAATTGAACGAAATCATGAAATAATGAATTATCGAATGCAAAAAATAACCAGGTAGGTTATTTCTAAAAACAACAATGTATTAGTCTCAGAATATAAGAAATTCAAAATAATTTTTTGTTAAAAATTAGAACTGTATTTGTGACCGGCGCTGGCAACGAATATTTTTAAGTAATAATGCTGCCGACGAAAAATTGCCGGTTATTTTAATAGACCTGCGCCGGTTATTTTAATAGTAACCGGCAGGTGGTAGTTATCTGTGATAGAGTTAATTTTGACATTTTTTAAATTGGTTGTGATTTTTAATCTATACTCATTTGATTTTTCTAGAGTATTATCAACGATAACTACTTATAAAACAATTATTCTTAGTAGAAAAAAATGTGATTTATAAGAAAAATAGTTTCAATGAATATTCGCGCTTCTAATTACTTCGGAATTACGTTTAATGAGCGTTTATATAGAATAATGAAAAACGTCATTTAAATTAGGTTATATTGCAGCTACAGTTAGATTTTGGTTTATATTAAAAGGAAACGAAGTAAAACACTCTGTGAGCTATTTAAGATTAGCGTGAAAGATTAGACGACGATGTATTTAAGAAAAAATAAAAATGGTTGAACTAAGTGTGTCGGTCCTTTAATTGCAAGAGACCCTAACTCTTGACAGATTGACAGAGGATATGTCATGTTTTTTTTTTCTTTCTCCGTAGGCGTGGTGTAATGCTAGGTTCAAACGAATTGCATACTAAACGCCAATACATACAGTTTTTCTATTATGGTGCAATAGAACTAGAAGTCCTACCGGATCTCAAAATAGTTTTTTCTATTGCGTAAATATTATTAATTAGCTAAGTAAATCAAAAATACAAAGGATCTAATACTCGCCACTGGAGGCGTAAATTTGATCAATGTTTCTTAATTAAATCATTCAATATTTAAAAATTGTAGAAATTCGCCTCTATACTCAGTAAAAAAAAAATTGGCAAGTCTATAGTCGTGGTAATTTTAGCAGTGTGTAAGACACCGTTGCTTCAAATACTCTTGAACAACTGATAAAACGTGTCGAATGCGTTTTAACTTTTTTAGGTAATATATTCGATAAAAGACAGTTTTGAAAATACACCCATGCAAATTTTAATATGAAGAATACAATTTTGACTATACCCTTGGCATTACTTTTTTTAAATAAAATTTTTATACTATTTTTAGTGTTCAGGATCCATCAACATCATTTGATTCTAAAGAAATTTCACTCCCGCTGTCGGAAAAATCAAATCTTAACCAAATATCATTTTTACATCGATTATACGGTATAGAACAATCCGACGATGAAGATAAGAGTCAAACTGGAACAAAATTGGACGACCAAACCTTACTACAGAATGTCAATAATCTCTTAAATTACTACGATTCAGATCAAGAAGAATTTCAACCTGAAGCCAGATTGAACATCGAATACGAACGCCCTGTACCTCAAACCATCCGTCGACGTGGTCGTAAACCAAATGTACACCCGAAAAAATCAGATAAAAATATTTATATGTTTAATAATAAAGAATATGATTCGTCGGATCTTGATAACTACGTTGCTCGAATAGCTCAAAATGTAGATGCTTTCGAAGAACGTAGTAAAAGCCAAGAAGTGATTGTGAATAGTGATTTACCAGTTGTTTTAAGAGCACCTGGCTCAAATAGGACTTTAAGAAATGATATCCCAACTTCTCCAAAGACTAAGTTATCGATATCGAAACGTAACGAATTAAATGCATCTCGACGAAGAGTTTATAGTAGTAGTGAGGATGATGATAATTTACCGTTATTAGAACTTTATACACCTCGTAGACCACCGGCAAAACGAAAAGCAGTAGAGAAAAACATGACGAGTTCGAATTCAATGCGATTTAAAATTTTGCGTCAGGAAATTCGAGGAGTAGAGAATAACAATCAAAGAACATCTTCGAATTTGAAACGTAAATCACCTGAAAAAAATACAACAGACTCGTATTTAAAACGATTTAAAATTTTCGATGATGATGAACCAGCAGAAATCGTTAAAGGTGGTCTTAGAAAATTGAATGATTATGAGAGAGCAGGTCTTCCTGGAACAGAAAATAGTACAACTTCTAGAATATCAGATAATTATGCAATACCAGGACCCAGTGGGTTACAAAGAAACAGGACTTGTAAATTTATGTCGGATAACTATGACTATTCATCGTCTGATTCTGAGTGTAATATACCACATCAATCTCGATCATCATTAACCGTTTTCTCAACCAGTACACCGTTAGATAGAAAATCGAATCAGCATTTATCACTAAGTACTTATGGAAATAGTTATAATTTATCACGAATTTCAGTGGATAATGGATTCTATGATAGTGATTCATAATGTGTGTATTTTTAATGTGAACTAGATTTTAATTCCTCCCTCCCCTAACATGGAGCACAATTAAAAGGGTGTTTTACTGCGAATAGACGAAATTTGAAAAAACGATAATATATAACTGCTTAAGCCCAATTGAAAATTATTATTTTATGCTCTTTTACTTATTAATCCGCAGATTTAATCAATTTTAGCATATTTAACTCCTTAATCTGTGAAATGTCTAGTCGATTTTTATTTTTTTTATGTGTTGGATAGAGACAGAAAAATACTAATAGGCAGCATTTATAGTCAATGTTTAAAACTTGTAACAAACGTTTAAAACTTGTAATTATGATAAAAAATTACAAAAAAAAAAAAAAAAAATCATCAAAATTAAAATGCATGTCATTAATTAGTAAACTACATATTTTTCTATATTCAAAATTTAACAAGAAAACATCTATATAGTCCAATGTACAAATTTTTGGGAATCTGAAATCTGTGAAATAAGATCGATTTATAATACATTAAATTTGAACAGTTCCTAAATCCTAGGAAATGACCCATGAACCAAAAGTTTAATAATGCTGAAGTGTGCTTTTACATAAGAGACAGATTTTTCTGGGGATTGAAAATAGCAATACTAAAAATAAACATAGGAATCGATAAAAAACAAAAACTATACACAAAATGCTCGATAAAGGTTTTTTGAAAAGTTAATACTTTTTGATGTATTCGTGATTAAAAATGTCAATTTTAAATTTAAATAACTTAATTCAAAACCCTATATTTTATCGAAAAAAGTGTAAGTAACAAAAAAAAAAAAAAAAAAAAAAAAATAATAATAATAATAAAAATAGAATGTAGAGTAACAAGTAGAATGAATGAATTGTTTTCATTTCTTTAGATACAATATGAACCCAATAACAGATTGTCGAAAGTGAATATTTGTTCCACGAAAATTGAGAATAGTTAATTTAATATTGAATGTCATAAATACAAAAAATAATTCTGATAAAAGTCACTGGAGTTTTTTTAAAGTACATTAAAAATGAATTTTTTAATAAAACTATACTGAACATTTTTTCTTTCAAATTTGATTCCTGTGGTTATTGTCCATGTTACAATTTTCAGTCTCCAGAATGGTTAGCATTTTCCTCTAAACTTAAAGCACACTTCGGCATTTTATAACTTTTAATTCTTGGGTCCATTCATAGCTTCTATTCATCACATTGGAAAAGTATATAGGAAACATATAATATGTTATATGTTTAAAAAGTATGTAACTGTGACAAACTATGTACATCTTAGCCTTCTGCTATAGCTAATAAATTCAAAGGTGAATCATCTTGTCATTAATAATAATCTTTGTAAATGTTACACTCGAATTCTAAAGCTCAATAAATCGATAAGTTTTATTAAAATTTTGTTTTGTTTGTTCATTTCAAAATTTTAACTAAGGGCTAATTACTTTACCAACAAGATATGTGCTATAAACATACATAAACTCATTCTTCATATAATAGAGTTATTACCTCGTCGTTTCTCTGAATACACTTAGCACAAATGATATAAAAGAGTACAAAATAAAAATTTATATTAATTTTCTATTTAATTTCGAATTTCCTTTTAATAATTAAAAGTAGAAAACCCTCTTAAAAGTTAAAAAAAAAACTATTTTAAAATTAAGTCACTGTGCAATCATTTTCTTTAAATTTAATTTTGAATAATATTTTAAGATAATTTAGTGTGAGTGATAATTTTTGTTTATAAAAATTATTTAAAAGTGAACTTCGTTTGTGTGTAAACATTCTAAATATAAATCTGTACAAAATAATGTACAAATATGTAAATAAATAAGCTTTATTTTATAAGATTCAAATCCATATTTTATTGTTTTTATAGCTAAGTTTTTAAATTTTTAAGATTTAAATCGTTTATTCTTATTTCGGGGATATTCCGATCAATATGATTATTTTTTACTTGAAAAAATATATTTTTTTGTGAAAGTAAAATTTATCTCTCTTTTTGGTGTTAAATAATGGACGGATGGGATCTTAAAATTTATTGAATGGGTCTTATAATTGATATTAAGATTTTAGAAAGAAATTTCACTTGCATTTTTTCTTTGAATTGTTTTAACTCGGATTAATATTGTAGTTAGAAAGCATGTATACATTATTGACGAAGGGTTCCAAATTTAAAAAAATGTGGGTTGTGTAGTTGTTAAAAGAGCTAAGAAGGGGCATTTTTAATAAAAATGGCGAAAAAAGTTTAATGTTAAATTTTTGTCAATGCTGTTGGTAAAACTAATAATGAGATTTATAATTAAATAAACTAGAATGTATTAGAAGTTATTTTATGTATCATTTAAGTTTTAATTTTATAAGAGCTTGCTTATAAGCACTTAGAATCAAAATGGCGACAACTAAAATAAAATAAACAATTATTTTTCGCAACCGGAAGGTAACTGAACTAAAAATAAATAAACATAAATATTTCTATATAAAATAATAAAACCATGCATAATGAACAAATTTCATTATGTATGGTATGTCCTGAACTAGGTGGTATTTTCTGACAGTCTCCTTGCTAATTTTCAACAAAAATTCACTATTTTATTGTTTAGAAAAAGTCGAAGTTAAAAAGAAAATTGTAATCCTTCCGTCAAGTACAAGTTTTTTTGCTTACCAAAACTAAAGCTGTAGAAATTTGAAATTTTTTACTTAGTAGTTTCGTGAAAAATACGTTTAAAGTTTTATTCAAGCCGCTATATTACCCAGCTTTTTTAGTATTACAAACTGAAATAGTCCTTCAAAAAATGTGGGCATCTCGAAAAGTATTTATCGGATTGGATTAAAATTTTCAGAATATTTAAAGAAAATGCAAAAAAAATCAATTTGTGTTTGTTAAAAAGTTTGACTACACAACACCTAGCCTATTATAGTCCTGGCGCCCATAAGCAAATCACGTCATTGATAAATATAATTCTAATTTCTATATGGCTTTACGAAAATTCTGAAAAATAGGCGGTTTACTTTTTTTGGCGCCCGTTAAATTTTTGGTTGTCCCCACAAGCTTTAGCTTAACGGCCATTATTTTTTGTTTTGTTATTGTTTTAAGAACATTAAAAAATAAATATAAGATGTCGGACAACGCACATCTGGTTATATCACTTGACGGACAAATTGGATTTTATATTTGTTTTTGAAAAATCTTCTACTATAATTTTAAAAATACAATTATGCATTTGAAGCTTGTGGGGACAATCGAAAATTTTACGGGCTCCGAAAAACAAAACGGGCCACATTTTACAAATTATTAGAAGTATATGTATAAATTATATATGCTTATGGGTACCGAGCTTTTTAAGAAAAATAATGAAGGGAAAATCTGATAAATTTTACGGAAAAAGTTAAAAGTTTTGGGGCTTAAAAGTAGATTTACGATTTAAATAATAACCATTTAGAAAAACTTCCGGAACTATATTGTTGATTTTTTTTTGGGTATATAAAAACTATTTTGCTTTTAGCTGTTTTTAATGTCTAAGTGAATCCCGTATGATTTTGTATATGTAGAAAAAAAAATTTTATTCTTGTGATTTAAAAGATTAAAGGTATAAGTTTAGTTTGATTCTTCCGAGCTATTAGTTTAATTTAATTCGAGTTAATACTTACCTACTTATAACCGATAAATTTAATGTGTGATATTAATGTGATTAAAAAAAATTATAATGTAATTTATAAGATTTATGGATAGGTGCTAATATTATATTGTACTTCGTTAATCAATGATAAATTTTATACGCTATTCAGTTTCAAGTTATTGTTTTGTTTCGAGATTTTTCAAGATCATAAAGAAGATTCAATAGCTTAATAAAAAGCGTTTACGTTTAAGAAAAATCAACCAGTATTTTGAAATGGAAGATACGATTCAAACAATTTATATGGTTTTTACCCACTTTTAGATGGGTAAAAAGTTTATTTGGGTAAAAAACAATTTATATGGGTAAAGTTTTACATAGTAGGATAATCGTACTCAAGTGCATTGCAATTATTTTTGGCATATATGAGCATAAATGACAAAATTGGATGCAATGCGCTTTCGCACGACTGTCCGACTATGTCGAATGACCATAAGGGGTATAGTTAAAAGCGAAAAAAATGACTAGTTTTCTAAACTAAATTATCTAATCTAAATTTACAAGCCCGGAAAGTTTTTCTCTGTGAAAATAGGCTACTTGCCACCATAAAAAATAATTTTCAACAACTGTATACATATGCGTGTTTATAAAATAAAACATCAACAAGAATGAATAGATAAAAAGGATTCAAATAAAAATTATAGAACATAAAAAAAGTTATTTGTTTTTTTGGCTATTATTAAAAATGGCGGAGCTTGAACATTTAGAAGTTTTCACATACACACACATAGAATTTACTTGTATATAATGTAAATGTGAATTCTATGTATTGTATGTATGAAAACTTCTTGACGCTCTGGCTCCGTTATTATTAATAATATTAAAAAAGAAACTTTTTAATGTAAAATTTTATGCCATACAATTTTTCTTAAAGTTTTTTTTTTCTAACTCATATGACCCAACTAAACTCTCACTCCTATCAAGTTTATAAAAGCTGATAACGTAACGATCACGGCTGATTCCTGTCAGAATATGGTTTTCGTACTTTTCATACTAAATTCATCACTGAAAAATGTACAACCTTACAAAAAGTCGTTTACTTAAAGCTATTTAATAATGTATTACCATTTAAACATATTAATATAATAAAAAAGTTTAGATAACTAGCCTATTCTCGTAAGTCAGACCTTTTCTTTCATCAAATACTGAATATTTTTCATTTGCGTGGGCAGGAATAAATTAAGGGATATCAACCACTTTGAAGATTATCCGCGTATTGTGAAAGCAAATGTTTCCTTTAAGAGAGTTTTTAACAGGAAAAGTTAGGGAATGCATAAATTACCTCATATGTTGATAGATTGATTCTATGACAAAATACTTGATATTCGGTGTTAAATTGTTACAAAATCGGTGGAGTAAATAAAAAAGAGCGTATAAAACTTATCAGTGGTTTTGCACCTTAAAAAATAAATTTAATATAAAAATTAATAAATATATTTATTATCAATATATTTTTGTAATAATTAAATAATTATGAAGTTTTTAAAAATTACAAAATTTCTTGATTTTTAATTTTTAAAGTTTTGAACAAAGGAATCTACATTAATATATAAATATTTTTAACAGCCGTTTAATTTAGTTCAAATTTTAAAAATCACACACTAAATTGAATTCTGTTTCTTTTCATTCACGAAAAACACTGTTCTTAAAGCAATTGTTTTGAAAAGTGATTAAAACCTACTTGTATTTTTTTTTACAAAGATTCTCTCACAATTTATTTGGATAAGATGGTCACAAATCTGAAACAAAGAAAAACCTGGAAATATCAGGGATTTTTAATATAAGTCAAGGTCTCTATTACAAAGTATTGTACAAATTTATACATTTTTTTGTTAATTCTAAAATATCTTAAATTTTCATAATTTTTAAATCATGGAAAAATAAAGGTCTCTATTACAAAGTATTGTACAAATTTATACATTTTTTTGTTAATTCTAAAATATCTTAAATTTTCATAATTTTTAAATCATGGAAAAATATGATAAATCCAGTAAATATGATAAATGAATTATCTGAGAAATTTAAAATCGTTTTTCTGTGGCCATCCTATTGGAGGATATTTCAAAAAAGCTTCTTAGCCAAACGAAAGTGTTTGAAGGTACTGGCGTAAACAATTACTTTTTAAAAAGGGTTCAAACCAAATCCTGTTTTACTTTTCTTTACAAGATATGTTTTTATTAATTCTATGAATAGGAAATATTAGCATCAGATTCATACACAGGGTAGCTATTGCGTTTTGTTTATATTATGTTTATTAATGCTCTGAGAAGTGTTTATTAGAATGTTTCAAAAAGTATACCATACAGGAGTATATCTAGAATAGTCTGTAAGTTCTTTTTTGGATTTTAGCATAGATTTGTTAAGATTTAATAAAACCGAAAATGAGACATTTGTAATAAATTTATCATGTTTTGATGTATTTTATTATATATATCAAGAGGATTCGATAGAGCAAAAAATTTACCATCTTTGTATTATATTATAATTATATTTTCATTTTATAATTTTAAATTCAAATTAATTTGTAATGTCAAGAAAAATTAACGAAAATAACTTAGATTAATCGTAAATACACTCGTAATTCGAATTCCTTATCAAAGAGTTTTTCTCAAAAACATATTTTTAAAATAGAACTCAAACATTTTTTTTAAAGAAATTTTTTTTTTAATTTCTGGCTTCAGCTACTTTCAGTTATACAGCCATTTACTAAAGAGGATCATTATTTTTTTATACAACAACAGGGCACATTTCTGCTATGTGGTCACCCATCCAAATACAGATTGTGACTGCTGTTGCTTAACTTCATTGATTGGTCTATGCATGTCATTACGTTAAGTCAGTCCGGGGTCTAGTCAAATAGTTATTTGTCCAATTATATGTTTATTATAGATGTTTCATTTTTTGTTCTAATTCCCCTTAATAGACCTACCAGTAAAATGATTAATTATTCATTATTCATTAATTCTACATTTTAAAACTGCAAATATTATGAAATAATAATTTTTTTTTTTTTTAGCTTACCAATTTTGGTTTATACGAAATAAATTTTTATTAAATGTGTACTAGCACTGATAGCGACTTTCAACAAAACGGTTCCATTTTTTATTGAAATTCTTTCAATTCGTTAAAAATAAATTCTACAAATTTGAATGCGATTATCGGGTATGATATGTTGGGAATATTTTTTTTGTCTATGATAGTTAATTATTTATAAACAAAATAATACATTTTTTATTACAAAAAGTGTTGACTGTTTATTTTTAATACGGTTTATTTGAACGTGCAAGTTAAAAAATCATTTAGGTTTCATGATTTGAATTTAAAAGCCATAGGGAATTTAAACGATGGTGTTTGTACATTGGCGTTGGTAGGGTGAATTTGAAAGGAAGCAAAGATAAAATTTGCAGTAGTATTATTATAGAACCGAGTAATCTCTGTTCTTTGGTAGTTTACATAATTTATTGATACGGAGTTGAAAAAAATTACAAACAAATCACAAATCACTTGAGTGGTTAATCGAAAAAAGATTCATACATAACTTTTAGATGATACAAAGGCCTACAAAATAATATACGCAAAATAAAAGTCGGTTCGTAAGTTTTCTCCTAAATACTAAAAAACATTTCAAATATGGCGATTATTTAAATTGTAATGACTTTAGCAATCATTGATTGAAAGGTTTAATAATTTCAAAAAAGATATTACTAAATAAGATTAATAACTGGCCAAAACTTGGATTCTAAGAAATAAATAATTTCTGAAAATTCGAGTTTTTATTTTAAAATGCACTTTCCATAAACCTGTGATCCCCAGTTATAGGTGGCCCGAGTAAAATCAAATATTCTAATTTAATTGCTTAACACGTACATTTAAAATTGCTGTTAATTGATAATTTAAAACACTTGTACCCATCGACTTGTGGTGCAATTTAGTGAATATTTTTTAAGCTTTCCAAGGAAAAAGGTTAATTCATCTTTTGACTTGAGTAAAAACTAGTTTTTTTTAAATTATAATAGTAAATGACTGTCAAAACATAGTTTGGAGAAAACGTGTTTAAAGATTTAGGCAAGATGCGATAGTAATTTTAGTCAAGATATGTTACAGATAGTCCAGTAAATGTGGGGTATCTCGAAAACTATTTGTTGCACTAACTTGAAATTTTCAGGAAATATTTTCAAAATATCATACTTCACGAATAGATTTATTTGAAAATTGTGATTACACTTAACCCCTTAAGTATATACGAGCGTATATATGTAATCAATATCAACAAATTACATTATAGGCAACATACATTACATAATTTTTCGTACCGGAGGTGCTTTATTAAAATCTTAAATTATTATATTATATCTTATATATATAATTTTAAATGGAAATTATTTAATCTACTTAGCGCTTGGACGCAAGACCAGGTATTTAAAAAATTTCTACATTTGAAGTTAATTTCTTTTAACAATTTAATTAAATAATTTAAACTACATACAAATAAAAATCAATTCTTTGGTTAAAGACGCTATCAGTGCTTAAACATAATTAAAGAAATAAAAACTGCCATATTTTAAAAAATACAAAGTAGCGAAAAAATAGTAATTATTTACTTATCTCGGTTGTAAAATAACATAATTGACCTGACCACGTTAAGAAATGTTATTTATATGCCACTCAGAGACTATTATATTATAAATTTTATTAAAAATAAATTTTAGTTTGTAACAATGAAAAGATGTTGTAGCAAAGAAAAACATTTGGATCATTTTGCGAAACATTCACATAAATGATACAGGCAAAACATAAATAAAAGTTTTTTTTTAAAATTGAATATTTATTCTTGGTTGAAATTATTTGGCAAGATATATGGTTAGAATATTTCAGCGCCATAACATATATTTTAGTACGGCGAAATAATTTTACATTTTAACCCAATTAAAACTTATAAATACTTTTGCTTTGACACTAGTAGGGTCTTCAAAAGAGTCATAAAATCGTATCCGTAACACAACATATCCGGAATCAAAGGTCATAAAAATCAATTTTAATTTAATAAATATTTTATAAAATTAAAATTTTAATAACAAAAATTTAATCATTGTAAAACATGCTATTGATTGGAGTTATTAGTTTACATGATTAACGTTACTAGTTTTTATCAAAACAAAGGTATTTACAAGATAATCTTGCATTCCTAGGTGAAATACTTATTTAACTGTATTCCAATACCGTTTTATTATAAAACACTTTAGTCCCCAGAAGACATAGGTATAGAAACGCAAAACCTTCAAATTTTGTAGATGATATTGTAGTTTTTTGCTTATATTCTTCAAATTTTACAAACCAAGTAAATGTTCAAAAATATGTTTAAAAAAAATTAGTAGCGGATGCTCCCTGAGATGGTTTTTTAAATTGTAATTAAAAATTCTCTGTTCAATATTTTTAAATAATTGATGTTTTAGGCGAACTATTATTCGTTCCGCTTACGTGACTATGTATGTTTGTAACTTTCAAACGTATTGTTCGATTTTAATGAAATTTGGTTGAAACGTTTAACACATTCATCTAAAGGTTTTTAATTATGATTAGTGTAACAACTTTTTCGCCTTCGAAAATTCTGAATAGTGAGCCGTTTTTTATGGACTCTGCACATTTTTTGTTTGTCGCCACATGCTTCAAATTGACCGATATCCATTTTCTTGTTATTGCAATGGGAGGATCATTCAATAACAAATATAAAAATTATATTGGTCCGGGATGTGTTAAAACCAGATTAAAGTTTTCAGGCAAAGGACATTTCGTTTTGTCATATATTGGACAAAATGGTGTTTGCATTTGTTATTGATTGATCTAACTGTAGAAATAACAAACATACAAATATCTGTTAATTAACCTTTTTTCTCGGAATTAAAAAAAAATCGCTAGGTGATACCACAGTCGATGAGTATACAGTTTTAATTTACCAATTAACAGCAATTTTAAAGGTTTGTATTAAGCAATTTAAATATTTGATTTTACTGTTAAGTTCATGTCAAAATAGAAATCTTCAAGATATTTCAAAATAAAAATCGGAAAATCTCGAACTGTGGAATTCAGGATTATAGAAACTGTCTGTTTAAACAAACAACTGAATTGTACAGCTATTATTTATTTCTCAGAATCCATGTTGGCCGCTAATTGAGTTTATTTAGTAGTTATTTAGAAAGTTTTAATAACTTCAGAAAAGATGCTGCTTAATAAGCTGAATAGCTGTCCAAAATCTAGATTTTGAGAAATAAATAGTTTCTGAGAAATGCGATTGTTTATTTAAAAAGACACTTTCCACAAACCAGAATTCCCCAATTCGAGGTGGTCCGATTTTGTTTTGAAGTATGTATTCTACTCTTGGAAAATTATATTTTGACATGAACTTAATAGTAAGATCAAATATAATATTTTATATAATACGTACTTTAAAATTGTTGTTAATAGGCAATTTAGAACACTTACTGTGATGACGTTTAGTTAATTTAAAAATAATATTACGCACTGGAAAAAGGCTAATTTCAAGCTTGTGAGGACAATCGAAAATTTTATGGGCACCGAAAAAGAAAACAGACCATTAAGCCATGTATATACAAATTTTTAGATGACTATAAACGACATGATATGCTTATGGACACCGATCTTATTAATAATAAATTTCCAACATTATTGTTTTTCTCGGATACAGTATGTTGAAGTTTGTAATATAAATATTTAATATTAAACAAGTGTGGTTTATGTTTTCGTAACAGAGATATTGGTATATAAAGGATAATATAACTTTGTAATACTTAGATACATTGGTATTCCCATAAATTGAAGAGCTTGGCATAGAAGTTGCCATATTTATCCAATTTTGATATTCGATAAATAGATCGATAATTGTTTCAATTTTTGTATATAGTTTCTAGATCGAACCAAATTTTTAACAACTTCATTATCAGACATTGAACAAGTCTCCATTTAGCTGAAATTGCTTTCCAAAAATGAATATTAGAAATTTCAATGATAGGTAAAATTAACAATTATTTAAAAATATTAAACAGTTGTAATTTTAACATCTATAAAAAATAAAAAAATCAGATAATAATCCAGAAAATAGATTTATAATCCACTGGATAAATATTGTGGCCTTATAAAAAATCAAAATTAATGATATGTATTATATTTGTAAAATTGTAAAAATAAAAAACTAAAATGGTGCACATTTGAATTTTATAATGTGCAATCAATTAAACTCTATATTAGTTGTAAAATAAGATTTCTGTAATTTTTTGTTTAAATAAAGATTTAACATTTTTAAATAAATTTTTATTTTCGATATTTCACTAGCCTATGCTTCGTATAGGGGTCACGTGGGGTTACCATAGATTTAAATAAAACAGCCAAAAATTTTGAAAACAATTTAATTCACTAAGTTCTCTGTATTAATGAACGCGATGACTCCAAACATTTTTTAGATAGTATTGGGCATTCATGCTAACTAACTTAATTAAGCAATATTTAGAATTACACAATGATGTGTATTTAAATAAATACAACGTTAATAATTTGTTCATAATTATTTATTGAATTATAAAATATATTCTTGTGTTATAAATCATTATTCCATTTTGTCAATCCATTACTTATCGATAATATCCTAATAATAATAATCTCTATAGTCTTTTCCTATATTCACTACTGATCTAAATTCACTACACTGAACTAAAACTATATTAATTGTATTTGTACACTGAACTGTACATAACAGTCTCCGCCACTTATTTATAAGTTCATTCTATTAATTGGCTTCTTTGTTCTTGTAGATCGACGTACAGGTTGATTACCCGGTTCAGTTGCTGGATTTTCCACTGTTTCTGGAGTTGCTTGTGTATCGATAGAAGTTGGTTGCGAATCCATACTAGTTGTTTGAAAATTTGAATTTTGCGTATTGTTTTGATTTGGCAATAAGAACGTAACCGTTCGCTTAAGTTTAGTTTCTGTTGAAGGTGTATTATTTTGTCGCTTATCTTGATTATATCGAAATTCTGGTTCAGGTATTACTTCTGTACTTCTAAGTTGATCATAGTGTCGTTTAATTTCGTATCCATTGTCTAGTCGTACAATATAATGCAGACGACCTAGCCTTTGTATAATTTTACCGAATTTCCAATTTACATTTCCTTGATAGTTGCGTGATTGTACGCGTTCACCCAGGCGAAAAAATTTATTGAAATTCGATGCTGTAGATGGTAAATCTGGTGTTGGTTTAATTAAATCTAGTCTGGTTCTCAATGCTCGACCTAGATGTAATTCTGCAGGAGTTTTTTTACATTCTAACGGTGTATTACGATACTTGAATAAGAATCGTTGTAATTTTTCTATAATTGTTCCAGGTTCGTCCATCATACTTTTAATTTTGTTTTTGAATGTTTGTACATTTCTTTCAGCTAGTCCATTTGTTTCCGGATGGTTTGGTGCTGAATGTAGGAGTGTTATTCCGTTTCGGTTACAAAAAGATTTAAATTCTTCCGATTTGAAGTAAGTTGCATTGTCGGTGACCATGGCAAATGGTAGACCTTGACGACAAAATATTTCTGATAAAGCAGAGATTGTTGATTTGGATGTAGGTGCGTTTACTTGTATTGCGATTTCCACCCATTTTGTTTTTGCATCTACCACTATTAAGAAGTGGTGGTTTTGAAAAGGTCCCGCATAATCCACATGAATTCGTTGCCAAGGATATTTTGGTGTTTCCCAGTGATGTAATGGAGCTTTGTTTGGAGTTTTCTTCACTAATGCACAAGCGTTGCATGATTTGACTTGTGATTCGATGTCGCGATCAATGTTTGGCCAATAACAGCTTGATCGTGCGATAGCCTTCATTTTAACTATCCCTACATGTGTAGAGTGTAATTCTTTTAATATAGCTGGACGTAATTTAGAAGGTATGAAAACTCGTTGTCCTCTCATAATAATTCCTTTGTGTAAATTTAATTCCGGATCACGTATTTTTCCATTTAGTAAACGTTCTTTGATTGTTAAAAGTTCACTGTCATTATTAGTTTCTTTGCGAATGGTATTTGCGGTGATCGTATGTGACGTGCTTATTTGTTGTACGGTTAGATCGTATACTTTGCTTATCTCATCGGTATCGAGTACATTAGTGTATGGAAGCGGAGCGCGTGAAAAATAGTCTACATTTTGGTGATTTTTAGCTGCTCGATGTTTTACAGAATATTCAAATCCTCGGAGGAATAATGCGTAGCGTAATAATCTAAGTGCTGTAAGCTGAGGTAATTGTTTGTTGGGTTCGAGGATCATTTTTAAAGGTTTGTTATCTACTACGAGTGTGAAATGTCGTCCATAAATGTATTGAAAAAAGTATTTACATGCCCAAAATACAGCGGTGGCTTCCCTATCTAGTTGACTATAATTTTTTTCAGCTGTTGTCAGCGATCGAGATGCGTAAGCAATGGGACGTATTTCATTATTGATTTCGTGTGAAAGAATACCCGATAATCCGACTGGGCTAGCATCTGTTTCTAGAATTAAAGGATATTTTGGGTTGTAGGGTGTCAATACACGTTCGCTAGCCAATTCTGTTTTAATTTTTTCGAAAGCCTGATTACAATCAGGTGTCCATTTAAATTTGACATTATGTCGTAATAATTGATTTAGAGGATAGAAAAGAGTTGAGGCGTTTGGTATGAAACGCTGGTAATACATCGCTAATCCAAGAAATGAACGTAGTTCATCGATATTTGTAGGAATCGGAGCATTTTGAATGGCAAGCACTTTATCTTGCGTTTTGTGTAAGCCGTTTTTACTGATTACGTGCCCTAAATATTTGACTTGTTTAACGAAAAACTTACATTTCTTTTTATTTAATTGAATTTTGAATTCTTGAAGTTTTTTCAAGCATTTCTCAAGACGATCTTTGCATATTTTAAGTGTTTCACCTTGAATAAGGATGTCATCGAAATACGCTATGGTGCCTTCAAGGTTTGATAGAATTGGTTCGAGAATTTTTTGAAATTCTCCAGGCGCCGTTTTGAGTCCATAAAACATACGTTTAGCGAGGTATGTTCCTTTGTGTGTTGAAATTGCCGCGATATGGGAGCTCTCTTTGTCTAATTCTACATGCAAGTAAGCTTTGTGGATGTCAAGAACACAGAAAAAGTTTCCATCACGTAGTTGGTTAAATAAATCTTCCACTTTTGGTATTGGGTAATGATTTTCTAATAATAATGGATTAATGCTAACTTTATAGTCAGCGCATAGACGTACGCCCTGGTTGCCCGGTTTTGGCACTACAACCAGCGGTGATCCCCATTGACAATAGTTTGCCTTTTCAATAATGCCTTGCTTTTCGAGAGAATCAAGTTCATCATTGACTTGATCTAAAAGAGCATATGGAATTGAGCGCGGTTTAATGTATGTTGGTTTTGCATTTTCTTTTAATTTTAATGAGCACAAAACATTCGGAATTTTGCCTATCCGTTCTTTAAATATGTCGGCGTATTTGGAAAAGATTTCTTTAATAAGAATATCTGATTGATTTTTTGTATCAGGGTTTGATATAATGTTTTTTATGGCGCAACGATTTTCAATTTGATTTAGATTTATAATCCCTAGATTCCTAATCCATCCTCTTCCAAGAATGGGTGCGTAATTGCGTTGTACTACGTATAGTTCTTCTATTGAACTTTTATTATTGTAACGAACTGGCACAGTAGCCACACCTAGTGGTGAAAAAGACTCTTTAGTGTAAGATTGGAATCGGACATTTGTCGGTTTAAGTTTAATATTAAGAGATAATGCATCAAAATCCCTGCGTGACATTATAGTTACAGGGCTGCCTGAATCGACTTCAAAGTTTTGTTTCGAATTCCCGATTAGAACTGGAACACAAATTTTGTTATCGAAATTAGTGGAATTTATGTTTAATATAATTTCCTGTTGAGAGTGCGCGATATTAAGTGAGTTGACACCATAGTCGTCTTCATAGTTTTGTTCAACTATATTGACTGATGGCGATTTTGGTACTTGATTACCTAACGCTGTTGATAAGCACACTTTACGTAAATGTCCAGATCTGTTACATGCTGTACAATGCAGTTTGTCTTTGCTTCTACATTCACGTGTTTTATGGTTAGACTTTCCACAAGCTAAACATTTATTTTTGAGTCCTAATCGTTCAATCTGTGAAAATTTATGTGTTGATTGACTGCGCGGTTGAGATTTCGAACGACTTCGCTGATTTGAATCATGAACATTGTATTTTGTATGTTTCTGTGAGTTACCGATGCGGTTCACGGATATAGAAGATTTTTGGTAGTCTTCCCTGTTTTGTTTTTTTGCAGCTTCTATAGCTAGTGCTATTTCAAGCGTTTTATCAAAATTGACTGTTTCCTCTTGTTGTAGAATTTTTTCGCGAATATCTACGTCTTTGAGTCCACGAATAAACTGTGCTTGTAAAATTGCAAGTATGGGTTGTTTACAATTTCCATTCGGACAAATCCATTTACATGTGTGTAAAAGAAGTTTTAAAGCGGCTACGTAACCGGCTATTGATTCGTCTGTGTGTTGTGTACGTGATAAAAATTTATGTCTCTCTGTATGGACATTTGAGGGAGGGCTCAAATGCTTTTCTAAAAGTAATATGAGCTCTGAATATGTTTTTTCATTTGGCTTTTGAGGTGCTGTTAAGCTCGAAATTAATTGATAATATTTGCTACCCAGACAATTTATAAGAATTTGAACCTTTGCTGACGCGACTTCCGTACTCGAACCTGTGAGTTGACGCAAAGTAAAGAAATTTTCTAACCTTTCTCGATATGTTGTGAATGATTCTGCTTCTTCGTTGAATGCTTCAAATGTTATCGAATGTGTAAGTAATGTATCTGATAGGTTTCTTGACGGCAGTTGTGTAGTATTACGAGTTGATGTTGCAGCCATTTGACTAACGATTGCTGTAAGTGCTTCTCCTTGTGTTTTGAGTGATTGCAATATTGCTTCGATTTCCGCCATTTTTTCTATTTTTCCACGTGTATTAATTAATAACAAAAATTTGTTTATTATTTACTTGTAATTTTTTTATCCCATCCTCGTCGCCAAACTGATGTGTATTTAAATAAATACAACGTTAATAATTTGTTCATAATTATTTATTGAATTATAAAATATATTCTTGTGTTATAAATCATTATTCCATTTTGTCAATCCATTACTTATCGATAATATCCTAATAATAATAATCTCTATAGTCTTTTCCTATATTCACTACTGATCTAAATTCACTACACTGAACTAAAACTATATTAATTGTATTTGTACACTGAACTGTACATAACACACAACATATAAAAACCATGGACATAGACCTTGTTATAAATGGAATGTTTCTTAATAACGCAGAGTGAATAATATATTACTGAGTGTGTTATGAGTAGTTATTATTTTTGATACTACGGCGCTGGGAACTATAATTATACTTTGCCTATATTCATTAGACATTTTCTTTGAAAAATAGACAATCCTTATGTCTACTATCAATTAAACCTAAAATAATCGATTTTTTGGCATCTTATTCAGTAAAAATATATCATGCTCTAACAAAATTATAAACTCCCGAAAAATTCCCTAAAACTTTCCCATCATTTGCATCGGATCCTTGTAGAATGACCTTGTGTTAACAAAAATTTTTCAGGTTTAATAACAATTTGGAATACTGCCAACAACATCACAGATTCTTGGAAATCAACTACTATAGCTATTATTTATATTGTCTAATGTCCACGGTATCATGGTCTTATATGCGCTTCAAACACGCCGTTTATGCAGGTAGAGTATAGGAGATTCATTCTCTATCTAGTCACTGTAATTCATATTAAGATTCAGCGCCATATTGCCATATTAGAATTTGAGAGATGAGATTAGTTATTGTAATATATTATATATTATTATGAAACACTTATAAAACTTAATTATATCGGTAGTTATACAATACTATCCACTATTGACAGGACCACTACTGATGCACACATATAAATAGCATATTTCTTAAATATTAAATCTAGTTTATTTGACGATTAGATTAGTAATTATTACCTATTTCACAACCAATAATACTTCAAAAACTACTCTCCTTATCGTTCTAAATATCGTCTAAATATAATTTTTGTATTTCTTATATTTAAATCGCTTTATGAACTGATTTTGTTCGAAATCAGAAATATAAAATTTCTTTCGGTATTTTGGAATTGTCTTAAGGGTGCTTTCTTGAATACAGTTTATTTGAAAATTGACTACTTTTTAACTTATTTGCGATTAAAAATACCGGTTTAACACTAACAAAAATGTATGTTAAAATTTTTTATAAATATCTTGAAAACCTTACATTTAATCAAAAAATTATGGGAGCCAAAAAATTAATCTGATATAAAAAATAGTATAAAAAATTTGATTTAATTTCGCCAAATTATAACTCGTCGAAAGTGGTATTTTATTCAAGCACAATTGAAATACTGGCATTTACCGTCGAACTACACAAAAAAGAAACGTAATTTGGTAAAAACTCGAAAGTAGGTTAAAAGTCATGCAAAAAGAGTTAAAAGAGCCTTTATCTTAAAAATTAGTATTTTAGCCAATATCGTCCACCCAAATGTTGAAATTTACAGTCAAGCACGTTCAGATTATTTTATTTAAGTGCCAAAAATAGATCCTGAAAGTTTTAATCATTTTGAAAAGATCAGTTTAGAAAAAAGTTATTTTTTCATTTCCTCAAAAATAGTGTATTTTTCCAAAATCAAGGATTCAACGGAATTTTATTTTAGACGTCCCTATAACCCTTAAACTTCTTTGCAAAATGATTTTTAATTCGATTAGATACCTTAAAGAAGGAAGTTATCGATGAAAAATCAATCTAATTTAGCTTTAAACGGAATACCGTTATTTTCATGGAGAAACCCTTAATTAAAAAGCGAAAAATTTTAAATGGTAAACATTTTATTTAATTGTATTATAAATTCAAAAAACTTTCGAACATTAAAATCCTTCCACTGTAGCTGGGTTCCGAGGTAAAAACCAAATTGCAGTCGGGTGTATGTGAACTCATTGTGTTTATCAAGTGATCCGAATCTTCCAAAATTTTTTGATATACAGTAAACGTTATAGTAGTTTTTGTCATGATGGCATGGTAATGTTTGCATTTACTTTAAACATAATTTGTTACAAATTTTGAACAGGAAGATAAAATATTACAAAACTTTTTTATAAGAGCTTAGTTGCAGCCACATTTTATACAAAATTTTTTATCTAGACTAGGCCTAATGTTTCAAATCCCAATATTTAAACAAAAACGTCGATTATTTTACGATTAATATTCATATTGGTTTGCCCTTGCGCTAAAAAAACTACGCTCAAGCAACAATATTCCACTCGAAATATACAATTTAATAAAAAATCGTATCATAATTCTATCCTTGTTATTTGTACAGGTTCAATCAATATGCACATCTTTTATTAAACACGCATCAAAGGGTTGTTTTTCAACACACAAAACGAACAACCCCTGAACAAGCTAACTATTTCATTCTAACTGGTATACTTCTCTTTGTTACCAAATATGTGATGCCGGGCGACGCGCATTGCAGCTCTCAAAATGCACTCCCGTAATATCGTGGGATACTGTAAGTTCATACAGGCTACGTTCTCTCTTATTTTCTTAATTTCATTTTCTTTAATTTTTATTTAGTTTTCTTTTTACTTTTTCTGTGTTGAAAAAAATTTTTTTGTTTAGAAGGCCTTTGTTAAATAAATTTTCGAAAAAAAAAAGGTTTAGTGTTTTTGTGAAAATTTTTTCAAAAATTTTTGTGTGAGAGTGAACGTTCCCCCAATGAAGAGAAGTGCTTAATTTATTTTTCAAAGGCTTATTTTTTTTTAAAATTAGGTCCTTTTTTTATTTATGATATTTTGATAAAATGATGATTTTTAATAAAATTCATTTTTCTGTAACAGAACCCCGAAGCGTGAGCGTGCACCTTGTGCGGTGCTCTCTAGTGCGGTCCAGCCGCATGTTGGGGGCCGAACAGGCAGTGGGCACATTATGCCCTGCTGCCTAAGAACTACTAAAATTTTTAATAAATAACAAAGTGGTCTTGTGTTAAATTCTTGGCAGTGCGAGTTCCCATTAAAAAAAATATAGAAAATGGGACCAGCCGCCAGTAGGGATGCCGCAGATGATGATGGAGATGCTGATAGTGATATGCCAGCCAGTAAAATTTGTGGCTCGGGTATTAATATTCGGCATCACGTATGTACGGTGAGTTTAATTTTTATTATGCAATCATTAAAGTCTAAATTTTTGAAAAATTTCTGATGTAGTAAATTTTGATTATTAAGATTATTTCAAGGTTTGTTTCGAAATAAGTTAGATCTAGTTAATAACTTTCCGATAGAAAATTCTGTTTTTCATCCCGGAAAGAAAAATGGAAAATGTATATTTTTTATCAAATTTTTAACGCGCTATAGCTCGCTAAGTTCAAAATACACACGCGTTTTTGGAATTGCTCGATTAGTACTAAGAAAACTGGTATTCTAATATTAATCCAGTAAAATTAAATTATACCATATAGTGTAAAATTATCCAATTTTAGTGAATGGATTTGAAAAAATTTTTCTTGTGAATTGCTAATACCGTATATATATTACTAAACACTAAACCAATTGAAAATTAGTATTTTAACCAATATTGTGGCCCCCAAATATTGAAATTTAACGCAATGCATGTCTAGAATTTGATCTAAGTGAATTCAAAATAATACATTCTACATTTTTTTTTTTTAATTGAAGTGATTAGTTTAGAAGAAAATTCGATTTTCCAAATTATCTTTCTATTTTCTTAGAAAATTTCTTTATCTCCAAATTATGTTAAAACTCAATTCGATTTATAAATATACTAAAGTAAAAAATTTAGTGTTTTTATCAACAAAAATATATATATATATATATATATATATATATAATTTTTGTTTATATTTTTTGCAATTAAAAAATTAATTAAGATATGAATATTTTAAATCCGTAATTGAAAGGACTTCCTTATCTGAATATTTAACCTAACTTTAGATATATTACAATCTAATTTAGCTATAAAAGGAATATACTTCATTTGATATAACATCATTTTCTTGGAGATATCCTTATAGAAAGCCAAAAATTTCAAATAGTAAACTTTTTACTTTATAATATAGAGAAATGCAAAAAATCTTCGACCATTGAAATTCATCCACTGAATTCCAAGGTAAAAAATTGATTGATTATTTGACTATAATAAGTAGTTAAAGATAATAAAATTAAATTTTTTTGGTAAATTATTTATTTAAATTTTGTAACAAATTACGGTCATTTGAGTTGTGTTTTTGAGTTCTGTTCACCATTGATTTTATGGCAAAGTGAAATGGTATTTTTTGGTGAGGCAACACAAAATTTTACTAAATAATTTTTCGTTGCCTTTCAATTGATATGTATAATTTTCAGTTGTGAGATATGAATGAAATTTGCAAATGAAACAAACGCAAAATTATATTTTGAAGAAAAATATCCACGTACATTACCCATAAAAGAACCACCAAGCTAAAGCAAAGAAAAGTCTTATTCATAAATGAAGAGATTAACGAGATAGCTGCAGATATTAATTTTGCACCGATCTAAGACCCTCAGCCGATTATTTTCGAATTATTTCCACAGAAATGAAAATTATCATTTGAAAAGGATTTTGTTTGGTTTACCTCTCTTATTCCGAGAAACAAAAATGTTGCAGAAACTCAATATGGAAAAATACATTATTGGTTTTGCCCTTCTTGGTTTTTATATTGTACTCCCTGGGGTGATACCGTAAGATCAGTGCCTGATTAACCTTATTGTGAATGCAACATTAACAATATACAAATATTTAGATTAAAAATTTTTCATAACTTATTAATTAATATAATAATTGAATTATGCAAAAAATTATTGATTTGTCACGGAAAGTGTTATTCACCACGCATTTGTATTTATCATATCCGTCACCTGAAATAATTTTTAGATAAAAAATTCATTTAGCAACAAAAAATCAAATCTCATTTTTGGATAGAATTACATAGTTTTGAGGGTCATCTTTATGACAACCAGTTTATGGGTTTTGACATGTATTGTTCACAAAAATTATAAATTTTAACAATACGGAGGTAATTTTGAAAACACAGATGGCTTTTTTTAAAAAAAAAAAAAAAAAAAACTGGCTTTTTATTTATTATTGTAATAAGTGTACACAACATGTCCAGATTATGATCCGGAAATATTGTACTTTTACAGATGAAGCAGTTACAAAATATACACACAAAAGCGTTAAACAAAATTTTGAGAGGGGATAGCTTATTTTTTTTCTCCATAGAAGTTGATAATGGAGTAAATCTAATAAAAAAAGAGGCAATATAAATATGAAAAAAATGTTGATTTTAGTGTAAAAAATAATAGCTTCAGTTTTTAGAACAACCTAAAAATCATTAGAATATTGGTCCAATTATCGGACAAATAGCAGAATCACATGATCAAATTCCATTGTGTATTATAGCAAAATTACAGTAAAATTAATTAAATTCTTAAAACACCATAAAAAACGTGTATTTTTTAATTTAAAAAAACATGAAATGTTCAGGTAGGTGCGTTTTATTTTTGATTGAGGCTATATTAGAGCAAAATCGCATCATAGGATTTTATTTTACTATTATATTTATACTGAGTATATACAATATTAGGCATAATATTAGGCAATTGAATTATAATATTTTTTTTATTATTTTGTTTATATTTGCACAATTTCAGGGGTTTTGGTTCACAAACCAAAAATTGTTTATTTATATGGTTCATAGGACTTTTAATCAACCTGATCTCGGATCAATGCCAGAATGACATGATCAAATTACATTATAGGCATTATTATAGCAAATATTATAGCAAAATTATATTAAAATTAATTAATGTACCTATTAGAGCAAAATATCTGCTGCAACGAGTCACAGGATTTTATTTTACTATTATTCTTTTACTTGGTATGAACAATATTTGGTGTGGAGCTAAATATGTTTAGTTAATTTTCCCAGAGAAATGTTACAAGAAATGTTGTAGAACTTACTGCGTTTTGTGAATATACTAAAATCATAGTAGCCATTTTCGAAACTTGGTTAAAAGTGGGGTACCTAGTAGTCCGATTTTAACAAAAAGCTTTGCGAGGCACAACTAGAGGTAATATGAAGACAGAATAAGTTTGGTGAATTTTGGATAAAGCGTTCGATCTCAAAACGTGTATTTCCGATGAAAAATTACTATCGAAAGTTTGATAGGATTGCTGGATTTCCTTTGCCTAGTAGCAAAAGAAAGTTAAAAACATTTTTTATGCGTATATATGTTGTTTGGTCTACAAATCCCAACTTCTAGACACTCCAATTGCGTTATCTTGAATAATAGCAAAAGACAAAAAAACCTTTTTATGTAAAATTTCCAAACTCAATTATATCATTAACCGAGTGCATTTCGTGTTTATGTATCTATCTCTGTTTGTTGGGCAAGTTGGAATAACTTTACCTGCCACTTTATGGAAAATTTTCAAAAATAATAATTTTTACTACACGTACTAGAAAGATGCCGTTTATTCGATTTTTACTGTATAGTTTTTGAAAAAAATTCATCGCCTCTTTGGTCAAATCTCCAAAAGTACCAACTTTTTTTCATATATTAGAAATATATGGTTTTTTTTCAACGATGTGATTTAAAATGATATAAATACAGAAAATCTCAAAAAATACCAATTTGTTTCCATATTTACTAGAACTTTTTCCTATGTTAACTAGCTTTTTTTAGGGAATTGAGTTAGCCAAGTGAGTAACGGCACCTTTACCCATTTAACTCGTTGCGGGTTTCAATCCAGGCAGCGACTGATAAATTATAAAATAATAAATAAAAATAAAAGGGCGGGAAATCGATCGCAGTGTCGTCTCTTGAATATCAATATACTTGTCACCTTGTGCTAGAATGTATCTTTGCTTGCAGATGATGGTGTCTTCCCTCTTAATATACTCCGAATGTCAGCTAGAAAGTACGGTGTTTTGCAATCGACGTGGAATGTTAAATTTAAGAAAACTTTTTATTTAAACCTCTCATCCCAATAAGAAAAATTGTTGTTTCCTTTTGATCCCCCTAGCCGCAAACAATTGAATATTATTTTAAATAGGCTAAATGTAAAGAAAACTTTTTTTCTATATACGTAAAATATATGTAGAAAAATAAAATGAATTTTCCTGTTTATTAAGTCTTTATTCTAAGAAATTCCATAAAAATCTTATATAAATATTTCAAAGCTACTGAAATCATATTAAATAAATAATTTATATGGCCTGCCAATATTTATTATTTTATTTTCAAATAATGCATAATACATTATTTAAAATTTGAATAAAAAACAATTTATACACTTTTTTGATGGTTATGTAATATATTAAAATCAATAAATATTCTTATTAGATGCTAAATTGTATATTTTATATATTCGAAAATTAATTATAATTATTTAAGTTAACAAATATTTTACACATAAAAACAGTTTATGATGCAAGAGCTATGTCAATTAAGGAAATCTACTCTAAAGAGCTGATATTGACTTAAAGAGTTTTATTCTAACAAGCTATTGACTTAAATTACATGTAATATGCATAGTATTTCGCGCACAAATAACTTAAAAAAGCCTATCGAAATGTTTTGAAATTTAGTATGCACATCATAAAAACGGAAGGTTTATCGAAGAGTTTTTCTCGAAAAAACGTATCTAAGGTAAAAATCACAATTCGTAAAAATATTTAAAAATGTTTTTTTTTTTTTCGAGAAAAACTCTATAACAAGCCCTTCGTTTTCATGTCAATATTGTGTATAAGAAATTTCATAATATTAGGATAGTAATTTTTGAGTTATTTGGCCGTGATTATTGAAAGATTTTTAAATGGAGGGTACTTCAATATTATATTTCAATCCCCCTTAAAATAGATTCACATAAAAATGAAAATAAAAAGTAATTTATACACTTTTTTTGAAGTAATATTTTAAAATCAATAAATACTCTTATTAGATACTAAATTAAATATTTTATACATTTTAAAATTTATAATAATTATTTAAGTCAACAAATATTTTACACATAAAAACAGTTTATCATGTAAGAGCTGTTCCAACTAAGGAAATCTGTTCTTAAGGTTGTTCCAGCTTGGTATAGTATACCAAGAATACACACACAATTGGCAATTATGTTGTTTATACTATGTATATAAAATGAAAAAAAATATTATTTTGAATTTGAATATTTCGAAAATAATACGATGAGGCACAATTTTTTTTTTACTTATTCTTAAAACATTTTTTCATACTATCCTAGCTTTTTTTTCAATTCTGTCGGCAAGTTTTTGTGGTATGATAGAAAATAATTGGGAGAACCATTTTTCATGTTTTCAATGAGTCCGTGGAAAAAAAATATAGGCAAAATCGGTCGAAAAGTGGTTTCACGCTGAATACTGTCTTGACATAAAAACGGAGGACATGTAGAACAGTTTTTTCCAAAAAAATTTTCCCAAGTAAAAATCTAAATTTTATTTAGACACCTTCGTTTTTATATTACTATTATGCATAACAAATTTCATATTTGGATAATTTTTTTTTAAAGTTATTAAACAAAACGAGATAGCGAGCTGAAATTTTGGTGACGTAATGGATCC
The DNA here is from genome assembly GCA_020423425.1 of Chrysopa pallens. NCBI lineage: Eukaryota > Metazoa > Arthropoda > Insecta > Neuroptera > Chrysopidae > Chrysopa > Chrysopa pallens. The sequence goes on along the minus strand of CM035595.1, from coordinate 39,555,869 downwards.
TTAACTCAACTTTTAAAATATAAAAGATTCAAATACAAAAATTCAAATACAAAAACTTGAGTTCTGCATAATTTTTGCTCAAATTTTCTAATTGGCCTACTTTAAAACACACCTTCAGACACATCTGTTGTTTGCCAACGTTCTTCATCCAATTATGTACCTAGGTTTTCCAGCATAATGTTTTCTGGACTTCGTAATAAAAAAACTATATTCCAGTAAAGGTTACGTTAAGCTATGTAGAAGGCAGGAATGGTCTACAGAGGGTGTAATTTTTTCTTTATAGCCATCTCGTTTCTAATATAATCATATGTGTAGAATATTCCATAAATAAATTAATACGCAATATATGTGATAGTCCCATGAATCATTTGTGTTTATAAAAGGGGATATTTTCCTTGATAACAGGAAAATAAACCCTTTTAGTATTCTACAACAACCAACTCTTTAAGATATATAATTATGTAAAATTTATACACAGGATATTTGAAAATTATTGTGAATAACTAATAAACAGATTTAGAAACCAATAAACTATTTTTACTTGAGTGATAGAGAAAAATAAAAGTTCTAGAGTATTATTTATTTTTGTTTTTCTATTATATTTTCTATGTTTTTAAACCACTTTATAATTTTACTACTTGAAAATGGTTTTTTCTTTTAGCATTCCGTATCGAATAAATATTTACTGTAAATATATTTTTATTCATTCTAGTAATATTCTTAAACGGTTAAATCTATACTAATAAGGATCTAAATCACAGTGTATATTTTTTTTTTCTTCAGTCTAGTTTGAAAAGTTGAAAATGGTATTTTCATGGCTTTCACAACTTTTCTGATAGATTCACCTTTATCGATAAGTTTCATAGCTTTTTCGAAAATTTTTGTGTTCCTTTCCACCTTTTCGGTAGACCAGCGTTTTAACTTTGGCATCTATATAATGATAATAAATAAATAATTCAAATCTCTAAAGAACTTAAAGCAAAAGTTGACGGCAATATGATGACCGTCATTGGTCGATTTTTTGTCAACATGTACCAAATATTGTAATTTCAAAGAAAAGAAAATGCAAATTTATCTATTAATATTGTTCGTAAAAGTTTTCCTGATGTTCAAATATTGTAGAAGAATAATATAAAACTATAAACAATTATAAAATCCAAAATTAACGTTTAAGGACGGGCGCACACCATCAGATTTTCTGTTTAGAAATTCTGATATAACTAAAACACATGTATTTTATACCAGACCCCATACACTGTAAGATTTTGAATAAGACATGAAATTTTCTGATCATAAAATCTGATAGTGTGCCCTAACATCAGAATTTCTTATAAGAATATAAGAAATTCTTTCGTTGTTGTCTTTTGTAGGCCATCTGTTAGTTAAAAAAGTAATTAATGAATTTAAAATATTTGAAAGTTCACTGGTTCATTGTGGTTCGTTGTACGTATCTGATGAACATTTTTGTATGAAATACCATCAGCTTTTCTTATAAGAATTCCTTATAGGACTGTCCCGTGGTATGTGTTAACTATCAAATTTTTTTTGTCAGAAAATCGTATGGTGTGCGCTGCCTCTAAATTATAGAGTTATTTTTTTATATCAAAATCGTAAAAAAAAATAATTTAGATATACCAATCTCGAATGTCTAGCACAAATTGAACAGGTATTTGCTGGCAAACTATTTGGTTGATTCCGAAGATCGTATACCTACTCTAGCACTACTAATTCCATTGTCCCCTATGTATAATAGAATATCTTCTCATGTTTAAACCGTTAGGAGAATTTGCATTATGGTGGAGTGTGCCATGTTTGTAGAGCTTGCATGGTAGCTTAATCGACGTTAAAAACTAAAACGATTAAATCGTCCATTAAAAAATATAACAGATTGAAGAATCTCACTTATCACCGTTATCATCTATTATTTTACGTAACCCTGTAAACCGTTACGCATCATCACTTTTCGAATGTAATAACAAATTTTTTTATTATAATAATTAAGGAAAAAAAAAAACATGAAAGCATTACATGTGAGCTTATTTTTATGTCAGTTGATATTTTTATGGCGCGTGGTTAAGTATTGATTTCTATACAACATCAGACTATTAATATTGTGGTAGGCTTTTTCGATTATCATTTCTTATGAACATTCTAACCTACTCTGACACACACGTCATGATCATCCCTCATAATATGTTCTAGTCGAGTGAAATTACTTGTTCAAACTGCTAAATGACGGAACCCAGTTATATTGAATGGATTTCAATAATTTTTTTGGTTAAACTCTCAATGTCTTATACTTTAAAATTTATCTACTAAAAATAATATCCCGATTTTGAAAATGGGATGGAATCAACCCTATCTAGGGGTTGATAAAACTACTAATTTTAGGAAAAAAGTGCCCCATAATGTTTTTTCGAAAAGTGAGTTATCCTTTTGAGTAAAAAAATGAAGCTTATATAAAAAGTAGTATGAAAAATTTGTTTTTCATTTCTGCAAATGTAATATTAGGTGATCAAATTATATTTCGTTGAAAGTGACATTTAGTTCAAGCAAAGTTAAAATATTGGCAATTAAAATCGAATAACACAAAAACTAACAATAGTTTGGGGAAAACTCATTTAACATTTCCGGAAGTACGTTAAAAGATATCGAAAAGGAGTTGTCGTTAAAGTTGCTCAAACCTAAAGGAGTTGAAATTAATATCGTTTTATTTCTTAAAATTTATTACTAAATCCAAAGGTTATGCTCCCTAAATGTTGAAATTTTTCACAAAGCATGTTTCTATAAGTTTAACCTTTTAGTAGTGTTCAGTTAAAAAAAAGAATTCTATTAAGTTTAAAAATTATTTTTTTATTTCCCTAAAAATTAGGGTTTGTCAAAAATTAATGATTCAAAGTAATTTAATTTTAAACGCCCCTATAGCCATTAAAATTTTCTGCAAACTAATTTATTAATTCGAAGAGATAGCTTAAGGAAGTTATCATTGAAAAATCAATCAAATTTGGTTGTAAAAAGGATATGCTATATTATAAATGACGTTATTTTAATAGAGAAACCCTTGCAGAAAAAAAAAACCAAAAATGGAAAATTTTAAATGATGTCCTTTTATTTAATAGAAGGGAATTATAAAAACCTTCGAACTATGAAATATATCCGCTATAACTGGGATCCGAGATAAAAACCTAATCGGCACTCGACTATAATGTATGTGTATAATATTTTACCTCTCTTAGGCCATTTAATTTACCCACTCCTGCTAATAAGAAAAATAATAGACGAATAGGCTGGTCGTATGAATTGTTACAATAGCAAGTATAATTACAAATAAATAATATTGAATGTATTTGATTAAAATTAATAAAGTTTATTTGTTCGTCAATTCTATAGACGTCTATGTTATGTATATTGTCTGTATTTAGTCATGTTATGTAATCAAGAATGGTGGAAATAGTGGCATGCTACAATAAAAACCTGGAATTTTTGACTTCTCAGCCCTACACGACCGGTTTATCACGTTTTTAAACAGTCTCCTCAAAACTATGCTAAACTTCAGGATATTATAATAGCCCCCTTTCATACATGTGTTGTTAACTACAGTTAGTAGTCCGCTTACATTTTTCCGTGAGTCATCTATATACAACATTTATATTCTATTTATTTTATTAAATTTTGCCCATTTTATCTGAGCGCCACAGGCTTTTATCATCAACGCATATTGGGAGGGAAAAAAATTGAAAACCTCCTTTGGGGTTTCATTTAGAAACTCCTTACATAGACCATGTCTACGTTATAATAGGATTCAGTGATCAAAATTTCAAGGTTTTTGGTTCAGCGATTTGGGCTGTACCTGGATCCAAAATTGCAATATTTGAACATCCTCTTCACCCTTTTAAGGGTTGAAACAAAATTTAATTATAATTTTAATAACTGTTCAGCGGACATTTAGTTATATAAACCATCCCTGCATCTAATTCATTTGACACCTGAGATTTCCAGTTATTTATTCATATTCAAATATAAAATTTTCTCGTTGAAGTAGACAGTTGAACCTGCAAAGGAATTTTATTGTTTAAATTTGCTAAATTTATTTTTGCTATTATTGATCTCTGAGGAGCGTTAAACATTAAAAAAATAATTTTAATGAATATCGATTGAGTTATTTTTATTGAAGCCATGGGATTATTGCCCTCAATTTGTTCTATAAAGCGTGGTAAATATTTAGTAAAAATGACTTTAATGTTGCGTGTGTTTCCTACTAATTCGAATAGAATACAAATTTTATTATATATTATGTATGAAATTTTTAGTCCCGTTGCCAGTTCTCGTATAGTATAATCTATAAACAGAACTGTTATCTTTTATTTTAGAAAGAAGATAACAAACAATAGTTCATTCTTCAAATTCCCAGTAAGTGGTTGCGTATTAATTTTTGAAATAATTATCATTTTTATAATAAAATATAATAAATATGTGTAGTCTATACAGTTATGTTATATAGAAAATAATACGTAATGTCTATATATAGAAAAAAAAAGTCCTCCGTTGCGTCTGCGTGTCCGCGATGCCTGTTCGCGATGAATTCTAAAACTGCAAAGCGGATTTTCTTAAGGTTTTCATCAATAAATCTTGAGGCAAATTTATATCTATAATTTGTGGAGGTTTTATATAAATTGGCAGTAATGTAACCATAAAACGAAGCAAAACCTGAAGCTGTAGGCACAGGAAAACTATAAAGCTAACTACAGTTTGGGTTATTTTGTGAGTGAAGGGAATGTTTTGGGCTAAATACCTTCCTTACTTTCTTTGCGAGCAAAGCGAGCACTTACGTTGTAGTCCAAATCAAAACCGAAGGCCCACACATCTTTTACTGGCGAACAAAGATTCCTTCTCCCCTATCTGTAGTCTGTGCTGGAGGAAAAGGTAACAAAAGCGAAATTCACAATTAAACTAAATAAATTCACAATTAAACGTACCTATAATATTTTCTAGCGTTATAAACTTAATTTAATATACCTTCATATATATGAAGTGAATAATAATTATTTAAGTGTAATAATATAACTTTGCTATTAAATTATTTTCTTATTAAAATGAAATATATATTCGACTCTTTGCTTGATATTCGATAATTGTTAACTAGGTAACAACATTTTTGAAAGATAATGTCTAATTGATTGCCTCGATTATATAAGGTCTAGGCATCCCGTTTAGTAGCGTCTAATATACCCTCGAATGTAGTACTACATTTGCCCAAGCGAACGATTTCAAATAGAGTGTAATACGAACAAAAAAAAAACACTATTTAGAGGTATTTCTTTATCTTTTTATCAATCTATACATACTCTTGATTAAGAATGTGCATATGCACTACTGTAGGCACACGTTCTAGACAAAAATAAGACTACACTATATGCAGCGTTATATTTTTATTTTAACTGTTTGTCCTTTCCAAAATGTTCTCCCATGTTTGACTACGAGTTAAGTCACGGAACGGACTATCCGTAGGTCTACCTATTCGGCTATTCCGTGATGGAAACAGTTACTAGTAGAATACTTGAGCAGGTAGAAGTATTAAATGCTAACAACAGGATCCAAGACTATATCTCTGACTCACAAAATCAATTCCAGTATATACTTTGTTATCAGTCACAAAATGTTGTACAGCTATTGTATGTTTGTGAATAAAATTTATAATTAAACATGATTGTATATTTTCCTAGAATTTTCGATGTACAATACTATTCGATAAGATATTATTATATAATAAAGCAGGATTTCGAGGTAAATACTTGAGTATGAAAATATCGAGTTCTGCATTTTATAATTGTCAATGTTGCCAGACAAATTTTTTTGTTCAAATTTTTCTTCGATGTACTGTCATGCTTGGGATCTTTTGAATTGTTTTATGTAAAATGGATAAAAATAAACAGTTTTAAAACCTTCGAATTTTTGCGATAAAAATTTTTCATTTCATTTAAGATCAAACAAGCAAAATAGCTCCCTCCATTATGTAAAATTTTTCAATTGAAATCGAAACACAGTCACCTACAATTCAAATTGTATTTGAAACAAAATACTTCATGAGAAAAATAAATAAATGGCATGAAAATAAAACTTTTTGCTACAAGAGTTAATTGTTTATATACTTGACTAATAGTTCAGTATCAACTATTTTTATGATTAGCCTTCATAAAATACTCTGTCCTTATATGCTGTCCTTACAACTATAAATACATACATGATAATATGTATTGAAATTATATATCCTTATTAGCTGTATTTGAGCTGCAATTAAAATATTCAGTTAAAGCCGAATATGTTTAAAAATCGTTAAAAAAACATTTAAAAATCGTGTATTTTCACTGTTTTTGATCTTAAAGTGGTGCATTTTTCGACAAAATCAAAGAGTTCAAAGTGTTTATCCATTTCAATGACAGAACGTGGTGGTCGACTTTTATATATTATACACTAGTTCCTCCAGATCGTGCTCTTTTTTTATGAAATTAGGAAATGTCTATTTTTTTTTAATGTAAAAAAAATACAATTAATTGTAATTGATTGTTATTGGAAACAGTTAATAATAAATATAATCAATGATAATTTGTATAATTGGATCGTCTAGCTTTAAGGCTGTCCCCATTTATTGAAATAAAATAAAGTATATAGACTTTGGTTGGTTGCTCTATCACAAAAAGTATTAGTACTTGGGAGACTAAGTTTCGCTCATTTATTTTTTTATATGGTTGATATATATTTTCTAATTAAATTTATTGTGTTAAATACATTTCAACTCAAATCATCAGAAAACTGGTACTTTGGTATACCAAACAATTATGCACACCGCTATCCTATGGAATACCTATTAAATGAATTTTTTCTTCAATAGACATTTTCTCAAGAATGAAACCTAAGAATACTATAAGGTCATTGTTTAGTAGAACACTTTTATACTAAACTTATTTTTTCTAAAACCATCTTTTTCGAGTAATGACGATTGATGTTACACTGAATGTTATCGCAGAATATCTATACATTTTTATCAACATAAAATTCTGAGTTCCACTCATTTCCGATGAAAAGAGTTTGTCTATTAGAAATATATGTCATATATCGTTCTTAAAAAAAAGAAGGGACTAGGATTTTAAAATTGGTCTTTATTATTCCGTAAAATATATTTGATCAGCACAATTCAATTTTATTTTATACGTAACAAATATCCCCTTAGAATGGTTAATATCCCGAAAGTAGTTGTTTCTTTACCATTGGAATCTGAAAGAATCCATTTATAGTTAAAAAATAAAAGGAATCCATTTATAGTTAAAGAATCTATTATTCAGATAAAAGTTAAATCGTGGTTAACCGTGCTTACTGCAAATAAATTTCGGATTTTGATAAAGGAATATCAGTATCATTTTACTAAATATTCAATTCTTAAGCGGTAAAAAAATTTCGATTACAGAAGGTAGTATTATATACATGTACTCGAAAAACATTGTCATCCATTTAGTGTAATTTTATACTGTCCAGCACATTATAGTTAAAATTGTGATGATAAAGGTAATAATGGTAAGTAAAGATTGTGTATTTTATTTGAATATTTGTGACACTAATTAATATTGATAGTCCTATTATAAGTTATAATTGTGATATTTCCTATAATTGTGATAATAATATTCTAACAAATTTAATATGAATATAGAATGTGATCTGTCTTTTAAATGATTTTATTTTATTTAATAAATAATATCATTTTTTTTTAATCAATTTTGTCGTTTTCTTATTGCTATTCTCCAATTTTGAATAAAAATCAGCTATTTAATATAGCTTATAAACATCTGTGGTATAGTTAGTACTTTCATGATTACTGCGATCATTCTAGTAATATTATATATGTTTTCTATGGGTTTTACTTCGGGGAATCCCGTCCAAATCGCTGTAATCATCACTTTTATAAGTAACTGTGCAGAACTCTCACACAAATCATTCCAGTGAAAAGGGGCTTCTGGGGATGACAAGAGGAAACTGGAAATAAATAAATATATATTTATATGTACATATCAGATATCTACAAAACACCATAAATCGTGTTCTTCGTTTGCCCTTCAAAACAGTGCATAAGTCTATATTTTCATGTGAAAAAAATTATTAAAAAAAACTACGAAAAATGATCAAACAATTGATAAAAGCAACATGAGAAAATTGATTTTTATGTTCAATTTAGAAGAAAAATGAAATATAAAACAAAAAGGTATGAATAAATGATATTTTTGAGTGTCGCCATGCCACGCCGGTCGCTGACTGACTGCCTGCCTCACTAAAAGTTTAGTTCGAATGGTTATAATAATACATAATATTCGTACATAGTAATTTAGTAGGTCATATTAGGTATGAGGGAAAACTTCCTGGCGCCTTTGATTCTGCAATTCTGTTGAAACGAGGTCTTCTCATGGACAAAAGACAAAAATGAACAAATTTTTTTATTAATGTAAAAATGGGAACGTATTTCAATTTATTGATTTTTTTCAAATTTTCTTATTCTTATCATACATTTGACACCTAATTAATATTTTCTAATAAGGATTTAGCCTCTAAATGCAAGCGAAAATTTGTTTATACTTTCTGTATCTCATGAACCGTGATAGTCAGGTAGTTGAAATTTTCGTACAAATGATGTATTTCTGTTACCTCTATAACCACAAATACTAAAATACAGAATAAAATAAACAGGCATGATTTTTTTTGACCGTTTTAATAGATAATGGTACGGAACCTTTGGTGTGCGACTCGCACTTGGTCGGTTATTTAATTGGGTTAAAAATGGAATTAAAACCGTAACATCTATAATAAAGAAAAACTATATTGTAGTATAAATTGTATTTCTTTCTATTTTACATATCAAATAACGAAATATTTTATATACCGAATCGGTGCTTGATCTTTACATACTCAGGTATGTACCTCCAGCACTTGCTAGACCTAGCCTTTAATTACATTTACGTATCTTATCTATTTTAATCGTGTAAATTAATCTACTGAATATATATAATGTTATATAATACCAAGATATGACGCCATTAATGACTTTCACCTAGAAGCTTCCCACTTAGTATTGATTTACTAAACTATTTTGTTATAGTAAGAGCGAATAATAATACTATAATTATGAAACAACTAAAACTATTAACAGTATTAAACTAGTAACAATGAAATTTTAAAAGGTCAATGTCAACTGACTTCATATGATTTATTGTTGTAAAAATATAAAACTAATTTAAATGTTATTAAAACACATGCGTGCTGTTTAAAAATTATCCTTTAGGGATTTGCAAAAGTCCTTTTTATTATATTATTAAAATTTTATTGTAATGTTATCTACTATATGTTTTTTTTTAGTCGATAAACATGGCTTAAGAGATTTAAAAGCTGGCGCACACCTTATCAGAAAATCTGATAGTCAACGCGCACCATTATTTTAAATTCATTAATTACTGTTTTAACTAACAGATGGCATACATAAAACAACAACATAAGATATTTTTATAAGAAATTCTGATGCTACACACCATCAGATTTTTTGATCAGAGAATCTGATGTCTTATGTAAAAATCTTACCTTGTGCCAGGTCTCATATAAAATATATGTTATTCGTTTACATCAGATTTTCTGATTCGGGTGTGCACCCGTTCTTGTTCGCATTGATTACAAACATAAAACAGATAAAAAAAATATATTGGCTAGAATGTATAATCCAATGTGGGTGCCCAAAATATTGGTTATACGAACAAATGTCTCAAACAAATGTTTAAATTAAAAAACATTTTTGTATTTACAGTTTTTCAATATCTCTCATTGTTTAGAATTTAGCATTTTTAAATGTGGGTCACGCGGATATGGTTGTGTAAATGGATAATTTTAACAGCCCATATTTTGCTGATAATACAGCTTCCTATTGGTGAAAGAAATTTTCAAATCGATTCAGTATTTTACTCGCGAAAGCATAACAAACAAACTAACGTTCGCATTTATATTAGTATAATGAATTAAGATTAGGATTAGATAACGACTTGTATTTTAAATTCGAGATATTCAAAATATTAAAAATCTTCAATATTACCAAGTAGTTATTTTATAAAAAAAAAAAAAAAACAAACAAACAAACATAAACACTTATTATTACAATTTTATTATAAAATTTAATTGAAATAAATTATTTTTTTACACATGCAAGTAAGTGGTTCACATCTAACAATAAGTCTAAGAGCAAATGCTTATATTATTGTTGTATAAGAACAATTTTTATTATTATTAGAAAAAACACTTTTTATTTTTTTTAAATATAAATACTTTCAAAAAAAGCTGTGAATTATTTAATTTTAGTATTATTTAATTATTTATTTTTACATTACTAAGAGCATGAAAAGTTATTCCCTGTAGATGTCGTTTTCATCTGTACGGTGACGATATGCACGCTCCAAATATTAAGCATACCCATAATTTAAAAAAAGTAATACATTTCAGATTAGCAAGTTCTAACTGTTCAACTAACTGAATAGTAATTGCATTAGCAATAAACTGTCGATTTCACAATATACTAAATAACTATCTATCATGAATGATGCACGAATACATTAAAAACATATATAAAAAACTACAGCTGAATAAGTTGATAAAAAAATAAAATACCAGACGAGAAGAAATAAATAAGTTAGGCAACATTTATTACATAATATACATATACTATACATAACCTATAAAAATTAAAAACTAACACAAGAGACTATCATTGAAAAAAGACAAGAGTAATCATCTCTACTTTGACACTATCAATTCATACAATGTAACATGAATCCATGGATTCAACGATGATGTATAGAGTCAGTGTCAGTTATAGGCACATGGATACAGACAGGTATTTTATTATACATTATGTGCACTGATTATTTAAAATGGAGAAGTAGTATTATTATTATTGTAATTTACTGAAACTGAAAAAAAGAATGAAAAATAAAAGACATTCAGTCATCAGAATAAAATATCTATAATATAACATGACGTCACCAAACATTAGTTTTGTAAATGCGGTGCAGACTTACAAAATTATAATATGATGGAGTGTGAGAGAGACTTTTGTGTTATACATATATACACTATTGTTAGGGTTCAATAGCAGTTGGTTCTTAAAATTGTAAATCATTAATAACAATAGCTAACAAAAAAATTATTTTTAAATAAATAAATATATCAAAATATTTTTTCTTATAGATTTTTGGGCTCTAAAACAAATCCGGTGGCAGGTTTTATTTCTTAGCCATATTTATCCTACAAAAGGACTTCTTTTATACTTAAAAATAAATAATATTTGAATATTTAAGGTATTTAATTTTTTGTATTTCCGATTCTTTTTATTTTCTGTAAAGTTTTCAGTATAGCCAACTCTAATATTCTAATTTAATTGCTAATCTAATCAAATTATAAAAATTCATTTTTCAAATTTTATTATTACATTTGGTTTAGCACACTGAAAAAACATAACAATTAAGTAAAATTATTCAAACAGTTTTTCCGTCTTTAATCTGTGTGATACTTGCATTGTTAAATGGTATTGAAAATGTTTTTATATAAACACTGGCCTCTCCATATTGTAAGAGATGTTAATATATTATTGTCCTCCCTCAACAGATGTTCTCATTTTTCTCAGGCCATAACTGCGTTACCATAAACATGTTCTACCACACCTAAGATGTTCCATTTTATTCCGTCCATTTTTAGAGTAAATAATTTTGATTATCAATGATAATAACTAATTGTGTCACTTAATCGAGGAAGAAAATGAGTACGTAATCTTCACGTACGTAATCAAGAGATTTCGTGTATTTTGAGTATAAACGATTTCTATTAAAAAAGCAAACTTTTTTGTAATTTCTAAAAAATGTTGACTATTTTTTTGATTTTTTTTAGCTCCCTCATAAAATTTAAAACTCGTAAATTTTGAATAATATGAATTATTAGCTACCAATATGAATTTGGTAGCTAATAATTACCTAAGTATATACAAAATTATCATTCATTTTAACACAAGAGACACCAAAAAACGTTACCAGTTTAATTTTGGAATTTTTTCACCCATACTTAAGACATACGGAACCACAATATCTTCATTCACACACAAAACTCCACTAACCATAATAAAAAAATGCCTTGACCAGTTTTCATAATACAAACCATGTCGTGCTCAGCTAGTCGAAAAGTGACTTTCGGCGTGTGTACATGTGAATATCTTCTAAAATTAATAAATAGACGATATCTTGCGTATTCTGCAACAACAAATAAAAAAATCAGTGCGTGAAGTGTTTTCAGTTCCAGTGAGGAAATAAAATCACGATTATTTTAAATGTATTATCGATATGTTGGGTTTGTCACCAATAACAGTACGACATTTTCATAATAATATTATCTACCCATTATCATCAACAATTGATGAAAATTATCACGAAAAAAGTGATCATAGATATTTATATGCTGTGGATAAACCAAGTTTAATTCAAAATAAAACCTACAACGTTAATTAATTTTTTATTAAAAACCCAAGTGTTATTTTACGTTACGATAAAAATAGTACAGTTATTTTCATTAGTGATAAAAGTATATTTTATTTTAAAAAAAAGTGCCAAAAAATTCGTAATCATGTCTCGAATGTCGTTAAGTAAAACATCGCTTCGCAGTTCTATGTCAAATCCACGAATTCGTAAAATTAGTAGGGTATGTATTTAACAAAGTTTTTTAACCTAACATTTTATATTTATTTTGATAAATCAATAATCAGCTGTCGAGGAAATGAACTTTTCTGTATGAAACGTTTATCAATTTTTTGTTATTGTTTATCATTTTTTTTTTGTTTAAAATGTGTTTATCTTTACATGTGTTGGGTTGTTTATATTTTGAATTCAAGGTTTCTTTGTTTTGAAAAAGTGAAAGGATTTAATTTTAAATTGCGAAAATGATTTTTTATTATAACTCTAACCTCGAATCAATTGAAAAATATTGTTGTTTTTTATTTTATTTTATTTTTTTTTTTGGAAAATTTTATCAATGAAAATAAATATTGCAATTTAACCTTATATTCTAGAAGAAAATTATTATTAAAACGTGACACTTTTTTAATTGCTTTAAGAAATAACTATAGACCTACAGAATTTTAACTCATATGTTTTATTATTTACATTTCTTTTTTGATCAAAACATTTGACACATTTTAATAGATTTTTTTTTGTTGAAATATATAAGCAAAGTTTAAAATTTTTTTAAATTTATGTGTACGGTTTTTGTGATATATTTTTAGTTTTTGTTCTTTAACAATATCGGTCATATGTGCCACTATGATATCTTTCAAGGGGTGCTTCACTCTAGGGCATTTATATGGGAAGTGGCAGATATAATTAATACCGGTACTACAACCGTAATTGTTTTTTTTGAGAGATATTTTTTGCTTATTTTTCCAGTTTTATTTCCAATCGAATTCCTTAATACATGATTTTTTGTAATTTAGGTTTACTTGTTTAAGAATTTTTTAAGTAGTTTTTAATAGGGTATCTGCAATCAAGGAAAATTTTATGACGATTTTTTTAAGTAGTTTTTAATAGGGTGTTTGCAATCAGGAAAATCCATGTCATGGAATAGTCAGGGAAAATGGCAAATTATGCAAATAGTCAGGAAATTTTGAATCATTTTCTGGTTTTTCAAAATATGAATTTATTTTTTTTAATTGTAATAATTATTAATGAGTTCTTGATCACGTAATAAATCCGATAATGATGCTCACTCATTCACGAGCACAGTTCAGGTCTAGAACAAGCGACCAAAATTACAACTCGCTATCTCTTTTAATTTTTATACTTTGACATAATATATCAAGAGAGTAAATTAATTTGAGTCTGAAATTTGTAATTGACCACACAAACTTAATTTTCATATAGGTTTTCATAGAAACACCTAATTAATCCATTTCCGACCGCCCGTCATCACGATAACTCAAAAATAAAAAGAGATAGCGAGCTGAAATTTTAGTGACGTATTCTAAACTTAAAAAGTGAGTTTAAGTTCGTGAATGAGCAAAATCGATCCATAGTGTCCAATGGATCCTTCACCCAACTTTTAAACTATAAAATATAGACATCATTAACATCGTTAGTTGCCACCTTCACTTGTTAAAGTGTATATACAGTTCTTAAAATTACATGCTGTATATGATTTTGTATTTTATACTTTTATTTAAATTATAATTTAAAAATAGCATCTTGTAAACAAACATGTGTGTGTCTTACTCTTTCAACTTCACATTGGTACAAGTTTGTACCCATCAAAATTTGTAGATTTTTATTGTTGTATTATTAATAAAAAAAAATCTATGTTAAAAATAAAATCATAATAAATTAAAAGAAATAAATTTTTTTTGAAATTAATGACTTAAACGATGCTCATACATTGTCGATTTTAGGTTGATGGAGACCATAGGCATAACATGGTGGAGGCCTAATAAATTTAGGATAAATGTAAATCTTATTTGTATTTGGTAACGAGATGTTAATTTAAACATATTATCTGATCTAATCGCTGATAACAAGTTCAACTTTTAACTTTCAGGTGTATAATTCAAAAAGAATAGCATAGATATCTTTCGAGTATCGATATATGATTGAATTTCATTGTTTTGGATTTTTAATAAGTATTCATAAAATACCATAAATATGCAGTCTATAAATTTATCTATGCATACACTTAAAATAATACTATGTATTGTTATTACCAATGTGTGTAAATTAGCCAAATTTGATCTAAAATTGTGGAGAAATCAAACACGAACAAATATTTCAAACAAAAGTTGTTTCTTTAAAAAAAAAAACATATTTAGTATTTTAACTTTTCTTCTATCTTTTATAGCTTAAAAGTTGGGTGAAGTATTTATTGGACCTAATGGACCGATTTTGCTCATTCACGAACTTAAACTCACTTTTTATGTTGAAAACACGTTAAAAACATGTTTTTTTCTAAGAATTGTTTTTTGCCTACTATGCCTCTACCCCTAAAATCGGGGCTGCCTTGTTACAAATTGTGAAAACTATTTCACACTCCAAAAGAACTATATGTAATCTAGAATCAGCAAAAAAATATTACTATGTTTTATTTATTATTGTTTTTTATTTGGCAACATCGCACGTTACTGTGGCAATGCGGCTTACTCAAATATTTTAGTTCGAATAATATAAAAATAATTATTTAGTATGGAAAATTTTTTCATTTGGCAACATATCAAAAAATTTTCATTATTGGAGAAAAACACCAAAATTTTTCTTAGAAGATATTGGAAACAAAAGACTAAATAATATACATTTCATTTTTCATATATTTTTTTAAATAATTTTTTTAATGTTATTTTAGTATATGTACAGAAGGTTTGAAAATATTTGAGATAGTTCAAATATTAAAAAGATAAAATAAAGCTCAACACTATTAATATTCTATAGCATATATTTATCGAGTATAACATTCCGATATATGTGGGTATATTAAAAATTTAATAGTATATATATATGCATAATAATTAAAATTTTTGAATGTCATTGTATATTGTATAATTTACATAAAGTCATGATTTTTGTGTGCATTTGATTAATTTTTAATCAGAACAAGAACTTTGCTCATTTTTATGCTGTGAATCACACAAATATTATTTTGACACATATAATATGTTTCTTTGTTCTCACAATATATATGAAAAAATTAATTTGAGATATATTTGAGACAAAGCCATTATTTTTAAACGAGAAAAAAAAAATTTTAAATTATGATTTTATATTGATGTTTATATGTAAAATTTTATTATTACATGACTAACACTTTGTTTATACTTCCGCATTTTGAAATTTTTATTGGAAATAGGGGCAATAGTTTTTGAATAAATTTTGGTTTTTTGTCCCAATTACCGAGAATACAATTTTTTGTATTTGATAATAATATACGTATTTCGACTACAAAGTTGTCATCATCAGTATGTATCAGCTAGTGGTAAGAATTCTCCGAGACGTTACTCGTTGCTAATTTGGTGATGGTTTGTACGAAAATTGTCGAAATACGAAATTTATTAAATACAAAAAATTTTGGTCTAGGTATTGGGACAAAAATTCGAAATAAATTTTAAAAATCCTAGACTTTTCGCCTTTATGTTAAAATTAAATCTTTTCCAAGCATCAATAAATGTCGCGTCTAACTATGAATGTTCCATAAAATTTAATTAAACAATTCCAATGTATGACATTAACATTAATCACTAGGTACCTCAATTCCTTTAGCGAATCTCTTCTTGGACATAGTTGTGTCATTGCTATGATTAGATTCTACGATACAAACATAATACACACTTCCAAGAAATGTTAGTTATGTTTCTTATGTCCCAACTTTAAGAACCAATTGGGTATTTTAATGATACTAAAAATTTAAAATTGATGAAAAAACGAAGAAGTTATAATATTTCATAGATAATTTTCTATCTCTTTCTTGAAAACGATTTTTATATACAATTTCTATATGATTAACATAATGGCGTCACTGCAGAGCATCTCCTCTATCTTTATCTAATTATGATTTTATAACTTCCATAATTTGCTTATTTTAAAAATTTTTTATATTTTATAATTTAAATATTGTAGGAGAAAAACCAATTAAAAAAATTACTAAATACTTCTATAGTCAAAAATTAGATTGATTGGCCAATATCTTAAGAAGAATATCATGATCTTAAGAAAACCCAAACGATGGTTTTTTCTTTATTATTGCCATTTTATAAATATTTCAGTGTCGTAACTGAACATAAGATAATTTTTTATCGCTAATAAAATGCCCACGTAGAACTCTAATATATTATATTTTATAAATATTAATATTTTAATAAAAAATTTTTAATTTGAAAATATTTGTTTTATATGTAATATATAAAAGTATAGCGATTGTATATAAAAATTTTGGAAAATTGTTCATTGAAGTTCAATAAATTCATATTTATTTGCATATTTGATAAACGTAAATAATATTATTTTAATTGCTAAATTGTTCTATCCACAAAGTAAAAAATTGTTGGTTCTGTATATAAGGCGCCTCTATCGATGATTTATTTGTAAACAAACTTTTGTTTGAAACATTCTTTCGTAAAATGTTTAGATCTTATTTCTTCCTAATCTCACTTAAATGTATATAGTCTACCACCGTTGGCATTAGCATAGGAATTAACCCTACATTATTCCAATAGCATTGAAATAAACGTTACATCAATCTATTATGTATAGAGGTAATTGGAGTGTTTGAAATTTTCTCAAACAAATAAAAATAATTAGTTTATATTGAATAAAAATTATTCTATTTGTTATAAATGTATATGATATTTTTTGTTGTTGTCCGTACATTGAAAGATGGAAAACGTCAGTTAATTAATCTGATGACGTCTGCTTTTTATTTATTATCAGTATAAAAAGATTTATACACAAAATGAAACAAAAACAAACTGTGAAAACATAGCGTGCAATATTTTGTTGACACGTTGAGAAGTTACGGTATTATTTTGCATGATAACTTAAATATACTTAAAGCAGAGTAAATTTGATTAAGAGTATATATTTTTTTAATATGCAAGCATTTATTTTTTCATTCATTATAAATATAATATTCAAGGTTATTGAATATTATTACTTAATTTAAAAAAATCGTGGATGCTTTATCAATCAAATGAATTCGTGGTGCTTAAATTTAGTCATAGCCTTTTTAATTGTGATTTATTGCCATGACAACCAATTTATGCATGTACCAAATTTTAAAAAATTCGTTTCTATCTAGACAAATGATATGCATATGTGAATATTATATCCAAAATAAATAGAAAAAAAATGCATATCCATGTCCACTGTTTTATTTAACTACTTAAGAAGTGCATCTATTGGCACCGGGCAGGCCATATGGAAGGAGACGCTCAATTGATTGCCGCGACATGAGTGGTGGAATGTGTAAAATAAAACATTCGTTTAGTTCTTGATATAAATCCTTTTAAAATGTATGTAAATTGTGGCTGTTGTTTCATTAATTTTTATATATCTGGAAGATACAAATGTAAATTTTAAGTTTTCAACGGAAAGTTAAAGTTTTAAGCAGTCTAGAAAATGAATTATTACCATCAAACAGTTAGATAGTATTTATAGACCAGAGTAGAAGCCTTTAAAGAAAATGGTAAAAATTTCTAGTAGGATGAAACCCATTAGAAACGGAAGAGAACATAACAAAAATGAAAGGAAAAATAATTTACAGGAAAGTGAAAGGGGATTAAGGGTAAAACACGATTAATCTCAATTTCCAGCAAAACTACAAGTCCTACGGAAAAAAGTTAAATCTTTTTTTGAATAAATATCGAAAAAGCACCCTATTTTGTTTTCAATTATAAATACAAAAATTGTAGATGTTCTAATTACAACTTTGCCATTTAACTTTTTTCCATAGGACTTGTAGTTTTGCCGCAAATCGAGATAGACCATGCTTTATCCTTAAAAACTCACCGTCTTCCACTTCCCGACTTCAGATCGTCCTTAAATTATGTTTCCTTCCATTTTTGTTATATTCTCTTCCGTTTCCAATGGGTTTCATCTTACTATAATTTTTTTTGGTTTCAAAAAATCGACTATGGTCTATCAGTGAGGTACAAATTATTAATGTTTCGTTTATCCTAGACCACATGTTATATATTCATTTCATATGATGAATAAACAAATGATGAAATACTTAACGAACTTTAAAACATATTTGTCATTCTGAATGAACTTGTGAAGTTCATTTATTGATATGCCGTGAGGCCACAATCAAATACAATTCGATATAATAATTTTAATAAACATAATTCATCTATACTAAAATTATAAAGAGCATTTGTATTTTTGTATATAACGAATAAACTTAAAAACTACTGGACCGATCTGAAAAATTATTTCATTCTTGCGAAGCTACACTATCCCCGGGTGACATAGGTTACTTTTTATTCCTTTATTCTCACAGAATCGCGGATGAAACCGAGTGACATTCGCGATTTATAATAATAAATTTATTTATAGTTTATACTTGTAGGTACATGTAAGCGCAGAACTGATTTATTTAAATAGTTTTATCAATATATATTTTAATCTATATTATTAATAAATATTTATCAATAAAAAATATATATAAATTACTTTATATATTAAACTATTGCGTTTTTTTTTGTTTCACCAATTAATTTTATTAATTAATGTTGATATATGTTACGGTCTATATAACCATTTTCAAAACAATGTTTAGCCATCAATATTCTTCTACTTACTTAATTGTAAAAAATAAATCCCAAAATTTATTAAATAATTTAAATGCATAATTATTTATATTTGCAGTTAAAAATAATTACTAATACAATTTCTTTAATCATTCTTACAATTTTCAACCCAATAACTTCAATTAAATGACTTTTTTTTTGTAATTATTCAATAATTTTTGTTAGACATTTTGTATACATTTTAAATGCAAACAATTGAACAAATAATTATATTTTCTTGATTATGAATGTTTTATTACATATTTTAGACACTCGTAGCGCTCCAATCGATTAAGAAGTCCCTTCTACGTTCTAATTAAATAAACGAAAGAATAAAAAAATAAAATATTAGCAATAAAAGGAAATAACTAAAAATTGTGTTTTACTTAATTTGACACATCGAGTGGCAGTGAACGTTTGAGTCTAACATTTACATTTTGATGTAGGAAAAAAGGTCGACAAAAGTGTTCGAACGTAGCCCAACTAGAATGTTGACACATGTAGTTCCACATGTTGAGTCTAACCATCAACTGTGCAATGTTGGAGGTGTTGAACGCATCGTGTGGACGTTATGTCGATTAGCCTACCACTTTCATTTCCTTTTTTACTAATTAGCTTGGGAGAAATTCGATACGAATTTTGGCATCCCGAACAGCCATTAATTTTGTTAGATTGTTACATGACTAGCTAATCACATCAGAGTTAAGCCGCATATTAACAAAAAAACACAATATCTAAAAGAATAAATTAAATTAAAATCACGCGATTTTAATAAAATTTTATTATTAAAATTTATTATACTTAAAAAAAAAAAAATACAAACAATATTTAATAAATGAAATTCATTATGGAAAATTTAAAATATTTTTATTTTTAAATTGAATGATATGTGATCCCCCCTGCCAACTGCTAATATTATGAATGGTGCAGTATAATTAGTGAGATATTGCAATTAATTATTATAAAATATTTTATTGATCTTTTAAAACACATTATGTTTATATAACATTTATAATTTATCATATTGAAATAATAATTGTTTTTTTTTTGTTGTGATTTTATTAATGAACTGAAAATCAAAGAGATTTTTTATACATTTGTAAGTAAATAATTAAAATTGTCGGCTCGTTAATTTTATCAAATTCAAATTATGATAAAACTATTTGCGAATGGTAACAACTTAATGTACAACTGTTAATTACTGTAATGAATATAATCTATATGAGTAGTTGAGCTCCAAAATATTAATAAATTTTTAATGCTTTAGATAAAGGACAGATCCTTAGTAATTTGGCAGTGCTGAATCAAAATTTGATAAAAAACGTCTCAATACTACAATAAATAAAGTTTCGTTACAAAAGTCTTTATCCACAACGAGTTAGTTTTCAAAAGGATTTATATTTTTATATTCGAAATACATAATATTCGTCCGTCATTTGTATAACTCAAAAATAGGAAGAGAAATCGCCCGGAAATTTTAATGACGAATTATATACGTAAAAAGTAAGTTTAAGTTCGTGAATGAGCAAAATCGTTTCATTGGGTTCAATGGATCCTTTACCCAACTTTTAAACTATTAAAGATAGAAGAAAAATTCAAATACAAAAAAATTTTATTTTTTTGATACAAATAAGTTTTGCTTGAAACATTTTTTCTTAAAATGTATAGACTGGATATTTATAGTATTTTAACAATGATATTCAATCATATGTCGAGTATCTAAACATTTAACTCTGTTAGTTGTTAGATTCACTTTAGTTTTTGCAATTATATTAAATTGCAAAACTTAAGAAAGCCTGGATCGTTTTGGCTAATTGGCTAATTTGTTCTCAATGCTCGTTATAATTCGTAGAAGACTTTTATGAAAAATTGGAAATTTTGATTGAAAAAACTGAAGGTTTTTTGTTGTATAGTGGTTTTTATTTTTGAAAGAACCCAAGATACATTTAACGTTGGAGTCCTTTTTTCAAACATTCGTAATAATTCGAAGAATGAATTTAAGTAAAGGAAAATTTGGATGATTCGAAATGTTATTTACGATTAATTTCTGTTGATTAAATCGGCAAGAAAACTAAATAAATATGTTAATTATATTCAAAATTTTGAAATTTAATTCAAGTTTTTTATATTGTACAAAAAATATTAAGTGAGGTAATGGTTTTATTGTTAAAGGTCAAACAGAGGTTATTTAGAATAATTCTGATAAAAAAATGATTTATGTGTTATGTTAAATGTTGGTAAATAAATAATTTATGTATTTATTAAAATTTAATTTATTGTCCATTATTAAACTTTATTATGCTATCGAAACTGCTCTAATATCCGATCTACAACAAAAATTCGATGTTGGTAGAAAATGGAAGGGTTTTCTTTACGGAAATGTTTAAGTATGGATTTATTATTTATCAACTCAAAATTTCTCAAAAAATAGGTGTAGAAAGAAACTCCTTTACTAACTTCTATGAATAAATAGGTGATTCTCATTTAAAAGGTACGATGTTCATGATAAATATGTTTCTTTAAAATTTGGTAGTAGTTAAGTGAATTATATTTACATACATTTTAAAAATTATTTTTTTACATTTCAAATAAATTCTACAAATTAGAAATTTTTTAAGTTTTTAATAAAGTCTTTTTAATTTTTTAATAAAGTCAGCGCTAATCATATTGTTAGCAGAAATTACATTCGTTGACTCTGGTTTCGAATGGTAATTGGCGACAAGGAAATTTTTTGTAGAAGTGTTTTTTGAAGTCAGTTCTATTTATTTTTTTTTTTTTTGAAAAATTTTTAATGGTCAGATATTCAGTAACACATTGTTTGCAAATGTACTTAAAAATTATTAACACTCATGGTTTTTATCTATTTACTAACTAAATATATTTAAGCTAAAAATCTACTTAAGATTATGGAATCAATTATTTATTGGCCTAATAAAAATTTATTTGTAATCAATAAATTTTTATCGTTAAATTGTAAAAAAAAACAATATTTGTTAAATACTTCTTCTTTTCTTAAATAATTTTTCATTATCTATCAATCAATTAGTTTTTACAAACATTTAAATGCTTATACCATGTGTGTACAATGTTGTTCAAAATAAATACAGTTATATAGTCATATTACAAATTGTGTTTTTCTAATCTCATTATCTAGAGATAAGTGAATAATGGCAATAAGTAAATAATGACACATGTTTTTTACAACAAAGCATAGATAAATTTTAAGTGATTCAGAACTTTTTTCAATCACATCAATTTTACTTTTTAGATAATCAATTATATTAAAAATGTGAATAAAACAAATCTATGGCAAAATAAATTTTATTTTTAATCAACCAATTATGGTTCAATATTCATTTTTAAACTGAAGCTTTTTATGGGACATTATAGTTTTTTCTTATGAGAGTAAACTGATAATTTTAATAATCTATCAATATCCTTTTTTAATTATTTTACAGTTATATATGCCGTACTCGTTTTTCTGTAAACATTTCTGTCCTGTTTTGTTAATATAGTTATATATGCCGTTCTCGTTTTATACATTTAAAAACTAATAATGAATGTTGTCTTGAAAATTCATTTAAACTTTGAATCATATTATTGGGCTAAATGGTTCTTAAATACGATAGGATGATGGTTTAAAATACTGATTTCCATCATTTGGAGTGAAGACATACGCTTAGTCTCCATTTGATTCAGATTCTTTTTGGTTTTGACAAGTAACAGTTGTACTGTAATTAACGTTGTTTTTCAACGATTTATGAAAATCCCATATATATGTGTCATATTTTAGTAGCCATAAGTCTTTTGTCTCCGTTCTACACCAACTTGAATAAAAATAAATATATCTTATAAGAAATTATAATAATCAAAGTGTTAATAAAATATCATTTTAATTGAAAATAATTATTCGTCGTTACAAGAGATCATTTCAAATTATACCTCAAGCATTTTTTTAAGATTAAAATGTTAGTGTTAATTATTACCAAGGTCAGATGTTACACATCATCTACAAATACTACAAGGCTCCATCACGGTTTTTTTTAGTTATTGTCAATGAAGATACAAAAAATTTATGCAGTCAGTCAAAAACTAATTGCGACGGAACTAAAACTTTTTATGACTTTCGATATTCGAATAAATTGCGAATGAATGTGTAAAAAAAATATATGTATATGTATATAATTAGTACATGCAAGTGGAACTTCCGTAGTAATTAATCCGGGATAAACTGTACATTTTTTTACACACTCATTAACAGTTTTCGAATGTCGAATACCATAAAATATTTCAGTTCTGTCGCACTTAGTTTTTGACTGACTCATAAATTTTTGTTTTTATTAATTGGTTTATATTCACCCTTGATCATATAATATGTAATAATTTTGAACAATTTTGTCTAAAATGAACTTAAGTGTATTATAATATGTAATTACTTCATAATTTTCAAGTTTAGTTTCTAAGTGCGATATTGTTTTTTTTTTTTTGAAATTGTGTACATTCAAAGTACAAAATGAGATATGATTGTCAAGTAGCTGATAAATTTTTCCTACTAACAAAAAACCTGATAAATTTTCAATTGATATGTTTTTATGAAACGAAAATCAATCAAAAAATACACTTAAAAATTATATGTGCGTTATTTAATAATTTATTATAATATTATAAGAAAATTGTGTCTTGGTTTGTACGTTTTCTATATCAGTTTAAAAATAGGAACACATGGTGTGGAGGAAAATCATTGCAACTTAAAATATTTGAATTTATAAGAGAATATGACTACATTTTTTCATAGCTTCAATCGACTTTAATTCACGAAAATGGATTTGAAGTTATTTTTTTCAAATCTTTAAAAATAAGAAAATACGTTCAAAAATCTTGATCAACAGGCGATATGTTATTTTGATGACGTCATACATATTAATTTCCACAGTTATTACATATAAAACTTCTTTTTGCAAGAAGGAAATGGAAAACAAATTTTGTTATGGATTGAGCCTAGTTTCACTTGTTCAAATTCATTATTAGCCAAGTACCCAAGTGACCGAAGTTTTGATTATACGGTTATAATCAGCTAGTCCCTAAAATCCAAACTAATTCAATTTTAAAAATTCTTTCACAAACATTTGGAATATATCCAGTTCAAAACATGTATTTTCGTGAGCCCCGGCTTTTAATGACCGAACGTAGGGAGTTGGTTGGTTCCGCTGTAACTTACGAACGCGTCGTTCTATTTTGATGTAATTGGATATTTTATCATATCTTGCAGTGAATGTGAACTAATACGATCAGGGTGTATACAAAAATTTATATTTTCTATTGAATCTCCACTCCTTTTTTTACATTCAAGGCAATTGCGAGCTTTTGTTTATTTTTTTGTGAAATCTACAGCTGTCAGAGCTATTAATGTTTCTTTTAGAAAAAGTTAACATTGCAAATTAATGTAATTTTGATTATAACAGAATGAATTTCTCTTCGTCGAAGCCACGGGTTCAGCTAGTACATTATACAAATTATTAATTTAATATGTTGAATCCATAATAAAAAATTATTTGTAGTATTCACTAATAGTTTTGGAAATTGATTTAAATTATGTATAAATATAAATAATTTATAATTTTCCTTTTATAGCTCATTTTCAGACATTAGGGAAGATGAACACATTTTTTTATTATTTCAATTGAAGCATCTTTAATTCACAAACATAAATTTGAACTTATTTTAAAAAATCTTAAAAAATGCCAAAATATGGACGGTCAAAATTCTTAATTAAAGAAAGAAGTTTTACTTAAATGGCGTCATATATGTTAATCTCCATAGTGATTATATATAATAAGGGTCATTCTACAGTAATAAGTCTTATCGATGTCCATCGCACTTATGTACACTTTCCTACAAAATTCAAAATAAATAATGTAAGGTATGCACAAATGAGTGCGTATTTGTGAATACAAATGTTATATGAATTACATTAATATTCACAAATACTTTGTGCAATTTTTCTATAGAAAATGACCGCTAATCGTAGAATCAATCAAACTTTCTTTTCAACAAAGAGATGGAAAACAATCTTTAAGAGCTTGTAACTTATGCGTTTTTGGATCAATTTTATTTTAATTTTCGAATGTTGTTATTCAGTCAAATTTCACATTTTGATGGATAAAATAGTAAATTATAAACATAAATTTTCTTCAGTTAATTCATAGTTAAGGCTCTTAGACTAAGATAAACATAACTGAAATAATTTTGAATTCATATCAAAAAAATAATTGAAAAGATAGTAAAAATAATTGATATAATAATAAATTTTTTTTTTTTAATTCTTTAAACAAATTTCTGTATCAGTATTCTTCTTAAGTGTAATATTTGTTTGTGTTTTATGTACTTAAGATTAAAATTAATCATTTTTATTTTAAAATAATATCATTTTATCCAATATAATTTAGTTGATTTCAACAACTAGACATGTAATGACATATTACAATAACACTGTAATAATACTATTCATTTTAAATTCATAAGATAATTGTCTTGTCTTGTCTGGTCGTATCGTATCGTTATATTATCGTTGATTATCGGATGATCCCTTTCTCGTGAATGTGTAGTGTTTTTTTTTAAATAGTATTTAAAGTATTTTTGAAAAATGATTTAATGGTAATTAATTACCAATTGTGATTTACGTGAAGTTTTTATTTTTTATAGAATTATATTTTTAAGTGATTTTTTTGTTGATGTGACTCGGTTTTGTGTGATTAGTGATTTTTGTGTTTTTTTTTGTTTCTTTTTTTTTTCTGCATAAATTAAATTTTGTTTTTAAAAATGCCAGACGATGTTAAAAATGTAAGTTGAAAATTTACACCTGGAATCTATTTGCCATAAATTTATACGTATTTTTTTTAAAATCATGAGCCAAAAACAATTAAAGTTTTATGTAATAATTATTTTGACGAAATCTTCGCTGATTGAATTTTCAAAAATTTGGAACTTCCGTCGACGTTGAGAATGCGGCTAATATTGGCGTTTTAGAACTTGTTGGGCAACATTTTGTGTTCGTCTGTCTCTCGATCTCTGACACACATAATGGCGAATGCGAGTAATTCCAAAAGTACTGAATACTTATAAATTTGTAGAAAATAATAGTAAAGCTGTTTGAAGAAGGTTGGGGTGGTCACATTTTCGAAACATCTCACTTATAAATTATCCGCCCCGGATACAGAACTTGAAACTTACTAATTTTTTTTCACTTAAACACCGATATCTCTAGATTTGTTCATTCGATGTTGATGTAATTTTATTTTTTTCAAGTATTCATACTGTAATTTAGTAAAGCCGTTTCGAAGTTATATCATTTTAAGATAAATACATTCGATAGTTAGTATTTGCACGTAGATGTGATATA
Source organism: Chrysopa pallens (assembly GCA_020423425.1). Lineage (NCBI taxonomy): Eukaryota > Metazoa > Arthropoda > Insecta > Neuroptera > Chrysopidae > Chrysopa > Chrysopa pallens. Next base: position 39,529,095 of record CM035595.1, on the reverse strand, counting down.
TTGTGAACCATTCATCCGATTTTGATGACATTTATGTTGAATGTATGTACATTCTAGTATGTATATTTCTGTATAGTTTTAAATCAGTGAGTTTTTTTTGAATGTTCTGGATATTAAGAAAAAAATTGTTATAGAAATTTGGGAAAAAAATGATGTTATTTTAGTTAGCTTACTGTTAAAGTAAACATACAAGGAAGTTATGTGGAAGAAACGTTTGAAATATTTTGAGTTTTTTTTTTTTTTTATATATAAACCAAATGAATATTGTGAAGTATTATGAAGTGGCTTTTGTAATTAAAAAACTTAAAAAGCTTATGAGTTCCAAAATACTGGAATATTCTATTTCCAATTAAAATTTACTGTTTAATTTTGAGGTGAATGTTTTATTAAAATAACAATAGTAAGATTGCTTTGGAAACTTAAGAATTTTTATTAAAAAAATATAACAAATATCGGCGTAAGTTAAAATTATATTTAAAGTTATTTTTCATAATAGTTATCGCGACTCTGAAATTTGTTTGATTAAACGAAAATCAAACAAAAAATTAATTGAGAAGTTAAAATTTTACTTAAAAAAAGTCTGATTGAAGGTGGTTTTGTGAGTAAATATTAATATTCAATTTACGATTACAGATTCTACTTTCAATAATTATTTTTTATCAAAAGTGGATATCATAGTAGTAGTTTTATTGGAAATTGAAAAAATTTCTGATAGAGCAAATGTTTTATCACTTCCAACTAAACAAGCCATTATCATTTTCGAGCCTACAAAGTCGAATCTAGAATGTTGATCTGGAATTGTGGGAAAATGTGTTTAACAAACATTTTTTTTTTCAACTTTTCTTTTGTCATTTTAAAGTCACGGATTCCAACTGTCAGATTTTGGTGGAAAATTCATACTAATTGCAGTTTTTGTCATTATCGTGTGTCAAAAATTTGACGTATACAACGCCATATACACACACACGCACACACTCAGTTTTCATTTTCGTAACGATACATGTATAAAAAAAAAGCATATTTAATAAATGCATTGAAAATTAAATAATAATAATTGAATAATTCTATAAATAATACCGGCATTATATATTGTAGATAGCAATAACAGCATGGCACCGATTTTGTTTAAAAATGTGCCAGATAAAGAAACACATGTCGACTGAAAAATATATCAAATATTGTGGATTAATTTACTTATATTGATAGTTTTTGTTTTGCAGAAAACATTTAATATATGTAATTTGTTGATAATAATGTTAATTTTTCCGAACAAAAATAAATATAAACTCTGGTGAACTTCTTGAAATGATAATTATTTTATTTTATTTTTTTAATTATACAAGTTTGTGGAAAAGTTTTGTAATATATATAAATAAATATTATATTTATTTTTAGTATAATTTTATTATTATTTGGAATAATTTATTATAGTTTTTGGAATATTTTTTACAAATTAGTAATAAGTTCAGATGTCAGGTCTTCACGAACCAAAATATTTTCAACAACTTTTGTTTAGCAACTTTTATGATTAAAAATCTCGAATAAATTGTCTTATTAACAATAAGGTTAATTAGTAAATATTATCCTTTAAGTTTTCTTCAGGAATTTATATACTAATTTTTCAAAGTTTTTATAACTGAATAAAAATATTAAAATAATTGCGTATTTTTTTTTGGAAAAATAACCAATAAATGCCGATATTTTATTCTATAAGCTGTTTCGAAGTGTATAGTTATTATAAACTAGGTCTATGTGTATGGGCATCGTGCATCACAATGTTTTAATTCATTACTATGGTTACGAAATACTTGTTTATCAATCAAATTATATGTAACTCTGTGAATGGAGTATGATTTAACAAAGAAAATTTCTGAAAATTTATTAACTAATTTAAATGTATAATTATTTATATTTGCAGTTAAAAATAATTACAAATACAATTTCTTCAATCATTCTTACAATTTTTATCCCAATAAATTCAAATAAATGTCTTTGTAATTATTCAATAATTTTTATTTGACATTTTCTATACATTTTACATGCAAACAATTGAACAAGTAATTATATTTTCTTGATTATGAATGTTTTATTACATATTTTAGACACTCGTATCGCTCCAATTGATTAAGAATTCGTACTATGTACGACTCCTTCTCGTACTATGTACAGTACGGATAGTTAATTTTGTGGCAACGAGCCTATTATTGATAGAAATACAACTCAAATATTTTTTAGTGCATTTTTTTTAAGTCTACTTTTCCGTAATATTTTTAGTGTTTACACTATTTGTTGGTAATTTTTTGCAATAAAATTTAAATATTTTTATAATTGGTCAACAATGTCGTATATCTAAGTGCATTAGATTCTTATGCATTAGAAGTTAATTTACGAGTGTACTTCCTTAAAAAAAAAAAAATTAAATTATGTAATTTTACAATAAAAAAATGTGTAATGATGATGATGATCGAAGAAGATGTCGTATTTAAATGATAATTATAATTAAGCATACATTATTTTATCTATGATAAAAATGAAAATGATAATTTATTACACACTTCTGGTCTGTAAATTTATTATCATTTTTTTTTTTTTATATTATTAACATATATCATTTGATTTCATTGTTTTTTTATATATTTAAATATATAATTACTACTCGTAATTATTGTATTTATGTACAAAGTAATTCATTTTACTTAGTGTAGTCAGAGACATATACAATACACAATACAATGTGGCTATGAAAATTGGCATGTACAGTCTTGAAATGATATGAAAACGGAGAGAGAGTTTTCTCGAAAAAAAATTTCTAATGTGTTTTTGCGGGAAAACGAAAATATATTTTAACAACTGGTCTAGGTGAGATTCTCAAATTTTACATGACAAACATTTTTTTCTTATTACGAATATGACTATTTTTTGTTTTTTTATCTTATAAAAAACCGGTTTTACCGAAAAGCCATTCAGTTTTATGTTACATATTTGCACGTCGAATGAAAGTGAATCTATTCCTAACGCACATACGTACACACAGGTATCCCTATAGAAAACATTGGATTTGGTAACCTCTGAAAAGGTAGTCAAAATTTTGGATTCACACAAAATATGCCTTATTGCAAGAACTTTAAGAAGTTAAAATTTGCAGTATATTTAAAAAATACAAAAATATATTTATTTAAAAAAAATTTTTGTAGGTTTCCAATTTTTTTCGAATTTCTCCAAAATTATCTACATACATTACGTGTGTTAACGAATATGGATAATTAGCATCCAGATCCGTGCAAACGGATACGGATCTTAACATGTCAACACAATCAATTGATATAATTTTTTTGATTTGCTATAAAATGTGATCGTTAATTGATTGCAAAGTGATTTATGATATCACTTAGCAGTATTATTTCATTTGAATAATAAATTTGAATATAGACAGTGTAATTACTAATTAGTACATCATGATAAAGTAGTCGGCTATAAAAATTACCACTTAGCTCACCACAATAAAGGTTAAAATATTAAATTTTTGCCAAATATGTAATTTATAAAATGAAAATTACTTTAATGGGATTTAACAGTATTTTATTTGCTACATTTACTTATAAATTATTTAACCAGAACTTTTCATGTTTTTTTATAGAGTTATAAAATTCACGATTTTTATGGTGTCTTAAAACTTTACAAAACACATCATAAAAAATGTGTATTTTATAATTTTAAATAAATATTAAAGAGCCAGGTCGGTCAGTTTGGAGGGAGGGTATTGATATGATGTTTGTGCATTAAAGCGTATATGACTACAATATTAAAAATGAATCATTCTGTACTCTTATATAGAATGTATAAAACTTATAAGATACAAATTAATACATAATTATTATGTATTTTAATACAAACATATTTTGTTTTTTATAATTAATTTACATCACTCTAAATAGCTATATTTATTCATCTTATTAATTACAATTATAAAAATATCTTACATAAATTGAATATTAAATTTCGTACAAAAATGTAATTAGAACGCATTTAAAAAAATGTCGTAATAAATATTATTAAAAAAATATTTTCAACAAGTCTATAAAACTAATTGATATTGTTTTTCTAAATTATTAGATAAAATATAAAGATAAAATTGTTGATAATTAATAATTAAAAAAAATCAATTTTTTGTCTAATCAAACTGTTTGAAGTGATTTTTGAAGGTAATTTTACATCCTTGTATAAATACAGGAAGCATTGTAATCATGAAAAGAGATTTATAAAATACACGAGTTTGTATTTTATTGTACTGAAATAAAGAAATGTAGATCTGGAAAAGAACTTAACATCATAAATCGTTTAATAATTTTAAATATGTGTCAATGGTTTAGGTGTCGCATTTTTCAGATGCTCACATGTCACATAACTCAAATCCTTTTAAACTAATCATAAAATATTGAAATTTTATGTTTTTGGAAGAAATTGCGTTTTTCTCACCATGTATAGTACTTATACCGAGAATCGGCCGTATGCAAGTCCTATGCATCAGATTCGTTACAAATTTTTGGTGCGTAGTGTTACTATAGACCTTAAGGTCGACCCGCATTCATGTTTCTTTTGGTAGTCGCTGTTAAACGCCATCTTACTTTATAAGATACATAAACCAAATGTGTATCTTAATAAAGGTTTCTACTAGTGGAATAAAAGTGTCTAGCGTCCATCAGTCCCATTTACCCGCTATTATGTGCTGACCTCTATATATAAAAAATCTTCTTTAGGGGTCGACTAACGATAGCAGGTAAATTGTCTTATAAAGTAAGGTGGCGTTTTAAAGCGTAAACTGAAAGTAACATGCATTAGGGCAAATTGGACAATTTCAGAGGAGTTGATTTTTAGTTGTATAGAAAAACTGCGTACACACAAAAAATTGTTGATGTATCTGATCCATAGAACTTTTATGACGGGCCTTTGGGTCACAAGTCCACTTATTCAGCACAGTTCTACTTTAAGTTGACAACTTCTTTATGACTGGGCGTACATGTTAAAGTGTTTGTTAAAATTTATAAGTGTCTGAATTCACGGGTTTGGGTTCCAATAATCAGAGAGTATGAATCAATTTCGACTATTGCTGAATCTATTTTCACTTATTTATGAACGTACAATGAAGTCATGTGGTGCCGACATTAGTGTGTTTTAATTATACTGTCCAATTTTATCAGACAATAACCTTGACGGATTATAAGATTTAAATTGAGAGATTAACCAAACTGAAAGATAGATGTTTTATCTATTGAGGTGCAAATATTAAGTCTACTTTTGTAAAAGGTATATAGTGCGTTAATATAACAAACGTTGTTAAAGATATTCATGTTGTAACATATCCATTAGCTTGTGTTCATAATAATAATAAATAAAGTAATGTAAATTTTTTCAACTCAAATTGAAGGTTTTACGTTACGTAAACTGTAACTAAAAGCTGATCTAAATGGCGGTTGGTTTTTCTAAATTATCTGCAAAATTTGACTTTTTAAAGGAATCAAGTTTTACTCAAAACATTATCTTTTTATTTTTGCAAACAATTAAAAACATACTAAGTCATAAGTTTTCTCGTAAATATAAAAAAAAATTTTTGTTCAATATGCTGGTTTTTTAGGGTAAGGTTTTAAAATTTTTATTTTTAATTGAATGCATAATGTCTCAAGAATATTGAGTAAAAATTGTTCCAAGTCGATCGGACCAAAATTTAATGACGTAATGAGTGTGTAAGCGTTCATCCGCTACTTAGCTCTCGTATAAGCAGGACAAAGCAGGAAAGTGAAAATAGGCTAAAGAAGGTAGGAGTCTTAAAAAAGATGAATGATTAGATTAGAATCAAGAATGATGACAGCATCCCTTATGGATCTGGCGTCGATGATTCAGCATGATGTAACTTATGAAGTTTTCTCTTGTTTCCAAATTTTTTCGAGTTTAAAACTTTAAAGCGCTTTTCCCACAACTTACGTTTTTAGAGTCGGTGCACCTCATAACTGTAAAGCTACTGCACCAATCGTATTTTTTTTTTTTGTAAAATTTTTATTTTTTACTTTTGAGTATTGATAACGACGAAAAATTTTTAATACGGATGAAATTTAATCACTAAAATTTGCTCTTAAGGGAAATCAGTTCCTGGTTTCCTTATCATATACGGTCGAATTGAGAAATCTTCTTTATTGAAGTCGGTTAAAAAATGAATATTAATATGTTTGATTTATTGATGAATGACAGACACATGACAATGATTTAAAAGAAAGGTCACATAAAATAAAGTTATAAAATATTTATATCTGTAAATATTATTACTATTTATTGATAATAAAAAAAAATCATCTATTTAATATATAATAATATTCAACTTATTATTTGTTGATTTAAAAAAAAACATATGATTTGGTTACTAGGTTTTATTTTTTGAAGGACGTAAACCGAATGCACTTCTTATCATTGAGTATTTTTTTTCTTTTACTTACACTTTTTAAACAAGTGTATATTTTGGGTACACTGATATGTTCCATTTAGCGGAAGTGGCGGTTGATGACATAAGCACGATCTCATTACAGTTAGTTCTCCATGTAGAAATTAATATTTAACCCATATAAGGCGTAAAAATTGTATGTATAGTGTAAAATTTATTTCTTATACAAATAATTTATACTTAATTTACGACGAAACTAATCTCTTAAACAGCTAATGACGTTTTTGTATACTTGTGAGATACTAGTCAAGTTTAGAAGAGTAAAGGATTCATAATTTAATTTAAATGTGCTCAAAATTGGGTGCTATTTAAGAGCTACAAAATTAAATTAGGTGTTCAAATCTTTAATTAAGAAAATTTAGTTATTCAATTTTAATCAATTTAATTTTACAGCACCTTTCAAGCATCTTATTTTGAGCATGTTTAAATTCAATTTTGAATACTTTATCTCTGCTAGCTTGACTAGGTATACTTGTGAAATCGCTATTAACACTAATTAAGTTAATGCATGGTATTGAATTAATTAACTCAGCGTTGTTATTTTTACTTGAAACCGCGCCAGATATAAATAAATTATCAATAACAAAGATATCGTATCAATATTTATATTATTTTTAAATAACATATTGAAGTTTGATGATGCAATTTTGAACAGTATGGGCGTGCTCTGAATAAATATCGAATTATATTTATAAAAAAATAGTATTTCAAAAAAATAAAAAATAAATGAAAAAAAAATTGATGAAAGTTTCATAAAAATATTTTCTCCTATTAAATAATAAAATAACCTTTAATAAATAATTAGGGTCAAAAAATTGATTGAATATTGTGTTATTTTTTAAAAATTTTGTTTTTACTTAAAATCTCTCCATGACGTTTATTCATTAATTAAGTAATATAATCAGATAATTAAAAATAGTTTAAATATCCTCTGTGTGTATTGAGTTTACGAAAAAACAAAAAGAGTTTGAAAGAATTTAAAGCCTCTCTTATGGTAATGCGTTCTTAAAATTACGAAACAAGAAAATATTCTTATCCGAAATTTGATAATGTGAAAGTCTAGTCCAGAGGATAGCCGTGGTCGCATTTACGCCATCTGACTATGTATTGTTTAATGTAAACAATTTTTTCGGCAATGTAGCATGCGACCACGGCCTGTGGACATCACATTATCAAATGTCGGATAAAAATCTTTTTTGTTTTGTACTTCTAAGAATATATTACCGTAGGAGGGTTTTAGATCTTTTAAACTCTTCTTTTTTTTATTTTTAATTATTTTGAGGTTAAGTGGTTGCTATTAATGTATATATTTTGTAACTGGCTTTGAGCTCTTTAATTTAATACCCCACAGGACACATTAGAATAAAATAAAATTTGATCCCCCATACTTTTTTGGATGTAATAAGTCGTCAAAAAACAAGTAAATAATTATCCAAAAAGTATCCAAAATTTCTTCTTAGATAAAGTCAAAATCCATAAATACATTTTAATCTATTCGTAAAGCTATGAAAGCAGATGGTGGTATTAGGTATAAGTATTTTTCTAATTTGTACTTTAGAAAGTTACCTTCAAATATATAATTAATATTTGTGTGTACATAACAACAGTATGAAAAGAAATTTTTGGATTGTTGCCAATATTTGGATTCGGGAAATACTACTTTATAATCTTTTTTTTTTTTCACTCAAACTGTTGATTTTCTTATCAAGGTTAAACCGATTAAATGTAATATAAATGTTTACACTAATAAATTTTTTAATGCTTTCTATTTTAGTTTAGAAACAGTTTAAATTCTAATATAAAAATGTATAAAGGTGTTACATGTATTGGAATTGTAAACAAAGCATTTTTATACTCAACATACATAATTTATGTATATTAATTTTAGTCTAAAGTTTGTAACGTTACCTAATATTGACCGCACAAACAAAATTTTAATATAAGTGTTAATAGGAACACTTAATTAGATCATTTCCGGATGTCTACCCGTGCGTCATCACGATAACTCAAAAGCAAAAAAATATAACGAGCTAAAATTTTGGTGACATATTCTAAACATAAAAAGTCAGTTTAAGTTCGTGTATTATCAAAATTGGTCCATTGGGTCCAATGGATCCTTGACCCAACTTTTAAGCTATAAATGGAAGAAAAATTAAAATACAAAAAATGTCTATTTAAAATTTTAATTTTTTCGTAAAATTTTAGGATTCATCATAGTTCAAATTTAGCTAATTATCACATAATGGTAATTTCAATATGTATTATTTTCCAAGTATATATAACTGTGTAGACTGGATATTTATAGTATTTTATGAATGCTAATTAAAAATAGTCCAAACAATGCAATTCAATTATATGTCGAGTATCTTAATAATTAACTAGTTAGTTCTTATTTCACATATTATTTATAAAATTTCGGGAACCAAGATTAAAAAGGAATTTTTGACTTTGTATGAAGTTTGCAGCTCTTGGCATATCAAAGAGCACATTTGCTATGCTTTATCTTTGCTCGGTATAATAAAAATCATGTTCTAAGGTAAAATAAAGAATTGCGTGGTAACAAATGTTTAGACCGTAAATGGTTTGCTTTATAAAATGTTCAATGTTTATTTATTAGGTTGCATGTTGCACATTGTTAGATCTCACATTATTTGTTGCTAATAAACATGCAATTTAAGTTGTTTTTTTATTATAAAATACAAATAAAACTACAAAAAAACTTTAATAAGTTTGTTTTATTGCACACTGGAATTTCCCGATTTATCACATAGTTATTAATAATTTTCTAAACATTATTCAAAACATAAATTTTTTTAAGTATTTTGTTTAATCATATCTGTCTTATTGCCAAAGATTTGCGTTATATTCGACTACCGCAAAGTCAAAGTATGTACGTATAATAAAATCATTATGGCGGCTGTTTCAACAAAAAACGTGGGGGTCACACATAAATTTTGGGTATTAAATGCAAGAACTCAATTAGTACATATCAAAAACATATACTATGCTATTCATACTGGAGTTCTCTGTGCCATTATTGGCAATGTAATTTTTAGTGTGTTTTTTTCTTTTGTTGTTGTATAGAATATACCCACTGCAGTCACTGTATGACCTTAGTAGTTGAAAAGTGATTTAAAATAAATTTAAAAAAAATGGCCCACGCTTCAGACTTTTTGTAGAGGACAAAGTTATTAAACCATATTCAAATATTTAGATTTTTTATCAATGATTACCTCATATGATTACGGGCACTCAGCTTAAAAACTTCCTGGTTATTAAATCCTGTTTTTGGTTCAAGGACGTGGGCGTTGTAGTTTTGATGTATATTATTATCATGAATTTATAGAATTATTTTGGTTTCAATTTGGATATATCATATTCTAAATATACAATTTCTATGCAATTGTATTTACATATATGTTATGTAGATTGCATATAAATTTATTTATGAACCATAGACTCCATATAAGCTAAACTAAGAGCTGGTAAAAATAAATAAAATACAGTAACTGCTATTTCTAACTGACTGTAAATCTGGACGCAATTTATTTGAAAATTTTTAAGGAAGATTTGTTTTGGACTAAGAACCAAGATCCGCCATATCTAAGTCATAATATTTAGACTGAAATTTTTTTTTATGCGTACTAAATAGTAGAGTGAAAAATTTTGGGAGACTTTCTGCTACTTTTCGAAAGGGTGAGCGATTAAAGGTAATTTTATTTTAAGATTATTCAAAAAAGATGATAATAGGCCACATGTTATAGGATTATCAGAGGAAAGTTTTGCTATAGTTTTGATTTTCTCACCCTTCATATATTTCTAGTCACTGAACACGAATTTTAAGTTTTCGGTTAAATGTTTTAACGGAACTTTTGACAGCTTATAGAACGTATGTTATCATAAAAATATTATATCAACATTAGAAATATATCACTATTTTACGATGCTGGCTATATTTCATACGATAAAATAATATAACATTTTACTTTAATAAATGAAAATAAATTAAATTAAAAAAAAAAAAAAATTTAATATCGTCCGTCTAACTATTCGTAATGTATTCTAAAATGATTTAACCAGAATTACAGTTTAAAACAATCGAATATATATTTTTCTGTTTGATGATTGAATTCAAGTCTGAGAAAATTGTTTTTTATAATTGAATTAAAATATTGATAATTTTATTTAAAAATGCGTTGAAAACAAAACTATTTATTTTTTATAATTTTCTAATTATTATGATCTCTCTAAATAGATGCTAATAAGCTGTATCAAATAGCTGTACTAAATGTGACGACCGTAGCATAGATAAATTCTGATATTTAACCAACAATATGCTTACATGATTGCATTAGATAGATCACATTGTTAAAATGAATGGCTGCATTTTGTCTGTGGTAGATAACTCATAGTCATAGCTATACTTACATACATAGATGATGACTTACTGTAACATTGAGTTTTGGCATGCTATTTATTATCAGTATGAGTCTAACATTCTATACTATTCTATTTGTACGTTCGTTCCTATGCAAACATATTTTAAGGTAGTTTACTCAATACAGATTTGAAAAATCCGTCGAATTTGCATGCTTTGGCTCGTTCTTCAATATAGAAAAAAATGTATGCGTTATTCAAAAACTAAGTGCGACAGAACCAAAACTTTTTATGGTATTCAATATTCGAAAACTGTCAATTAGTGTGTAAAAAAATGTACAGTTTATCCCGAATTAATTAATATGGAAGTTGCATGTATATGTATGTTGCTGTATATGTATATAATTAGTACATGCAAGTGAAACTTCCGTAGTAATTAATCCGGGATAATTAGTAAGTATATTCTTTTCAATGACATTTAATGACATTTTCGAATATCGAATACCATAAAAAGTTTAAGTTCGGTCACAATTAGTTATTGACTGACGCATAATTTTTGTATCTTCATTGACATTAACTGAAAAAAAAAAGTAGATAGTGAAATAAATAGCGCTGTAGTAGTAGCAAATGATGTGTAACATCTGAACCTGCTAATATGTAACACTAACATTTTAATCTTAAAAAAATGGTTGAGGTATTATTTGAAATGATCTTTTATAACGAAGAATAATTCTTTTCCAATTAAAATGATATTTTATTTAATTAACACTCTGATTATTATAATTTCTTATAATACATTTTTATTTTTATTCAAGTTCGGTTAGAGCGGAGGCAATAGACTTATAGCTACTAAAATATGACACTTATACATTGAAAAACAGCGTTAATTACGTTACTACTGTTACTTGTCAAAACCAAAAAGAATCAGAATCAAACGGAAGCTAAGCGTTTTGCTTGTTGTCCTTTGTCTTCACTCCGAATGATGAAAATCAGTATTTTAAACCATCATCCTATCCTATTTAAGAACCATTTAGCCCAATAATATGATTCAAAGTTTAAATGAATTTTCAAGACAATATTCATTACTAGTTTTTAAGTGTATAAAACGAGAACGACATATATAACTATAAGCTTATAAATTAAAGATTATAACAACATTAGAAATATATCACTATTTTACGGTGATACATAATGTGACCACCACTTAAGACAAGTGACTTTACAAACGAATGAACTATCTTAGTAATCTTTATTCATTTTATACATAAGTATGTATGTGTGTGTATGTCTAGTATCGAATTAAAATCTAACTATTACATTGTTCTACTTAACTCTTATAGCTCCTACTATCAATACCATACCTAATCTAGTGCATTACTAAACCTATAAATTTAATAAAATAACAAATATATATATAAATTTATCATCAAGATTCTTCTTTCTTCATTCCATTCCAGTTAGTAAAACAACAAGGATATTATTTATTATTCAAACATTGTTTGTATACGTGGAAAAATATTTTATTCTATTTTATTTGTTCGTCATCAAATTGGGTCAAGGTTTATATTTATTTTGCACATTATAAACTGTTACAAACTGTTTGTGTTTTGTTTATATCATTAGGCAAGGCAAGGCACTAACAAAAAATATTATCATATTTAATTCAATTAATTATGCTAATTTAATGAGAATGTTATTCTTTAAGATCATTTAAATCCATCGAAAGATTTATAGGCCAGCGTTATAACCAAAATTATAGTAGGATGAAACCCCGTGAAAATGGAAGCGGAAATAACAAAAATGTAAGGAAAAATAATTGACGGGTGATTTGAGGTTGGCAAGTGGATGGGGGCGAGTTTTTAAGGATAAAAAGGGTTTATCTCGCTTTCCAACAAAACTACAAGTCCTATAGAAAAAAGGTTAAATGGCAGAGTTGTAGATAATAAAAAGATCTACATTTTTTTTCACATTATTCGTAACTCCACCTAGACAACATCTTTTGATTCGATTAAATTTACCTACAATTTGTGGTACGCGATGTAACATCCTTGCGTATTAACTTTGGTTACATGGTGGTGTTTGGTTATATAGTCACGTCCACACAATGATTGATAGCTAGATTATCTTAAACGACTATCGTATTTTCTTAAAGAATTTTAGATAGGAAAATTTTATAATATATGACAGCCGTAAATCGTAACTTAATTAACATGCAATTAGTACATGTTTTAGTCATTTCTAGGAGATTTTTAGTTACATCATCATTCTAAGAACATAATAATAACCGTTGTGCATTAAATAAATAATTATCTTAGTTTCAAAGTAATAATTATTTATTTAAACGTAAAATAAATAATTAATTACATATTACACTGCACTATATTTATACTTTTTATACTTACGTTTTCCTTATACTACCCCCGTGCTAAGCTCACACCCATCTCCGTTTCACGATCATCCTCTTAGCCTTACTTACACACATCTGGTGGTAACCTTGTGATAATATATTTTCTCGTATTATTTATATATTAAACATATTGAATACATGAATTATTATTTTAATTAATGTGTTTTATTTGTTCGTGTGTCCCGAAAAAACTATATCATGAATTTCAATTAAATTTTTATTTATCTTACTTTTTACATACTTGACCCTAATCTAAAAAAAAGTTTTTATCTTGATATCTTTGTAAAATATAAAGATATTAAAGTTTTCAGAAAGTTTTAAAACAACAAAAGTTATTAAAAACATCTAAGTTGTAGAGAATGACAAATGCACATAAAATAAATATAATACGCTTGTATTCATAGTAATAACAGTAATGGATAAATTATCACGTATCATGTTTGATACCTGATTTTTACTACCTTTCAATAATAGACGTTTCGATAAAAGATGTTTATTTATTTAAGTGCAAACGTCCTGTCTACTTCTGTATAATAGATATAATGTGATAAAAATAACAAATGCGTGTAATAATCATTTTTAACTGTAAATTACTATTTGTCATTCTATTTTAGTCATATCATATTGTTCACAACTGACTATGTATACTTTTTTATACATATAGTTTTATGGAGTATTAAGTTGTTTACCAAATTTTGTTTATTTCAATAAAACATTCAGTTTGTAAATAAATAAAATACTAGATAAAATATATTTATACCACGAATGCATTTTGCTGTGAGTGTATGTTTCGCTTTGGGGTACATTTAAATCGTAGTGATCGTAGACACTTAAATCAAAAATGCAATAAGGCTATTTGACAACATTAAAAATAACTTACAAATGTTTACTTCTTAATAATTGTTGAAATTGTATCTGATACAGAAACGCCTTATAATTGGTGACAGATCTGATGACGTCACCAGCTAGTAAACTATAGAATATATAATATTAACAAGGATACCATGACAGATTCTGTATTGTTTTGTTGTATTTATATAAACCGGCGGTTTACTAGCGTACTACGTCACACATGCTACGTGACAAACGTCATTACAACATCGTTTTTCACGCTGTTTTGAAAATTTAAACTTTAATATTGATTTTCAATGGTAATAGTGTAGATTTCCGGGAGATATCAATGTAGTGTGCTTATTATGTAATAAAGAATTATTTATAATGATTTCCTAAAATTCGTCAAATATCACAATATAATGAACAACAAATAGCGAACTCGCGGTTGTCAGCTAGTATTATTTACATTTATTAAAATAATTAAATATTTTATAGTCAAATAGCTCTGTTCATTTAAAAAAAAAAAAATCAATTGAGAGTGAAGTGTGCAGGCAATGAAAACTCATTAATTAAATTTTTTTAATGCAATTTAAAATAATTTAATTTATTTATTTATTTACTCCAATTATTTATGGTGTATTTATTTACATATATTATGTGAATAAAATTGTTTTACTCAAAATCTTGTCCCCCTTAAAAGTCTATGGTTGTGTAATTTATGTCTAATGACTCTGTAGCGTTTTAAACCAGTCAAAATAAATTTTTCGATTGAAATCTGAAAGTGAAAAATTTAGTTTTCTTTTGGACTATTTTCAAAAGAGTTTGTTCAATCATATATATTATAGATATGCATTGTTAATTTATTGAATTTGAGATTGAATGGCGAAAGTGACATCGTTTATGGTTTATAAGTTGGACCACGCGTATATGGAACACCGTTGGCTAATTATTTGCCTTATTCTCGAACTTAAACTCATTTTTAAGGGCAAAATTTGAGCTCACACTCGTGAGTTATCTTGATGACGGCCGGATTTAGCCCATCTAAAAAGGATGGTGGGTCCTAAAAAAAGATTGGGCCAAGAATTGATCCGGTAACATGCGGATCTTTAATATTTCAGTTATTCTTAACACAATTCCATTAGCAGAATTTAGTACCATATTCTTACACGCTCAAGTTAATGAAGGTTCTAAATCCAAACTTATTGGTGTATTCTGACGGATAAAACCAAATTAATATATTAAAATTTATTTATTTCAAAATTCTTAATATTATGATTATGGGCCTGCTAAGGGGTATTAAAACCTTTAAGAGTAATTATCCACAACCATTCGAAAAATGGAGTGCGCTTCTAACAAGCTGTTGGCTTAAATTACATGTAATATGCATTGTATTTCTTTTAATTTTCTCGCACTAATAAAGAATAGTTTTTCACGAAAAAAAATTTACAAGGTAATAATCAAACTTCGATTTTATGTTTAAAAACATTTTTTCGGGAAAAACTCTTCGATAAGCCCTTCGATTTCATGTCAATATTGTTCATACCAAATTTTAAAAATTTAGATAATAATTTTTTGAGTAATTGAGATTCGAAAATTGAACGATTTTTACATAATGGAGGGCGCTTCAATACTATGTTTCAATCCTCCTAAACTATCGATAGTAATGATTTTCGATAATAAAACAGTTAAATATAAATCGTTTTGAGAGTGATTGTTTCTAGCAAAAATAGGCCATATTCATAAAATTAAAAATTGAATTTATCAAATACAATAAATTGTATTGTTTGAAAATATCTTTGTCCTTCAAATAAAATACATTGTACATGTTTTAAATTCATTAAACGATATGAATACAAAAAAAAAAAAAAAAAAATATTAGTTGAAAATGAATTATCTATAGCGAATAATATTTGAATGTAAATTCTCATTCTATTATTGTCACTCAGTTTATCGCATTATAAAAATTGTTTTAATTTTTATATAACAATATACAGTATAGAGCTATTCAAAACTATACACATTATATAACCTTAAGTTATTGTAAATTTATACTGATTTTTTTAATAACACAATATATTTACATATATTGTTGGGAACTTAATGAATAAGTGTAACATACACTTAATGAATAGGACAGCACAAATTGACCGCACGACGCTACACAACGCGACTGGCGAGACATGAAAAACGCGTTGTACTGTGAAGGAGACACAGATTCCCGCGTCGCATAAGTCACAGTCTCCTTATAGTGCAATTAGTTTTTATAGTCTAATCAGAAATGTTGCGAATAAACGTCATTACTTTTGATACACTCGTAGCACCGCTATGCCCTGTAGGATTAAAATAGTATATATTGTCTTATACTGGGCGAGAGAACTGCGTGGTAATATCTGTGTTCCCCTATACGACAGAATGCAACAAGATGCGATCTCGCCAGATGCGCCTCAATATGCTCTAGGACTTGAACTATAAGTTCAAGTCCTAGGACTTGAACTTATAGTTCAATCAATGAATGATTTTCTATTAAAATTTCTTCGAATAGCTGGAAAAGTTATGAACGGTGAAAATTTTTATTTTGCACGTTTTTCATCAGCTTTTGTCCAATGATGTCAAAAATTGACATCCTCCGGAAAAAGTATTTTATTTTTCTTTTTTTTCTTTTTTAAATGAAGCCTTAAAAAAAAGAAAAAAATTGTTCCCTTTAAAAAAGATTTTATTCATTTGAGTGAGGTATTTGTTGAGATACAGCTGATTGAATATAAATGTCTTTCGTCGGCAACATAAATCTTCTTTCCAACAGGAATATTTAACGAAAAAAAAAACGTATAAAGATTTTAAGATGTGAAAAAGAGTAAATACAAAAGTTGTATATCTTTTTATTACCTACTAGTTTGCTATTTAACTTTTTTCCATTGGACTTATCGTAGTTTTGCAGGAAATCGAGATAAACCGTGTTTTACCCTTAAAAACTCACTCCTTTCGACTTCCCGACCTCATATAGAGCACGTTAATTATTTTTTCTTTCACTTTCTTTGATATTGTCTTCCGTTTCCAATGGGTTTTATACTACTATAATTTTTTGCACTTTTTATTATTTTTAATAGCCTCTACCCTGGTCTATATGGTCACGTTGAAAAGAAATAAAAATGAATATAATAATTATGAACTGATTATGTTTGATTGATTCAACGTCAATCAATATATAAATACTTAAGTTGTAAAATATTTAACATTAGCTATCAACTGTCAATTTGTTAATCATTGGCGTCTTTTTATTTCTTCATTAAATATATAACATTACAATTAATTAGATAAAATATTGTATGCATGCGAACGGACACTCCTTGACATCCCAATCTTTATACAATTGAATTATAATCAATTTTGTAAACATCTTTCTCAATTTCATTTTGTTTATACGATAATACAAAGTTTAAAATTGCATTTGTTATTAATTTTGTAAATAAATAAATGAGTCATTTGTTTTTTTTTTTTATGTAAACAGGAAAATAATAATTTAATATCGCAAATGTTTATTTAAAAAAATTATCTTATTTATTTATTTAAATTATATAAAGCATTTAATTGTTGCAATTCTATATTAGAGCTGAATCTGGCTGTACTTGTGTGCAAAAATCCGGCACCGCATTCTGGCAATAGAATTGTGTTAAGAATAGATAAAAAATATTAAGGTTTAAGTATTTTTTGGAAAATCCGCGTTCCAACCTTTCATGTAAAAAAGGTTGTATTTTTGAACAGTTCAAAAATGAATAGAGGGGGTACAATAAAGTAATTATGGTTTTTCTATTTCTCGTTATATTATTTAGTATCTATTACAAAAAAATTAAATAATTATAATTCCCAATTTTATAAATATTAAAAAAATTTTCAATAACAGTTAATGTTTTGCGGAATTTGACTAGCTTTTTATCTTTAAAAGATCTTAGGTGATTTGTGACTTAATAGGTAATAGTTTCCATTAAAAGCATAATTAATAATTTCGTTGTTTCTTTTTTTAAAATTTATATATATATATATATATATATATATATATATATATATATATATATATATATATATATATATATATATATATATATATATATATATATATATATATATATATATATATATATATATATATATATATATATATATATATATATGGATTTTTTAGAACAAATTAAATATTTATAGTAATTTTAAATTATTAAATTAATTACAAATAATCATAGTAAGAATATTAATACTGATAATAATAACCTTAATAATTATAAACTATTCAAGTACTTAAAAAACATTAGCAAAAAAAAAAAATGTTTTTTTGTTAGCTAAAATTTTGATTTTGTGTTTGTCAAGAAAAGCATTTAAAAAAAAAAATTTTTACATTTTTATAAACAGTTCATACTTTTGGTGATTCTCAAAATTTGAGAGAAAATGAGAGGCTCATGGGTTCATAGTTAAAAAAAAAATGTTACGGCAGCCTCCTTCATCTACGTTATTAAATTACATTTGGGTCTTCAGAAAATTATGAGTCATGTGTCTGAAAACTGAATTCCTCACTAGTTTTTATTGGAGAATGGCCACATAAGCTAGATTGATTAGTAAATTTTGCCTTTAGATTTCCAATTTTTTTCTTACAAAAGCACAATTTTGGCTTCTTAGGGTCTTTCAGCATGTAAACTTAAGGTATATTTACACATATTAGTTACTTCACAGTCTTGTCAGAAATAATATTCTTCTGTGGAATCAAATGGAAGGTATCTACTCTTGTCGTCACAGTTAGTGCTGCTTCAGTCACAGTTACGTCATTTCTAAATTCAACTGGAACCATATTTTTGCAATTTGACTAACGGCATTTTTTGTATGGTGGGAATAGACAAACAATGGAAGGAACCAGTATAGCACGAATACTAACTAAACTGTGACTGAACTGACACGCGTCGTATATGTACAGAAAGAGTAGTTATTTCTAACTAAGATTGATCGGTGACTGAACTGTGACGTGACTGATATGTGTGAATAGACCTTTATTATCCAAAATGTTACATTTCTCAATCTCTTTTAATCCCTAATTGTTTAATTATTTTTTTTTTTATCGGGTCAAAACACTTTAGTGTATTATTATCCAAATTTTGTGTAATCGATTTGTAATTAAACTAAACAATATAATTATAATCAATCACGGTAATTAAACATTTTTTTAATCAAATTTAATTAAGACATTATTAATTAGAGCAGTGAGTGATGATAACAAGAAATTTATTTATATTTATTTGTAAATAATGTTACTATACAATAAATTTATATAGGCCAGGAGTTGGATAACCTGGAGTGTGCAAAAATAATGCACCGCATTCTGTCAATAGAATTGTTTTAATAATACAAATAATTTCACTCACCTCATCATTTTTTTATGACGCTCTTAAAGAAGTATAACTTCAAAAATGGTCCTGCAATATGTGGATCCTACATATTTAAACTATTATTACACATGTTCTTGCACACTCATGCCTATCCTGGTCTTGCTCTAATACAAAATCTTATAGTGTTCCAATTTATCAGGAAGTATGAAAGATATAACATATCTATTAAATAAATAATAGCATTCTACTATTAAACTTGTACAATAGAATTGACATATTATTAATGTCAGTAAAATATGGTATATTGCGTTCATATTTATTCCATTTACTCGTATAGTAACAATTAAAATTCCACTATTTATCTGTCTGACTGTATGGTCCCGATAATCTCAGAAAGTTGTGAATGTAATTACTTTAGCTTTTTTTGTCTAAAAAGTCATCATGTCTACCGCATGATCACATCCAACACGAAAGAACAGGAAGTCCACCCACCCTTCAATTATACTTTTTCTTTAAGATTTTTGACTATTACCCTTTCCATTTTTACTTTAGCCATCTTTAGATTTGTGAAAATTCACTTATTTATTATTATGCTATAAATAATGCAAATTAATTATCAATACCCGTCTATTTTTGTTAGTCTATTTTAATAATAGACAAAAATATACGGATATGGACTATTGATAATTAATTATCATCTTTTTTTGAATAATAAATAAGTTAATTTTTACCAATCTTAATGGTGACTTATTTTAAATTTAAAACGGTTCTTTTTTTTATGTCTACTATATTACCGAAATAATAGCTAATAGTGGAGTTATTGCCTAATAAATTATTTGCTTTGAAATTTGATTTTGTATTGTACGTTTTCAAAACCAAGACAAACTTGTAGCTGACTGGTTTAAAGGTGAAAAAGTATATTTTATTGAAGGATTATTGAAGTTAATAACAAACAATGGCACAATGAATATTAAAACAGCACGTGCTACGCCGCTGGACGGTGCTGCTAGTTACAGATGTATATAGTACACAAAATGGACTGACTATGTACACATATAAATATCACCTGTAATTGACAAACACGAGTTGGAAAATTTCAAATAGAGATGCTTTATATATTGAATTATATAGATATTGACATTTATTTTAAGTCACGTGGCTGGCCAGAACTTGATAGAGATTATTTATTATTTATTTGTTATTGTTTACAATATGTTTAAAATATTATTATGTATTATTAGACCAGGGTAGAAACGTTAGAAAATTGGTAAAAAGTGAAAAAAAAATTATAGTAGTTTCATTCTACAATACAAAATACATACAAAATTTCATAACATTTGGAAAATTATTTGATGAGTTATTTGTGTAAAATTGAAAAATATTAATGTATATTTCATAACGATTGTCTTATAATAGAGGTTTACAATCACCCACTATAATACCTTTTGGTTACTATACTACGATTTCCAGCAAAACTTCAAGTCCTATAGAAAAAAGTTAAATGGAAAAATTGTAGGAAATAAAAAGATCTACAACTTTGCCATTTAACTTTTTTCCATAGGCCTTGACATTTTGTCAGAAATCGAGATAAACCGTGTTTTACCCGTGTCTCACCCCTTCCACTTCTTCACCTAATATCGTTCGTAAAATAATGTTCCTTTCATTTTTGATATATTCTCTTCAGTTTCCAATAGTTTTTATCCCACTATAATTTTCTATTTTTTCAAAAATTATCGACCCTGGTCTATATTGTTGTGTAGGAT
The DNA here is from genome assembly GCA_020423425.1 of Chrysopa pallens. NCBI lineage: Eukaryota > Metazoa > Arthropoda > Insecta > Neuroptera > Chrysopidae > Chrysopa > Chrysopa pallens. The sequence goes on along the minus strand of CM035595.1, from coordinate 39,507,858 downwards.
AGCAACCAGGTAGTACAGTAGATGATTGTAAACCTCAATAATAAAGGCATTCTGTTATCATATGTGCTGTATTTATATAATGTGATTATTAGCTAAAATTGTGGCAAACCTGCGCATTTTACAAAAAAATGTTTCAAACAAAAGTTAATTGTTTTAAAAAATCAAATATATAAATTGAAATTTGTCTTCTACCTTTTATGATTTAAAAGTTTTGGGTTCTGGACCTCTTTTTGTTTTTGAGTTTAATGACGGCCAGGCAGGCAGACGGATATGTGAAAATAGATTTATTAGTGTGATTAGAGTGTGAACACCCATACCAAACTCTTGTTATGGGCTTCAATAGTTTGTAGCGTTACAAACTTTAGAGTAAAATTAATATATTCTGGCATTTACTATATGTGTCTAACAGTGTGTATATTATGCAATTAATTACCTATTTTTAAAGTTTGAAAGATTTCTTAACATTTTGCTAGCATGACCATGAACTACCTGAAGAGACTTGTCTAGATTAAAAAACTGCAACGTTGGAGCACCTTAAAACTAACTTCCGTTTAGTTATATAAACGATATAAACCTCGAAATTTGTGAAAAATTCATCAAAATGGATGAATCTACAGTTATTGTAAACTAATAACAATTTTATTCAATCTTTTGATTAAAAAAATATTCTCAGGATGTTCTCTGATAAAAAACAAATTTTAAATATTTGTCATAATTTATTTCAATACTGCCTTGTAAATTATATATATATATATATATATATATATGTATATATATTATATATATATATATATATATATATATATATATATATATATATATATATATATATATATATATATATATATATATATATATATATATAGTATTTGCTTGTGACATATTTTATAATTCAATTCATGCAAATGAAGATAATTGTATGATAAAACATTAATCATCGATCATGCGTAGATCTGTTTAATATGTACAGCATATTAATTGCAGCTGTCAAAACCTGACGTTTTGAAATTCTCCTAGGCTTACGTTCTCTTACTTATGAATCAAAAAGATAATATTGCTTGGATATAGTGATTCATAAAATTACCCGGGGTAGTTCGATACTGTCAAAAGAGCTAGTATCAGGCATGACAGGATATTGAAGGAATTGAGGGGCTGAGTCAAAAAAATTGGTTTATTAGACTTTATTTGTTGGACTGATTATTTTTGGCACTACTGCTATTACTGCTAAATCTGTATAAGGTAGTGATAAACATTATTTCTGGTTTTCTAGTTGTAGACTCAAACCAACATATTTTCCCATGAAATTGACATTTTTCATTGTTATTAATTTAAAAAAAAAATGGATATTTCCGTAAAAATATATAGTTAAATACAAAAAATGACCACTGTTTCGCTAGTACAAAATCAATTAAAAAAAATTTTCCTTTTTATTATTGTTGCCTTACAATCTGGAAACAAGCATTAATATCTCGTATAATGCGGAGAATGCATAAATTTTTTTATCATTTCAATTGAAGCGTCTTTACTTACCCGAACATGAATTTGAAGTTATTTTTCTTAAAATCTTAAAAAATAGCCAAAATATCTGATTGGGTAAAATAGCAAATTTTTTTAATTACATTTTCTTTATATTAGTAATTCATAATTAGTGTCTGCTGAACTAATTTCAGAAACAAAAAATAAAATTATAAAATAATAAAATTAAATACCCAATGTAGCGAGAGTTAAATTTTCTATCAAAAACTACTTTAAGAATTGTATTTTCAAGGATATTCCAGAATGCAGTTCATTCGACCTTCTATTTATTTATTCTCAGTCAAAGATTAAATTTTTTATGAAAAGAAAAAAAAAAACTATTTGAATTTTTCAATTGTGAACATCTGGCAAAACTTAGTCTACGTCTATTTTAAAACTTTGGCAATTATATTAATTTAAAAACATTAATTCCCATGCATGACTGTCACTTTTCTCATCGACATAATAAAAATAAAAATATTTTGAAATTATATTGCACATTTATGATAGTGCAGAAAGAATAAAATTAAATCAACTTTGGGTTTGTTCATCGAAATGTAAATACAAATATCTGCTGCGAGGCGTCACAGGACTGACTTTCTTTTATGGGCACTGTGCATTAAATTGGTTTCTATCATTTCTTGTTGATGCTTTGGGTGTTTCAAATAATTGTGTACCTAAATTTTGGTCTTGGAAAATGTATTAATTAAGGACTCTTGTGCATACAGTTAACTATAAAAGAAATTAATTCTATATATTTTCTATTTCGACAGTTTTTTTAAATTCTTGTTGAGAATCAAACAAATTATTTCTCTTCAATTTTGGGCAATTGGTTATTGAGTTTCCCACAGTTACAATCTTGTTTTTATATTGCAAGAATTCAAAGCTAGAAGCCGGATACACTCGTTCCAACAAAATCACAAATAAAATATTTTTTTTTTTTGCATTATAAACTTTTTCCAATAGTATGTTTTACTTAATATCTTCGAATTGAAAATGGTCACATAAATAATGATCTGAAAAAAAGCAGAAGTCTTTGTGAACTCCCTTTTTGAACATTACTAAGTTTGAAGAAAACGGTTGGATCCGTTTTCCAGACAATTCAATAAAACCTAAAACCAGTTGAGTAAAGTGAAACACCCGATATTTAGAATTTAACCAAAATATTCGCAGCACAACTAGAGGTAATATGAAGACATAACACCAAACTTAGTGAATTTTGGATAAAGCGTATATAATATCGTTGTAACACACACGCATTCATATCTGAAAGTCACTTTTTTGGATTTTTATTAGAATGGTACTCGAAAAAGAAACTAAAAATAGGCACACCGACTTCAAAAAAAGAGATTTCTCAATTCGACCGTGAATATTTTTTTTTAGAAATATTTTCAAAAAAGTAGAATATATGGTAATAAAACAATTTATTTATATCATTAACGATTGTTTTTGGCTCGTAGTATTTTTCTTTAAATTTTCATTTTCTAAGAATTTTTGAATTACTTTTATTATCTTTATTGGCAAATAGATTTTCTATTCACCAGGTGGTCAATGAAATTTGGCAATGTTTATCATTGTATAATTTCTATTTTCATTTTGAAAAATTTTTGTTTATTTATTTGAAAACAATTTTTAGGATCAAAATTACCAAGAAGATTCCGGTAATAATAGGGCTACTTCGTATATGGAAGCTATGAAACAACCACTGATTGAAAAAAAATCTACTAAATCAGAAGGTGGCACTGTTGTGGTATGTTTTGTTTAATACGAAATAGTTTTGTGTTTTGTCCACAATGTGCATAATATTACTTGGGGCTTTTTATGTTTGTTATGAAATCATATTTAAAGCAAAGTTCACCCGGCGCTTCTGTCAATATAAACTCAAAAACTACTGAACGAATTTTCATGCGGTTTTCACTAATAGATAAAGAAAGGAAGGTTTAGGTATATCACTTGTCAAGGTTTTGTGAAAATTGGTTGAAATATAACGATAAAAATAGCTAACACCGAGGCCTGTGGTCGAGGTTAGATGTAGGTTTGAAAAACTAGTGAGTGAAGCGAACTTTTTGAGCTAAAGGTCTTCTACTTTCCTTGCCATCGACAATCACTTAGACCGAAGACGGCCGCAACTCTTTCTGGAGGCAAAAGATTCCTTCTCCCCTATTTGTATCCTATATAAGCGTAAGGAACAAAAGCGAAATTGCAGACAATTAAACTCATAAATTTGATTTTTTTTTTTGTACTTCTACAGTAGCGAAACAGCGGGTACCAACTAGTATATGATAATTACTTGTTGCAATATAATTTATCTCTAAACCATAATAATTTAATCGCTGTTTAAGTCATAAATTGTTGTATGTATTCTGGATAGTGGAGTATACCGGATGATAAAAATATTATTCAACAATATTTTAATTTAGTATTACATACTTGGAGAGGATGTATAATGATCAAGAAAAATATGGACAACCAAGAATAGTTCTCTTGGAATTTAAAAGTAAATTAATCGTTTGAAATTTCACATGCAAATTATATGCGTACGTATTTGGGCCTCATCAATGTATAGCTGAACAGGTTATAACTTATTGAAGACATTACACATCTGCCGAGGAATCGAAACTGGAAGATATAGTAGTAAAATTCAAATCAAACCACAAATTATAATTTTAGTTTTTTCAATATTATCTATGAATTAAACTAATATGCCGATTCCATATTTATTATCGTCATATCCAATTTCGTATTATTTTGAGAAAAGTGTTTAGACTCTTGGTTTTTATGTTGGTTACTTTGGCTGGCCACATGCAGATCCGTTTCTAAAAACCATTTTTTGCGAACCTCAAAACGTATATTACCATTAAAAACACGATATCGAAAATGTAACCCGAAAGCATTACTTCCCTTTTGTATTGAATGTTAAAATAAAATTTAAAAAATAAATTCAAGAAACAAATTTGTACGGAATTGTGAAAAACGTACCACCAACTTCTGCTAAAATTAGGGCAGTTATTCAACTAGGACTACGATGATTATTATAGTCGATATACAAATATAATGTCAGGTTATACTAATTTAGTCTAAAATTTGTAAGAAAATATTGATTCTTTTGCTCGCCTGCCTTTCCGTCCTCAAAAACGAAAAGAGTTAGAGAAATTTTAATAACACATAAAAAGGTGAATTTAACTTCGTGAATGAGTAAAATCGGATCCCTTGGAGCCATGACTCAACATTTAAATCATTAAAAGATCGAGAAAAATTTAACGACAAAAAATATTTGATTATTAAAAACAAACATGTTTTGTTTGAAAATTGTTCTGATTAGCCACAATTTTAGCTCAAAGTAATACGTTACATATGTATTTATAACTGAATGGGCTACGTATTTAGGATATTTTGTGAATATAAATCATTAAAAATAGTTAAAAAATTGATACTCAATCATATATCAAGTATCTAAACAATTAACTCTGTTAGTTGTTATTTTCACTTTTTTTTTGTACCAAATTTAAATGAGAATAATTTCAAAATACAATACACCCGGTATAAGTGCATATAAATTTAAAATATTATAACGGATAAAAGCTAAATAAAATTTTTTTTATTATATTTAATTGGCTTAATAGACTTAAGTCATACAAAACAATTGAAAACAACTTGACTTAAACATTTTCTATTTAAAAGACTAATTTATGATGAATTATATGGCGACGCTATTCCATCATACTACAATTTTTATTAATAAAACATTCTTTATAAATTTGATTGTATCGATTTCAAGAAAAAAATACATTTCCTTGGTTAAATATTGGAATTTTTTTTTTTTTTTTTTGTAAAAATTTTAAAGGAAATTGTTAATTAATTTAATTTTTTTTATTGATTTATTACAGTTTATTGACATTTAAAGTATACTTAACAATTAATTCACGGTGTGAACTCTAATTTTAAAATCTAAATATATAAAGGGAAAAGGTCGAATTGTCTACAGAAGAAAAGGAGAAATTATAGTCCTTTAGGGTTTACATAGATTATATGTTATTTCACACGCAAATTTAAAAAAAGGGAGAGGGGTTAGAGATAATATGGGTTGTAAATGAGCAAGTTAAAATACACTTTGTGAAAATAAACAAAATAAAAATCAGACAAGTTTCAAACATGTTAAAAATAACCACAAAAAAAACAAATAGGCGACCGTTCAACGCACGTTTCATAAAAGCTAATGTGACAACTCCTATTTATCACAATTTAAAATCACTCTTGAATATCAAATGCTGTTGTAGCAGCTTGTTTTTAACACATTAGTGCGTTCGAACGGACATTGTTAAAAGAAATGCAAGTGTGACAGAACAATATATGTAAAATAGGTATAGAAATTTATTCTCCCTAATATCTGAAAGAGCCTACCTTGTCCAACAAATTTTTTATTATCTTAAAATGTTTATATAGGTTATACTAATTGAGATTTTTTTGCACCAAAGTCATAAATAAGCATAAAGATACTTCTAAAATCCAATTTTTTAAGGCCGTTTTCTAATTTGCACAACATCTTGCATCATTATGCCACAGATGCAATGTTTATAGAAACCTATAATTAATCCTTTACCGTCAGTTCGTCCTATTCTAAACATAAATAGTGTGTTTAAGCTCGTGAATGAGCAAAATCGGTCCATAGGGTTCAATGGATCCTTGACCCAATTTTTAAACTATAAAAGATTGAAGAAAAGATCAAATATAAAAAAAAAAGTTTATTTTTTTCAACAAATAATTTTTGTTTGAAACATTTTTTCGTAAAATTATCTCCAAAATTTTTGGCTCAATTTTGGCTAATAAACAAGTAATAACAATACATATTATTATTATTATTATTATTATTATTATTATTATACATGCTAATTAAAAATCGTCCAAACAATGAAATTCAATCATATGTCGAGTACCTGAACAATTAACTCTGTTAGATGTTATCTTCACTTGTTTCTTTTTTTTTTTTTAATTTTATGAGATAACTTAAGTTTTATAACAAAATAAGAGAATCTACGTAATAAATTGTGTGCGAAAATTCGAATTTTGTTCTGAAGACATGTAAATGAAATTCACAAATATTTGATATTGGAATTGAAATTAAAGCAACCTTGTAAATTATTCATTATATATAAGATATAATAATTTATTTACAGAATTGATTATGATATTAAATGATTGATATGTAAAATAAAATAAATATTAAAAAATTTAAAGGTTAAATAACAAGCAAATAATATAACCTAATAATATAAAATGTAAGAAGGTAATAATTATATTTGCAATTAACTCACTTACCATGATGAATTATTAATAAATACACCAATATCAATGTTTACCATTATAATTTATGGACATAAGTGCAAGTATTACCTTCTGAATAATAATTTGGAAAATAAAATTAAAAAAAAAAAAACACCACAAAACGCTATTAAATATATAATTATAAAAGTATCGTTTTGCAATACCCGAATAACCTGTATAGTATTTTTTTATAAATTTTCAAGTTACTCTAGCGTGCCTTCAGTAAAGGAAAGGTCTTCATGACATTAATTTCACCACGAATATCGTCTCTTTGAATGTTTTTGGTCACGAATTTGAGGCCAAAAAGTAACTATGAATGGTTTCAACCCCATTAAAAACCCATAGAAGTGAATATGATAAAACATAACTTAAATTCAAAATTTTACCTAAAAAATCGTCTCTCGGGATTTTGGGGCCGCTGATAAAAAATCCAAAGTTTAAAAGCAATAGTTGCAATCCCATTAAAACCACCCCTCTGGTGTTTTAAGGGTCGCTGATCACGAACCAAATGTCAAAAAGTAACCGAAAATTGTTTCAACCCCAATAAAATCATTCCTAGAAGTGTGAGAGATTTATAAAAAAATTTATAATTCAAATGTCAATTCTAGGAATGGTTGCAACTATTCTCAGTTTCTTTTTCATATCAGATTTGTGATCAGCGACACCAAAAACCTCTGAAAAACAATTTCCGAGTTGAAATATAGTATTTTCAAAAATCTTTGCCACTTTTAAGGGTCGTTTTTTATCGTCTTGCAACCATCCTCGGTTGCTTTTTGAACTCGGATTCGTTAGTCAACGACTCTGAAAACAGGTACAATTTTGAATTAGTACTCTTTTAATTTGTCACTTCTTGGGGGGATATTGGGGTTGAAACAATCCTCAGTTGCTTTTTGATCTCGGATCCAGGCTTAGCGACGCAAAATTGCCCGGAGAGACAATTTCCGAAACGAAATTTTTAATTAAAAAATTTTCCGTTCTGTGTCACTTCTAAGAATGGCTTTAATACGGTCGCAAGTAATCTCATTTGCTTGTGAACCATTGGTTCGTAATCGGCAACTCTTAAAATCCCCGTGGGACGATTTTCTTGGTGAAATTTGTAATTTTTGTTATCACTGTTACTATTTAGGGTGCGAAAACAACAGTAATTTGTTCAATTTTCAAAAAGTTAGTGGTGATAAATGTTCCTGGAGGTCTAAGGATCACGTTCACCCAAGAATTTTTAAAATCAGAGCTGTTCCGTCACTTTTCTACATTTCAACGTTTTTCTCGACTGTGTTAAGATATTTAATGGTCTGCAAAAAATACTCTACAAGTTTTCAAATTTTTGTTAACGATTTTTTTTTTAATGACGGGTAATTGTACTTTGAATAATCACTTTTCTAAAAGAATATAATTCACTAGTAAATATGACATTAATATACTAAAATTTTCAAGGAAAATTAGCAATAATAAATATTTTAATAATTTAATCTATAAATTATCGATTTTATAATAATAATTACTGCTATCTTTTATGTTATGATTTTTTAGCCTAAATAGTTAATGCTTTATATGATCAAAGAACGTGATCATATAATGTAGTGATGTACAAGGGGGTTGGGGCAGAGGTGATGTTATTATGAGTGACATGTGCTATGCGGTAGTGTTAATGAATTATTAATAATAAATTTATTTGACCTTATTATTATTATTATTATTATAAATACATATTATATTGAAATGTGTGATTTTTTATTCTTTATTGTCTATCGTTTTAATTGCATTGTTTTTTATTAATAACATGTCTCATAGGAATGGCTAAGTCATTTTTGTTACACTTTTCTCGCTTAAGAAACTTTCTGCGAAAATATTCTCTTTTTTTTCTCAAATGTACTATGAATTTTAACCGCATAAAATTAAATGTTCCAATTGTTTTTGTATGCAAAACTTAACCTATCGTCTATTCTTCTAAAAATCTCAGCAATCAAGTTACGCTAGTTGAAACTTGACTGAAGACATAATAGAGAAATTGGTTATAAATTCCACCTCAAGAGAGATGTCAGGAATTTATGCGGTTATCCTGAAGAAATTTATATTTTTTTCTCAATTGTACCAGATAAAATTTCCAATATCCATTTTATCTATGTATGCATCCAAAACAAGTAATGACATCAGATCCGCATCAGATTTTTAAATTTTAAACATAATATTTAGGTTTTAAATTAAAGGCGCATTAAAAACATATATACTTCTCCCGAGTATCACTCTCTAGAGATCAATTGAGATTTCACTTCTCCCTTCTACTCTATAAATGCAAAATTAGAAATTAAATTACTAAACCCATAGCGTAGCAGGTAAATTACAAAATTGATTTTGATAATTTTTCTTTTCTTTTCAGACGGAATCAGAATGTTCATGCGAGGAAGCACAACGTTTAACAGATGGGGGAGGGGCAGGTGATACCGGATCAGCCGGTGGTGGAGGAGGCGATGATGAAGATGTCCTATCGTATTGTGATTATCATGATTTTCCACCACCGCCCGATGGTGGTTACGGATGGGTCATTGTGTTCGCATCATTTATATGCAACATGATTGTGGATGGTATTGCATACACCTTTGGTGTATTCTTAAATGAATTTGTCATCTATTATGGTGAAGGAAAAGGACAAGTGGCATGGGTTGGTAGTTTATTATCGGGGATGTATTTAAGTGCGGGTAAGTTTTCGTTTTTTAATCATATTTTTATAATCTGTAATTTCGGAAAGTATTATTATTTTTTGAGTGATTATAGACTGTTTAAAAGCAAAACAGTATATTTAACAAAGAAAAATATATATATATATATGCGTGTGTATGGCGTTGTGTGTAATGTTTTTTTTAATTGATTTAATACATTTTTTATGCATAATTAAAACAAAAATTAGCATTCTCCATTCCTTCTCTATATAAACTATAAATGTGCCAAATTTTTTGCTTCGCAATATTAATATATAGATAAATAGATTTGGAAATTTTGACAGTAAACAGTTGGTATACAAAAAAATTAAGATTAATACCGGAAATTTTATTGACAAAAATTCTAGGTAAATATTTTCCTGGTAAATAATGATGATGAAAATTAAATTAAAAAAAAAGAAGCACTTAGTTATGGATCACGCGATTATTAATGAACTATTTAATTGTGTATCTTAATTAATTTTACACGATAAATATTCATATCTTTTTTATGACAAAAAACTACTATTCTTTACCGGTTCCATCTGGAAATTTGAATTGTATTTAAATTTATCAGAATTAATTACAAAATGACTTAAGCAATTATTTTTTGAAAAAACAATGTAATTAAATTAAATTGGTAAATAAAACCATTATCCTACTTTCTTGACGATACTGTTTTGTTAAATTGTAATCAAATTGGTTAAATTAAAAAAAAAAAATTGAATACAAGAATTCCGTACGCTTTCATAAAATAGTATCATGTAAGGTGTTTACCTTAAACGAGTATTCGTGGTTTCAAAAAACACGACGGCCTGAATCTTTCACGCATTACACTAAACTGAACGCACACATTAAACTGAAAGTTTTAGATAAATAAATAAAATTAATTCTGATAAACATTTCAACTCCACATAACAATCGAGTTTTTAATGTTTTTAAATAGTCAAAAGTGTCGCATTTCTTTATTCAACGAGTATACCTTCATGGAGATAGCTCTACCAAATAGCTTTAAATAAATTTAGACCCACCTAAAAGGTATTAGCAATCGAGAAAATCATCTGCCAATTTTCTTTATATATTTATAGTAGTGTATAAATCACAATATGTAAGAGCGGAAGACGTATGACACTATTTTTTTTTAAATTTTTGTAAATCCTAAAATATGAATTTCTTGCAGGTCCGGTTGTATCAGCACTTACGAATAAATTTGGATGTCGTGCTGTTTGTATAGCGGGTAGTATAATATCAACTGTAGCCTTTGTATTATCAACATTTTCACCAACTGTTAATATGTTAATGTTAACGTATGGTTTTATGGGAGGTAAGTTCATTAAATACATAAAAAGTATTCCAAAATTATTTACTTGTTTTTGACTAACCAAGTTCTTGTGAACAATACATATTGAATGTTTGTTAACCGATTTAAAAAAAAAAAACGAATATATCAATTCGTCTATTAATGGTTATTACCTCAAAACTTCGTCATTAATAAACCGATTAGAAAATTTTTTTTATTTGAAAGGATATATTAGTCCCATTAAAAAAACTTCAATTTCCAAAGATTAGGAGGGGAGAAAAAAAAATTGGTTAGTGATTGTATATCAGCCAAAAGACATATTTAAGGTGGTAACACAACATTAAAACGTAAAAAATTAAAATTTTTAGAAAAAAATAGAATCGGCTTCAAAAACGAAAACTAAAAAATAATTATAAATACTTCCGCCAATAATTTCCATTGTGGCAATTACCATTTGAAGTTGGCGCTAAAGAATCTCTTAACCTGAGAATATGGTGTCGAATTCAAAAGGTAATTTTTTACAAGGATTTATTATAAAAGTATTTAAAATTATTTCTAACTTTTTAGTTCAAATTTTTAAAGTTGATTCTATTTTATTCGAAAAATGTTTTAATATTAATAATCTGTATATAATATGCCATAGACATTACATATGCTGAATGCAATCATCTTCAGACGAACGTTCAATGCACTTTTATAGTCAAGTAGCGAAGGAGTAACAAAATATAAAGTATTAAATTTCATGATTATATCTATTGGCAGCTGTAACAACTAATATGATTTTTTCTACCAAAATAATTTAAAATAAGGTCTGACTTATCTTACCTTGCGGTCTGAGTCAAACACGTTGAGTATTTCTCTTAGAAATTCCAGAAAGTTAGGACATTAAATTCGAAAGTCGGAAGATTGTAAAAAAAAGTTAAATTCATTAAATTTACAAAGAACCTTCTAATTATTAAAGAAAAATAAATTCAAGTGCTTTCGTGTCGGAAACTAAAAAGTTGTTTCTCTCAATTTTGGGTAGCTGAGAGAATTTCAATCATACAAGGCTCTTATCTTCAAGGTTATTAATTAAAGAACACTCCAGAGAAATTTCGTTAATATCCTTTGAAAAGCCATTCTACCTAACTACCTTTAAATAATAAATATCGATTTTTTCCCAATTTTCTAGCTCAAATTATTTTGTATTTTATAAATACGTATTTCGACTACAAAGTATTCATCATCAGTATGAATTAGCTAGTTGTAATCATTCTCTGAGGAAATGTTATTCGATGCTAATTTGGTGACGGTTTGCACTTGCAAACAGGAAATTGGGGAAAAAATCGAAATTTATTCGAAAAAAATCCTAGAGTTCTCATTAATAATTATAAAACCTTTAAATAAATTTTTGATCGTGGTTTGTTTTAACATTTTAAACAAAATAAAACTCACGTTTGTGGCTAGGCTATAATTTTTTCGTTTTGCGTCTCAGCTACATAATGAATATATAAAATTTATTTATATAAACAAAACATTAACTATGTATAAAACTATACTGAATTAAAGTATAGTGACAGAAAAAAAAAAAAAAAATAACGATAAAAACAATATATCGTTGGCTTCCATAATCTAAATACTACTAAAAATATTCCATAAACAAAACTTTCCTATTCATACATTATGCGGTCATAAACCTTTTTAAATCAAAAGCAAAGACTTTTCACAGCCTCATACATTTAATTTTTAAAAATAAGTCTGAATTTTTGGTGAATTCGTTTTTGATGGAGAATATACACGATTGAATGGGTCAGTGCAAATTGACGACATGACACTACGCAGGCTAACAAACGCGTGACACAGTGCCCGAGACACAGTTTCTCGCGCCACGTTTTACGAGTATACTAATAAAAAAACTAATAAACATAACACAAAATAAACAAAAACACGTGTCTACTGGGCGAGAGAAATGCGTGGCAATATTCTTTCTCCAACACAACGCGTGTGGCGCAATCGCGTTATGTAGCGTCACGCTGTGCCACACGCGCCGCAATATGCGCCAGGTCTAAAATGAATACTAAGCGTATGCAGAATTACGAATTTTTCATATTGTAAATTTTTTTAAATTTGAGTGTACATAATTATTTGATTTTTGTAGGCATTGGTTTTGGTCTAATTTATTTACCAGCCGTGGTATGTGTGGGTTACTACTTTGAAACAAAACGTTCGTTAGCTACTGGTATCGCTGTATGTGGTTCCGGTTTTGGAACATTTGCCTTTGCCCCGTTAGCCACATACCTATTAGAAGAATATGGATGGAAAGGTTCAAATTTAATATTAGCTGGTTTAATTTTAAATTGTGCCATATGTGGGGCGTTAATGCGTCCATTAGAGTATCCTAAAGTTCCGAGTGTAAAACCATTATTACAAAGGATGGCGGAAGAGAAACGGTTTCAAATGGAACGGGGGAGTATTGGGGGATCATATTTTATGGTACAATTACCAGATGGCAGTATGGAAAAGCGAATGAAAATGCCCATTAATATCGATCCCGGTGTACACTCTAGTTTTAATTTAGATCAATTAGTACCTGGTACACCGTTAACACCCATACCGACTGTTCCAACTTTGCCCACAATCTCTGAGGTTAAAGTACAAGAACAAAGCGGTAGCAGTTCTGGTAATAGTGTGAACGATGCACAAAATAAATCACGTCGTCCAAATCCTCGAATTGCTGAATTACAGCGAACGGAAGGAAAAATGGAGACTAGTGCAAGTGACAAAGATTTGGAGAGTAAAAATAATGAAACAGAATTTACACAAGTACAAAGGGGAAATTTACCACGAAACGTTTCATCACCAGCATTTACATCGCATCATCAAGGCTTGCCCAAAAATGGTTCAGTACCATTTTTTGATCGTATGCGCAAAACTTCAGTTGGTGAACGGTATCGTCCAACGTTGGGGGCGATACAATCGAAATCTCGAGGAAATGTTAATGGAGATGTTCGAAAAAGTTTGCATTTACGCCTTTCAACATCATCGTTTACGGGCAGTAAAAATAATAATGCTGATGATATGGTAAGCTATTTTCCAAGAGCAGCCAAAAATATCCCTTACTGAACACCATCCTCTTTACTCATGCCCCTTTGAGTTTTTACAAACATCTTAACTTGGAAAACTAAAATTTGACCCGAGTTTAACAACCTTCGAAAACAAGATTAAAAATTTTATCGAGAGGGGAAAATATTAAAGACTATTCGAACATAGACTATTTGAAGTTTTCTTAATCCAATCCTGATAATGTCGTTTCCAAATATCCGAATGAGTCACTTAAAATCTCTTACTGATTTTATGGACAGTTCCTTATTACAAAATATTTTCAATTTTTAAAGATTTTATTTTTATTTCCTAGGACAATGATAATATGTCATTTACCGCCTCAAAATCTTCAATTCCACGTCCAATGATGGTACGTCCATTATCCAGAAAGGATATCTTTTATTCAGGCTCCGTTGTACATTTACCTGAATATCAATCGCAAAAATCCTTAACAAATTATCGTCAAAGTCAATTGTCACTTGGACCACGTGGATCCGCACGTGGAGATGGTGATGTGGAAAAAGCAGAACGTAAGAAATAATTTTATCTATAAAAATCCTATCGTTATGGCAAATAACTTTTGGCTAGTTTTTGATAGCTCCGAGGCGGTCATAATTTTAAAAAAACTCATGCTGAAAGTCATTTTCCCTAAAGATTTGCCGGAATTATTTTTCAATCAATAATCATTTCTAATTTTTTTCAGAATATGACCTATGTCCATGTTGTGTATTACCTGAAAGTTTTAAAAGTGCTTTAGCCGCCATGATGGATTTTTCATTGCTCAAAGATCCCGTATTTATGTTTATTGCTATCTCAAACGTTTTTGGTATGGCGGGTCTTTATGTACCTTTTGTTTATCTTGTGGATGCAGCAATACAATCTGTAAGTTAAAATCTGTTTTCTTTTCCATCAAATTGAATAAATAATCATTTGGGAATAGTCTGTCGAAGCAGAACTGATGTAGATAAAAGCATGCAATTAGAAAACTTCTAAGAGGATGTGTTCACTTAGAAAGGTGTTTCCAGAGGATTAATTATGTGTTTATTAGCTAAAATTGTATCGACAGTTTACACAAAACATGTTTCTTGACTTTTTCTTCTATGTCTTATTGTTTAATAGTCGGGACATAGATCCATTGGACTCATAGGGCCTAGCTTAAAATCACTTTTTAGGTCTCGAATGCGCCATCAATTTCAGCACGCATTCTCTTTTTGTTTTTGAGTTATCTTGTTAACGGGCAGACAGAAATAGACCAATTATGTGATTCTGTGAACACCTATACCAAAATTTTATTTGTTTTTTCAATGTTTGCTATTGTTACAAACTTTAGACTAAAATATATTCTAAATATGTCAAGTATAAAAATTAATTGGTAATAAATATTTAATATTTTATTACCTTAATTTTCTTTAAATAGGTATGACATACAGTTTCGCTACTATGATATCTGTTCTACCAAATTTTTCTAAGAATACATAAAATTTGCAATAAAATTTTAATTTCAGGCATTATGTTGTCTTAAGTAATAAATACAAAATATTATTGCTCATTAATAAGATTTAAGTTTACAAAAAATTCTAGTGCCAGAAAACATTACCGAGTTTTTGTTATTTCTCGACTATATTATTGATTAATATCAAAAATTTAAAAATTAGTGTAAGTGAGCTTGTTATAATAATTTTCCTACAAATTATCTTAATGACTTTCAATAAGATACTGGGTAATCAATTACATATATATATATATGTAATGTCGTTAGTCTATTTTGTATGGTTTTATATACTGAGATTATTTTATCATTTATTATATATTACATTGCACATAAAATATTCATAGTTGACTATTAAGCATCTGTATTGCAGTTGGTAGCAATTCCGACTATCAATAGAAAAGTCCTCAAATCGATTCCTGTTAGATGCGTAATGTTTTCAATTCTTTCTATATTTCAATAAATAGAGTGATAGATTTTCTATCTATTGATGTGCAAATGCCATTGCTACTGCCTTCTGTAAAACGTATATAAATTCAACAAAAAATATCACATAAAGTCGTAGAATCTGACAATCGCACGCAAAAATTAAACCCTTCGCTCGTATTAGTAGTCTATAGTGCTAATGATTTTACCAGCAAGTGTTTTGTAGTAAAAAAATTGCCTCTTTAAATGCATTTATACACAACTAGCCTTAAAAGGTCTCTCACGTCGCTGTCGATTATAAAGATTTCTTGTAATGGTAAAAAAATTATCTTCGGCATAAGTCGCTACGTTTGTTTGGCACACCATTGATTTAATTTAAGTAGATTTTTAAATAAAGATTGTTTTCAAAAATAAATAGTGACCTAATAATATTTTTGAATAAGATCATGACTAATAAAAAATAAATGACAAGTGTTTTTGTATGTACCTACGTAACTTGATTTACGAAATTGAGGTTAATTATTTCCATAAATAAAAACGTAAAGTTGATATTTGTATTTTATTTATTGTTTTTTTGTTACACAGGGAATTGAACCGAATTCTGCATCATTTTTAATATCAATAATTGGTATAACAAATACTGTGGGTCGTATTGCATGCGGATATTTTGCTGATTTTCCATGGGTAAATTCATTATTGCTCAATAATATATGTCTTGTTATATCTACTATTGCCGTTTCTGCTACGCCTTTTTGCCAATCATATGTCTCGTATATAATAATGTCGATATTTTTCGGTATTGCTGTTTGTAAGTATTTATTATGTTCATTTTTTTTCTTCAAAATATTCTTGAAAGTAAAACAAATATAGCATATTTTTATTAGAAATCGATATGAAAATAATGTATTCCAATTCATAAGAGCTATCAAAAATTTGTAGAAACCGTTCTTAAAAACCATAAGACAGATCGAATTTTTAACCAGTTGTATCTTTTTCGATCTAATTTAGTTAAAAATGTGACTACGTTTTGACCATTTTGAATTCCCGATTTGTATAAACATCATTTTATTATGTAACTTTGACCCACGAAAATCAAGTTCATTTGAACGTTTTATTTATATATTTTACAATACTGGTTCCCAACCAACTCCAATAATTTGGATTTGTAATTTTATCGCTTTGGGACCAATATCTTGAGAATCGTAAATGGAATC
This sequence comes from Chrysopa pallens, assembly GCA_020423425.1. Lineage (NCBI taxonomy): Eukaryota > Metazoa > Arthropoda > Insecta > Neuroptera > Chrysopidae > Chrysopa > Chrysopa pallens. Next base: position 39,490,815 of record CM035595.1, on the reverse strand, counting down.
CTTGTGTAGCCAACGGAATTATTTTTCCTAGATCTAATTTATTCTAAGACAATGTTTTTGTGAAAATTGAAGTAAAATTTTTTTTCAAGTTTTCCATTTTTTGAAATTTATGAAAAATAGCAAATACCATTTTTGGTTTCCACTAAGGTTTATAGTAGCCTTAAATCAATCTTTTTTCGAACAAATTGTGACAATTTTGTATCCTAAGATGTGATTTAATCTTTAACCTTCTAATAATTAAACGTGAGAAGAGTAGTTTCGAATTACCACCATGTAGAGCTCCGATTATAAAATATTTCGAAATAACATCACTCATATTAAGGATCACAGTAAACAAGTGATTATGTATATTCAAGCTCATTACCGAGTATCGCTTTGATTAGGAGCCATGTATAAATTGCGTCACATTTTAATTTTCAACTGTTTTATGTCCTTTTCAATAGTGGCCAAATTTGTGAGACCTTCTCCCTTTGGTGTAACGTGACATATTTTGTCATTTTATATTTAGAAATGATTGATTAAACAAGCAGTTTCTAAATTTTTTTAATTTCCTTAAAGCTTTTAGAAAATTGTCAAAACAAAATACTAACGGTATTAATACTTTAGATATCCGTCACGAAACTTATAATTCCCTTCACGCCTTGGTGTACAATGTTAAACATCGTTGAACCTCCCTCTTTCCGTTAACTGGTGATATAAATTTAAGGATAGCCTCCGAAGGAACTTTCTAGAAAGGCCTTTAATCAATATTGTGTCATCAGTCACTTTCTTCAGTAAAACAATTTCTATGATATTGGAATCCTAAAGTTTAAAACACTCTGAAATTTTTTCACAATTCAGTAATCCAACTTTTTTAGAAATTTTACCTTAAAAAATCGAAGTTTTAGTTTTACTTTCACGAATAATATCAATATAATTAAAACGAATCAAATTAAATAAATTTTGACTTTTTTCAGCTGGTTACATATCTCTTACATCAATTATTCTAGTCGACCTATTAGGTCTTGATAAATTAACCAATGCCTTTGGATTATTAATATTATTCCGTGGTGCCGCTGCCATAGTAGGTTCTCCCTTAGCAGGGGCTGTTTACGACGCAACCAAAACCTACGATATACCATTCCTTATGGCTGGATTCTTATTCTTCCTATCAGCTGTCTTTAGCTTTTTAGCACCCTGTATGAAACGATTCGTGAAGAAGGGTGAACCACCTGTCACATTGGATGCACTCACTCCCATCGACGAAGACGAAGAGGAAGAAGATGGTCCTATCACAATTGGACGACAAATCCCTGAGATTGATGTAACAGCGGCCAGTCCAATGAATCCAAACAGTGCACATGAAATTAAACAAATTGAATCAGTTTTGTAAAGCTACGTAGTTTTGTAAAGCTATGCGTATATAGTGTTTTGTTATTGTGCGCGTGTGTGTATAAAAAACGTGTGTTTTAGTAATTGTATATTAAAAAAAAAATAATAATAATTAATAAAAACATGAACATTGCTGTTTTTGTTTTCGAAAAACGCGGATTAAAAAAACTGTGGATTAAATAGGAAATAGCACAACAATAATTTTGAAAATTTTATATGAATTTATGATGTCCTTTAAAAGGATATTCAATTATTTTAAGTTTTTCTTTTTAATAAGAACTGGTGAAAAATGTAATAATGTTGGTTAAACCAATTAGAGATTTTAATTTTTTTTTAAATGTCGAAGTTTTATGTGTCGTTAATATTGTTGTCGAATGATTTAGGAAATTTTTTAAACGTCCAAAAACAACAAAATTAATAAAAATCATTCGTAAAAACACGCTTAGACTTGGTCTCTGCTTATGTAAATACAAAATATTTCTTAAAATTCTGGAAAATGGATGTCGTTTAGCCATGAAAGGAAGAAAGAAATTCTCAGAACGTAAAACTATTTAATTGAAGAAAGTTACATGATCAAAAACATTTCATAAAAATGTTGGCAAGCCAGGTGGCGTAAAAATAATCGACCTACTTTGAATAAAAATTTTATTTAAGTACACTTTATTTTTTACAAACGAAACTTGCAACAGATGGGCATTTTGGTAACAACATTTAGCAGGCCATGGCAAGCTCAACTTTTATTTGCGAAACTCTTCTCTTGGAGAAAGACGGTAATAAATTGTTAAATCGTTTCCTCACTCTAGCTGTGGTTCACCAGTTTATTACCAAGCAATCATGATCTTTACTTTTCGTAGTCATAGATCTTTAATGTGCGATTTTCAATATAGCCGATAAATTCAATGGTGACGATTCGCGGGTCTGTAAATGAAATTAAACTTGTCATGTCTAATTATGTATCCCTATGCCTGATTTAGATTTGAGAATCCATTGTTATATGTGCATTTCTTTTTAGAAAGTATGCTGTGAAACTTAAAAATTTTACTGCTATCTTTTCAAAATGACTAATCGCTTACTTTCTGACAAGTTTAATGCTTCACAACCTGAAAGTTGATGGATAAATTCTCTTTGATGCAAAATAATCCACCAAATATCTCCTAAAAACATTCATAGAATGATCTTGCATGTTTATTGTTAGAATGTTGGTTATTTTTGCAAGCCACCAAATTAAAAAAATGAAAATTCCAGAAATTTCTAATTTCTTAGGCGCAAATATTGCGTCTCATACTAAAAATAATTACTATTTCATGGCTAGTGAATTAAAACAACATTACCTAGAAAGGAATACTTTTAAAAGTATCTATCCTTTTAAAATACATACTATTTTTGTTATAGAAATAAGCCCATAAATTTTATACTTAATTTGATGCACATAATTCGATTTTAATCTGCTTGAAATTGGCCTACCGAAATAAAAATCAAAATTTATTTTGATTAAAATCGAAAAATAAATTTTAAGAACATTTTGTGTAAGACCTTTTGAAAAAAAACCTAAATAAAGAAATCGTAGACGATAGAAATGATAAAAATAAATAAATCAAGTGAACTTAAATTATAATTGTTTACAAAAAATACGCTGTTCAGCTAAAATCTTTCAAAATTTTCAAATTAAAAAAAAAAAAAAAAAAAAAGATTAAAAAAAAATTTTATTTTCTAGAGAAAAAATTGTACAAACTATATTTTATATAAAAAATAATAATAAATTTAAATAAAAAAATAAAAAGTTAATAATTATAATTGTAGTAATAATACTTAGATTTAATTAAAATTTTAATTTAGAAAATGTTGAAAGATCAATTTTGAACAGTTTTTTTTTTTCAAAATTTTTGTTTATTTTTAATGTGAAATAAAATAAATATTAAGAAAAAAATTACAAAAAGTTTGTTTTGAAAATGAATTGTCGTGATAAATTGGTTCTATTTCTAGGAATTTTTTATTTTGTTAAGGAGCTGAACGTACAAAACTATCTTTAATTACACTTTTTATAGTAGATATTTAAGGTAGTTTGGTAACGAAATCTGTTAAATTTAACTACATTATTATATATATATTCGAAATATTATGCTTAATTGCACTTTTAAAGCAAGTAAAGATAAGTACTAACAGAGTTAATTGTTTATATATTCTACATGGTTGATTGAATATCAATAATTGGAGTATTTTAAATTATCAATACTAGAAAAAAAACTCATATACATTGACTACAACATAATAAATGAATAAACAATATATTGTTATATATTACATTAAATATAATATTGCTGATTACCTGAATTTGACATGGAATTGTGAAGAATCTAAATCCATTCTTCTTATTCACGAACTTAAATTCAGTTTTTAGGTCTGAGAATACGCCATCAAATTTTCAGTTCGGGATATCTTTTTATTTTTCAAAATTTTCAAAAATTTGTTAGTGCCTTCAATATTTTCTTAAGTCACAAATTTTTTTTATTTTCTTAAGTCACAAACTTAAGATTAAAGTGAATACAACCTCATATGTTTCATTTATGTTGGGTATAAAAATCGGCAAAATCACCTCCATAAAGTTAGTTATTTATTTTGAATTTTTGGTCAAAGAGATCTTTCCTATGGGAACCAGTATATCATGACAAAAAATTTTTTTTTATTCATATTGAAAAAATTTTCAAAATAATTAAATAATTATTTCATTATAATTACCTAAATAGTGTAAATGAAAAGATTTAATAAAAACTAAAAAAAAAGTAAACTAATAAAATAAAAATAACTAAAATAAATTCACTGAATTTCTAAAATAGAGCAAATTTTTGTACATAAAACAAATTAAAAATATCAAATCTCAAAACAGCGCATCTGTGATATAGGTAATTACTAATGAAATATTAAACAGATTAGAGGGACTACTCTAACCAATGAATTATGGATGTCGAGTCACAAGTTCGCACTCATATTAAATATAACTATTAATTGAGGGCCACAACACTTTACTTTGCTTAAGATATATACAGTCTAAAATATTAAATTTCAGGTTCAATATCTCAAACAAACAGATAAAATTTTCCATAAGCTGTTTAGGGAATACAATTGTTCGTTCTTTCATATCGATTAAAATCTATTTTTTCATAGAAAAATCATTCGAACATTTTTACTAACGATCATCCCGGAAAATGAATCAGTACACATTAGAACTGTGCAATAATATATCATTAGCGATAAATATTGCTATACACAAAGCCTCGGGATATACTACGAAATTTCGATACGTTGAATGCGAATATTTTTAATTAGTGGTTATTTTATAGGGGATTAATGACATGGTCAGAGGGGAAATATTTTTTTCCAGGTTTAGAATTATCTAGCGAAGACATAACCTAACTAAACATATTATTTATGAAAAACAGAGGATCAAGTGCAGTGAATGTGTAACGGCTAGTTACATATAAAAATTTAATGAAACATAAAGTAACATTTAATAACAGCCGAAATTTGCTTAAACAATAGTTTCGCTAATACAACCTTTATATGTATTACTCCGAAGCAAAATTTAGTGTCGTGGTCTCTTGTATTCAAAAATACATTGTTTTATGAATTGATATACTTTAAAGAAGGATTCTTCATTATTTAATAACAAATTCTTTCCAAAAAAATTGGAATAAATACTTTAAAAAATTTAATGTTAAATTGAAACGATTATGGAGCAAATCATTGTTTTATAAATTGATTGATAGGATTTTTATATTACATTTTTTAGCTAATTATTTCAAAAAGCAATTTGAAAAAATAAAAATCGTTTACAAAAAAATTATGCAAAAAATTTTTGGCTTTACAAAAATTAAAAAATTGTTTTTTATACCGAAAATTTCAATTTATACAATAATGCTGTTAATAAACATATTGTAAATTTCTAGTAATTAAGGTTTTTAGAATTAATTATTTTAAAAAAATTTTCAATTAAGTCACGAAATTATATATTTAATATATAATTGATAAAGCTTGCCAAAACAATGCAAAAAGCAATACATTATAAAAAAGAAAATTTTAAAACGCCATTTTATGCTGCGCGACATTAAATTAAAATGTATGCTTTTAAGTTAGAGAAAAACACAACAAGAATTCTAAACAAATTATAAATTGTTATTTAGAAATTTAAATGTAATCACTTATTAAGATTAAAACCGAAATGATAGTTTTTTAATATATGTATATTTTAATTTTCGGAGTAGGTTTCTAAAAAAATCTTCGTTTGCAAACGTGTTTTCATATTATAAGACAATAAAAATCAAAAATCACGTTGAATGAGGGTGTAATTACCAAAGAACGTGGAGAAAATCTTTTATGAATTTCCGAGCACGATATCAACTTTTATCAACCTCTAGTGAAGGGTCTCCGAGTTGTTTATAGAAATAATTATCTTCAAATAAAGGTTTAACCCTAATCTTATGGGAAACGCTGAATGACTGTTGTGTAGACCAATGATCACGCAGAATTCCTACACTTTCTTTGCCGGGATCTCCTTTAAATTTGTGTCTATGGATTCTTTAAACTTCTGAATCTTCTCGGTTGGAACGTACATTTCAGATATACATTAATGATTTACAAAATTTTTATATTGATACTGAAAGTATATGCAACAACTTTAATTACTACGAAGTATGGGATAATTGGAGGCTTTAATAATCCAAATCGGAGGATTTTCAGTGTATTTATTCCTTAAAGGCCAACTTACTGATGTCCAATTAGATACTAGGACTTATGCATTTTCTCTATTTTACTTCAAATACTACTAAGCCTCGGATAGCAGTATTTTCATTGAACTCAAAATCCTATGACTTATTCACGCATTAAATTAGCCTTGGCATTTAAACTGTAGACCTTTTTCGAGATCAAAGTTTAAAACCTTTTTTTTCGCTATAAAAGTATGGCGGCTATTGATCCAGAATTAGGTGGTTATGGTTTGATTAACGTTTAAGAGTCCTCTTGAGCTTGTGTATCTTCTCGATTTAACGAAGATTTTAGATTAATGTAATTTATTTATGAGATTTTATAATTTATTTGTATTGATAAATCAGAAAAAAAAATTAAACTCGGGCTATTCGCAAGGAAAAATTACTAAAATTTTCCCCCTACATTTTGTGAGTAACATCCTATACCTAAATGATCATTTTGGAAACCTACACAAAATTTTTAATGTTTCCTCCAAAAAAAAAAGAAAAAAAATTTTGTTAAGAAATAAAAAAAAAAATTAAATTTCGATATTTACGAATTTAGAACCATTATTATACTTATCGAATTTAAATACAAATAATTCGTAAATATCAAAATTCAAAAATAACGAAACTAATAATAGATAGTAGAACGGATCAGTTTACAACATATTTTAGGAAAAAAAAAAACAATTATTTTAAATGTCGTCTAAACAACTGTATTTAATTAGAATAAAACAATAAGTTTATGTGGAATTAAAAATAAAAAAGCGAGTTGTTATATTGGCTCATCGCATAAACTTAAAAAATGCTTTTGTAAATAATGTTTTAATTATTAATTAATTTAGTAAAAACAAAAAACAATTAATAAAAAATCAGTCAATGTAAGGTTTAAATTAAATAATGAATTTTAGGAATAATTAATTATTATTATTAAAACAAATAATAACTGATTGTAATTATTATTATATTAATTTATTATTAGGGTGGTTCGATTTCATCTGGGTTATTCAAGTTTTCAAACTCTTAAATAAGCGTAGTAATACTAATATTCATAGAATTAATCACATAGTCCTCGTAGGAGAGTTAATCGTATAGCTAATTAAAAACAAAACGAGACCGAGGGAGATTAGATATAAGTATATTTATTCTATGTATATATATTATATATTTATTGTCCTTCTTGATAGGTCTCATTTCAGTTTGTACACGCAATACCATACCGTCTCGGATTATAGGCTTTAAGAATTTAGCACGTGTCTTATAATAAAATAAAACTCTCGTAAACAGGATTTTCTCTTTAACGGAGTACAAATATAAAAATTATTGCTATCAAAAGCACAAATCATTCTATTTCACTAATTAAGATTTCATTTAAAGCTTGAATACAATGTTATTTAAATAAAACATCAAAGAAACTTCATGAAGAATCAAATATTCCGTAAATAATGAGTTTAAAAATGAAAATTTTGAGGTTTAATTTACGAGGTTTTATTATTTTAGATGAAAACTTAGAAATCATAAAAAATAATAAAGATCAAAAATTACACTTATTTTACAATTGTATGATTAGTTTCTGAGATATTACTTGAGATGTTCCGAAATATCGTTTTCTAAATAAGATTTGAAGCTTTGTATCAAAAACTACGCAATCACATGCCAAATTGACCAGTATTTTGTAATTTTTCGAAAATAATTACATTAATAACAGAATTTTGAATGTGTAATTTTAAAGATATCTACTGATGGCGTATTTGGTCAGCGATATTTCGACATCATTTCAAGCGATATTTCAGAAACTGGCTCATTGTACGACAAGACATAAGTCGTTCGTCGTAAGAAATTTATATACCGTCTTACAACCTAAACATCACACAAACGTCAAAAATGGTTTGCATTGCGTTTTTTTCAATTTAATATTTTATTCAATTATATATCACTTATAAAACTTTAGCTTTCGCTAGGTGTTATAACAGGAAGTTTGTTAATGTTTCCTTTAACCCTCAAAAATACTTAAACCAAATTCTATGTGATTAATCATTGTATAGTAGTAATATTTGAATCCTTATAAAATCGAATCGCATTAATAATGACGAATTTATTTTTAAAAAAGGTGCAGTATTTATAAAAAATTAATATTATTTTTAGCACATTAATTATCAAATTAATTATTAAAAATATGAATTATTATTAATTAATTAATAAAACAAATAAGACATAATAACACACATGAAACAAAAATAATGTAAAATTTAATTAAAAAATATTTTTGTGAATTACTATGCAAAAACTCTTAAATTAATCATATTTAAATTATAATCTTTTTTTGTTTAAAATTTTTTCATTTATCAAAGGAAAACAATAAAAAAAAGCAAAACCAAAAAGAAACAAATTAATAAAAAAAGAGATGAAAATATAATACATAAAAAAAGAGATGAAAACTAATGAATGAAGATGAAATAAAAAAATAAATATTTAAAAAAATAACGTTAGTATTTTTTATAATCCAGAATCTAATCCTTAACATTATGCTAAAAGTTTTAGTATATCTGCTTATCGATTTTTGTAGCAATTTTACTCCATAAGTACAACTGTTGGTTAAAAAGGCGTTATGTTACTCTTATGCGAAGTGTAATGCATTCATAAAACTCCTCCACCTGACTCGATTTAAAGCTAACGGAGTCAGTTTATTGCAGGCTTTGCATTGTCTAGTCTGTCTCTTAGAAAAACGTAATAATTGGATGTCACTCAGATGTTGTCCTATAAAAATCTCGAATTTTGCTTTGATTTCCATATATCAAGAAATATTTGAAATAGCCAGCCCCCTAAATAATTTATCATATATTGCCGTCATGCTAACATATTAAACTATAAAAATGCTAAAACGCAATTGTTCGCTTCTACAATTTTACTTAATTGTCTGCCAGATAGCGCATTTAAATTTCAATAGAACAAAAAGCAAATAAGTTATGAAACTATTCACTCACATAAGTTGTTAAATATTTTTATTTACTTCCTTATTCGTTTGCGCCCGTGGATTTTGTATACTAAGGCCTCCCTAAGCTACGCCACTGGCTACTATTGAAATACCTCTTATTAGAATAATTTTTAAAAGATGTTATTTTACTGGCTGGCAAAGCATTATGAGGTATAAAAATGAATTCTGTCAGCCAAAATGACTAGTAGTTGGATTGCTATTAAATTTTTTGTTCAGTCAATTAAATATATAAGCTGCATTGAGTGATCTACGTTTAATCCAATTCTAGTATGTATTCGGAAGGTAAGCAAAATATTAAATTATGTTCAGAAAATAAATTAAGCAATAAAACCTTACTTATAGATTTTGTTAACATTGCGGCACAATTACGATATCGGAAAGAGGGATCCTGTTGCACAATTGGTTTGCGTCCAAATACCGTCTGATTAGATTAACCTCAATTAATGAGACTCGTGCAAGCTCACCCTAAACTAATGCCTGGGTATTTATTTAAAAAGCCTCAAGTCGTCGCCAACTTTACTCTAAGGGGTGGTGACTCTAAATATCTAATGAATATTCTAATCAAAAAGGGAATCAGTATTTTTGAATAATGAGAGATTATAACATTTATAATGGGAAATATTACACGAATTATTTGAATCGATAGTTTTACACAGTCGTAAATAAATTTCCGGATGTTTATTTATAAAAACAATTGATTTTGAATACTAGAACTAATACATGCAACACATGTTAATTACATGATGAAATGAAGAAAATATGTCCTTAAATCATAATATTATCGATGTAATAATAAACATTTATTTATTACATTTAAATTTTCTTTTTCAATAACAAGAAAGTTCTTGAAAAATACCAGTTTTTTAGCAATATTTTATAGAAAATTTCGCATCAAAATAAAATAGAATGCATTGATTTTAACATAAAGTATAATTATTAATTATTTAATTTATATTAATTTACATATTTAATAGTTATATAAGAACAAGTTACAAATTTTTTTTTCATGCATAGTAACTAAATCAAGTGTTTTTATTTCATTATCATGAAAAAGTTATTGAAAATCATACAATTAATATGAAATGAATTGTGTAAGGGATGGGTACGTTCTTAGGACACCCAAATCATTAAGGGAAATATGAATAAAAATTACGTTACGTAATTATCCAATGTAATGAAATTTAGTATATTTAATTTTGACATTAAATCAAAGGGCATGTCGAAATGGTTTCACCGAAAAAATTTCTAAAGTAAAAATCAAAATTTTATTTTAAATTTGGCTCATTTTATAACAAATCATCAAAAGTTGAGCTTTACGTCAAAAGAAACTTAAGAGCGATTATCCACAGTTGTTATTGACATAAACAAGAGTGCCTCTAACAAGCTAAAAGGAGAGAGAATGTGGTTCTCGATTTTTGCATATCCTAGTACCTCCAGACCCCCTCTATTATGCTAAGTTACATATATTATGGCTTATGTCCTTAAAATTTAGCAAAACAGTTTTTTCCAATTAAATTCGGTATTGTCCTATAATTAGCTGCTAATAATCTGTAGCTTTTTCCAGAACAGATCCATTATGGAAATAGTGATATTTTTTTTTCCAAAATTAAAGAGTAGTTAATTTAGCTGCTTACTCAGGGTCTAATTCGAATCTAATTACTAAGTTGACATACTTCAGATCATGACCAACAGAAAAGATTTGTTAATAGTTGAATTCACACCAAATTAACAGAATTTATAATAACAACAAAGTTTGTAGGCAACCACGTATACAAAAAAGTAATTTATCAGTATAGTCAGTACAATATTTAGTCTTTTTTTAACTTTTTTTAATATGAAAATTTTTTAAGTATACTAATTATGTAATACATCTTTTGTTGTATTAAGGCAGGTTAAGATTTCATAAAGGTTGTTAATCAACAAACACTTTCTAATTATTCAATTAAAATAAAAGCATTTTTTAACATGTGATTATTCATTTTCTACCCTCTATTTGATATAAATCATAATATACCTTGGAGAATAATGCATTGTAAATTATTGATTTAAATTTAATCAATTAATCAATCAATCATTTTATGACAAAATGATTTACGTTTATAATATTAATTAGATTACAACATTGTTTAGAACAGTTATATTCTAAGTTTCTTATAACCATTATGAACCAATGGCTCAATCTAGTATTCATTGCAGGAATAATCACTTTAAAAAATGTTTTGCATTATTCAGTTAACAACTTAATCTGAGAGGGTAGTAGTAAAAGCATTTTGTATACGTGAGGACTGCCATTTATCGCTGTTTCATCACAGCTAAGCAGGTTTACTAACTAAATTAGGATGGCTACGGAGTTCACGCTCAGATGGCATATTTCTGTCGATGATTTTGACGTGCTTCCTAACTTTATCCAGAATTACAAAATCAGGTCGAAGCGTACTGCGTTCGCCGGGATCCTGTCTATTGATGTTTAAGACAGCACCGAGGAGCAATCAGACTTGCACGGGCGGTCTTGCACAGCGTTGTGTCGCTTCGCTGCTAAATGAGTGGTACAATGATTCAGTACCTGCGGTAGTGTTTCACTGACATAGACACTATTCAAGAGAAATTAGTTCCTCACTGTACGTCTTAAGCAGAACCATGCCGTTTCCCTGAAAAAAAAGTTAGCAGTAAATTAAGGTCTCAAGCAGTGCATCCACATAGCGGTGTATCTATCGTTGTTACAGACACTAGCCATAGGAAGGGTGTTTTGAATACTTCACCCAAAATCGTAGTATCACTTAGCTATTAATCAGAGATATACTGACTATTGAATCTCAACGACACTTATTTTCACCCCATCACGCTGTGATTTACAATTTATCTACCTATACAAACACTATATAGCACTCAATTGTACTAGGCTGCTCTAACTTTAAGGAGAGTGATTAGGTTGGAATGAGTTATATTAATCCAGCGATTAGGGAAACCGCATATTTCGGATCAAATATGCATGAAACTATTGTATTCGGCCTGACGAAATAACTGAATTGCGAAATAATTAGAGGACCACGGGCTATAGTAGTCAATTGTAAAGGCATAAATGCCAGGCATATGTCCCATCCATATACTAGCATCCGTATATATACAATAGGGATAATATACGTATGATATCATAGGTTAATAAATCGACCTTTATATTTTATAATATTGAATTTAATTATTTTTGAAAATATTAAAAATTCTAGTGAAATAAAAAAAAAACTCAAGGAAAATTAATGTTTATAGTTTCTCTTATTGTCTTAGTCGAAAATGGTATTAAAATTGGCAATGTTCAAACAGTAAATACATATATGATATATAAATGTGAGTACATTTTGTATATATTTTTTGCACAAGGTTTCGCATCTATCAGCCGACCTACGAGTATATTAATATTAGGTAAAAGTTTGTAACGCTAAAAAATATTGAAGCCACAAACAATATTTTGGTATAGGTGTCCATAGAACTATATAAATATTTTATTTCGGTATGCCCGTTCGTCAACAACAAGTTAAAATTTTGTAATAAGTTCGTGAATGCATAAAATCGGTCCAGTGGATCTAATCGATCCATGACCCTAGATTTATAAGAAAAATTAAAATACAAAAAATGTACACCTTTGATTTGAAACATTTTTTTCGTAAAATTTTTTGATCACCACAATTTAAGCTCAAATTTAATTATTAATATACTTGTATTTATAACTTTATAGACTTGATATTTGAGTATCTTATGAATGCTTATTAAAAATAGATTCAACTATGATACTCAATTATATGTGTCAAGTATCTAAACAATTCACTCTGCCAGTTGTTATAATTACATGTTTTTTATGTAAAATGTTCCTAATATTTTCTGGTTGTTCTGAATTCTGATATACGAAGGCCATTTAGATACTCATTTTTGCAGTTCAAAACTATCATAAAAGGCCTGTTTACCTCAATATATGCAAGATATTTATACAGTTGACTCTGTTAGTTGTTTGTTGTATGATATTGAATAGGACAGTCCATTGAAATTTTAGATAAGAAAGTGATTAATGATTGATCTATTATCTATTAATACATTTTGCTATTGTTAAATACAAACATCCGACATGTAAAATTTTTAATTGAATGATTTATTAAACATGAATGAATTAATAAAATGTTGAATAAATACAATATTTGTTTAATCATTATTAATAAATTGTTTACTTTGTTGTTATTGAATTTAAATATACAAATTTATTGTTTATTTACTTTTTTTTTATAAATCATTGTGGTAGCTTTCATACTGAGTGTCATCATGTCCACCACAAATATAATATTTACCTTATCCAGATTTATATTGTCCGTTAACTTTTGTATCATCTCAATATTTTAAATAAAATTAAAATAATTATAATTGTAATTAAATTGTACTTTAAATAAAATTAAGTATTATTGAATATGTATTCTTTTTATTTAAAGTTTTACAATAATATAGAACAGTTTGAAAGGTTTTTACTCAAATATCTTATATGATTATTACATTAATTATAAATATTTAAAGAAAAGTAATACTATTTGGCCTTTAATTAACTTTAAACTTACCTTTAATCTTACCAATTTATGATTAATTATATTAACTATATAAGCTTGTTTCTTTATTATTTATAGTATATACTTATTTTGTGATATACTACTCCAATATCCGACGTTACCTCAACATCAAAATTAAAAGGTTCAATTAATCCTCGTATTGTAAAAAGTTATATAATTTTTATCGTCGGGATTGGGAAGGAGGAGATAAAAGTTGGTAAAATCAATAAAAGTCGGTAAAAGTTCTAGTAGTTTCATCAGTCTCCTGTTCCCAGTATATTTACTTCCACACTATTGAGACTATTAGCGTCTTTTAGGCTACAATGATTGTACAATGAACGCTACTTTTATATAAAATTGATTAGTTTCTGTTTATATAGTAGTTACAATTTTATTTTTCCAATAAATCTAAAAAAAGAGGCAAAATTTCTTCATTTAAACACCCCGTAACTTTGGAATCGTTAAATTTAGCAAGATTATGTACTGAATATTTTGACATACTTTTTATGCAATTTTATACGATTATTTGCGTATATATATATTAAACTTACTGACTGACTTTTAAGGTCCAGATGATTTTTGGGCGAGAGTGGAGAAGCTTCGCGCATGCAAAAGCTATGAAACAAATATTGTAGTCATTACATTACAGATATTATCGTTCGATTTTTCGTAATAAATAAGTTTTCGGTAATAAATATCGTATATAGTTTGGTAATCTGGCAGTAACTAGGTAACTCATTTTGATCGCGGGCCTTGGGCACTGTAGGAACTTTGGCCCTGTATATTATTTGATATTGATATAAAATAATGGATAGTGATTGAGTAGTGACTCCCTGTGTAACATAGAAGGGAATTATTTAATTATAATCATAAATATTTGTTTTAGCATTTTAAAAATATCCGATAACAACTTCCGAAATGATATAAATTACAATTCACATTCTTTTTTTTTTACATCTATATACAAGTTTGAGCGTTCAATATAGACGAGCATTTATCTAAATCTATAAAATTTTTAAATTTCATGAGACCAATTTATATTACAATTTAAATTTCATGTTACTATAAATTTTATACAATTTTTATCAAATGTAACATGTAGATTTTAGAATTGGGAATACTGTCGAATTTTTATATTAAACAATTTTTAGCGTAAATTTCGATTTTTTACTCCAATTTCGTAAATCAATTTTAATTTTATCGAAATACGCATTTCGATTACAAAGAAAGTTATCAATAGCAAATAATTAGTATTAAATTTGCTAATCGTAATAATTCTTCGAGGAGAATCATTAACGTGTGTGGATCTTATTAGCCTAATTGATACTATCTCGATAGAATAACCACAAATAAATGGAAAAGGCCAATACCAGTCTTGGCAAAGGTAGAACAAGGAGAGCATTGACTGCTTTATGAATCTTTTAAAAGCGTGAAAAATTTGTTTCGTGATTCTATAATAGTCCAAGAAAATGATCATGTACCAATCAATAATGATTCGCAGATAATGGTGTGTCTATTTAACCAAAAGTTATCTGGAGGTATTCATTTTTTTGCATACAATTAATTTTATAATAGCTTCCAGAATATTTCCTCACTTCTCTTAGAAAACAGAATATTTTATGAGAAGTTTTTATGCCTAATGCGAGGGAAATTATGAAAGAAAATTTATGATGAAAGTTCTATAAGTTGTTTTATCTAATTTAAGTACAATTTTGAGCAGTCCTTTTGGAAGATAACTTAAGACAAACTACAAGTTTACTGATGAGTCTTATTATACTACGGTGGTTTAATAAGGCCAAAAAAGAGAGTTTTTTAAAAATAAAATATTTTTATAAGTATTAACTTTTATTGAATTGATTAGATTTTTATGATAAATCAATTTAAAGAACTTTGTAGAAAGCTTGATTTTATCCTTAAAATCTACAAAATATAGCATATTTAAGTTAGGTGGGCCTTATTTGCATCATATACTATAGTCTTTTGTAATGCCTTTAAAATCAAAGAAAACCTTAACATCGATATAATCCAAAAAGCACTCCCTTTGTGTGTCTTCGAGTTCGTGCTGAATCATCTAATTAAAATTTACCCTTAAGATTTGAAAACAATAAATTTTTATCTTTCTTTATCCTAAATAAATCAAGCAATACAATACATAGGTAACAATCACATGATTTGATTTCAATTCACTTCCTATTAATATAAATCACATAAAATTTATAGCTTGTATCCGTTTCACCTGCATATACACACTTTATTGGGATTTTTACTAGAATTACTTTATGTAAAATATAGGAAATTTAACATGTACTCGCCATGTCTGTTTCAGCTTCGCACGTGTATTACAGCTATTTTATTGTGTCTAAATGAGTACACTTAAATATTAGCTTAGATTTTTTAACATAAAATAGGCTGATTAAAAGATCAGAAGCACTTTTTCTCCGTAATAATCTATTTTATTGAAGGAACAATTTTTAGAATCGGTTCAGTAGTTTTAAAAATTACCCCTCAATCCTACAAACAAACAAGTAAATAAACCTTACCGTTTTATAATATTAGTGACGAAACAGGTAAGTTGATGTTTTATCCATTATGTCAGTAGGATGGGATCAAAAATGTTAATTTATTCACAAATCTTCTTTTATTGAATTAAATCTTTGAGATTTATAATTGGAAATGAAAATTTAATTAATAACTTTAAAAATCGATTTTAACTTTTTAGAGGTTGTGTTAAAAAATATCCGTTAGTATCCGTCCCATCAATCTTCCGGGGTTATAATTTCGATTTATTTTTATATTTTCATTTACGTCATAGTAGAATTGGTCATCTGATCAAAATATCAAGTTTTCAGACTTAGCGGTTTGGACTAGCCTTGATGGATGTATATATTAATTAAAATTTTAAACCCCTTTTCATTTCTTTGATGATTGAATTTTTCAGTTTGGACTGTATTTGGCTTAAAATTTAAAATTGGTTCACTATTTATTTATTTTTTCTCGCCTACGTTATAATAGGGCCCTTTTTGAACGAAACAAAATTTGAACACATTTTTCACCTCTTTTCGGAATTTTTCAAAAATCCTTTCTTATGCTCACTTAAGTTATATAAGAAATTATCATACAAAATTTCAAACAGAAGACCAAACAGTTACGTTGATATATCAGTCAGTGAGTCCTTTATTCTTTTATTGATAGGCATTAGTATCTTAAACCCCAACAGACTCCATACATAGAACAATTTTTTAAAATCTTTATATGGTAGTTAATATAAGACCTTTACACTATATTTTTTTCTTTTAATTACAAATTTAAATTAAATAATCAATTTTTTTGCTCATTTTGTAATTTGATAAAAAAAAAAAGTTCTGCAAATAATAAGTTAAGTAAATATTAAATTACTGTATTTAAAAAAAAAAAGTAGTAAAAGTATTAAGTAAATAAAACAAAAAAATGAAAATCATAATATAACAAACGATTGAAAATATATCACACATGAATTTAACCTTGATTAAATTATTAAATTATTATTATTAATAATAATAGTATGCGCTACGCCTTTATACTTAAGAGTATGTGTATGTTAGTTGTAAAATGAATATAATAAGGTCGTTATTAAATAATAATTTTTTAGTTGTAATCAGGTGTAATATGAAATAAAAAACATTGCATGCATAAAATACATTGCATTTTAATGTTTATTTAGTAAAATCATTTCATATTATGTATAGTCTAGTAACAATTCGCACATGAATATCAAAAACTAATCTACTTCTTATTTTTTTACCCGATTCTCTTTAAACGGGCCAATTGAGATAAATGTATGTGGAATGTGGGAAAACTCGGAGCCATATTGTTTAAATCGAAATTGTTTAAATAATTGACAAGAATTGTCATTTTCAAACAGGAAAAGTTTTTTTTCATATTATTTGATGAAATACGAATAAAAAGGAAAAAAACCCCTTTGATTTTTTACGATATTGGTTATTTTTGACCCATTAAAAATATATTACAGTCATTTTCTGAAGCGAGAATAAAAAAAATTATATTTTTGATACGTTTTATAATTATTTATAACACAGTATTCGTCATATAAAAATGCAATTTGTTACATTCTCGGTTAAGGCTATTATTAACTATTGTATGAAGAATAAAAAAAAAAATCTTTTATATTTTATGCTTTTCTTTACATTTTTTTAATCTGTCAAAATCACCAAGTTTGAGATTTTTCATCCCTTTAAAAATTAATATCTTCAAAAATTTAAAAAAAAATGTTTAAAAAAATCTTCCCGGTTTTGAATAACAATTTCTTGTAATTTGTTTAAGCATGTAAAATTATAGTTTTTTAAAATTGCAAATACTTTTAAACAGTTTACTGAATCGGCTCATAAATTATACAGGTAATTTAGAATGGAACCTTCTATTAAATTAGAATTTTTTTATACCTCCCAAATATCTCTAAATTAATATGAGTATTCAACTCTGTCTCATAGGGTTGCAATTATGTGAAACAAGAATTTGATCCCCGGTTATATTTTTTTAATGTTGTATTAAAAAATAATGTTGTATTTTTTTTTATTTCATTTACGGAACAAATCAAAAAGTATTACAAAAACGAAGCTTTAGTATTAAAGCGAAAAATAAATAATAAAATGTATAAACTATAAAGATTTAACAAATGAAAACAATAATAATAATAAATAACAAAAACTAATACGAGTGCGAAGTGTATGTTTAAAGTTTATAATGCTTGTGCTTGAATTGAAACAATCTAATCTACTTCCTATATCATTTCAACATCATTCGAGTCATTGGAGAAGAAAGCATGTAGTTGGATTTCTGAGGTGAAATGTAAAATGATTTTGGCTGTCTAAGTGGAAAAGAAGCGATTTGAAGTTGTAAAAGAGAAAAGAGTTCTAAAAAATCGATGAGGTTGTGGAGTAATTTGATAATGAAAGTGATATCAAAGTATTCCTTCTTGGAGTGAGGAATGTTGTACATGTTTCTAATATACGAGTGAGCGTCGGGTATTAAAATCGATTTAAAGGAAAGTATTTTCAGTATAATTTGTATCGCATAAGAGTTTTTGGTATTTGATGGGTAGGGATGTTGTACCTGTTTCTTAGGTATCGAGTCAGCGTTGGGTATTAAATTCGATTTGAAGGAAAGTATCGTGGGTGTTATTTGTTTCGTTAATTTCGGTATTTGATGACACATACTAAAGTCTTTGAACTATAATTTGTGAGTAATATATTTTACAAACAAATATTTTATTCTTTTATGAATGAAAAGAAAGAATTAATTTTTGAGTAGGTCGATTCGATCTGTTTTTATAGTATAATATAGTATTTAAAATATGCCATTTAATAATCAATCATCAACAAACATGTATGTTATGTTAGAACATTGACTTGAAATAATGTTTTTTTGTTAATATTATATTAATTTATCAATAAAAAAAACTATCTGTTTAAGTATATCAAAAGGTTATGTACTAATTAATTATTGTTCATATATTTAATTTAGAAAAAAAATTTTATATTAAATAAAATTGAATAGAGGAGGGACTGGAGATACTTGAGTATGCAAAAAAGCAGTCTTGATAACTCAAAAACAAAACGAGGTAACGAGCTGAAATTTTGGGGACCCATATAATACATATTGGGTGAGTTACAGTTCGTGAATAGCCAAAATCGGTCAATTGAATTAAATGGTTCCATGAACCTACTTTTAAATCATAAAAATTCCAACGCTAAACATGTTTGTTCTTTTAAAACAAACAACTTTTTCTTAGATTAGCCATCATTTCAGCTCAAATTAAGCTAGTAATAATACTTGCATATTTCAGGTATTGTTTGAATGCTTATCATCAAAAATAGTTGAAACATTGATATTGAAATATATATCGAGTGTCTAAATAATTAACTCTGTTAGTTGCTATTTTCGAAAAAATCAATGGAGTTCAAAAGAGCATATTTTTATCCAATAAATAGAAATCAATCATTAATATTTGAGCTATTCTTATCACAAATCCATTTGCTGATTACAGTCGTTGACTTTTGCAAACTGAAGTACTTTGTGTAAAAAACGTCGAGGAGAAATAGTTTTTGGTACCATTTTCGACGCCAATTCCTCTTAGACCATGAAGACCACACTCATATAATGGATGAATCTTAATAATTTTCAAAATACAAACGGTTTTATAAAAAAAAAAAAACAATTGATACAATTCATTAAACTAACAAAATCAATGCGTGTATTTAATAATTAATTAACGTATTAATTAAACGTATATAATACACAATAGTTAATTGCAACAAACGGTTTTCAATTTTTTTTAAAAGTATGCTTTGAATGAGTAAATCTACCAAGCACGTGTTTAACATATTAAAATAGTAATCTTTCTAAATAAAATATATTTTTATAAAAAAAAAAAATATAAAAAAAGATAACAGGTTAAGGTATTTTTACTATTAAATACGTCTAAATTGTAATTAATTAATCGTTTTATTCATAATAATATTGCGTTTAAAATAATATTATTTAAAATATTATTATAAATCAATTACAATAATATTTTATGTTTATCACATGTTTCAAGTTGATTTTTATTTTATATACATTTATGGCAGTAATAATTTTTAATCTGTACATACTTCCATAATTGTAATTTATACGTGTAAGCGCATATAATCGATATAAAGGGGTTTCGTTTTAAGGGTGGTTTTGATTTATTTATTTTTTCTTATAAATGCAAATGTAAATTAAAATTTCAAAAGAATATACTACGAGAAAAAATTAAGCAACAGTTAATCTCAGAAATGGTCGGATACGTATGAAAAACAATGGAGTTATTATCTTATTTTTTGAGCTTTTGTAACAAAATGATGTTATTACTTGTAGTTATTTCACAATTTTAAAAAAAGTCTCGACAAAAAAATTTTGAAATTTTGTTTATTTTTTTTATGGTAGAAAACTTTCGAAAAACTGTTTAAACAATACATAATTCAGATCCCTTTGTTATATTAATTTTAATTTGTATTTTTAAGTCTCTATGACAAATTATTCTTTTATCTTTAACCTTTGACATATCAGCAATTAATGATTGCATAGAAAAATTGAATCCTGGTTTCGGAAACTAAAAAAAATTCCTTAAAGGACCTGTGAGAAGTTTGTGTACAAAAAACATTGTTTTATTCTTGACATCAATTTAAAAACTCTGAAAAATAATAAAGCATATTCCATGGATTTTTTGTAAATCTACGCCCAAATTAAAAATTTTACAGCCAAATGGAGACACAATAAGCCTGTTAATTTTCAAATTGATCTTAAAAATTGTTTTCCTGTTTGAAATAATCAAATTTAAAAAATTAGATAAACGCTTTCACTTTTCCATGAAGCTCTGCAGGTTTGAAATTATAATAACGTTTTTAAATCATTTCGAAGTCATGGCAGGGAGAGCCAAATACAATACCAGCGAACCTATAATAACCTTCAAAACCAATCAAATGGTAGAATACAAATGTTCACGTAAAACTTTTGTTTATACACAATGGATTAACGAAAACAATTTAACTATTGTGTATTTTGTAATTTCAAGTAAGCATGGAAGATTCAGGCCGTTGAATTTTTTGTTATGCTTTAGTCATAGTACCTTTGATTGATGATTTTATATAGATTTTAAACTGCAGTACTACGTTTAATATGTATATGTCCAGTTGATATTGAAATTAATTATTTACTTTAAGACAATTAAAAAAATTTATTTGAAAGTTGTTTGCAAAAAATTACATAATCAAAAATGAAACATATGAATCTCTACTCAAATCATCTATTAATTATGTATTAAAAGTATGTAAAAAAAAGTACAGTATACTTTATTCACAGAATGAACGATTTCACACTTATTTTATTTTTTTATAGTTTATATTTGAAAAATAAAAAAAACATATTTGAAAAATTATTGGTAAATGTTTGTCTTGATAAATTAGCTTAGTAACCAAATGAATGTTGGATCAAAAAAATTAAAATATCAAAAAAAAGTTGAGTCAAAATTATAACAATTTTTTTAAATTTTAACACAGGCGATATAACACAAACAAAATTTTTTTATACGTGTTCATAGAATAATCTAATTAGTCTATTTTCGCAAAGCAGTTCGTCTGCACGTGAACAAAATAACTCAATAACGAAGAGAGATAGTGAGTTCAAATTTTGACATAAATAGTAAGATCAAGCTCGTGAGTGAGCAAAATCGGTCAATTGGATCGAATGGAATCAATGTCGATCTATGATCCAACATTTGAACCATTACAAATAGATGCAAAATCCAAGAACAATATATTTTTGGTTTTTTTAAATAAAAAACTTTTGTCTGAAACCTTTTGCCGTAAACTATTTAGATATGCCATAATTTTTGCTCAAATTTAACTAATAAGCATATAACATATTATTATATATGTGTTTATAATTGTATGGGCTTTTATTTAGAGTATTTTATGCATGTTAATCATTAAAAATAGTTCAAATATTGAAACTTAACCAATATGTCTAGTATCTAAATAATAAGTTGTTAGTTATAATCTCCACTTCTTTTGTAATTTAATTTTGTAGTATTTTTAATGAAAATTAAGAGAATTAAAAGAATAATTATTAAAACAATCGATTGATTTCCAGGCAATAATTAAAAATTGTTTGAAGTGGCAAATTGAGTAATTTCTGGAGAGGTAAAAGTGAATGCCAAATCACCAAGAGTTTTAGAACGATAAGAAGTCTTCATTTAACATTAATTCCATAGAAACCAAAGTTTATCAAATTTGATACTCAAATAATTTCTAAAATATGAAAATATGAATTTAGTTGTCGCTTTGCTTTTAAATTATAATTAAAACGAAAAGAAATATAGGTGATAATTGTATGATATACGATATTTATCTCAATAGTGTTTCTATATCCCTCTGCAGTATCACCATATTTTGATGCATACACTTTACTTCTAATTTTGAAAAGATTATATTGCCGATTAAAAAACGAAACAATTACTGAACGAATATGAATAAATTTATGGTAAACTATAGTGGAGTTGTTCAATTTTTAGCAACATCTATCAACTACCGTTCTCGGGATATAGCTCTCGTATCTTACCTGAAAATTACTTACCTGAAGTGATATGAATTTTGTTGAAATTGATTCTTTTGAATATTCAACAAGCAAATTTTAACAGAAAATCACCAAAAAAAAAAAAAAATGAATTGTACAGAAAATTGTATGGTATTAAAGTGTAGAAAATTAATTTTCATTTGGTATTCGTATATCACGAGGATGTGTTATGCCTATTAGTGGTACTCTGCCCACTTATAGTAATTAACTAATTTTAAGCTTAAAATTTAAAATTCTATAGATTTTCCAAGCCATTTAATTATTGTGCGGAAAATTTGTGATCAGTCATAAATTAATTTATAAGATTTAAAACGCAAACCCTGCGATTTGTACATGCAAAATTTTAAGTTTTTTTTTGGTGATGTGTAACATCTTGCCAGTCGGTATGCATGTTTCAGATTGATTTCAGGAAAAGGGACGGTTTAAAATTTGTTACGGAGGTGAGGTAAGAATAGCGCGCAATATTTGAAAAATTGAATAGCGAATTTTATATTAAGTAAATGTTTATTGGCTGTGGGAGTGATATCGTGGATAAGGGGATATACATACATTAATAAATAAATAAATTTTAAATAAAATTAAAATTAAATAAATAAATAAAAATTATAAAATAATAATAATAATGTCAATAAAAATAATTATTCTTCGTTACTCAATTAATACCATTTTTTCTAGGATAAAAAATATAAATCTTACTTTTAAATAAGGTGAGATGTCAGATGTTACATGTTTTTTTCCCCAGTTAAAATCAATGTACACTTACAGTGTGCCACGGCTTCCCGTTATAATAGAGAATATATATTATTTATTTATGATGGAAAAGTATTTGGGAAAAGGTGATTTTCTTTGGCCACCAGGTATCACGACATCCAAAGACCCTTTTCGCACGAAAGTTTAATAATATTTTATTATTACCTAATTTGAAAGCAGTAGAGAGGATTTTGTAATATTTTAAATAAATAAATCGAAACAATCAGTGTGCCACTATGTTTATTGTATTCGTAATACAGAAACTTACATCATTAAAAAAACGAATAAAATTACTCTATAATTTGAATTACGTAAATGGATTCTTTAAAATATTCGTTTTTCCTATGAAAAATTTTAATAGTTTAATGTATATTGAATTATATGACTTTCCGCAATTGTATAAACATTGTAGAAAAAATGTTCATAAATAAATAAACTTGAGTCATTTTTCAAATATTAATTAGAAACAAAAAATTTAAATCTGGTTAAATCATTTATTAATTCAACATAATTATATATTGTATTACTAGTTGTGTTATTCATCATTAGGTTATACAAAACTGTATTTTCCATATTTTTATTATCTGGTGTTTAATTTTCAAGAATAATGTTCAGAATAATAATTTAAAACATTTGATGTTGTTTAAAACATTTTATATACTTGCAATATTCAACTATTTTATAATATTCGTATTATTTAGTTACTTTTCTCTGTTAAATTTCGTATATAATAACTTTTCGTATAGAATTGACTCTAAAATATAATAAAAAAATATTTCATTTATTGCTATATCAATTTTCATATGAAAAGTTTTCATTTTAAAAATGAATTTAAAATTTTTATTGTGTTGGGGCTAAGTTAACATGGGTCCGTTCAAAACAACTGTTGCGCAGAATTAAAAATTAAAATGGGTAAAATTTAAACGTATGTTATTCATCCAAGAAAGAAAATATAAATTTTTATGTATTCAATTAAAATTTTTTATTTATTTATTCAATTTAAATTTTGTATGTATTCAAATTAAATTGATTATGATTTAATTTTTATATAATTTATTTTTTTAAGCTTTCATCAATTTAATTTAATTATTATTATTTTTATTCAATTTTTATGTTTTTTTTTTTTTTATACTTCATTTCAACTTTTTTTCGATGATTCTTAATTACTTTTTGTTTTTGCTTTATTTATTTGTTACGTGTATCATGTTTGAAATTTGTATAACGTGTTGTTTCACAATAACATATTGTACTTTTCATGAAATCACTTTTAAGAGCGCTATCTTAAAAATAATAAAGATTCCAAAATATGTCTGTTTGAACAGATTTTATTTTACTTATCCAAATACAAAACTAGACATCAATATTCTCAATATACGCAATTTACGTATTTAAAGTCCAAAAATCTTATATTACTAAGTGCATATGTTTAAATACATACACTGTACGTATTATTAACAATTATAAGACCGTATAGTTTAATATATTATTAAAGTGGTGAATCTTTCTTTTTTTTTTTAATTTGTAAATTAGATGTTGTTGGTCGGCGTCGTTGGTATGCATTGAAAAAGAATGATGAAATCTATTCTAAAACTTGCATCTTACAATAATTAAAATGAGCATCCATCCATAGACCTCAGGCTAAAGAATAATAACACAAAATATTTATTAATACAGCAGTACAAAACAAATATATGACTTTTACGTCGTCTGTATGTGACCTACAACATTTTTAATTATATTTGTAAATATTTGCGTATGTTATGTGTACAAAGAATGTGACCTTATGGACTTTATTCAAAGGGTGTGTAAGGGGAGATCTAACATCAGATATGTCCGATTATAGAAAATTATATGAAATAGTTTCGCCAAATTTATGTAACTTATCAACAAAAAATAATCTTTTTTTTAAAATTAACTTAAATATTTAATTTCCTTATAATTATCTTCTAAACTTTATCTAATAGGAAAGTTTTCATTTTTTTTAAGTAAGGGGAATTGAAACAAAGTACTGGAGCGCCCATTATTATATAAAAATTTTACAATGTTCGCCCACAAATAATTAAAAAAATAATTATGAAAATGTTTTGATATTTGGTATGAAAATGGAGGGCTTATCGAAAAGATTTTCTCGAAAAAACATTTTTAAATATAAAATAAAATTTTGATTTTTACCTTAGAAATTTTTTTTCGAGAAATCCTCCGTTTTCATATGAATATTGTGCATAGCAAATTTCAAAACATTTCAATAAGTATTTTGTTAGTTATTTAGGAGCCAAAATTAAAAGAAATACAATAAACATTAAATGTAATCTATATCAACAGTTTGTTAGAAGGACACTCCTTTACGTCAATGACAGTTGTGGATAATCTGGTGTGTTACTACGATTATTATTAATGACATTACGAATTACATTTGAATCTATTAGTACACCGGAAGATAGTGAGAAGACATAGTTTTTTTGGTTGGATTGGATTTAAGCCACGAATTTCTTTTAAAAATAAAATGTAATATAGTTCTAAAATTATGGCCAACTAGTCCACTAATTCAGCTACAATTGATTCGAGTACAGCTCTGGCTATATAAACAGAAATCTATTATTATCTATAGATAAATAGTTACATACTTGAGTACAAATAAATAATAAATAGTTTGGAGAGAGGTATGTATGTCTACATAATTATTTACCATTATTATATGCACATCTATTTGACATAAACGTTCTGAAATAACGTATTTTGTATCGATTATTGCATCATCCATTTGTACCACTGTAAAAATCAACGATGCGACCGACGGACGACACTTCGTTATCAATTACAGTTAATTTAAAAAACTTTGAAAAATCATTGGAATTTATGAATAAAATTGATTAATAATTGCAAAGTGATTTGTGCTAAATTAATTTGAACTTTTTCAATTGGTTTAACGACATGCGTTAAATTGGCATTAAAAATTATGCGTGTTAAAAAATTATTATTTTATAGATAAGAAAATTTCATCATATTTTAACTTTCATCAATAATTTTACAATGAATCATTTTTAGTTTTTTTTATTTAAATAATTACAGTTGTAGGTGTTTAGATTAGTCCAGTAAATGGACAGGAAAAAACAGTATAATTTCATAATTTTTTCAAATAACTTGGATTAACCTGAAAATTTAACATTTAATTGAAAATATCTCAAAAAATAAAAATATATATGGTGCCGAAGGGTGCTTTGTCCTTAGGGTGCTAATTACCCCTTTTAACAGGTGGTAAAGTTTATGTTGAAAATAACCACACAAATCGATAGAGCGATGAATTGTTAACAAAAAGTGTCATTGTAGCGTAATACTTTTGGATTTATTGGCGAAAAATTGACAACTTATGAACAAAAATATTACAATTATACAAAAAATGAACCGTATAAAAAAAAGAAAAACATGGGTTCCTATTTTCTTCCTTTAAGTTGCGATATTTTTGGAGATACAGCTACAGGTTAAAGGTAACTAACTATATTTTCCTCAGCAAAAATTTTTAAGCTGTTAATCCCTTAAAAAAATATGAAGATAACTGTTTGCTTCTTTAGACGTTTGTGCTATCCTACTATGTTTATACTGAATCATTCTGTATTTGTGAGTAAATACACAAAGTGAACGAACCTAATGTAAGTGTTCTAAAAGTTCATAATAAATAAATAACATTGTTATAACATACAAACTGTTACAGTTCAGATTAGCTGATGAAGTAAGTATACAAATTGCAACTTATTCGTTGTAAGCCAATTGAACGGGGATTCTTTGGAATAAATTGGCTGAAAGCTGGAGATGGTTTTAATCTGTTAATTTTTGGCACCGCATTTTGACAAAAATTTGAGCAGTTCTCTTGGTTTTCCACTAAAAAATCAAAAACAACGCATCCTACGGAAAAATTATCGAAATTAAATATAAAGGTACATAGAATTTCGTCTTCGAATTTACCTTATAACTTTAAAATGATGCATCCTATGGAAAATAAAATTAAAACATCAAAATGAAAGCATATAAAATTTTGTGTCGACTGATCTCTAAAAGTTGTATAAAGATTTTAAATCAATCCAGTCGTTTGGCCGATATCGATTTTCAAAGTAGAGGGATTCTTCCCAATTTTGCTTAAAAGTTAACAAACATTAGTTTTCAAGTTCTATAACTTCAGTACAATATCCAAATTGTGATCAAACCTCGAGAAAACATTTACAAGTACTAGGCTCGCAGACCAAGTGTATACAACCTATTCGTTCATCCATTTTTATTTATTTTTATGCCAACTCTCATTAAAATAAACCTAGACACCGCATCATTTTCGAGTTTAAGGCTTAAAACCAAGAAAACTGCTAAAATTTTGCAGTTTTTAATTTAATTTAATTTTTTTCGCACCTGCCAAAAATTAAACTCACCACCCACGATGGTACAAACTGACAATCCATATGGGTCGATTTGAAAATATTAAAGCCATATTCAGCTTTTTCGCTAATTAATTCAAAACACAGCGAATATTAACTAGTTCATCTGATAATACGTTTTTTATACTCTACGCGTAAAACGTTGCAAAAAGATGAATATATAATCTTAAAGGTAACAGTCAGTATAAATGTTCTAATTTCATAAATGTATTTAGAACATTTTAAAATATTATACATAGCCAGACTTTAAGCACGTACCAAAGCGTGGCGCTGTGTTCGTAATCTGACTTATAACATCTTACTTAACACATTTAAAATGTAAAAAAGTCAAAAACTATTTATAAAATGTTTTAAAAATAGCCTCAAGTATTCTATTCTGTTAAATTTGTTTTATTGGTCACCAAAAATTGTTTTAATTCATAAATTAAACTTTCAACTAATTCTTTTTGTTGTTGTAAATGATGTAAATGAAACAAATTATTATATAAAATAAAGATTCAAATATCTCTTATCGGTTGGGCCTCAATATTTTCCTAATAGTCATGGTGCCCATGAGCATATCATGTCATTCATGAATATTTTTCAAAAAATATGTTAATAATTATGGTGTTAGGTAGAAATAAGTCAGTTTTACTAGAGATGGATAATATGTCGATCATATCTCACTTAGGATCATGATATAACAATTCAAATAATTCTCTTTTTCTAGCTTTTGTAAAGGATATGTTTTCGTTATAAAAAAGTGCCAACAACAATTATACAACTATTAAAAGGTATGGATGCGTGCTCCCTACAATCCTATTCAATTCCGTTTAAAATTATCGAAAAGGCACTATGCGAGGCAAGAGGCATTCAGTGATTTCAGTTTGAAATATTCAACGCAGAGAATATCTGCCTCTAATATAGTAGTTTTAATGACATTCACACTAAACTAGATATTGCGAATGAAATCCGTATCAATATGGTGAAGCAACAGATATGAATACCGTGAAAAGTAGGCAATTAATATTCAAAGAACGAAAACTGCTTGTTGTTACGTTACGCACACTGGGTAGCATTATTTCGAAAAATCATAAACAAATATAAAGCAATGCATTTCCAAAATTACGGCTACATTTGCTACGCTGGGCGAGTTCTGGAGAGCTTCTAGAGTTTGTTGATTCGACCGTAATAAGATTTTGACTTTATGGATCTAACAATTTGAAGGGAAATAAAATAAACTGGTTTCAAATAAGGTAAGCTAAAGGTCTATAACTTGGAGCCTATAGCTAAAATATTAATCTCCAGAGTGGAATCCAGGACGAAAATAGGTAAAATATACGAAAGTACAATGTCATCCAAGGATTCGGATAAAAGAGCTCTCTTTTTTTCGGAGAACACTAAAGTTTTGATTGCGTCCACAAACTTGAAATTAAAGGATGGCCATTTTTTATTATTGCAATAGGAAGATTTCTATAATTTAAAACTTGTGGGTGCAAAGGAAAATTTTACAAAGAACGTTCTACAAATAAGAATGTTCTTCGAAGACAAAGTTGATAAATATCATGATTTGCCTTTGGGCATCTGTACTATATCAGTTAAGATATCTGTATTACCCCCTCACTTGTTAACTACTTTAGTATTATTTTTACGCTGCTCGAGGCTCAGGCTTCAAAGCAAGGTGATTTGTAAAATTAATTTCACCAAAAACATGAGTAGCTAGACTACGCCATTTGCAAGTTCAAATTTAGATAGCGTAAGAATAACTGAAATAACGTAACATAAGAATAACTGAAATAATAATAAATAATAAAGACTCAATGAAGATGTCCAAATGATAGCAAGGGTAGTTTTGCATTTGGATTCAGAGAGAAGTTCTCAAATTCTCTCTGATTCGGAATGCAAAACTAACGTTGCTATTAGCCCTGACCGCTTATCTCCTTGCTCCTTATAAGTTTTGTATAGTACAAATAACTTTTACTTCGAACTTTAATTTCGGACAATAACATTTTCTTGTTTCGTACTTTAAGACACAATTTCCGTAGAAGAGATTTTAATTTAATGTATTTTTTCTGAAGCTTCTGAAAAGTATAAAAGCCCCAATTCTTCAATCTTACCATTGATGCATTTTGCCTTCAGTGATCTGTGTAATTTTACAAAGTACAATCAGCTTGTAGAGTAAAGAATTATAAAACCAGTCATAGTGGTTCTCTTTTCATCTTGAATTCAACGTGTTTCAAATAGGTTTTAATTTAACACATGCACTTAAGACTAATACCTTCGAAAATAAAGTTTATGTCAATTTGGTTTTTGCCAATCAGCTAAATTGATTAGTTTATGTCATTATAATCAGCTGAATTGCTGAACTGAATCAAACTGTATTACATCTATATCTTTTTTGTCTAATCTGCAGTATACAAAGGATAGAGAGCTTTAACTATTGTATACAATCATTTGCATTTCTGTTCAATTTCTCTATTCTATAATTTCTATTAATTATAATTATTTGTAATTTTTATCTGAATTGACTATTTTATATGAGGTTTGATGTATAATGATGGTATATAATGAAAATTAATTATTTAAGTAAAATAAAACTATTTTGAAAATACCTATTTTTATATTCGACATGTACATATACAATATGCTAGAATATATTAAATTTAGTCTAAAGTTTGGAACGCTAGAAAATATTGAAGGCCCAAAGAAAATTTTGCTATAGATGTTCATAGAATCACATAATTCTCTCATGCCATCCTTCCGAAATAAAGAGAACTCAAAAACGAATAGAATGAATTTTGATGATGTATTCTAGACATAAAAATTGAAATTAAGATCGTTGATGAGCAAAATCCTTCCATGGGGTCCAGTGAATCCATGATCTAATTTTTAAACCACAAAAGATAGTAATTAAAAAGATAGAAGTTAAATTCTGAGACAAATAAATGTTAGTTTTCTATAATGAACTTTTGTTTAAAACATTTTAACGCATAATTACAATAAATATTATTATTATATATGTATTTATAATTGTATATACATGGATATTTTGTGTTTTTTATGAATACTTTTCAGTAAAAATAGTTCAAAACATTGATATTTAACCATATGTCGAATATCAAAATATTTAACTCTGTTTGCTGTTATTTTAACTTGTATATTTTGTTTATTTCCAATAATATTTTCTAAAGTATCTTTTATTTTGTATTTAAAATGGTTGCTAATAGAAAGTATGAATGAAATTCAGTCATTTTTCTTAAAGTTGTGGATCATTCATTTTAATCTTGATTTTAATTCTTACGATTTTAATATAATTTTGATGATAGAAGTATAGTAGAGTATATTGATATGTTTTAAGACTGACTGTGCATCTCTCACGAGTTTCAATTTCTATAACTATAAAATTTAAAAATACTTCATAAAAACAAAAGTAGAAATAGAACGAGGTCGATAATTTTCGAAACAAAAAAAAATTATAGTAAGATGAAACGGAAGAGGATATAACAAAAATGAAGGAAAAAAAAATTAAGGGCAATCTGAGGTCGGAAAGTGGAAGTGGGTGAGTTTTTAAGGGTAAAACACGGTTTGTCTCGATTTTCGGCAAAAATTACAAGTCCTATGGAAAAAAGTTAACTGGCAAAGTTATAGGTAATAATAAAATCTACAACTACATACTTGAGGTTATGTGACAAAAGTGTAAATACAAAAATTATAGATCTTTTAATTACCTACAATTTTGGCATTTAACTTTTTTCCATAGAACTTGTAGTTTTTCCGGAATATCGAAATAAACCTAGATAAACCGTGTTTTACTCTTAAAAACTCACCCCTACAGTTCATTTTTGTTAGGCAGTAGGCAGTAGCAAAAAATAATAATATTGATAATAATAAAAGTATTAAAAATAAACATTAAAAAAATACAATTTTTGTTTTTATTATGGTAGCGAAAAGTGTGCTGAGAGAAAAGTTTATCTCGATACCTAAAAACTGAAATGAATGAATTTTTGAATTATTTTAATTTGCCTTAATTACAACTGAAAGAAGACAAATATTTTCATATGCAATGTTCACTTATCTTTAGGGGCATATTTTGTATATTTGAATAATTATAAAGAAGATAAACAAATTGATATTCAAGTATATTTCAAGATAAAATGTGGAGTAAGGTTAAATCGATTGAGAATATAAAATTTCGAAGAAATTTCTTAACTCTATATAAACATGTGATAATAATTTCAGAATTCACGATTTTAGTAAATGTCCTAAATGTCTATCAGCATTTATTTAGACTAATAAATTTTGAATATTTATTTTTATTGATAAATTTTTTATATTATTAAACACAAAATATAATTTTTAATTTATTTTTAGGACCTTGGAATTTGTATAATTTTTTTGCTCCGGTCAAGTTCAAAAACATTTATTTTTACAACTATTTAGTATTTATACGGGGGGTCGTAATTGTATGAGAACCTTTACTTATTTTGCGAACAAACTTGTTCAATACTAGTTAAATATTTGAGGTGATATACAAATTAGAAAATCACTATTATATTAATTGATTAATCTCTTCTTCTATTTATTTATTTTTTTGATATCACAGAGTTATCAATTGGGAAATGTAAACAATAATTCCAAGAAAATACTTAAGAAATGTTTGAATGTTCCATGTGATAATAAATTTTTAGTTTTCAGCTATTATTTATATATGATTGTTATATTATTCTGTATTCATTTTATTTGTTTTGAATCTTACTATAATATTACTATAGTTTAATCGTTTTCGTTAGTCCACCCATGCATTCACTGCGGGATCATATTAAGACTTCTTTTAGCGATTCTATTTTTTTTTTTTTTTTGTTAATACATATAATATTAAAACTATATAATATGTAGTGTGCCTTATTATACACTATAAATTATAGTGTATAATAATCTTCAAAATACCAATCAAATTGTAGAATACAAATGCTATCTGCTAGTATTTTAATTGTTAGAATAGAAAATTTTCTAACTTTGCTGATTGTTACAATTCTATTATAATTCAAATTATATGTACAAAACATTTTTCAATAATTAAGTTATTAAGCTTTCTATTCGTGTTTCTATTAAATAACTATTAGAATTGAAATCACAACTTTAACATTATTGAAACGTAGTAAGAATGGAAAACCGTACACATCTCCCTGGGATCGAATCTGTTACCATCCACGTGAAAGATCGGACGTGCTACTGTGTCACATGTTTGTCTATGGAGGTACAAATGTCATTTCTAGTGTTGTATAATTGATATAATGCATTAATATAACAAAAGTTCTGAAGAATATATAAGTTGTAAAATTAAAACAAATCGCTTTTATTCAGCATCTGTGGTATAGTTGGTGTGTCATCCAACCGGCAATTAGATGGTTCCCGGGTTCGATTCCTGGCATATGTATAATATTTACTCAGTTTCAATAAAATAACACAACCATGAAAACAATTTGCTTGTATTCATAGTAATCATAACTTATACATAACGGAATACTGTATACTTGTCCTTGTCAGCCAGTGTACTCAAAGCTTCTTTGTCTTACACGTTGTTTAAATATATGGTTAATATTTTAATGAAAAAAAATTAGAAAAATTAAAATTATTACCATAATCTCATCTTAAATTTTAAGTGTCTTAAAGATATTTATGACATATCAAAATTTGTCAGCATTTAAATAAAAGCTTGTTTTAAAAAGGTTTTTTTTAGGTTATATTCAGGACAAATGATGTAGATATTTTTTTTATCTAAAACTTTGCCTTTGAATTTTTTTTGTACGAATTCAACGTGTGCTAGGAATTGCAACAATGCAATTTTACACCCTTTTTGACTCCCCCTCAAAACTATGATCTAACACGCCTCATCACGTAATTTACTTTTTACGTCTATTGTACTCCATCCACCATTTTCGCCGTTAAAGTCTGGGTAACATTTTTTTCCACTTTCAGTAAAAAAGGTGGTAACTCGATATCAGGCCCTGGCTGTTCCAACTAGTTTTACCAATGGATTCTATCAGGTGCTTTGCTATTTCAAATAAGGTTTCCAACTGTGAAAATATACGATTCTTTTTATCGATATTTGGTAGAAAAATCAAAAACTAAAAAAATGGTTGCATAATTATTTTAATGGCTTTAAATTTGAATAAGTAATGACAAATACATGATAATTGATGAAAATTATAGCCTTCGTGTGTTACTAAAAAAAATGTGAGACATAATGCCATTAATTTTATTAATTTCAAAATGATCTGAATTATAATTAATGGCTATTGTAAAAAAATTGAAAATTTCATAATTAATTTTTCAGCATGTCGAAGACATTTTAGCATTCAAATTAGGGAACATAATATTCAAAACCATCATATATTAGCAAAAACTTCCTTATTAAAGCTGCAAATTAAATCTGGTATGAAACAAACTTAAAAAAAATGCACACACGCGAAGTTGCGAGTTCAAAGAGATTAATTTTTATAAAATATACAAAACAAAATAGGTCATTGGAGAGTATGTTTAGTGTTATAATTCTAACTAATTTTAGAAGGTCACACAAAATAAATTTGTTATATAGCGCCAGCCAAAACTTTGAACCCATTTTTTTTACTGTATTCAACACAAATAAAAAAACTTTTTATCGCATTTATAGTTATTTACAAATTCACAAAAAAAAAAAAACATACAAAGAATATTTTAGATACCGGTAAGTTTAAAATTAGCAATTAATTAGTTAAAAAATGTAAATGACCCGTCTTTGTTTATAATTAAAAATTTTGATATCTTCGTATTGTACCAAATCGAATTTAACTGACGTTGGAGAGAGAGAGACAGCGGGAGAGTAAAGAATAAGTAAAATGATGATGATAAGAGTTTTAAGTTATCATTTTGTATGGCGACTGGTTGACCGGTCGGTCAGTCAGATTTCTCGTAATAATAATATTCATAATATAATTAAGGTCATGTGTGCAATGTTAATAAAATCACAATAATATTGTGACTTCGAAGCTTGACTTATTCGTGTTTTTTTGTTAAATGACACGCACTTTTTTACTTCTGTAAGTTTCAAGTATTATGGAAGAATTGTATTAAAGCGGATGTGGCTAAAAATATCTATTATAGGTAGAAAAGACAACATGAATCTGTGTATAACTCATGAAAGATACATGAAAAGTTTTTGAGTTCCCCAAATCTCCGCCCTCAAGCATTTTCAGCTTTTTACAAAGTTTATTATTAGTACAATGTTCATCTCAGTCGATTTTCTTAGTAATTTGATAAGCGTTTAAGATTCAAATAGGGCCAGTTTTCCAGTGTTGATGACAGCAGATACAGCAGATGTTCTCTGGTTTTCTACTTAATAGTTGATTGCGACAGCACAGTTTATTGTAATAGGGAAGATGCAATAACAAAAATTTGCTATTTTATCCATCAAAATATAAAGAAACTAGGCTCAATACCAAATAAAATTCTGAAATTAGATTAAAATTATAAGCTCTTAAAGGTTTTTTCCATTTTTTTCTGGCAAAAAAAGATTAATAGATGATTCTATGATAAGTGGTCATTTTTATTTAGAAAAATCGCACAACAAAATTTTTGAATATTAATATAGGTAATTTAGATAACATTATTATTCACAATCAACTCATTTGCGTATACTAACATTATTAATTTTAAATTTTGAAGGAAAGTGTTTATAAGTGCCATGGGCATCGATAGAACCCCTTACTGTGGAATGACCCTTATAATCAGTATGGAGATGAAAATGTGTGACGTCATTTATGCAAATGTTGTTTAATTAATAATTTTCTACAAGCAATGATAATTGGTCAAGAAGAGCACGTCTGGTTACACTTGTTATTTAATCCAATGGATATGGCAATAAACATCGACATATTTTTTCTTCAATTACTGAAGATTCCCTACTCTTTTTGTCTGTTAAGCAGTTTGTTTCTCCTTCAATATCCTCGAGTGTCCGTAGACACTTGAAAAACTAAGTAATTCCAATTGTTGAAGTGTATGAAAATATTTTATATTCTGTTGATAACAGAAACTTTGATTATTATTGATAAAAATTTGGGAAGCTGTAGCGTGTCCATCTCATCGAAAATTCAGTTCCTAATATTCATGAAAATAGGGGCAGCCCTCACGATTTTATATTGAATCAATATCTGAACAGAAGTAGCTATAATTGTTAGCCTTTAGATATACAAGTGACTAAATGGCTGAGTTAACCTTTTTTCATTTCAATTGAGCGCCTATCGTCCACCGATTTTGTTAATTTGTAATCTAAAACCTTGTAGATACAAGAGCCCTTTTGAAAATCTAAGCTCTAAGTTTTATATTTTGGTAAATTATTATTGATATTCGCTAATAATTGGCATATTACAAACCTTAATTTTAATTTTAATGATGTATTGCATATTATGATTTTATTAAGTAAATTTCGATTTTTTAAGTAAAACTCGAATTTGGTTTGAAATGAAAAATAAGGGAAATAACAAAATTATATATATTTATTACGGAAGTTTGAATGTTTTAATTATAAAAATAAAAATTATTTATTGAACTTTTTATTCAATTTTTCATGATGTGTTTGTTGATCGTCTTAACAATTTAAAAAAAATGATATTTGCAAAAGGCAAAGGTCATTTTTAAATAACAAATTTTTCTAAATAATTTTAAAAATATCCTTAGATTTTTGCGAGTGGTCCAAATAATAATAAAACCTTCAAAATATTCAGGAAATAATATACATATTATGTTCATTAAAGTCCTACCAAATTCTGAATGAAATGAGCCTGTTTATACTTTATACAAAATCTATTAGCGAGAGCTATGATACCGATTCATAATTACCAACGGGATTTATATCAATATTTCAAAATGCCCCTTTTTTTAACTCAAATACTGAATGTTTTGCATTTTAATTTTATTTACAGTATTGATTTATCTAAGATAAACATAAGTTTATATTCCATTTTACAACAATAGTATTTAGCCTAAATGAATGTTATTTTAAAAGTTAACCTATATGGAGGCATAAGCCATCACCCAAAATAAGTTGAAGAACTTATAAAGTAAAAAGAATATATGTAAACTATTTATTATACATTAGCAAAATATCAAAATTAATATTTTAATAAACATCGTGTGGCATGCAGAATCTTTAATTGCTGCGAAATATTTGGAAAAAGAAATAATAAGTGCTTTGGATAAATTTAGTGTATAAAACTAAGCCCGGATATAGATAGCTAAGCCCGGAAAGTCTTCGCTGTGGCTTTGGTATTAAATAAAAAGATTCTATTCACGTAGATTTACCAAAAAAACTTTTAAGAAAATATCTTTGATGTGTATATCTTAACATTTCTCGTATCCGGCGCAAATCTAATCTCGTATCCAATAAGAATGCTATCCAGCCTTAGGTGGCTGTCGACCTTAGATCTTGCTTCGTTCTAATAATAAGTATGGAAGGTATTTAGCTTAAAATATATCAATACCCTTCTGCCTCTATGATCGCTTTACTCGGAAGAAAACTCTGGAAGTTGTTCCGTCTAAATTCTCGATTCACTCGTAAGTAAAATAACTGTATTCGAGTTTGAATATCGTAATTAATAATATTCAAAAGAATCTCAATAAGAACATCTCAAAACTCAAAAATATTTTCTGCTACTTTAAATTTTTTCCTTTTTATGAATTACACTTTTTCTATATTAGTAACATAGCCATGGTTGCGTAAATGGAAAATTTATATAGGTAGGTAAAATTCAAGTCAATCAATTGGGTAATTTTCTTGTTTTGAAGCCTCAAACATTCATATACAGACTTTAATTATATTCAAACTATTAACTATCAGATAAAATGCTTCATACAAAAGTAGTTTGAATTATAAAAGTAAAAATTTTATTAATCTCTCATCGTTTAGATATAATTGATATTTAAACTGTTATACGCGCTCATTTTCTGGCAAAATTATCTTATATAATCAATTTCCAAAAGGCTGATGATTATTTTTTATTATGTATGAAAAAATCAAAATTAAAATGAATAAAAATATGTTAAGTTATTATTTACTTCAGTTATGAAATACTATTTTTTCATAAAGAAAGATTTAATTTTATTATTATGTTTTTTTATGAACTTATGCGTTTTATTTGAAATTGATCCTGTTGCTACCGTAGCGCTATCCTAATTTGGTGGACATTTTTTCATACAAAGATGATTCTCCGATTCCATATCCTCCATAATGAAAAGGTATATTAAATTCAATACCAAATTTTTACGATATGGCAGTATAAAATAGAATAAGGTTTATTCAAAGTAACGCTCTCCTTATTATAATCACGTGTGGAGTTTGAAGTACTCGACATCAATCTGTAAATTCCACACTAGGTCTAAGAAATATCAATTTAAAATAGATCTACAATAAACTATTATTGTATTCACTTCATTTTACTTGAGGAAAATTTTTTAGAAGAAAATAAACAAAAACTTTGTTTTAACTTCGATGTTGAATAAAAGCTGTATCATATATCACTATGAATTAGACTTTGAAACAAATCTTCCATATGCTAGAAACTCGTATCTCGTGAATATTATTTATTACACATAATAAATTAATGAACATTTAAAAAAAAATTATTGTTGATATCTTTTTAAGAAATATCTAGAAGTTACAATACATAAATAAAACTTTATTTATAATTATTATTTTGTGGTTTACATTCATTATGTGTGTAAACTCCGTACACGAATTAATTTTGTTTGGCTGAGAATATTAAAGAAACAAATTGAATTAGCTTATAAATGTCAGAAGGATAGCTGATTCATAGAACAAAAAATATCATGGGAAGGATATGCCATAAACGTGACGTTCGTTTCTTATGGTAGGGAATCTGACGATGGCTAAAAATGAATTAACTTGAGTATGTGGGAATCTATTGCATTATTAAGACTGGATAGTAGAAAGAAACAGTCACCTGGACATACTCTTGGACATCAGTTGTTGATGCAGTATAGCTCTCAGATTCGGATGTAAACTCGTAGTAGCTGATTAAAAATGCAAAAAAATCGGCATTTTAAAATACTCGAGCGTCAGATTGTCATACATAGAGTTTAGTTTTATGTCCGGATCCATAATCTAACGATTATATAGAGGTATTTTTTAAAATCGACAACCTTAAAAATCTTTTCCAGTTACTTGCAAGTTTGCGTGACTCCCACCGCATTATGTCACGCTCAAATCGCGATATTTTATTTTTTCGTTATCCTTGAATTATTTCTTTCAAAATAAAAATAAACTCAACTACACTCGAGAAATGTCCAAGTAACGTTTTTTTTATGATCCTTTCAGCGAACTTAAATTTTCAGATAATATTTTTTTCGTTATCCTTGAATTATATCCTTCAAATTAAAAAAAATATCGATCGCACTTGAATGGCCAGGTGTCGGTTTCTTACAAGTTTGTGATCCTCCGATCCCATATTACGTGCCTAGCGTAAATTATCAGATAACAGTTATCCTTGAATTATAACGTCCCAAAAAAAGAATTTATCTGTAGTAGATACCTTTAAGATAACTGAACTGTTTCTAAAAATGCATGATAGAAAAACTTTATCCTCAGCATATTTTGTTTAAAGAAATATTATCATAGAATACTATATACAGAGTTTAGTACGTTCCCAAAGCTGATCCATGCACAACTGAATAACAGACTATCGTAATGTTAATTATGATATTTCGATTGAACAAGATGAGATTTACTGAGCATTAATTTTCCAATGCCAGAAATACATAAGTAATTTCATTTCGCCATTTTTCGAATTCGCTAGAATTTTTCGTTTACTAGAAATACACTTATACCTTCAATGAATGATTTACATTTTTCTAAGACAATCAATCAATTGAAAGAAAATTGTTATGAAATAAAACGTTCGCCAAAATAAGAGCCACGTGCTAAATATGCAATTTTTACAAGACAATTTTTAAAAAATTAGTGCAAGGTAAGGAAAAAAAATGTATTTTTTTTTCAGTTAAAAACATTTTTAAGTATATGTATTTAAATTTTCTTAAATATTCTGATTTTCATGGAACGTCCTTAAATGTCAACACAAAAACACAATACAGCTAATTAGTGGACAATTAATTGCCAATCAATTTCAAAGCAATGAAGCATTGCCCGAGAGAACCTTATGCAAGTAACGAATAATATTAGAAACATTCAGAGTTTTATTTTTATATATAAAAATAAAATAATTATAAATAAAAGAAATTAGATAATATTATTATTATAAAATTATTTATTATTTTTTATGTAAATAATAAACTATAATCATTCATGTTTTCTGTCTTGTTCTGCTTCTTGCTGTTATTATGAAGTATCGATCTATCCAACTAGTATCAAAAATGAAATAAGTACAATAAAAAAAATGGAACATATTTATTTATTTACATTATAAAATAAATTAATAATTCAAAAATATGAATAATTGTCATTAAATAATAAAATTATCACAAACTTATTATTATAATTAAAATAATATTTAAAATTCTAGATTATACAAATTAATAATGAATCTATTTTTAAAATTTATTACAAATCTATAATAATTATTATTATCAAGTTTTATTATTTGTTTTTATTAAAAATTATGTATAATTTTAAATACATAAATAGAATAAATTTCAGTTTGTATGTGTTATTACTGTCTATGTATTTTAACTGTATTGTTTGCGCAAATTTCAATAATATGCATTCATAAAAATAATTTAAACATTGATATTCAATCATAAGTAACTTCATTTAATGAAATCTTTAAATTGTTCTATTTAATATATTTAAACTGTATGACTGTTTAAATATACTCCGATATGGTCTAGTGGCTAGGATACCTGGCTTTCACCCAGGAGGCTCGGGTTCGATTCCCGGTATCGGAATAAATTTTTTTTAAAATTAATTTTATTAATCAAATATTTACATTTCAAAATTTCCATCATCAATTCTTTTTTTGTTAAAGTTAAAAATTATAGCAGACATGGAGCCAGTCATTAGATAAACTTTTTTGTTATCATTTAAATGTTTACGAATTTGAGTAATAATATAAATAATTAATGAATGTTGTATTGTAATTAGATGGTTTACGACAAATGTTTACAAAAAAAAAATTGAAAAAAAAAAATCGTCAGTCTTAAGTCCACTTTTGATTACTAATTAGTTTTATGAAAATTATTCCATAAAAAATTAGCAAAAAAATAAATGGAAAACTATATACAAATCACGTGAAATTTTATTTTTAAAAATGATAAAAAATAAAAACTTTCACCCGTACAGTTAAAATCAATAATATATCTTCAATTCAATACAATACATCACTATGACTTCCATTTTCTTTTTTTGTCCGATTATTTTTCGTTTATTCATTTTTATAGGCACTCGTATCGGATCGACGAATTCGATTTAAATAATGACCCAGTCCGTATAAATAATATATAACTAATTTTTCCTCCTCGAACACAGTGGTTCTACCTGTATTCGGTTTTTTAAAATATCTGTCGATGTGATAAGACTGCTGCAGGTTTGCAAATTAAAAAAATTTTCAATTTTCCATCGATATAAAAACTTAACTTTTTATCATAGCCACAAAACGCTTGTAGAGAAATTTTAGAATGTCAATGCGTATTAGTGCTTATCTCAATGCTGCAGTATCGATACTCGAAACCATTTTAGAATGAAAATAATGTATTCATCCAGGAAATTTTATGCTATACAACTTTAACATTTGCCACTTTTATCTGCAATGTATAACATTCGTCATTTTTGACAGTTTTTACATTCTACGGCTAAAATATGCTTTTTGGCGAAAAATGATAAGGAACAAAGTCCAAAAATTTGCCACTATTGTACGTTAAAATACAAAACAATCGAGTTTTAAAGCTCTTTAGTAGCAAAACGACATAAAAATGAAAAATATTGCTAATATACAAGTCTATCGGGAACTACTTTTTCTAGAAAAACATATCAGAATCGAATTCGGAAAGTGCACCTTTTCTTCATAAATTAAAAAATTCCCATAACATCTCATATTTTCAAAAACACGCTTCTTTATTTTTGCGTATAGTGTGACTTTTATTAAGTATACTTAAAGCTACATTTTATCCTTCACGTCGTTTAGATGAATATCGTCGTTAAAACTCCTTACTCATATAGACTATATGTTATCAATTTACTTGTACTTTGGTTTAATTCAGTTTACTCAGAATGGTCGGAGTTACGAAATAAAAATAAAATAAAAAATTTAGTGGCTTTAAATTAAATGATTTCTTCGCGGATATATCCAAGGATTTTTCTCAAATAATTATCATACGGATATTACTAATTTACTGTACTGAATTGGTAATACAAAAATTGAGGTTTACATGCAATTTTTATTACATGCTAAACGAAAAAAAACAGTACAATTTGAATACACGAAAAAGCATGGAATTTAACAGTGGTTATCTTAGAATGAATAAATTGTATAAATTGTCAATTTTCTTTGTTTGAAAATATTTCAAACCTAATGAGTTTTTAAGGAGAAAGCAACTATAGAGAGATTGGGAAAAATTATCTAAAAACATAAATCGAATAAACGTTAACCGACACCAAATTTTCGAGAAATGTAAAATCTTTTTAGCGATCCAAAACTTCTTCAGTTAGCTCGGTTGTAACTTCAAATATTTTTTAAATCTCGGATTGTGTGTATCATAATGCTGTGGTCCAAAAGACCCGTACGCTCGTACTAACTCTACCCGTGCCGACTATATCCAACAAAACTCGGATTGTATATCAAATTTTTAATGGGAAGGGCTAAACAACCGCTCACTCATGGTAGCTCTGCCCCTAAAAACTTAGATAGCGTTTAGAACACTTTTAAGTCTAGTAGCCAAAAAAACCGCAGGCCCGTGCGTTAAAAATCGGATTGAGTATATCACTTTTGTAATGCGAGTGTATCACATGAGTAATAACCATTTATTAAGAAGAAGAAGGGTTTTATTGAACTTATTGAAAAAAAAAAACTTTTATCGCTGACGAATTCGTAATCTACGTAACAGATGCTTTAATTTAATTTTTTCTGAATGTTTTTGAACAATTTTTGTTTAAAGTGACTAAACTGAACAATTACCTTAAAATCTTATGATTTTGCCTCAGTGGATGGAAGGTATTAATATTAAATACAAAATGACCAACATATAACAATTATTTTTGTGGCGTAAAGTAATCATGTTAAACGAATTATTATTATTATAAGCTGCGTCATTATAAGCGAATCCTACAATAATTTTATCAAAGAAGAAAATAATTGCTGGGCATCATTAATAATTTAGTTTGTTTAAATATTATTCAAATAGTTTTGAAAAAATTCGAAACAATAATCCCACGAACCTATAGACCCTTTCACTTCAAATAATACGTTTTTCTTTTGTTTCGCACAGAATGCCAAAAAAAAAACAGTGTAATAAAAAGAATAATAACTATCTTTTATCTCTGTCAAACTTATTGCTGACTGCTTGAAACAAAAACGACTCGTTAATTAAAATGAAAAGGTCTATATATACAGATTGGTTTTTCAAATAAGCCAACGTATTTTTTCTTAATGACTTGAATTTTATTACTACTGATTAATAAACATAGAAAAATGATTTTACAAAAATCATGTATTGTGCGACTGTTCTTGGCATGTAATATGGATAGTTTCATGACATACATTGTGACAGGGTATAACTAGACAATTTTGAAATTCATTTGTCTCTATCCATGTTTTGTTTCGCTATAAGTTGCGAACGCATTTTCGGATTTTTATGATATTTGTTAGACACGTTTACCACATTCATGAAACTAACTGTATTATTTGACACTCAGTGGACCACCATCAGTGACTTAGAAAGACTCTCGACAGAAAGATGAATATGTATAATACTCTTTTTTGTTTTGTTCGTTATGGATTTGGAAAATTAGGGAATATTTGAAATGTTTTTTGGATGATTCTGCTTTTGTGGTAGAAAAAAGATACAATATTATTATTTGATATATACCAAATTATTTTTTAAGCAAAACTGGGGAGAGGAAATAATGGCATTACATAGACAGATGCTATGGAAAACTGTAATTGTTATGTATATCCACATTCTCTATATTAAAATTTTTGAATAATGTTTAAGAAACAGGTATCTAAATAATTAAATATGATCAAGTTTAAGTTAACATACGTTTATCATAATTGAATAATATCACTTTCT
Source organism: Chrysopa pallens (assembly GCA_020423425.1). NCBI lineage: Eukaryota > Metazoa > Arthropoda > Insecta > Neuroptera > Chrysopidae > Chrysopa > Chrysopa pallens. The sequence goes on along the minus strand of CM035595.1, from coordinate 39,446,531 downwards.
TGTTATATGCCACTATCGGCCACTCTGTTAACGAAATTGTGGGCTGTAAATACAATACAACAAAGAAAATTGTGACGGTCATTAAAAATATTGTTAATTAATAAAATTTTTCTCACTGTTGATATTTAAAAATAGTATATAAAAACTCAAAACGTAGATAAGAACACTAATTCAGTTTTATCACATTCTAAATTCAAATATTAGAGAAAAATATTCTACAATCATGACAAGTGTAGTAACTGTATCAATTTTTGCATTTCTCGTGGCATTCTACGTAACGTCAGTAAGTTATTTTCCTTTTATAGTGTTTGATTAAGGGAAAGTTTCAATTTTTGATTTCGAAAACTATCACTTTAGTCTAGAACTAGAACTTAACTTTATTTACTGAAAGATCATAGTTGTTTACTTAAGTATCACTGCTGCTCAATGGAGCTACTTGTTTTAAATTTTTTACGCTTATATATAATCAAGTCAAGAATTTTGATATACACATTCATAGCATCACCAAATTCTTCCAGTATTTTGTTCATATTCCTATATCTACCTGTCTCTGGCTATCTCAAAAATTTATAACGTGTTCTAAATTAAAAAAGTGATTTTTGTGTTTCGTGAATAAGAAGTGAAGCCAAGCAAGTCTTATGGCTCAACGAACCATCTTTTATACCGTGAAAGTATAGTTTCTGAAAAATTACGGATACCTTTTTGAGTGGGTTTATTTGGTTTCAATTTTGAAATAGGATCTAGGGGACAAAAATACATTTATACAAACGTGGATTGAAACGTGGCGGTCTGAATCAGTCAAGAAAATTCTATTACGGCAAGATATAATAGAAAAAAATTACAAATTAATACATTCATACTAAAAAAGTCTGATAAATTTTTTTTCGAAAAGTCAATAATTTTTCAGTTATTCGTGATGTAAAATAGTTATTTTGGATTTATGTGTAAATTTTCGTAAATATTCAAATGATAGACGATCAAATATTATAATTTTTTAGTCATGCAATCAATTTAAAAACTATTCTGTAAAGAATCTCAAGGATAATAAGTGCAAAAAATTGAAAATTCAGAATTTGTAAATTAACATCGATTATAACATACTTCGCCTTTATAAGTAGCAAAGCAAATAAGTTGGCGTTTTTATGGAGTTTTTAAAATAAAAAAGGGCCTCAAAATTAATTGTAGTTATTCAATAATATTCCCTTATCATCGATTGAAATGAACCACACCTTTCGATCTTGTAAAGAACAGTTGATATTTTTAGAAAACTAATCAAATATTGAAAGGAAGTGCATTAGCGTTTTCCGATTTCTTCCATTTGATAAAAAAATCGTTTTTGTTTATCTTGCATAAAAAGAGTATTTTTAAACGTTTTTCTCTGGCAAGAAAAAGCTTGAAGTTTGTGAAAAAGTGTTTAGTATAATAAATATCCTAAATCCAACATAACACATCTTAATATTACATATAGAAATAGGGCGTTTTGGAGGTCCCAATAATTAATATAATCGGACCGTTATACTGGAACAATCATAAATATCAACACATATAGATTTTACGTAATTTTTTAGTTTGAGTTTCTTTCCTGGGCTAAAAGTCGATCCGGAAGTAAACATACATCATAAAAAGGTCCCGTTTTGATAAAAAATTTACATTTATACCACTGGTAGCTCAAAAAGTAAAATGTTCCTGCTTAAATTTGTTGAGTTATCTATATATGTGTTGCAATTTTAATCCCCGAGAAGGAATTTTATCAATCACTAGAGAGTGATTTTTTAAATTAAAACGATAAAATGAATGCATATTTCTTTTCCTTTTTCTCGCACAGGCCTATGGCGAAACTACACCAAAATCTACTGAAGCTGTTGATAAAACAAAACCACCAACTGACCCATCCAGAAGAACTTTCGCAATTGAGCTTAACAATGGAGCTGGATCATTAAGTTTTGGAAGGCCTGATAGATCGAGGAATGATAGAACGAAGGGTAATGATAATGGTGGTAACATTATTGGAGAAACACTAAGGATTGTTGGTCCAGCAATTACGAGTCTAATACCATTTATCGCCCGAACAATCCAATGTATATTTCGAATTGTACAGCAAATAATATCAGGACTCGGAATTCAAGGGAGTATTTTAGGAACTATTCCAGGGATTTTAGCACAAATTGCCGGGTTTTTCGGAGGACGACATTAAGGTTGATGCATAAATGTAATTCAAATGTTATACTTTAAATGTTTAATATTTTAGAAGAAATTTATAACCAATTAATATATGTTTTTTTATATAATTTCATTTAATTACTTTTTAGAAATTAGGCATAATTGTGTATAAATCGTCCTTAGAAATATCCAAACACGAAATTGAACATCTCTCTGATGGACACTGGCATTTACTCTCTAATACTCATGCTAAACTTTTTCCGACCATGCAACATGTATAAAGTGCAACTTAAATAGCCCAATTTGAAACAGAACCGTTTTTTAGGGTAGGCAAAGTAGGTTAAGCTACCATTTCCCCATCAAAAGAAAGACCTAAAGAAAAAAAATTTAAGAAAAGAAAGAAAAAATAATAATAAAAAAAACTAAAAAGTATAAAATAATTTTTATTTAAAAGCTTCCCTAAATTTTTTTCTTGCGACCAATTACCCTTCTCAGTCGTCAACGAATCAATTTTTAAGCTAAGGATATGATTGGCGTCGATTTTGGAAGTTAATTGGCCACAAGGAAATTATTGATATAAGGTTTAAATTAAAAATTATTTTTTACTTTTTAGTTCATCTTTTTAGATGGTGGTTTTTGTTTTGAAAATTTTTTATTTTGTACTATTAAGAGACAACTACGAATTTTCTATTTGGGTGAAATTTAATCACACAAAAAATTGTTTTTGCTCCTTCTCTCCCTTGATAGACATAAGATCTAGTCCCAAATTGAAATGAGTTCTAAAGTTCTAAAGTTCAAAACGCTATTAATGACAAAATTGTAACTTAAACACAGAAATTGGGTTGTTAAATTTAGTCCACATAGTTTGTAACGGATAAATATTTGAGACAATTTACCAAATTTCGAGTAACCCAACGTTAAAAACCTTTATTTTATAATTTATTCAGTTAAAAACTAATGTTTTACTTAAAGAAAAATAAAGTTGGAAAAGAAATTAAAACAACTCAAAAATCGTGTATTTTATAATTTCATTTTGTTCGTAAGATTTTGGTTTCGCGATTATGTTTTGGATGGCCGACTATATTTAAACAATTAACTCCATTAATTGCTTTCTTCACTTTATTTTAGTACTATTAGTAATTAAGAAAATTAAAATCAAAGTTTATTTAATTAATAAAATTAATACCATTCAATTAATAATTAAAAATAGAAAAAAAATAATTGATTAAACTTTCCGTTTGACAATCCTACTTAAAATCACTTAAAAAAACCAGTTGATTTAAACAGTTTACTGACCTACAAAATGGAATTTTTTTATGTAAGAAATTTCCATAGTAATTCTAGCTTCTTTTCATAACAAATTGTATCATTACTTAGAAAATTGTCTATTCAAATTTTACTCTAAATTATTTATAGTCCTGGTACCTCTTATCTCAATTCATTGATAAATACACATCAAAAATTTTTATATTGTTTAGTTATCGTTTGTGTAAGAACTTTGTTCTGTACGAAAATTCTGAAATGTTGAGCATTGACTTTCTTGGAGATCGTAAATTTTCAATGGCACCAATAGTTTTGAAATTAATGGACATCTATTTTTTTGTTATTGTTATCTAAAGATTATTTAAAACCGATACAAAAGATCTTCTCGAAGTTGTAACAAAACGGGATGTCCTTTGTCAGACAACATCAAAATTCCTATTTGTCATAATTTTCAGGTTGTCGGACATCTGGTTGTATTTCGTGACGGACAAAATTGTTTTTCCTACAATAACAAAAAGAGGATGCCTGTCAATTTAAGGCTTTTGGGGGCAATAAAAAATTTTATGAGCTATGAAAAAGGAAACGGTCTGAATTTTAGAATTTTTACAGAGAATAAAATTGTAACACTGATCATAACTAAGCCAAAGAAAAGCATATTGCATGTAATTTATGTGAACAGCTTGTTAGATGCACACATCTTTATGTCATTAACAGCAGTCGATAATCGCTCTTAAATATGCATGATATTCTTTCTAGTGATTATGAATCAGTGGTATTATTAATGATTATTAATGTATGTGCAACATCCTTTAATAATCATTAATAAGAAATTATTGATTAAGTGTAGAATTGCAGATAATTTTCTTATAGTTTGCTGCTCTACCATGATTTAAACAATTTTACTCAACGCAATAGAAATTTGCTTCTAAACTACACAAAATGTGTAATGATTATCTATAAATTGAACATAATTTAATTATCAAATTGAAAGATATAAGACTGACAGCCTGTAGGTGTTTTGAGCACAATTTTTCAGGTAAGATCAATTTTTTCACTAATCAATTCATATATTACTAGCTATCAAAAGTTATCATACATTACTAGCTATTACAAGCTATCGTACAGCCTGTAGGTGTTTTGAGCACAATTTTTCAGGTAAGATCAATTTTTTCACTAATCAATTCATATATTACTAGCTATCAAAAGTTATCATACATTACTAGCTATTACAAGCTATCGTACATATCACGCTTTTCTGTGGCAATTTTTAAAGCAAAAAATTGAAAAATAATTTATCCATTCTATTAAACCCTTTCACACCCGCTTCAAAAAATCTCATCTTACTAGCTTACATAGAAAAAAATTAAGTATTTTTGCCACTTTAACTTGTGATAAGGAAAAAAATACACAAGTATGATTCCATGGTTTTTGTATTAATAAAATTATCATTTATCCCTGAAAAAGAACAAATCGATCACGAGCTTTGAGTCTATATAGATTACTTATAGATCTGCAATCGAATAAAGGAAACTTCTTAATTGACTATTTCTTGTCGCATGAAAAGTGGAGTGGAATGATTGAAACGACGATACTATATGCACTACTTTCTTCTAAATGTAAGTTATTCATTGACGTTAACGTGAGAGAGATGTAAATCTTCAGATTCACGAATCTGGTTGAAATACTATAGAAATTTTTTTCGATAATTCCCCGACTTAGATGTCTCCTCAATAATTTCATAAATAATAGTGTCAGAATAATTAACTTGCTATTTGTTTAAATTTTTTCTAAAGAGTTCTATTTTCCACTTCAATCAAATAATTTCCCGTAAGCTATTTCGAGACTATAAATAGATTAAAAAGTAAAAATGTATGATATGACCTTGAATTTTTTTAAAGAAAATGTCTCAATTAAAAGTGTAAAATAAATCTGTCTAAAGGCAAATTATTTGATAAACAGTCGTCATAACATTGTAAATAATAGTCAGGTTCTTAACCTAATTATTGGGTTTTTGCTCTTATTTATTGATCATCAATCAATTGGAAAATCATTGAGGAAAAAATCAATAAATAATGTATCATACTTGCAAATAAAGATAATTATAGTGGCAAATTTATTTTTAAAATTGTAAATTTATTATTAAATTTTGTCTAGCCATTTTAATAAATCCAAATCTATCTGTTGAAATTTTATAATTATTAATGAGAACTCTAGGATTTTTCGAATAAATTTCGAATTTTTTCCCCAATTTTCTAGATCAAATTATTATGTATTTTATAAATACGTATTTCGACTACAAAGTAGTCATCATCAGTATGAATTAGCTAGTTGTAATGATTCTCTGAGGAGATGTTACTCGTTACTAATTTGGTGACGGTTTGCACGGTGCAATACAAAATTATTTGATCTAGGAAATTCGGACAAAAAACCGTCACCAAATTAGCAACATGTAACATCTCCTTAGAGAATCATTACAACTAGCTAATTCATATTGATGATGACTACTTTGTAGTCGAAATATGTATTTATAAAATACAAAATAATTTGATCTAGGAAATAGGGGAAAAATCGAAATTTATCTGTTGAAAGCTTTTCTTTTCTTTGAATAGTTTCCGATCTTGATGACATTTGGTTGACATGTTTTTAAATTTAATTTATGATGTTATTTTAGCTTTATTGGATCATCAGCGACATAAGAAAACATCAAGATTCCAATCAATTTGAGTCTATGCCTGAGTAAGCTACACCGTTTCATGTAGCTTTAATCTGGGTCTAGTTGAATGCAGTCAGTTCATCAGTTAAATAACAACATTTCTAAGATATATAATTGTGAATAAATCCACAGGCATAGTCCTTTCGACATCGTACCAGCTTTTGACTACGTGTAGCTAAAAGGTTTATCCAAACAACTTTCAAATTCAGAATTTTTCAGAAACTTGTTTATGTGGATATTTCTAATGGAGACCTCTACAGAATCTCTTAATAAAGACTATATAATGTAATACATGTTGTATTATTTTCAATTTTTGAGTATAAATAACTCAATAAAAAAAAAATTACCCAAATGTTATGGAATTTGACGTCATCAATCTTGACATGAAAATGGATGGCATGTCGTTTTTCTCGAAAAATGGATTCTATAGTAAAAGTCAAAATTTTATTTTATATTTAGAAATGTTTTTCCGCAATAAACTATTTGACATTTTCCCTTTGTTTTCATGTCAACATGGAGCACACTAAATTTCATAACAGTTGGATAATTTTTTTTTTAGTTTTGCGTGCAAATAGAAAAGAATCAAATGTAATTGACACTATAGATTATCTATATTCATAGAGCCTGCAGAGGTCTCTATCAAAAACACATATACACTCAGTGTATTTTCCAGAGATCTATAGAGGTGTTGTATTCCTCACATAAGCCTTATAGAATGGGCAATGTAGGACAATAACATTCATATTCTACAAATTGGAAGTAATCATGTAATGAAGACCTCGATAATTTACGAAACATCATGTGTCAGAGTTTTATTAATTCTGATTAATTCTAGTCGGGAGCGGTGTTTAATGATTTGTTATCATAATATTTTGGTCTCTTAACATTTATATTTTATCGCGCATATGGTGTTTATGAAAAGATGGTCACGATAGATCATATGTTAGATTTAGGGGTGATAATTTTCTTTAAGTATTTTGAATGAATCACACATTCCGGTAATAAACCAATAGAAAATGAGTTTTTGATATATCACACAGGAGGAAATGAAACTTATAAAGTAAGTGTAACTAAAATAATAAAAAAATTATAGTTATGGGTATCTGTTTTCTCGTCTGATTTTGAAAATAAATGAAATGAAAACAAACAGCCATCTTTCTTTCAGTTTCAGAATATTTCACCCTTATATTTTTTTCTCTTATGATTTCAGAAAATTTTCTAATCTTATTTCAGTAAGCGATTAATTGTTTTTATTCTAATCTAATAGCATTTGATAATTGACTTGCTATTTAGAATAAATCGACACGAGTATTTTATAAAATTAGCGAACAAGAATTATTTCAACAAGGTTAACTAGAAATATTTTTTAATTATTGAATTGTACAGAATGGCATAGTAGGAATGTTGAAATCTTAATTTTGCAAATTATCAAAATTAATCCTTATACTAATGTTATACAGTAAAATTAATTATTCAGAAATTTGCTGAAATTTGAAATCCACGAATTGAAAAAATGTGTTGTAAAACTGGATCACCGAAATTCGGAAGTCTGTTAACTTAACTAAGAAACAATGTATGTTAATATAGATTTAAAATTTTCTATTAATAATTTGGGAAATGAGAAAATTTGTCGTTAATCGGAATAACGAAAAATAACAGCTTTTAGTATATCTTCAGAACGAAGACATTAACTAAGCTTTATATAGGATTAAATTAATCCATAAATAAACCATGGAATCCAAATTTTATCTTGAAACTGGTTTCACAAAGAATCCATTATGACAACTTCCATACTCTGTAATTTTAAATTTGCTATAAATTATTCGTAAACAATCCATTTTTTCGTTATTACTATTCGCGGTGAATATTTTACACGGATATTTAAAAGACAACGAACGGTTTCCTAATAACGTAATTCATTTTCAATTTCATAGGTATCGCACTCACAACTTACCATGATCATTATTTAATATTTACAAGAATTGTAATTCGGCGTAATGATAAATCGCGAGAAATTTTTACCTTTCATGGATACTGCAAATTTTTAGTCTAAATAGTAAATCGTTCGTGTTCGTATCTTTGAATTAAATGAACATTTGTATATCCTCGAAAGATATTTTACTTCAATTTTATAAATAGTTAATTTCGATTTACGTTTAAATGGCCATGCTCACTCCAAACTAGTAAAATTATGTACGAAAATAGATTTCTGAAGCTAAGAAAAAAATTTGGAAATTTTTGTTAGTTATGGTAAAAGATATTGCTAAACTTTTGAAACACAGTGTCATAAATTGTTTATAAATAATAATACTTTGTCATTAAATAATATTTTATTATAGTTATTGATAATCCCAATTTAATTTGTGTTAAAAAATTTGATTATAAGGATAATGGGTACAATTCGACCCAGTATTTAGTATGTCACGGGCAAAAAAGGTATTTGTTATTCGTTTTTGATCACTACGGGAAGCAGGAAAAAAATATTTAATAAACCAATGATAATTATCAAGTTAATTGCAAATGATATGTCCAGGAGGTTCTTGCAAGTTCACACTCAATGATAGTTTTGCTCAATACTTTTTTTGTTTGACGGTTGTATAAAACAAAAGTGTACTGGAAACCGAAATTTGAGAGTCAATAAGTATAAGAAAATTAGCAAGTTTCCAATTTTTTAATTTATAGCCCTAAATTATATTACCAAAGATGAAGGTAGGGACCATTGGCTTCCGTTTAAAGTTAAAGATACTTGTTAGTCAAGATGTGGCTAAAGACAACACTGTGTGCTTATCCGTCGGGTAAAGATAAAAATGTGGATGTTCAAATAAAGAAGACTTCGGACTTCGACTATGGTACTAGTCTAGCTCACAAAGGAAATAAGGAAGAGTCTCAGCCTACAATCCATTAGTACTTGCTTCGATCGCTAGGCTGATATGGAAGGATTTCGGCTGAAAAGCTTGCTAAGCTCGCAAATAAACCTTTACAATAAAATAAATTTTTAAAACAAATTAAATCTTAGGCAAAATTTATGCAATATCTAATGATGTATATATTCATGTAATTGCATCCAAACTATTGGACCCAATGGACTCATTTTACTCATTCAGGAACCTAAACTCACTTTTTAGGTCAAGAATATGTCACCAAAATTTGAGCTTGTTATCTCTTTTCATTTTTGAGTTATCTTTATAGCACACACACTGGTGGACAAACGGAAATGCGCTGATAAGGTGATTCTATGAGTATTTTTTGCGAACTTATTTTATGAATGGCTGATATCAATCATTCCACGATATTCTCATAAAAAAATAGAGATCAATCTAAAGTGTTTTAAAATCTGATTATGTAACAATAAGAAAAAGTATCCCCGCAGGATTTGTTTCATAATTTTTTGCAATGTAATTTTATTTTTAGCAAACAATTAAGTAGTATATAATAAATGGTAATTTTTTATGGACGTCAATAAACAAACATTTCAATATAATTAACTATTTTGGTTTTTTTTTTTAACCATCCACATCTCTAAACCATGATATTTTTAAATGATTTAATTTTAACAAAATGTTGCATCAGCTAAAAAATTTTTCTCAGTCAATTAACTGTTTTTTTTTTTCTGCAAATTTATATAAGTATAAATTGGAAAAAATTGAATTACCTACTATAAAATAATACCTATATTCTCGTCAATTATTTCATTGGTTTCCGCTTCAATTTTTACGATAATGAATTGTTTTTTTTTTTGTCAGTCAAGGTTACAAGAAGAATGGAAATTTTGTGGTGTATTATTTCTACAATAATAATTTTTTTAGATAAATAGTTTGCAAATTTTTCTAGTGTAAGCGACAATAACCTTGTTTTTTTTTCTTTGTAGAACAATAATTGATATCGAAAAAATTAGTAAGAAAGACTAATTTTTTAATTGTGTTTAATAATAAAAAATACAATTAAAAAAATTAAAAATAAGAACTATACCACCATCCATGCATACATACACACAAATATTAATACGATATTTATATTTATTGCCGTATAGACTGGATATTTAAAGTATTTTATGGGTGCTAAAGATTAAAGATAGTTCAAACATTGATAACTAATCGTATCGAGTATCTAAACAATTATCTCTGAGTTAATTGTTTAGGTACTCGATATATGGTTAAGTATGAATGTTTGAACTATCTTTAACAATTAGCATTCAATAAATACTCCACGTGCTTATTAGCTTAATGTGAGGTGAAATTGTGGCGAATTTAAACAGTCAACGATAAAATGTTTCAAACAAAAGTTGTTTATTTAGAAACAAACATTGTTTGTCACCGGATTCTGTCTATAATGGTTCAAAGATTGGATCATGGATTATCATGGATCTGTCGGGGATTCAATGGACCTATTTTAGTTATTCACGATCTTGTTCTTACTTTTTATGTCTAAAATACGTCACCAAAATTTCAACGTGGCGGACGGACGGATGGACATGCGGAAATTGACTAATTAGATGATTCTATGAGCAACTGTATCGAAATTTGAGCTAAAATTAAGATTCTCTTACGTATATATGTCGGCTATAAAAAGAATCATGCATACTGTACCTTGAATAGTTTATATGATAGCTAGATCCCTATTTGGACTTATTGATGTATGTGTATTTTTAAAATTTGCTAAAATTAGCTGAAACTTGTTGGGATCTAATTATGGTCTACTTTAAAACTATTAAACTGAACTTTCCTTTTTTGTCCCAACATAGACCGTGAAAATGAAGTGTGAAAAACGCTACATATACGAAATAAACTTTATTTTGACTAAGAGAAAACATTAAAAGTCTTAGTGACAAAACAAATAAAAATCAAGTTAAAACAATTGGAATCTAAAAATAAAATCCAAAAAAAAACCCTGTCTTTACAAAACCTAACGTAACGTAACTGATGTCAAAATCCTCTTAGTTTGATTTTAAAGATGAAGTATTAATAAAATTGATCAAAATTAAAAAGTCAAACGTAAAACAATAATTAAAGTAACTATTCCTGTAAGTGTGTGGATTTTTTGTCAAAATATACAATCACCGGATCCGGTATATTGGTACCGAATCCGGTAAGTGTATATTGATTCGAGATCCTCCGAACTATGTAGGTACACAAGGACAATGAAATAAACATATTTTTTAGAGGCAAATGTCTTATTCTACGGATCTATATACTAAATTCAATGTTAAAAGTTAATGGTTTGAACTTTGTGGTTTTATAATATTTGTTAAATTATATTTAGATTCATTTAGAAAATATTGGTGTTTTTTTTTTTTAAATAATTAATTTATGAAATATCATATTTCTTAAATTTTATGATAAATTAAACTACGTATAAATTTGATGAAAAACTAAACACATTGTATCTAGTAAACATAATATTTACAATAATTATACAAAAATAAATAAACAAAATTTTTCTTGAAAATCTGTTTCAATTTGAGGTCAATGTAAATTTGCATAAATTGTTTCATCATCATACGTTGAGTCACACTTTACAGTATTCGTTGCAGATTCAAATAAAAACCAATAATTTCATAAACAGATTTGTAATCAATTTCTACTGTAATCTGTAATGCAGATGAATATATTTTTGGTGAAAACCATTCAAATAATTCGAAGATTTTTCGAAATTATTTAGTTTTTTTGTAAACAATTACGAACATTTGAAAAAGTGTAACTGTAACCAAAATTTGATAAATGGTAACCAAATTAAACTTAAATTTATTCACAAATGCTGTAGAAAATACATTTTTGTTTTTCCAAATTTTTCTGATTTTTTTTTTTTTTAATTTTTCCTTATTTGGTTAGGTAGATTCTTCTCCAAACAACATTTTAATCTCTATTTTATACTCTTAAAGGATGAATTTTGATAAATATAATATACGTATTTCATTATTTTTATTAAAATGCCGAAATACAAAATGTCAAGTCAAAAGCTTATATTATTTAACTAAGCAGTACAAAATTTTAATCCCTATTTTACACCCTTTGGAGTTAAATTTCCCAAAGTCTTTTCTTGTCTATTCCAAAAAAGAAAGCTGCTATCAAAACTAATTCGACTCTTCGTTAAGGACATTTCCAAAGTTTACGTTATTAGATATTGCTTATGAAATTTCTATTACAAAATACGTTCTTTCCACGATAAAAAAGCTATATACTCATTATTGAGAATACTTTGTTTAAAGACATATTATCATATAAGAATATATACAGAATTTAGCGTGTTCCCAAGGTTGATTCGAGCTTAACTGATTGAGAGACTATCTCAATGTACATAACAGTATCTATAACTGTTAATAATAACAAGTTAAGATTCCCAGCGCCAAAACACAAAAACATTGCGTCATTTTTCGAATTTGTTGTCTTTTACTTGTTAAGTCACGAGAAAATGATACGTAACAATTAAAAATAGCAAATTTGTTCATTTTAATCATAAAACGAATACAGCTTGTCACACTTTTTTTTTATAGATTTTTAATTATTATTTATGCCATCATTAATTATTCCAGTGTTTTTAAGAGAATCATTAGAAAAATGCCTTTTTTATAATAAATCGTTCGCTTCAGAATTAATCAGAATTGGAGCGACATGTTAATTATGCAATGTTTAAAATTTTTCAACGTTTAGAGGACACTTCTAAATACGTCTGCATCAATAGATTACTTCTGCATTAATTTTGTTTTGGTATATTATAGATATAAAAACATTCTTTGAAATATGATCTAACTATTAGAAATAGAAACAAACAAATTAAATATGCAACAATTTTGTTGTTAATTAATAATTAAAATATTATCTAATGGTATTAAACGGTAGAAGATTCCACTAATAAATATGTTGTCTTATTTATTTGTTTGTTTATAATGTTTATATCGTACTAAATAAAACATAACATATCAGGTAGATATTTTAATATTTATTACATTATTTTTATTATTTTATTTTATTACTAGCTCATACCCGCGATGCAGCTGCGTTGTTCAATTTATTTTAATTGAAATAGTATTTTTTATTTACATAATCGTTGTATAGCAAAGATTCTCTAACTGAATTATTTTTGAAAAAAAAAAAAAAGAATATTTAATTATTTAGATACTTATACAAATGAATGAGTATCAATTTTTAAACTATCTTTAAGCATTAGCATGCCTAAAATACTCTAAATATATACATAAATAATAATAGTAATAATATCAGTGTTCACTGAGCTTTAATTGTAACAAATCCAAATTAAATTTTACGAAATCTATCAAACATTTTTGGTTTATAATTTTTCTTCTTTTATGGTTCAAAAGTTCGGTTATCGATCCATTGGATCAAATTATTCAAATTCTCAAATTTAAACTCATTTTTAAAGTCTAGAATTATGCCACCAAAATTATATTCCCCTATCTCTTTCCTTTTTTTTTTAGCTATGTTGATGATGTGCAATCAAAAGGCCGGAAATGGACCAATTAAGTAATTGTATAAACACTTTTATCAAAATTTTGTTTGTGCGGTCAATATTTTACAAACCCAGACTAAAACTAATATACTCTGACATATTCTATATATATCGAGTATAAAATATAGAATTCAAAAAATTCATTCATTTATTAATAAACATAGCATACATTTTCGAAAGATTAATACCAGCAGCACCAATATTAAAAAAATTCTTTGAAATGCAATTGAACACAATCAAATCGCTCGTGTAAATAAGGCACTATATAAAACAGGCGTCGGCGAGAATTCCCCTCTTCTGTGCATACACACACACGGTTTGACCCACATGAAAATTTATTGACACTAAATATTTTGGAAATTATCCATATTTATAATAGTCTAAATCGAAAAAGTCAGATAAAGTAGTTGTGTACACAGTAGTTGAAAATTTTGTAAGAGGCACTTAATTTTTTATTACATACACTAACCCACAAAACAATTGGGGCAAACAGAATCTATCATGCTTACTTCAAATTGTACAATACTCGATTTTCGTAGCGTATTTTATAAATGATTATGGTTAAAAAAAATATTTTGTTTAAATTACAACTTATATTTATAAAAATATTTTATATTTTAAAAAATTGGTATGATAGATTTTAGTTTAACAATATTTTGTGGCTAGCAGTTGGGAACAATATGACATGAATTATTATATCATACTGTCATATACAATATAAAAGATATTTTACAACCAGTAGAATCGTAGTTTCTTAACCCATTAATTATTATTTAATCGTGATATTTTTGTGCTAGTGGTGTTAGAAGTAAAAGTAAATATTCGAAAAATATGGGGTAATATTTGCGAGATGCGCGAATAACGAAAACCTCTATTATTTTATTTTTAGGCATAGAAAATGACGTCTAATGTAAATAATTGTGAAATTTTACTCACAAACTAAACACATTAAAAATATATTCATCGTTCATGGGAAATGAATAAAAAGAAATTGGATACTGGGTTTTAAGTCTTCTTTAAAAGTTAATAGATTTGTCACAAAATTACATTTAAATTAATTAACTCACTAAATTAAACATTACGAAAAAATAATTCACTTTTACAATGCAAAATACTCTATTTATATATATATATATATATATATATATATATATATATATATATATATATATATATATATATATATATATATATATATATATATATATATATATATATATATATATATATATATATATATATATATATATATCTCGAAATGGTCAGAAAATTGTAAAGTATTTCACCTATGTTGCCGTAAAAATTTCAATAGTGGTATTTAAAGTATATGATTATAAAAATTCATAATTATGATATTTTTTCATTCTCATTTAATTTTTATTAATTAACTCGTATAATAAATTATGTTTCATTGGAATAGCACCTCAAAATTTTTGGATATTTAATGTTTGCCAAATATCGGATATCCGATGATTTTCATAATAAATACAAACAAAAAAACAAGATTTATAAAGTTGTTCATAACAAATAACGAACGAGTCAATAGCCCAAAATAATATTTAATCAGTTATCTGCATTACACAGCCACCAACTTCCCGACGATATAATTCTGAGACGTCTGTAGCCTTGACTTTGAATAAAATAAATGTAATATTTTATGATCGCTAATTAATTTATTAAAGAAAAAACTTTAATTATAAATTTAAAATATTTACAATAAATTTTATGAAAAAAATTATTTTAATTTTAATAAATAAAATTAACATATTATTATTAAATACAGAATACAATTATTTATCAAGAATATAAAAAGACATTTTAAGAATAATTATCACAATTATTATTAAATAAAATAAATATGTTAACTTGTTAATAATATTGTCTTGGTATTATGACCTTTAGTAAATACACATACAAAATAATATCTTAATTCAACTATTAAATATTATTATTTAACGCATTATAATATATCTATATTATTATTTATAAAATATTGTTTTTGTTTGAATATTTATTTATTTTTATTTAAACATTAATAATTTGTTATAAAACAAAAAAATTATTTCATTCATCTAAATTTTGTGTTTATTTATTATAAATTGTAGAAACTTCTATAAATACCAAAGTTCTGCATCTTATCATTATAATCATTAAAATTAATATAAATATATTTTAAATGATTATTAATTGTATAATAAATGTTTTATATTGATAAAATAAGTAGTTCTTAATAATTCGGTGAATGTAGAAAAGTGATGCAACAGCTTCGATTTAAAAAATTCTTATTAAAAGAAAATTAGGCTAGTTTTTTGTTCTCAAATAGTAATTGAAAATAAAATAAAAATAAAAAATTATCCACAACTATCGCCTTTGGAGGGTTTTTCGAGAAGCTGATCGCGAATCCAATATCAAAAATCAACTGAGGGTAATTTCAACCCCATTAAAGTCCCCTAGAAGGGAAGGAGATTATACATATTTTAATTTCAAAATTTCATCTCACAAATTTCTCTCCAGGGTGTTTTGATTCCCTGGCCACGAATTAGGAGAATTATTTAAGCTCCAATACAACTACTCCTAGAATTAACAGCCATTAAAAAAACTTTATAATTCAAAATTTAACCTCAGAAATCGTCTCAATTGAGAATGTCTGCAACAATTTAAAAAGAGCTGTGTTTCTTTCTCTAATAATATTATGTATTATTGAATAACAACCACAATGGAGAAATGTTAATCAAATTGTATTTTATAATTTTTGCTGTTGATAGCTCAATGACAAACGTTTAACTAATAATCGTTATATGTAATCGTTAATGTAATTTCAAAGTTTAATTCAATTGGAAAACTAAAAATATAAATCAAATAAATTTAATAGGCGTCATTTATATTTTCGTCTATTTGTCTCTATCTGATAATATATAACCACCCTGCACTATATGCATAGCGATAACGCATTAAAGATTTACCTTTTTATTTTCAAAAAGTGATTTTATCATTTATATTAATTGAAATAAAATATTGGCTATGTACGTAACCTTTTTTAGATGACCAAATTATACATAAATTGTTGATAGTAATTAATTTTAATGTGTTTTTAATATGTATATTTTGATTTATTTAGATATAAATTTGACGTCTACATGTGTACGTTTGTCAGTGCACTGAGACATTCGTACACCTACGTATTATATGTTACGAAACGCTCTGAGTGTAATTGCTTCACTCAAGTAATTTACGGCTTACTTATCTTTTGAAACCCTGACCTTTTGTGCACGAATGTAAATAAATTTTGAAAACAATTGATTTGAGTTACATGCGATATTTTAAACAGAAAAGTAAACATTAATTGTGATTTTAACACCCAAGTCTTAAAAATTTGTAAACAAAATTTTTAGTACATTATTTTGTTCATATTTCAAAACGTTTATTTTTCTTCTCACTTGCCCAAATCTTGTAAATTAAGGAAAGTCCCGATGCTCATATTTGTAAATTGTAATATCAAAGCATGTTCAGAAATCTCATTTAAGTTAAATTGATATGTACACTGAGATTCTTGAATCAATCAATATAGCTAGTTGAACAAGCATAGGATTACACAATTGTAGTATACAAAAAAATTTTGATAATGGCATTGGTATATCTTTGGTCTGGATGCGATTAAAAGAGTCAAGGTATATACCGCTTGCGTAGTCTGTTTATATTCAATTCACAATCTTAGAACCATATCTTACCTTATTCCACAACTATTATTTTTTAAAACTTTCGTACCAAGTTTAAAATATCAATACCTATCCATTTATCGCTTGAGTAATATTTTTAATTTGAAAATAAAAAAGATGTCATTCAGGAACAACTCCTTTGTCCTCAATTTCTTCGGTCACTTTTCGTTAATTTTATCGATCATTTCTGGTGTACTCACGTCTTCGGAACGTTCTGAACAATGTAAGCCTTCTGTTTATGTACGGCCACCTTTAAATCAGACAGTTCTTAATACTCACCTCTTATTTCCTTGTTAATCATTTATAATATAAATTTATAAACATTACTCTAAATACAGAAGAGGTAGAAGAAAAATTCTTCTTTTCAGTCTTCAAACAAACAACTTTGAAACTATTTTTAAATGATTAGAGTCCCCACAATTTCAATTGAAATTCACTTAATAAATACACACACACAATAATTTTTACTTTGTTAGTGCTAAGGAGACCATTGGTGACTACAGTATACAACGCTTAGGATTCCCATGTGGTCTCCCATCTATGTACTGACTATGCTTGAAAATGTCTTACTTTGGTTGCCGTTTGAGAACGGTATTCAATATCCACTATATAATTATAATACATGTATATTATAACTATATGACGCCCAACTTTTTTTTAACAGTAATTAACAAACAAACAGCAGTTATAATGAACAAATCATTGTAGCGTGTTTTAACTATGGATTCAAACCATATATTTTTTCTATGCAAGTTTCGCAGTTACGGTTTTTTCCAATCAATGTTAAACTATCAGGAAACATAGATAAATTGTCAGAGCTTTTACTTATATTTTCAAACTTTCAAATAAAGTGTACAGTTAATATTTTCTGGACTATATTTGTTACCCGATTACGGCAAAACCAAAAGAATGGGTTATGTATGCATGCTTTAGTAGTCTATGTATGCATGTTTCGATTATCCACCATAACAGCTAAACTACTGAATTAATTTTGTTAAATGAGGGGTCCGTCGAATCGTTATTACACTCCGAGGCTAAAAAGAGGGGGTCATAAAAATCGCATTTATATTATAGGTTTGGTGTCCATAACCATGTCATATCATTTATAAATACACTTTTAACATTTGTATATGGTTTAGTTATATGACTATTATAACAACCTTTTGAAAAATCTAAAAAGTCGGCCTTGCTGTTTTTTGGAACCTGTAAAATTGCCCCTACAGTCTTCAAATGGATAACTTTTGTTTGTTGTTTTTCTAGAAAGATCTTTCAATAATATATATAAAAACTATTTTGTCCTGCACGTGAAAAATAGCAAATTTTGTGTTATTGAATTTTCCTACTATTATAATAAAAACAACCAACTTGTGAGAGCAAAATTTTGATTGCTCCAAAAAAGAGTCATATACAAAGCCATATACAAATTTCAGAAGTAGATTTATCAATGATTTGATATGATAATAATGAGCACCGAGACTATAAGATATCTCAACTTCCAATATTTTCAAATACATTAAAAATTTTCAATAGAAAATTAATATTGATAGTGACTTTAGAATTATGAAAAATTAATTTATAAAAAAGAAAATAAAACACAACGCGTTTCAGCTCATGCATCTCGTTTAGATATATTAGTAAAGTCCAAAGTATGGAAAATGAAAAACATAAACAACTGATGCATACAATTATAATAATAATAATCACTTACTTTTTTTTAGTTTGCTTGATTTAATTACAATTTTAATTAATTCACACATTGATACAATAATTATCAAGAAAAAATCTATTTGGTTCAATAATTGTTTATATTACAGTAGCATTTATTAAGTTTACTTTATCTATACAATATATAAAGGTATGTTAAATATAGTTTGTATCACACTGAGAGATTGAGATATAATTTTAAAAAAAATATAAAAAAAAGATAACAACTAACATAGTTAATTATTTATATACGCGACATATAATTGGATTTCATTTTTTTGACTATTTGTAATTCATAAAATACTTTAAATATCCAGTCTATACAGTTATATATAATATTTATACATGTATAATAATAATATACATCCCCGTTCAAGCGTCCCCGTTCAAGTGTAACCACCTTCAACTGTAACTAGCCTGGAGTAGAAAGAACGATTTAAATAGATTATAAAGACCCAAAATGTACCAATCAAATAGTTCTTAACACGTATAAGTAAAGACATTTTAGATATTATTTGAACAAAAATTGTCTCTTAAGGTATTTAAGTAATACTGAGTACAGTCACCTGATTATACACACTTGTCCTTACGCAACACGTGAATGGCGGATTATGCACAAAATATAAATGACAGCAACACAAGGATCTATTTGATCTATAAATAAATATAAGAATAAATAATTAATTTCCATTGTAATTAATTTATCCTGCCATGGGTATGTCTTGGTAGCCAGAAATGGCATAACTACGCATACTTGTGGAGGCAGCGAGCACGACTGCCACCAGGCGGGTCCTCAGGCGGCGGATAGGGGGACGCTCATCAGCATTTTTCCAGCTGATGGGTAGAGGGCATGTGGCCCTCCCCGGACCAAACGCTGTGCGTAGGAAGGAAAACCTACCTAAAAACCGGAGACGCCTGTCTCATAATAGTTAGCTTTATTAGGTCTTATATTAGAATTTAGATTAGCTCTCAGGTTAGTTAATTAGGATTAGTTAAATGTTATTAGAATTTATATATGTAGTTAGATAAGATTTTAGATTAATTATTTATGAGATATTAACTAGATGTTAGATTAAGCTTTAGATTAGCTCAGTTTCAGAATCTTCTCAGTTTAGAGTCAGGTTAAGGTTAGATAAGGGATGTAGTCTTAGTAGTGTAGAAAGCTAAAATAGGCGATATGATAGGAGTAGAAATAGCAATAGGGATATGGATGGGTACCAAATAATAGGAATAGAGTTAATTAGGACAAGGATACGATAGGATACTATTATTATAGGAACATTTGTAGTAAGTCTATTAGATAGGTATAAAGAAAAGTAGAAATAGGTATTATAGGATAGGTTATTGTATTAGATTAATAGAGATAGGTATCATAGGATAGATTATGGTATTAATTATTGTTATTAATAATCTTAGAGTCTTTACTTTTAATTTTAATTTAAATTTTTATTTTCAGATGAAATATGATTCTCCTAAATATGCTACACTCATGTCAATATACTAAACAGTGGTCCCATCCGTGGATGACTCTGTCTTAAATTCATTAATCAATTTTGTTGTCCGTTTTGTTGTTAACTTATTCACATAAAATAATTAAATTCATTTCATGACAGAGTATCCCCGCTCTCTCTTCGTCCTTTTATTATTTCAGATATCATCAGTCCAGCGAAGGTTGTGTAAACTGAGGACTAGTGTGATAGGCGCTACCCGAGGTCCGAATTGAGACTACTCTTCGGCACCTTCCCCCCACTCAGGGTATGAGTACTGCGGGTGCTTGACAAGCCCGGTACACAGGGCTGTCTCCACTTGCCTGTGTACATCAAGCAAAATGAGGTCGGACTCGCAGGGGCAGTGGTTAAAGCCTACAGCGCAGGCTAGTGGGTGTGCTAAGAGCACCGATATTAATCGCTATAGTGTATCTCTTCCTAATAATGAATGAGTGTCTTCTGGACTGGGTTGACGCGTAGCTAATATTAGTCTTGAGTATAACTCTAATCATTTCGACGATGAGCGATTCAAGACGACTGACGCTAGATCGATATCCATCTTGAAGTGTATCTCTGATTTATTATTCAAGGGTGTCTACAGTGATGACTGACGTGACAATCTCTGGTACACTTACGCCGTGTGAGTTGCGGATAATCAGCTCGGGCGGTAACCTGGCAGAGTTACAAGTACGATAGATAGCGTGCCACCTAAACCAAAGGGGACTCACGGACCTATCTCAACGGCAGAGTTTAAATTGGTAGGAAGGTGGAAGTAAACTCGAAGCCTTCCGCGCTAGTTGGGCGTATCCCAACTATCTTCTTTTTCTAAGGAGATGCATACCTTTAGGGTCGTTGGGGTGTACTGCTAAGCAGTTCTAGGTACCTAACGTAAAAAATGGTTGTTATCTCCTGTAATTAATTTATGTGGGACACACCCACAGTTACAGTATAAAAAACCCGCTAGGCTATATGAAAATAATTTTTTTTTGTATTTTTTTTTTTTTTTTTTTTTGTATGGAAAATTAGATTATAAGTATTGTGATGTCAGATCCTACGCCTTCCTTAGTTACAGCAGGATTTATTATAAATACATAATTTTTTGTAATTGATGATTTTTCAATAAAACTCGAATGACAATCGGAATCAAAACGGAAATAAACGAAATAAGAACACACCTCTAAGTTTTTTTTTTGACATTTGTTTTTATTGCTAGTTTTAATATAATTTGCATTTTATGTTGTTTTTTTTTTTTTTTTATTAGAGGCACGAAATTTTTAAAACAATAAATATTTATATAAAATACTTGTTTATCAAGTTATTTCTGGTTGAAAGAAAATTGGAGACAATATATATTTTAATAGGAGCCATACACAAAAATTTTTTATCAATTATTTCGTTGATGAAGAAATTCATGGAATAAATTTCTTAGTCCATACTCTATCCACGAAAATGGTGTCAACAAATTTGACAAAAAACGTTTGAATTGTTTTTTTTAATAAGAAAATTATTGAAATTACTCACTATGTCTTCTCGAAATTTTCCGATATAGTTTTCAGCCTATAAAGTATTCTATTTCAATTTAATTGGTGTCTTATGTATGATTCAAGAATATTTTATGCATATGTTTGAAGATCAAATAAAAATAGAATATGTTTAATAGTTTTAGTAAAAATAAAATAGAGCTGGTTTGCTGTGTTTACATATTAAAATATATTTTTATCGTATTTTCAAATAAAAAATCATTGTAAATTCAATAAAAATTATATTATTAATTACCTATTGCATAATAAAAACGATAGTACACGATGTTATAATAAAAATAATTTTTTACAGAATTATTACACAAATAAGAATTGCCATGTATTCTGGAAAAGTATTTAAATTACATTTTATATCGTATCACACAATTGCAATACCTTTATGTGTTGATTCACAATTTGCTATGCATTATATTTTTAATAACATCAATACACAGTACCCACACAAAAATTGATATGCACGTATATCATACATGACACTCAAAACAATAATAAAATATAATCTCTTTTATGGGCTAACTATGGTTAATCTGTTTATTAGAAGTGTATTTTATTAAAAATGTTCGATAGTGTATGGGCGATCATCATCTTGATGAAAATGTTGTTAGTGTATGGATTCCATTAGATAAATATTTAGTTGTGAATTGTTATACTGTTAACCAGATATATTTAGTTTGGTTCCTTGGTGAATTTAAGTAAAATAGAGGAAATTCTTAAATGAGAAGTCAAATATGAAATAAGATGATTCAGAATTAATTGCTTCAACCAAATAAAGTCGCGATGTGCATAAATATCATTTATTTCGTTTCAAATTTACTTAATTTACATTTTTACTTTTAAAACGTAAACGAAACTTTGCAGGCATACTTATCGTTGGTTGTTTCAGAAATTTTCGAAATAGGGCAGTGGATTTTCTAAAAGACAGTAAACATCAAGTTTTTACAACAAATCCTCTATTATTGTAGAAAATTTAATCCAATCTCTGAGACCATGAATAATTGTTCTATACGGCCATTAGTATTTCGGCAAAAAATTTATGGAGTAGGACTATTAAAAAAGTTATTAAATTTGAACCATATACCTACCGAAAAAAAAATCGTTTTCTATAAAATGTTTTCTATGAAATTATACTTAAAATAGGTTTCTGATACTAGATAGTTCTTTATAAAATCAGTCAAAACTGCATATCTATTCCTTCTTTTAATATGTCACAATCTATTATTTTGACACTGTTCTGTACACTTTATGGTTTGTTTAAAAAGAATGAATACAGATTAAAAATTAATATATATGTACTAATTTAAATAAAAATTTAGTTTGACAACTAAATTATAAGCCCCATTGCAGAAATATTTGATAAGCATTTTTACCAAACATTGAATATATAAATTAGCAAACGGAAATAGTAATTTGATAAAGAAATACAAATTTGTTTGCATATAGTGGTCTGTTGTCTATTTATTTCGCGGCCAAAAATTAATTTAAAAACTAGTTATATTTGTTCCGTTCAGTTAGTTGAGATTTACGGTATCCAACACAGCATTTGACTGGTTCATTTGAAATTAAGCAATGAAGAAAAACATTATCATACTCGACATACATAATATGTCAGAGTATATCAATTTTAGTATGAAGTTTGTAACGCTACCTAATATTGACCGCACAAACAAAATTTTCATAAATGTGTTCATAAAAACACCTAATTAGCCCATTTCCAATTACCCGTCCGTCCGTCCGTCATCACGATAACTTCAAAACAAAAAGAGATAGCAAGCTGAAATTTGTGTAACATATTCTAAACATAAAAATTGAGTTTAACTTTGTGAATTACAAAATCGGGTTATTGGGTCCAATGGAACCTTGACTTAAAACCCTTAAACTATAAAATATAATAATTTTTACATACATCAGTGACATATTTGACATACGACAAACTATTAATTGCTTTTCTTCATAGAGAACTAAATATTGTTCTTCTATATTGTAGGCTGCAAAAAAATTGCTATCATCTACGCTCGGTCGCCTTTACTTAAGCCGCATCTTTAATTACGCTTTTTATATATCTGATTTTTGGCCAGTTTCTAAAATTAATTCATTTTTATACTCACCATATATACAATATGTCAAAGTAATATAAATTTTAGTCTAAGAATCACCTAATTAGTCTATTTCCGCATATCCGTCCGTCTGAAAAACTAAAAATGAAAAGAGAAAGCGACTGCAATTATGATGACGTATTTTCGACATAAAAAGTGAGTTTAAGAGTTCGTGAGTGTGCAAAATCGGTTCATCGTTTCTAATATATTCAATATATGTTATATATGTATTTAAAACTCCGTATTTAGGGTATTTTACGAATTCATATCATTAAAAATAGTTCAAACATTGATAGTGAACTATAATATCGAATTAACATCTTTAGTTCTTATCATCTCTTGTAATTTAATAAATTTTGGGATTAAAATAAATTTTTTACGGTTTCTTCTTTAGAAAAAAATGTTTATTTATTTGATTAAATTAGGATTTCCGGATATTTCTATCATAATTTAATAGACTGCATGTTTTTAAATAAAATTTTGTTTGAAAAAAAAAATAATTCACAAATGTTTTGTAGTAATTGAATAAAAGAAATGATTGTAAGAAAAAAATTGAAAGAATTAATTAAAATTAAAAAATATAAGTCATAGCTTCTGCTTAAGTCTTATGACAATGACTAAGACATTAAATAGGATATACTTTAATATACATTTTATTATTATTATTATATCAATTATAAAATTTAATTTTAATTGTATACCTTCAATAATAGAAAATAATATTATAAAAGAAGCGAAAATAATTGATAAATTATCCACTTAATAAAAAAAAATTGTACGATATGATGCGGTGAACAAATATCAAAATATTATTTGAAATAAATTGAACCGGCTGCAAAAAAAATGCTAAATATTTAAGAAATTATATAATCTATTCTACCGAAAATACAAACATGTATACTGACTTTGAATAAACAGACTATATTATGTGACCTGAAAGCTTAAGTTGTGAAAATTACAATTACCTTAATAGCTCAAAGTGTCTCAAAAATTCAATAAATTTCCTGAATGTGATAAACGTGTGTAACAAATTTCATAAAGATCGAAAAACGTGTTCGAAAGTTACAGCGGCACAAACATTATACTTATAAAACCAAATTTTCGTAAATAACGTTATTTCCAATATATTATATTACTTGTACAAGTAATTTGATTAGTTTTTCAACGATAACTTCCTTAATCTTTAAGCTATCGAATCAAATCGAATTAAAGATCATTTTACAGAGAATTTTAATGGCTATTGTAAAATGGATTTCATTGTTAGTAAGTGAAATAACTGAAGATGTGTTTATACTATCGCGTTTGCAACAATTGACTTATACTTACAGGCCAGTTTGCTAAAGCGACTATATATGAATTACAAGTTCGTACAGAGTACCTATGCTGCATAACCGTTGTATGATATCTTTTACATGAACTAGATTTAAAAAAATATATATAAGTGTTATAGTAGGATTACACACTCTTGCACAAATTGATATTTGCATGTCGATTTTCACAAATAAACTGAACCTTTGCTATCCGTTTACATGTTCAAGTATTTATGCAGTTTACATTTGACTATATTTTCATTCATCAAGTAGTAATTTGAAGTTACCTGCCATTGAAGCCAAGTGTTTAATAAAGTTGTTTAGTCAACTATTTTAGTAAAATCATATTTTTTGGGTAAGTAATAGTACCCTCCCCCCACCAATGAAAGAATATCTTTGACATTTAACTGTCACATATACTATATACACTATATTGATATTTATCTGCCACATATTATTATTTGATTAAATAAATATCTCAAATTTTTTTACTCCGATTCACAGATAATAATATTTAAGATATATAAGGAACTCTCTTAATTCTCAGAAACACCTCTCGTAGATGTATCTGCGTGATAATAATACTTGATGCCATCTATAATCTTTTTGGAGATTTTTGACAAATATTTTAAGCATTACCATAACAATGATTATTTATGTATTTAATCCTCTACGAGTAATTTAATCCTGTATGTTATCATTTCTTTCTCAATCAATACTAACTAATTGTATATTTAATTATATTTTAATTGTATATTGTTGCCTAATTTAAGTATCAATAAATGTTATTCTGTTTAACAATATTGTAAGATCAATTTATCAAATAATTATGTTGTGATTTCAGGGTTTTTAATTTTTTAACATTGCAATAAATTTTGATTTTATTGTGATTTTATTAAAAAAATGCCTTATAAAAATAAAATAAAAAATTAACAATCTAACCTAAGCCAAACATACATAATTTATTTTGGATCCAAGGACCTTTATTTTGCATAGTTAGAAAAATCTTTGGTAGATGGAAAGAGTCGCCTGAATCTTTCAATCGTGTTAAAGTCTGATCGATACCCTTGTCTTTAGTTTCCTTAGTAACGTAACATACCTTTTTCAATTAATAATTTTGAAATAAATTATTTGATTCTTAAACAATTTATGTCATTATTTTAGAATCGTCGTTTAGGAAGTTATAACTGTTCTCATAAAATCATTATCAGATCTTCTTATCCAAATTGGAAAAAGACTCATTCAATTAAAACGTTTCAATGAATTGATACCAACCTCTTTTTCTTTGATGTCGGTTAGCAAATATTAAAAAGATCACATTCACATCGGATATATATGTATTATTATTAAAAAATATATGCGCTATTAATTGTGAAAGACATTGCGCGTCGCAAAGAGAATGCAATTTTTTTCTTAATTATATTTTTTATTATTATTTTTGCATGATTTATTTAATAAAGAGTATAATAGTATTTTTTATTTGAACTTGAAATTTATGGACATCGATAGTATTTAAAATGCATATTTGTTTAATCATTTTTCTATTCATCAATCATATTTTTTTATTACATAATAAAATAATGATTGATTAATTAATTAAAAATTAACACCAATTATTATATGATAATTGAACTATTGAATTTAAAAATAGAATTTAATCAATTGTATTTATGTAACAAGTTTAAGGTATTACATTTTTTTAATTTAAAATTTATATGATAGATATGAATATGATTTTTTTCTTGATTTTTATGTCATTATAAAAATATAAAGGTGAAGGTATCAAAAAATGGTGGAAGCGCAAGGGAGAAAGGGTTATTCATAGAATTACTAAATTAGTTTGCTTTCGAACGTTTGCTCATCAATATGGCTCAAGAACGAAAAACGATAAGAGCGTAAATTTTGGTTGTGTATTTAAGACCTTAAAAATAAGTTGAAGTTCGTGAATGAGCATAATCGTTTAACTGGATCCCCAAACTCTTTTAAACTGTAAAAAAAACATAAGTACAAAAAATATTTGTACAAATTTATCGGAAATTTTGAATTTGCCACAATTTACGCTAAAATTACTCTATTTAATACAAGTCATCCCGATTATAGTGCGTGAAAGAGAATTTTTTAATCGAATAATGCTTCAAAAGTATTGTAATTGCTCAATTACATGTATAGCAAATGTCAAACAAAGATTATATTGAATGATTTCAAAAGATGACACTTTATAAATTGTAGTGATTGGGTTGAAAATTAAATGAATGATTGAAAATATTTCATTTCTTATTATTTGTTAACAGCAAATATAAATAATTAGTCATTTTTTGTTAATCAATTTTGAGAAATTTACTATGTTAAATCATGTACCATTCACAGACTAACTGACCAGCAACGAACAAATAAAATTTTATGTTCGTTGTCACTATATGGACTGCTTGTAGAGAATGTGAAGTAAACACTGCAAAAATCAGGTTCTTAATCTGTTCATATTCGACTTCTTGTACTACTATTATACTCGACATATACACAATATGTCAAAGTATAATAATATGACTCTAAAGTTTGAAAAGCTACAAAATATTGATATAACCAACCAAATTATGGTATAGGTGTTCATAGAATAATCTAATTAATCAATTTCTGCACGTATGTCCGCCCGTCACCATCATAACTCACCAACTTAACCCATAGCGATAGTTGAAATTTTCGTAACGTACTTGATACAAAAAAAGTAATGTCCAGGTCGTTCATGATTCATGACGATCGAAATAAAATGGTATATAAATGCATAGCCTAATGGTGAGAGAGCCTAATTTTGAAACATATGGTCCCGTATTTGAAACCGGTTATTAATTTTTTTGTGAAAATAAATATATTTTTTTAAATTTATTTTTTTTTTTTTAGAAAAAAAAAAGGAATTTTTAAGTATCTTCACTTGTGAAACTTTATGTAAAGTATTTCTCAATATATGTAGAGTATCTCGAAAAGAATTAGTTTGTTTTAATTGAAATTTTCCGGCAATATAATCAAAATATCATATACTTCAAGAATAATTTGTTATACTTCTTTTGTCACACTAACTATTCAGAGGATAAATTAATTATTGTTATGAATAAACAAACAACAGTTTCGGGCTCCGATGAAACGGATATTTAAATAAAAGTCTCATTCTATGAAGCGCTATTTTCAAAACAGGTAGGTGTTTTCTCCATCAACTTTAAACAACACTGTTTTTTTACAAAATGTTAAAAGGAAAGAAAAAAAATTGCTTGGTGGTTTTTTAAAATATTCGGAGAACATAATGAAAGTGTTCCCTATATTTATAGTAATAATAATAATAACCCTAATAATAACTATATTTATAGTAATAATAATAACTCATATCGATTATTGATTTTTTGGAAATACTAAATGTTTTGTTGAAATTCTCACTACACCTTACTTCTTAAGTTTAATATTCTTATTATTTATAAGACATTAAATAAAGCTTTTTAAACTCAACTAATGTAACATCGGAACAAATTTTAGCAAATTTTTAAAACTAAATTATTCAAACAATTATAATATTCTTGTATTACAAAAAAATGCAAATTTGATTTTGAGACAAAATTGTTTTATTAAAGAAACTTTACGATAAAATTATAATGGAAGTCGCTTGCTTGTAAGCAATATAATAAAAATCGTGTATAAAATTTATTACATTTATAAATTTAATATTGAATAGAAAATTTATTAAAACGAACGATGCCATCAATCTTAATATTCAAGTTTTTACAATATTTTTTATATTCAATTCAACTATGATATAAAATATAATTGACATTTAGTGAAAAAATTTATAAATAATTGTAATTGTATGTAATTTTCTGATGCAATTTTTTCCAAAAATTACATATACGTCCTGATTTTCAATCGGAACGTGTCACACATTACAGTGTCTACAAAAAAGATTCTAACAAAACCCATAT
Organism: Chrysopa pallens; assembly: GCA_020423425.1. Lineage (NCBI taxonomy): Eukaryota > Metazoa > Arthropoda > Insecta > Neuroptera > Chrysopidae > Chrysopa > Chrysopa pallens. The sequence goes on along the minus strand of CM035595.1, from coordinate 39,417,121 downwards.
ATAATATCAATAAAATTAATCAAGAATTTAAAATAATTTTAATATATAAAAAAAAAAAAAAAAAAAAAACTTTAAAAATTGGCATTCTTTTCATATAATTTTATTATGAAAACCACTGTAAGTAATTTTATACCACAGTGGCTTCAAGTAATACAAGTACAAAAAATTAAAAAATTGTATATCCGATATTTTTCTCAATAATTTAATTAAAAAAAATTTTGTCGTTACTAAAATTAAAAAGACAAATTATTTCTAATAAAATGTTTATTAAAAAAATATTGAAGACTGTGTATTAATTTTTATGTATAATTAAATTAAAAAAATACATAATAAATTGTTATTAAATAAACTGGGAATAAGTATTTAAATAAGACAAGGTTATTAATTTAATATTTAATTATGATTCTTATTAAAAATTATTGGTCAATATCATTTTCTTAAAGGAAATCGTAGAAAAAAAAATTTATCAGATAAACATCTATAATAAATTATTGTATATTTTTTAAATTATAAAAGGAATTAATAATATTAGTCCAATTATTTTATTTATGTAGGAAACAAAGTAAAATGCATGTTAGAAATTATTGCACGAAATTCTCATTTAGAATGCAATTTTATGTGCATAAAGTCATATAAAACCTTCATCAATAAAGTAATATTCGTTTAATATTCTAAATTAATAAATTTTTATACGAAATGAATTCATTTGTGTAAAAATTTTGAAATATGATAGAAAAAATAAAATTTTTTGAAATTATGTAAATCATTTACAAATGTTAATAATTAATGTAAATAATTATGTAAAAATATATTTAAAAAAAATTGTATAGCTAGGGGCAGCGTTGGAAAAGCACAAATTTTGTTAAATTTTTTATTTGTAAAAACAAAAAATGTAATTTTACAAAAATTTTTAGTATAATTAACAGCATAAGTAGAAGTTTTGTAATGCATAATTTCCAAAAGTTTATACCGCAATCACATTTTTTTTTATATGATCATTTTTTTACACAAGACTTAAAGTTAAAAGATCGGGATCAACTGGATCGGGAATTGAGAAAAATATATAGCTATAAAATTAGAAATTATTCAGAAAAAAATTTCAGTTTGAAAATATTGATTATTATTTGCTATATTAGTTAATGAATTCTAGATAAGTATTGAAAACGAAAAATCACGTGGAACACTTTTGGGGGATTTAAATACATTAAAATGTACTACTTGTGAATTGCAAGCTCCTTCTGAATGAAACCATCTTAAAAGAGTCAATACTGGTTGAAAAAAAAAGTACTTATGGCACTGTAAAACGGATTTTCTCAGACACCAATAGTTTGTAAGGTTCTAAAAATTGTATCCACCAAGGTTTTAAAAAAATTAAGAATTTTCAAGAAAATTGTTAGAAAGTGTACTAATATTTCATAATATGTAGTGCATTGTCAAACAATTCTAAAACTATATTAAAAATTTTAATCTCATACTCGGATTGAAGAAAATCCTTTGAGACATTTTGAAGAAAAACGTTAAAACGAGATTTGTTCCAATTACTCGGCGACTATTCGGTAAAGAGTGCCGACTATCCGGCTTCTAACTTTGAATGAATTCCTTAATGAAATTCATTTAGGATATATTACATTAAATAAAAACCTTGATTGTTAATTAATTATTTTAATTTTATAATCAGTAATATTAAGTCAAAATCGCATGTACATGAGGTACCTACAGTAAAAATATTAAAAAAATTTTTTTTTAATTCTAAGCTTCTTTTGTACCAAAAAAAAAAAAATATCAGATTTATGAGATTTTAATTTTTTTTCTAATAGCTTAAACGGCTAATCAGTTAAAGTCATATCCGGTACAACTCTAGTTAAAACCTTAACATCATTAGAAAAACTATAGCACCGGGTAGATCGATTTCGATTAAAAGTTTCTTTTAAATTTGGTTATTGTAGTTTGGTTTGGTGAACTGGCGAACAATTTCTAAAAATAATTTTTTTTACTTAGAGAACCTCAAAATGTATATTTCCAGTATAACTCGACATTAAAAATTTGACCCAAAAAGATTACTTCCTTTTAATCCAAGAGCTAGCAATGATTCTGAGAAACATTTTAAGGATATCTATCGATTTAATATATATTCTCTTATGCTTCCTCGAATAACCTATAGGTGTTGCTTTCTCTGTTGTGCAACACACCTGTACTGGTAGTTTGAAATAATTTTAAGAGGGTAAAAGCTAGAAAAAAAATTTCAGATAAAAATTTTTGAGCATGAAATTTAACAAACAAAAAATTTTTTATTTGGGTTTTATTAAAAATAACGGAGCCAGAGCGTTTACAAATTTTACACAAACAAATATACAATTTACATGTATATAAAATGTATACATGTGTGTGTGTGAAAACTTCCAGACGCTCTGATTCCGTTACTTTTAATAAAACCTACAATTATTCCAAATAAGCTGTTTAAGTCAGATTCTCAGAAGCGCAACATCTACAGTCCAGCTGTTTTTGGTTGTGGATAATAATTCTAAACAAATAACAAAAAATATCCATATTCATAAGAATAAACAAATTATTGTTTTTCCTTATTGGGAAGTTCATCGTGTGAACCTTGTAGGAAGGTCATTAAAATACAAATGCAACAACCATTTTGTCTAACGGGACAAAAAGGAATTTCCTTTGCCTGGCAACTTCAAATTGTAATATGTTACAATTTTCGTGTAGACAGACAACGAACATCTGGTTTTATCACATGACGAGAAAAATGGTTTTGCGTTTGTAATTGAATGATCTTCCTACTACATTTCGAAAAAGAACACGGCCCACTTTTCAGAATGATTGTTCAGAAAAAGTTTTTACACTGATAATAAATAAGCCAAATTAAATTTTTAGAAGTAAATTTATAAATGATATGCTAATAGGCACCCAACATATTTAATATTAATACATATTTAATTTTGTTGTTAAAAATTCCCCAATAAAAGTTTTCTTTTTTTTTTTAATCACTCAGAAAGACATTTCTAAATTTTCAAAGAAATGATACAAACCATCAATCATGAATAATTGACATGGGGAATTAACCAGAAAAAACAACACTGACCGTACACAATGCTATTAATTACCCGGTAAAGTTATTACAAAGAAATCAATCTTGCAGAAAGAAAAACACAACTCATTCTAGTCTGATGCAATCTTATCAATAACTTTCATAAAGCAAACCTTCAAAAAGTACGGTAAAAATTCATTCATTATTAACAAGAATAAAAATGGGAATTAAGAAATGGTAAACGGATTTCACAAAAATCTAAGAATTTTATTTAATTTACCATTATTATTATCAGAAACGTGAATAGAATCCAAACTGGGTACAATCTTTAGAGATCATATTCCATAATTTCGTGATTAAATATAAGTTATTCCATCCATTAATAAATTACAGTAAAATTTATTTTAAACAAATATAAAAATTATAAATCGTTATATATTATCCTTATTTACTGTTTTTCAAGCTTTTATTAAACTTGCAATGTATGTACCTATGTTTGTTAGGGTCAATCTCAAGCTGGCTGAATACGAAACACTTCCTCTAATCCTACAAAGTTATATTTTTTGTGCAGTTCCGTTGATGAATGACTGCATTTTATTGGCAAGCATGATTTACATTCCCCCCACAGCTTGCGGATAAGCTCCAACAATACCGATGAGAAATCAGCGTAATAAGAACATTTTTAGTTTCTCTGGCTTTTTGTGGAAACACTTGAAACATGTAAACTTTTATTATGCATTTATTTCTATAATATCTATCAAATGAAAGGGTTTGCAGAGAATAATACAAAAAATAATTAAACATTAAAATTAATTTGATAGTAGAAAAAACATTATAAAAACAAACTTTTATTTTATACTCTAAAAAGAAGAAAATAAATTTTCAATTAAATTTTCAATTAAACACCTATCAATTTGTACGATATAAAATATTGTTGCAAGATTAACCAGTGTAGACAGCCAAGTATACTGCCACATGTAACTTGATATTCACAGAAAAATCTCGCGACAAGCTTTTTTATCATTAAAATTATGTAATGTAATAAATTGATTGGTTTGATTTATTAATTTTTAATTTTTAGAGCATTGAAATTAAAGGATGTTTTAAGAATTGTTTTTTAATGTTAGGTAATTTAATTTAAATAAAAGATTTTATTATTTAAACTACTTTGTTACTATAGATCAAACCTTACAGGCTGAATTTGAACCACTTGTTTTACGGCTTTAATTTGACAAGTTGGGCAAGTTTTAACATGCTGGGTCAGTGCCAATGACAATGAATTTTTATGTAAACATGATCTGTAAATTACCAACTTTTTTTGCATAAGATAGGAACATGCGGTTGTTTCCAATCGAGGTGAAAAGACCAGAGATAATTAGTACAAAGAATATTAGACTTTTCTTCTATTGAAATACTTGGAGATAGGACAAAAGCTCAAATACAAAAAATGTTCGTTTCTTTAAAACAAACAACTTTTAATTCGATAAGTTTTTGCAAACTCACTCACCAAACTGTTAGTGCCAATTTAGTTAATGAAATATAACTATAATTATAATACATATAACAAATTGTACTATAGACTGCATATTTACACTAAATTATAAATGCTAAAGAATAAAAGTTAGTTCATACATTGATACTTAATCATATATCGAGTACCTAAATAATTAAAACTGTTGATTTTATCTTCACTTGCTGTTCTTGTGAGGTCTGATATGCATGGAAAAAAGTACATTATATCATACATTTTATTTCATTTGTTTATTGTTTTAAAAAACATAAAACGAGGTCTCGAGAGCTGACATAAAAAGCGATGTACCAATTATAAAACAACGTAGCATTAGGGTCTTCTTTTCTTTTTTTATCTGTTTAGACACAATAAGTATACGTACATAAAGTACGTACAGTATACTGTAGATGCATCCTCAAGACACTATAATGCAGCGTTCTTTTTTCATTCAAATGTCGCATCCACTTGCATGATATTTTCTTTACTAGAGTGATTATTATTGTTCTATGTCTATGATTTCAGAAGGTATTAGTATTTCTTTTGGCAATTTTAAACAAATACCTTTCAATGCTAAAGAACTTAACAGGTTCTTTGCAATCAATATTCATAGGTTATGATAAATAATGATAAGTAAATAATCCACTTATTTTTAATAAATTTTTAAAGACAATTTGTTACGTTCCATCATGATGATTACAGAAAAACTGTGAAGTCTTATTTAAATTTATATAAACTTTACTTGTGCTTGAATTATTTTTGTAAAGTAAGATTCAGAAAAAATTAACTGTGCTCTTGATAATTTTAATTCAAGTTTAATATAAGCTTTTTTTGACATCAATAATAACATTACAAATTATCTTAAAAATATGCGCTAATCAAATAAATGTCATGTTGTATTATTTTTTGTAATCCGTGGTTCCAAAAGAGATAAAGATATACTACTAGCCTACTTTATTTTTAACAACAAATCCTATACATGTAATTAAAAACAAATATACACTTTTAACTGCAAACACTAATTACTATGACTATAAATAAAAATTAACTTTTTTTTAAATTACTCAAATTATTACTATAATTTTACCATTTTTGTTATAAAAATTTCATATTACCACTCAATTGTTTTACACGGTAGTAATAATTTTGAATACATAGAAATCAAACACTAGACAGCGCAAAGATCGTATATCAAAGATATTTGATTAGCATATAACGCCTAGCTTATGCATTACCTTTAATATCTATATCAATTTATACACTAATTATGAAATGATTATGAAATTTCATTACATCGTTTAACAATGCCAAAATTGAAAAATAAAAACGCCATTGAAATTGTAAACTTAATTTTACTGGACGGATAGACCATCACTAAAATTAACTGAAAAAAGGACTTAAAAACTACAAAGAAATATACACAAGTAGGAAAACAACAGGATAAGTTGTTATCAACGTCATGCAGCTTGCAGGATTTCTTCCTATTAACAACGTACGCTATTCAAAATGGCCCAAGGCTTAATTTGCCAGGAAAACATGGTGAAGGACTACTAGGGAAAAGGATTCACAGGTGGTTTTGATAAATTTGTGAAGTGTAGAGTGTTCAATTTCTCGACGTAGTGCTTCAGGCGAATATCTTAGGGTGTTTTACAAAATCGTACGAAGAGTACGATTATGAAATTGTAGTATCTTGGAAAAAACGAATGGGCTACATCTTCGTGAGATTAATTTTTATTTTCTATAATTTTTCAAGCAAAGTTAATCGGGACTCGAAGTAGTTTCAAATAAGCTTGTGTTGCTAAGAATAGCAAAAAATAATAAGGGATATCATTTATATAATACAAAAAGTTTATTTTCGGAGTTTTGACTCACCTGCTTTGACTCATAGTATTGAATCATAGGAATTTTAAATGTATAATCAGGAATTTCAGTATGTGTATCAGTATGTTAAGTCTCGATGTTCAATAGTTCCATCCCCTGACCTGTCATTTACACAGTCCTCATATTCGTGGCAATTTTGTATCGTGGGAGTTTTGGAAATCGTTTATAAAAGCATAAAATGTTATGGCATCCTTAAATTTCATTGAGAATGCAATAATTTTCTATAAGTAAATAAAATATTAAATTCGAATAGACAAAATAACTAAAGGGGTAAGAAATGGTACATCGAATTACAAGAATTATTATTTATTTTAACTCAATGATTATAAAAAATAAATAAAACTGATAAGTAAGCATTTAATTATTGTTAAAACAGTTTTACTACATATATACTCAAATTTCTATTTTCTGATGCAATAATTTACAATTCTTACATCGTTCGATTAAACCATATAACATACTTCTTAGTACAACTTAGAGGGACACACGAACGTTCCGTACAGTAAAAAAAAAAAAAATTATACAATTACAAACTCATTATCATTGCATAGTTGAACAAACACACCTCCCATTAGTTAGCGCGCAAAGTGCTCTCTAGCCAACTGTTATAAAAAATTTTATAGAAAAACCCTCAAGTAATTAGTCACTGATGTTTTAAATTATCTCTATAGTTTTGCCTTTTTTTTTTGTTTGCATGATATGGTCATTAAAAAAGTAGTCATGTGTAACATTTTTTTGTAAGTGTAAATTTATTCATATATGCATCGTTTTAAATTGTCTGCATTATAAACTATATTTATTTAAATATAGTCCAATATTCTTATAAAGAATTTTGTACGTACAAATTGAGATTTTATTAGCATGAAAATTAAGGAGCTACATGGAATTCGAAGGCTAAAAACAGCATATATATTTTCTCAATTTTTTTTTTCGAATGTAATAAATAAATAAAACCCCTAGGATTAATACCCGAAGCTCTATAAATTTATCTATAAATTTATCCAAACCACATGTGAATCCTTTTCCATCCTACAACAATCTCTTTATGGAAATCAAATACTTTGACCCCATACATTGCTCTTCTCAAAAATTCCCGTATTCCACACGAAACCGATTATAACTAATTCTGTTTTTTTCCTAATTATATCTTTAATTTGTAGATTTAATTAAGTTCCTTTTTTTAATTTAGATGTAGGGATAGTTTATGAATGCATTTAGTTTTCAGTTTTTCAGTATTTTAATAGTATGTTATTATTAAATTTCTCTAAATATTTTCGTCTAACATTATTTTTACAAAACTATTTGAATAAAACTACAGTAAAAAGTATTTAAATTGAAATACAAGTTGAAAAAGTATGTAACCATGACAAACTATGTTTAAAATTGGCGTGTGGTAAACTAACTAGTAACATCAAATATGAATCGGGATCAAAACAATAATCATAGTAAAATGTCAACCTTAAATTTCTAGTTTGGCATTTTACTATGATTATTAATAGCCCAATAAATCAATAAATAATTCATTCAAAATTTTGAGAACTGTGATTAAAATGAATATTCGTAAGTAATAATAAAATTAATAGCAGACAGTGTAGAAGATATAAATTATTAAATTGATGTTTTCCTATAATTTTCAAAAATTTCTTCGGAATCATTTTTGAATGTATACACTATAATATCTTGTAAGCTAAACGAGCAAACGAAAGCAAAAACACAGTCCAACCGCATTAATACTTTTTAAATACAAAAAGTATGAAAGTAGAAAAGAAAAACCCTGATAAAATTGACACAAAAAAACAAATTGTATGACGTTTGAAAAATGTCACAAATCAATATTATTGATTTATGGTATATTTTGAAATAATTTCGTTTTATTTTGCAAATATTTAACAATTATTAAAAATGTATATAAAATCAATAAAACAAAGTATTTCAACAGCCTCAAAGATAAAACATTTTATTTCATACAATTCAGGTCAATTATGACCTAAATTGTAATGCTACGTTCTATCATGAGTGATTCTATCATGAGTACATCTTTTGAATTTTATATTTAAGCTTGCCCTTTTATTATCGATAGGGGGTGTAATATAATGGGTGGCAAAGCGTATCAGAAGAAGAAATAAAAAAAACCTCTATTAAGATGGAAAAAAAAATTGTTTTTAACTGGTCTGAACTCCAATTTAAAGTGAAAACCAAAATGAGGCATCTTATAATAGTTTAATTAAGAAATTTTATTTTAAATATATCTGTAGACACATCAGTACTTCCGATTAATCGAGGGAAAGTAAAAAACATCTTAAGCACAACCGTACCAACATTTTCTCGAAACCATTCTAGGTACTTTTGACCATGCTCCCTCTAAGTTTTTTGTAAATAAAGCCTGAAACCTTAGGTAAAAAGGCCGTACTATACCTATTGTTATTCCCAAATTACCCATTATTTGTACCTACAATTTACGAACAATCGCCAGTCAAAATTCTTTAAATTTCCACTGACACCATCACTTATGATTATGGCGGGGTGTTAGTACTTCTAACAAAAAAAACAAATTTGGGATTTATTCTCATCCGATAAAGGAAGAACAAACTGGAAAATCCTCAAAATTCAGCCACCTTTTAAATTTCACGATTTACGTAACATGCTTTTATGGAACAAATCAAACAATTGGGCTTAAAAACAGGTATCGTCAATCGATTGGGTTAAAATTATAATTCCCGCATATTTTTCTGATGCAAATTTTTTGGATAAATTAAATTTACTAGGGAATAAACACAATCAAACGTTTATGATAGTCAACTATTAAACAATTGTAGCTCAGTTCTAGCCCTAGTCAGGAATAGGAGTGATGAGTTTAGAATATTTCCCGGTCGGTGTCCTGGTTGATTATCCTGCTATCCTGTTCGAAATATACTAAATTGGGAGTAGTACACGAAATTTCCATCAATTTGAGGAATTAATTAAAATTTATCAAGGTATTCTATTAAACTTTGTGAATTGCCAAAATTGAAGAAACCTGGAAGTATAATCAAAAACTAGGTATACGCACAACTGTGCTATATGATAACAATTAAAAATATTTTCTTTTGCAATTTTATTGAAAAAATTTAAAACTGTACCAATATTCTTTAAATTAGGGGTTCCCAAGAATAACAATATTCACACAGGGAAAATAAAAGGAAAATCGTTCGCGGATTTCCGTGCCAATATGAAAATGTCCAAAAGAATGCTACACATTTTTCTGATGCAACATTATTGAATGAATTAAATTTTACAAATTTCCTTAATCTTTCAAGTCAACACAGGTAAAAACAATAACAAAAAATTGAAAAGGAAATTAAAGTAACCCAGAAGTTTATTATGATTACAATTAAGACAAAAAACACAACTTTATGAGTCATTTCGTATAGACGACAATTATTAAATAATTACAAAATTGAATGTCTTTAAACGGATTGGATTCTCCCACCCCTACTATACTCCAAAGGATCTACACACACACATATACAAACACAACGCGCGCGTCTAAACATTTAAAAATTTAAATAAAACATACATTGATGACGTACATGCCATATGTATATAAAAATTGTTTTTCCACTCAATTTTGTATTTATTGATATTTGAAATATCATTGACGGCAAAACTAAATTTTAAACTAGAATATGTATTGATATATGAAAGGAGCCACCAATTACAATACTCAATTTCATATAACAACATACTACTAGTGAAACTTTTGCCCCCGTATATACTCTCAGTCAAGTCACAGTGATAGTTTTAAAAAAAAAAAGTATACAATAATAATAGTTACATTCTGTAACCGGTGAATTCAGTTAGTTCAAGTTGTTCGTTCACAAGTGGATTACAGTGAGTCGATCTTCTGCTAAGACACAGATAATAAAAATAGTAAACAGATCGTCTGAGCTGTTTTAGCGCGCGTTATTTAAATAAAACAAAAACTATGAATATTTAAATAATATAATTATTATAAATAAAATATTTATTAATTTTAATTATTTATTGTGTTTATGTGAATATTTAAAAAATATATATTTTTTGGGATTATTAATTTATTTATATATTATTTTAACGTAAGTATTATTATCGTTTTTTTTTTTTTTTTCATGGGAAAAATAATACAATTATAAGGGATTTGTTTACAGTTTAAATTAAATAAATAGGGGAAAATTTTTGATATAAGTTAAATAGTTTTTCATTACGTCAAAAAAGCATTTTTAAGAAATTTTAAATTTAAAAATATTATAATATGAATAAATAATTAATAAATATTGTATTATTATTCCTTCTTAAAAAGCAAAAAATAAGATAATTCAAATTTAATAATTTTTTAGGCGAAAATAAATAACGTTATTAAATTTAAGGAGGAGTTTAAAAAAAATCATTAAATTTAACAATAGGGTAGGAATCTGACCGTTTAAATCATTCATTCTTTTCCAAAGTTAAACAAACTACAAGTAGTTTAAATTTAACGGATTCTTATTTCGTACGTTCGTTATTGTAATAAACATAGTCAATTCAAAACAAATGCTAATAAGTTTCATCATTTTTCTTTAAAACTATAAGGAAATCTTTATTGGAAATTTTAATTAATTTTGGCTGATGAAATTTATTAAAATTGTGAACTTCATTGTAATATTAAAGAATACAATCAGAATATGTTTAGAAACGTGTAAAACAAATCTATTTTCGATCAAGTGTGTCTCGTAAACACTGGATTTTTCTTTATATTTTCTTTTGAATCACATAAATTCGCATAAATTGAAGAATACAGTACAACCTTAAATGTGCTTTTTCTTAAATTTTAATTAAGTTAGTGTAAAATACTTATCAGGGTCATATTTTGAATAAATTTATTATATAAAAAAAGAATTCTTGTATTACCATGGTCGTGAAGTAAATTAATTAAATTTGCAAAAATTTTCTGTTTTTTTTCGTTTTTAATTCAGATAAATATGCAATGATAAATAGAAGAAACCGGTATGCAAATTTTTATAAGATAATCTTTTTTTTTTTTTGTACATACACTTGTTATAAAAAATATTGTCACTGGATTTTTTGTTAAGGATTAAGAAAATCTTTTCAAATGATATTTTTTTACATCATAAATTATGTAAATGTTTGAGGGACGATCTAATAAAAAACTTAGGAAATCTATTTTTTCTAGATAGTAATTAAATTGGTAGTTTTTATTTTAATTATTACGTCAAATTATGATTTAAACTAGTTATTTGTCTAATTACTTCCTATTTATAATAAAATTGTTACCTTCAATAATAAAGGAATGCGATCTAAAAAACTATTTGAAATATGTCTTATCTAATTCAAAACAGTCCTGTTTAAATTAAGTATTAAAAAATGTTATAATTCATTTATTTTTTTCAATTCTCTTATATTGAAATTTAAAATGATTTTCAAATTCCAAAAATATTAAAATGTTAAAATCTTGTTAACATTAAAAATATTTTCGCACATAAAAATTACCGGGTTACTTATATTTATTTCGCTGAAAATTTCGAACCCGTTTTTTTATTTTAATGAAATTTCGTATGAACGTATATATCACATTCAGAAAATCTTTCTGTGGTACCCCTTGTACCCACATAAATGGATAACATTTTCTAACTGTATCAATTCAATAAATTTAAAATAACAAAAGTCTTACAGTTTAAATGCACTACATAGTATACTAACTTGTCCTTTAATTTTATCCTGAAAGAGCTATACAGTTCACAGAACTAATATTTCTAAGCGCTAGATCTGAAATAAAAGTATTAAAACTTCAATTTACAAAGGAAAGAATCAAACAAAAATTGTTTATAAATAACATCTTTTATCCTTGAACTTATCAATTGCCGATTGCGATTTGCAATATTAACGATGCAACCGGTTTTAAATGTAAACTTGATTTCAATAAAAACGCGCATAAGAGCGTAGTAGTACCAATATTTTATATACGGAAACTCGAAGTACAGATGTTTTCCCTCGACAGCGATGACTGGATATTTTCACTGAAAGACGAATTTCTGGCTTCATTTGTTTGAGAAAGTTTCACATGTACACGATGCATTGTACAAATGCTTAAATCATTTTTTGGAACACCTGCATTAAAATTTTATCTTTTTAATAATTAATAATTTAAATACTAGAAGGTCTATAAAAACAACTACCCATCACAATAAATTAAATCGTCTGTACAATTAAAAATGTAGAGCAACACCCCTCTTACACGCCTTCTTCAACTATGACATAAAAACAATAAATGGCCTTAACGATTTTATTACATAATTCTAAAAAATAGTATAGATTTTCAATGCCAATAAACTATTGAAGGTTTTACCCTCCATTTAAGTGCATTTTTAGACTGAAGATTCACTTGACTATTAGTATTATTATTTTTTAATAATATGTAACTTATGACTGCAATTTCATCATGTAAAAATAAAATTCTGTTGAAAAGTCAGACACATAAATTCCTTAGCATAATATTTGTATTGTGTAGACACGCGGGACATTATTAGCCAGCATAGATAGTCACTGTGGCACCATTCGTACCGTAGCTAAACTTAACTTTGAATGAATGATGTGATTTTTACAACTATTTCATCATCTTTTTCTTCCGTTAGTAACCAAAACCCCACATGCTAGATATTTTAACCAATGTTATAATATTATATCCGTTTTTGGTTTTTTTATTTATTTTTAAACAAACCATACTGGATATGATCTCTAGAATATAGTTCTATAGCTTTCTGACCTGAATATAGTAACTATTTGTAATTTTAGTGATACCTACATTATCAAAAAGTAATGCAACTGCTTAAAACAACAATCAGATAATTTTATTCTATTCAAAGTTGCTAGTACTTATTTTTCAAGTCTTTGAAACAGCTATTTTCCTGTTAATCCCTTATATCTTCAAAGCGATCTTATTATTCTCTGGTATGGCCATCTATTGAGTCAAAACTATGCCCACGAAGTGGTAATTTCATTCGAGAAAATGAAAAATTAAAAAAAATTATTTCTGAAAACATTTATTCATGACAACTGTTTCCACATCTAACTTGACAAACATTAAATTTTATTAGGAAATTAACAAAACACTTACACAAATATTTACTTAAATAATAATTACAATTACAATTTATCAAAATCTCATTTATAATTTAAATCCCATATTGATAATACTAGAAACAAAACTAATAATATTTGTATTTGTTGCCTTTGTCTAACGTAAAAGGGTTTATTCTGGGTTTATTTCATGTTGATGCACTAAAATATCTCTGAGAAATACACAATTAATTTCTATTTTCAGGATGAAATTATTAGTTAATACCAGGAAGCTTATAAAATTTACCTTCAAAAAATGTATGTTTAATCGCGATAAAATCATTTTTTAATAATTATAATCAAAATATTAAAATTTAAATAAAGTTGTATGTATGAAAATAAAAACAAAAAATTATATTTGTATATAAACAATCGACAATATAAGGCAAGCGTATTAGAATTGTTTAAAAGCTTTTTTAAAGTTTTTTTATCAAACCTAGCACTTGAATGCAAAATTTTCCAATGTAAATTTGAGTACAGATTTTTCTTAACAAGTATACCCACAATACATTGTAAATAATGCTAAAGAAATAAAATTATTGTCATAATTTATATCTTAAACAAGCCCCTACTAAAAAAACATGTAAAAAAAATTTGCAACGCAACAAACAAGACTAGACCAGTTATAAAGTTTTGTCACGAGGTTGTCTTAGTGATTATAATAATTTTTTTGCAATAAATTTTATTAATAATAATCATAAATTTAATAAAACTTCATTTGAATAATTTCACACTGTGAAAAAATTTCTTGCATAAATTTTATAAAATTTTTCTTCACGAAAATTCCATTAAAAAACATACTATTTGTTGAGAAAAACAAATAACTATAAAACATTATTACTAAGTATGTCTTAATCCGCTTTAAAATTAAAATTGCCCTTCTGATTAAGAAAATTCACCAAATAGATAGAATGCTAATAGCTCTCATTAACGATCTAAATGATTTACAAAGCACTCTGTATCGAAAAAAAAAACTGATTCTTTTTTGACGGTGTAGTTTATTTGAAATTTTGACGCTGTAGTTATTTCGAATTATCAAAATAAATTACCCCGTAAAATATTTACCATATTTTTAATACAAACTGAAACTTTCTACAAAATATATAATTTGAGCAATGACCCATCATGCATGTGAATAAATTCATATGCAAAGGTTATCTTAAGAGTAAATTTTTACCCTCACCAATTGTTTGACGAAAATAAATCATATATCTTATCAGTTTTTTAAATCTTCAAACAGTGGGGTACATTTTAGTTTTTGTTTTTCATATTATTAAATTTATTTAAAGTCCTTACATTCTTTTTGAATTAGAACAAAACATTCACCCTTCGAAAATGTTTAAATAATATCGAAATAATAGTTTTAACAAAAATTAACTGAAATTTATAACTCTCAAATAGTAATGATATATTATTTTAGACAGTGAAGTACATATAATTCAACCAAATTATTAAAATAAATATAAAAATTAATATAATATTAAAATCAAATTTATGTACGCCACTGAATATATTTTAAAAGTTACATGGTGGGTCAAATTCTCAAACAAACTAAAATTAATGTTTAACAAATAGATATGGTGGTTATTGCTTGGAATTTTACAACAAAAAAAAACTGACAAAATATTACAACCCCCCTTAAGGGATGTTCTTGGAATTTTATACTTATAATAAATAAATATTTATCTGTCTTATTAAATAACTGGAAAGTTTTCAAAATTCCTCTATTTAAAAATTTTATGTATAATAATAATATAATAATAATAATTTTGTAATGGTCCTTATCCAATTATTTTAAAAACTTAAACGGCTTATTATAAAAATTTATTATAAAAACTATTACAAAATATACTATTTATAATTTAATTAATAATTTACATTTTTATCTTAAAAAAAAAATTTTATAATTCAGAATGGAAAAAAACCAAAAAAAAAAATTACACTGTAAAAACCAGTTCAATAAATTCTATTCTTTGGAGAAAGAAGGCATATTTTAAAATAATTTTTTTTTTAAAACTATTTATAAAAAAAAAAATTCTTTAACTTTGAAAGTAGTTTTTATTACATAACTTGCTCACAAAAAATAATATTTCGAGGGATTCTATTAAAGTAACTTCTATTAAGTAAGAATTAATTTCTATTAAGATTCTATTAAGTAATTTCATCGAATTCTTGAAAAGTCACTAAATTGTAACACTATCAAGTAAGAGTATAGTATATTCAACCGTATATTTAATAAATACATATTTAAAATGATATAGTTTGCTAATATGCAAGTTTTTTAGTCTTCTTGGCGCTTCCACATTAGCATCAGATGTTAAGGGTAAACGTCGTAAAAGTATTAAGAAGAGATTTGAAATAAAATGGACAGAAGAAATTTATTACTAGCATGAATATTCGATTAAGGATAGGTTTTGATTTTGTTTAATAATGTTAAATATTGTTGTCAAAAAATTAGGCTGAAAATTTAAGAGTTTTTAAAAAGTAAAAAATCACTGACATACCACGAACGTTTTTGAAAAAAATGTGAAAGTAAACGTTAAACAATATGAAACAAAAATAGAAATAATTTTTTTAATGAAAATTTTGAGGATACGATAAACCTTAAATCAATAAGGTCAGACATGTTTTTTGATCTTTTGATCTAAACTTTAAGATAACCATATATCAAATTTTGAACATAGCTTAATTAACAGAAATATCCTGATAGGTTGATCCGATCCTGTAAGGTTAAAAGTCAGATAAAATTAAATTTGTTACATCCAAAATTTTTTACGCATATCTTTTTTATTCGAAACTCCATTTCTATAGTTACATACAAAAATCAAAAATTATATTTAATCGCAATAATTTCAAAATAAGAAAATCTTTTTCTACCGAAGAAAAAGTTTGAAAATGATCTTTCTAATATTGAATTTTTCTTACAGACTAATCTATTTAAAATGACACCTCCGAAACATTTTGGAAATCCAAATGAATTACTTTTGACAAATGATGGACCAAAACCACAAATCAAAAAGTCATTTCATGAACAGTCCAGAATGGATAAATCTGAGGATATATTTGAAGAAGAATTAAGCAGTACGAGTGGCGAAGAGGCAGCAACAGTTGTAAGTAACATAAAAATGTTTGTTTAATTATGACGTCATTACTGTTATTTATTTTGAATAACAATGACAAACTTTCGAAAATTTTAAGACATGAAATTATTTTTACGAAATGTTTCAGGTAGTACCTCCAGATGGCGGATGGGGATGGGTTGTTGTAATCGCATCATTTGGATGTAATATGATTGTAGATGGTATTATATTTTCATTTGGAATGTTTCTGGCGGATATATGTCAAACATTTAATGCGACCAAACCAGAGGTGGCATTA
Organism: Chrysopa pallens; assembly: GCA_020423425.1. Classification (NCBI taxonomy): domain Eukaryota; kingdom Metazoa; phylum Arthropoda; class Insecta; order Neuroptera; family Chrysopidae; genus Chrysopa; species Chrysopa pallens. The sequence continues at coordinate 39,400,184 of CM035595.1, read as the reverse complement.
GTTGGATCATTATTATCTGGTTTTTATTTAATGTCTGGACCATTTGTTAGTGCCTTAGCAAATGCATATGGATTTCGACTAGTCACAATATTAGGAAGTATTATTGGATCTGCGGCATTTGTACTGTCCTCATTTTCAACTAGCATTGAATATTTATTCTTTTCATATGGAGTTCTTGGAGGTAAGTTCATTATATAAAATTTGAAACATTTCATAAAATCTTGTAGATAGTCTAAAATTTGTAAAGTTTCAAATTCTAATAATTAAAAACAATTTTGAGATATCGTTTTTTCAACCGTTTTTTCTATTTTAAAACTTTTCTTTTATCTTTCCAGGAATTGGATTTGGTTTAATTTATGTGCCAGCTGTTATAACAGTTGGATTTTATTTTGAAAAATGGCGTGCGCTAGCTACTGGAATAGCTGTTTGTGGTTCAGGTATTGGAACATTTGTTTTTGCTCCAGTATCTTCTACACTTATAGAGAAGTTTGGTTGGCGAAACGCATTATTAATCCAAGCCGCATTAGTATTAACCTGTGGTATTTTCGGTTCATTATTCCGACCAATAAAACCTACGAAAGTTACCCCGAGCGACGTACAATCGAATAGTGAAGCCGATGACAACACAAAAGTTGACAAATCAGAAAATAATAATAAAGAATACTCAATATTAAATCGTATTAAATTTGATCCCGAACTAAACGGAAGTATGACTAGTTTAAATTCATTGACATCCTTAAATTCAAAAACAGTTCCTGTGAAAACTAACTACAATTATCCAACAGTTAAAGAAGTGTTAGGACGCAGTATGCATTGTTTAAATACCAAAACACAAACTTCCAACATTTTACAACATCCAGCTGTGGTAATGCTCAGTAAATCAGAGAAACGTTTGAGTGCTCCAATTAAGGTTGAAAATATGAAATTAGTTGCGGAAACTATGACCAAGAAAGAAGATGTTTGGGAACCATTAATCGATACTGAAAATAATAAAAAAATGGAACGAAGACATACAATGGGAGAAAAATATTCATTACCTAAAGTATATTCTCCAACAACTTTACCTAAAACTGATGATGTACAACGTCCATTTTACCGTGATGATATTTTCTTCGGAGCAAGTTTACAACGGTTACCTCAATATACGTCACAAGCATCGCTCGGCTATCATTTATCCGTAACACGAGTGCCTACAACTAAAATTGAAGAAGAAGGCAAAATGTCATCTTCGGCATCCAAATCTTGGAGATGTTGCCCAGAATCCTTACAACGTATTTTAAGCACCATGTTAGATTTATCACTTTTAAAATCGCCATCATTTGCACTCCTAGCATTCAGTGGTTTCTTTACTATGATGGGTTTTTATGTCCCATTCATGTATCTCACACAACGTGCTTCGCTAAATGGTATGGAATATGGGTCTGCCATGTGGTTAGTGTCAGTGATTGGTATTGCAAATACTGTTGGACGAGTTGTATGTGGTGTAGTTACGTCATTCCCTGGATGCAATGCGTTAATTATTAATAATATTGCGATAACGATTGCTGGGATAGCAACTTTATTTAGTGGATTTTCTGATTCTGATGAATATCAATTCTTCTATGCCACTGTTTTTGGATTGTCGATATGTAAGTATTAATTAAATGTTTGGTAAAAAAATTTTCTATGCTTAATAAGGAATTCAATTTAACATCCCCATATTCGTCAACTGCTCTAAAAAAGAGATAGTCTTAGATCGTTAATAAACATTGGGAAAACATCTTATAATTTTCTTGTTCGTCACAAACTTACCTATTATTAATGAAAAAGCCATTTGTTATGTCTAAAGTCACCAACTGTTCTGAAAAAAGATCTAAAGACAGTTTTAAATCGTTAATAACAATTGGGTAAGATCTTCTTATTTCTTGTTGGTCTCAAACTGATCTATTCTGGATGAGGAATGAAATCTGAATTCTCTAAATTCACAAACTATTCTGCTAAATTTTAGAAGACTGTTACTATTAACTTATTATCTAGGCTATACCAGAGAACCTGTGGTACTGTTAGTCAACAAACATATCGCATATATAGATAGCCATAAATCCACTGGAATACGTATTTACTAAAAACTTCGATTGAGGCTTGAATTCTAAAACATTACTAAGCATTAGTATAAAATGAAAAAAATGAGATTAATTTTAATTATTCCTGTTTTGTTCTTTTCAGCATGCTTCGCATCTTTACGATCAATTTTAGTTGTGGATTTATTAGGATTGGAACGATTAACCAATGCATTTGGACTCTTATTACTATTTCAAGGTGTTGCCGCCACAATTGGTGCACCCATTGCTGGTGCCTTCATGGATATTACCGGCAGCTATGATTATTCATTTTATTTATCTGGTTCTTTAATAACACTATCAGCGATTATGTGCTATCCAATCAATTGGGTTAATAATTGGGAAAAACGAAGGACAGAAAATATTGTGTCAGTTATATAAAAAATAATAATTTTTTTAGCTTAAAAAACAAACTGTAAATACAGCTATAACCAAAATTATGCGAATGGGAGAGAAAACCACCGAAGAAATAGAAAACGATGGAGTCCAATTGAAAATTAAATTTTCATATTGGTTGCGATAAAAAAATGGTGAAGTCATAAAGTGCATAATTGGCACTCAATGATATGACGAATAAAGTTCCTAATTTTTTTTTTTGTACATAAAATTGTAAATTTTTGTTGCTAGAAAAAATATGTACAGTGTTTTAAGATATTTCAGTGTGTCCGCCATAATTGATTTTAGGAATTTTTTAGAATATCTTAAACAGAGAAACAAAAATTGTTTTATTACGAATGTAAGATTGTTGAAGACTGATATATTATAGAATTTTTTTTTTTTGAATAATTTATTATTTTTAATATAAATTGTGCCAAACATTTACAAAATTTTCCAATATTTGTGATCAAATAAAAAATATTTCTACACGGTTCGGAAGTATATTTGAAAATCACAAATAAATTTTTTTGATTAAGACTAAAATCCATGATAAATATTTTTGGAAAATGTATTACAATTAACAGTTCTTTTTGGAATTGAAATTGTCAGTTTTTAGCGATTCGAATTATTTTTCTAGAAAGGGCATTAATTCAATGAGGCTGTTTTTGTAAGACAATAAAAAAATTGACTGTGATTTTGAATTTTTGAATAATTCAAGCACTAATTTTTTGTAAAAATTTAAAGGGGTAGTCATTCTTTTTAAGATAGTTCGAAATAAATTTAAAAGTTTTTTTCTATGAGTTTAAAAAATGTTGAAATTTTTCACTCTCAAATCGTGAAATTTTAAATGTCTAAAACAAATGAACAACGGTTTTTAAGTTGCGTGGTGAAATTTCGAATAAAAAAATATTTTCTGTTTATAATTTAATATAATCGGACTATCTTAAATTATTTTTTTTTAAAATTTTCTTTTAAAGTATTCTTATGTTTTATTTTTTTATTTTTGAGTATTTTCAATATTTTTATTTGAGGTACATAACATTTTTGTGGTCATCCTAGAATTAATTCATCAAATTTTCATTGTCATAATTAATATCGAATTTTTTTTTGTAAATAAATTTTATTTATTTGTTATTAAGTATTGTAAGACATTCCCCTACTAAAAAAAATTTTTAAAAATTAAAAAAAAAAAAAAAAAAACAAATTAAAAAAGTAATAATCAAAGTATTAAAATAAAAGAAAATCATTTTTATATTATTGTAGATTTTATTTAAACAAAACCTTTATTTTTTTCAAACATTTCAGTAAAAAAAAAAAAGCATTTGAAGAATTTATTTTCGCCAAATTTTCAAGGTTTAACGGCCATTGTTATTTAATTTTCAGAAAAATTGGTAATTCATCGCTTGGTTTATTCATATTACATTTCAACCCAGCATAAAGTATCGTATATGTTGTGTTTCATTCGTGATAAACATATGGTCATGGTAACTTCACCTAAAGTTGGTACATCGCGCAATTTTTCGTGACCAAATTTCACATTAAATTTTTACATTGTATATATTATATACGGTTACATATTTGTTTCATCCCATATAATGTTTCGTAAGTAGCGTAATTGACGTGATTTACCAAAATTTCTATAAAATTCATAAACGTAATTTTTCGATGTCATGTTAGTTTCACAAAAATTGTAATTATAATTACAGATATTGTACAGAAAATTTTAAGAATTATTTGGACTACATAAAATGTAAAAAAATTTCAGATTTATTCAGAAAATTCTATTATTCCAGAGGTCTCGATCAAAAATACATATCCTCCCTCTTAAGCCTACCTAAAGTATTTTAGCTATTGTGTTTTATGATGACACTTATGGTCATGCTTACTCTACTTGAACTAGATAGGCCACTCAATTTTTTGGGATCTAGCTTCGAAGTAAATTTTTGCGTTTCACAGATAATGTACTGCAAATTTCTACGCAATTACTGCAAATACTGCAATTTAATTCTAATTGCTCTTCGTTAAAATGGTCATACTAACTTAGGATTTTTAAATGCTGCATACGTAAACAAAAAATTTATATTTGGATAATACCAACTCTCTTAAATTTTATTTTGGACCTTGTGATAAATAAATCCATTTTTCTGTAGATTTTCAATTCTAAATTTTCAAGAAATTTCATATCACTCCTATAGATAGTTAAGGAAGATAGGAACAACTAAGTGAATTTTTAAATATAGGCTTATCGACCAGCGGTTGTATTATGTAAAATCGTAAAATCGTGTTTTTAAGGCTCTTGTTTATTATAATAACGTTTTTCAATATTCTAAAATTTTATAATCTGCCCATAATGAATTAATTTTGTATGCACTTTTAACGAAATATTTTAAAAACACAAATATTGATTGAATATACTCGTAAAGTCACTTTTATGCATCTTGCAATAATTTTTGTGAACTTTTGAGTTGCCCGCATCAATAATATACAAAAAAAGATGAAATTTCTCCCATAATTCATGGTAAAGTTATTTGTAATTAGAACATCTAAATAACTGAACTATATATATTGATTACTAGCAATGTTTATAAGATTCATGTTAAAACGGTTGCATGTAAAATAAAAACTATTCTTCAAGAAAAACACAACAATAATATTTCAAATAAGCGTTTTCACGTAAGTTGATAATAACTGAAAAAAGCACGTGCTTTTAACAAAGCTTTATACAGCTTTATATATATATATAATTTTTCCAACGCCGACGCATTAAAGCATCCTAAAAACATTGATCAACATTGGAATAAGGTAAGAGAGAACACGACGGTAACATATCATACAACCGCCGTCATTTTATTCGGTTGTCGGGTCAAATCGTATCGATCAGCTTAAAACGACGTGTATTATAATATTAATGTATATATAGTATTGAATTGCTATCAAGGAGAAGTATCCTTAAAGCTGACATTGAGTACTTTTTTTTTTTAAATAATAATATTACTGCCAAAAGTATAATAGGAAGAAAAAGCTCATATTGAAAGCTTTCAAATAAAAGTATGTGGTAAAAATAAACATTATTGTGGTGCTTTGGTGAAGTTTTATTATTCTCGAATAATTGTGATCGATTTTTAACGTATGGTAAATATGGATGATTACGGGCAACCAGATTATGGACAACCTCAAATTCCAGTTCAACCAGGAGCTCGACCGTTTGTCGATCCAGAAGCTCAAGGAGAAGTTGATCCATCTAAGTATGTTAAAAAATAAAATTTTGTCAATTCGTTTACAGTTGGTGTTATGGGAAACAGTAGAATTCAACATCCATATACGAATAAATTTTTCGATCTTTCATTTCGAAAATTTATGAATGTTGTTGTGTTCTAATGATTTGATTCGTATCGTTTTTAATTTCTGTTTGAATAGTATTGTCTTCTATTTTTACTTAAAGAATTCATGAATAGCATAAATTAGCGTATAACAGAAAATTATCGAATTTTAATTTCATACTTCAAATTTGTGTTTTACAAACTTTAATGTTTCGAATAATTTGACTATTTTGTTTAAAGTTTCATTTGTTAATTCAAAATTTATACATCTAAATCGAATAAGGTTCGTAAAAACTACAATATTACGACATAATAACATGGAAAATTCGTGGTATCATTATAGATAATGGGTTTTATTTTGTTCACGCGTCTATTATACTTTTTTTTAGCTTTTTAATATTCATACAAAAGTTTGTTAAGGACGTTCCCAAGAAAATCCATATGTTGCGGCACTAAGTTTGAAAAATTGCCTATTAAAGATTGCATATTTAACACGTGGGCTCTATTTTGGTCGATTTTGAAGCGAACGTTTTCTTAGAAAATAAAAGCAATTTTCTTACGATTGTCTTAAAAAATCATTAATTGAAGGTATAACATTTATATACCTATAAAAAAAATTATGACCAGTGGTATTCGGTAATTATAAAAATGAAAAATGTTAACTACTTTGGATTGTTTACAATCTTTTTCTCGCGACATGACAAGTACAAGTTAACGTATCCGAAAAATGACGCCATGAAATTACTGCTAGTGGTGAAGTAATGAAAGCTCACTTAGTGAATCTTAATCTTTTTCAATTGTAGTTAGCATAATTTACATTGGAATAGTCTCTCAATAAGTTGACCACGAACAATCCTGGTCAACGCATTAAAAAAGCGAAAAATTTCTCACGTTTTCAAATTTTTCTATTATTCCATAAAATAGCGTAATAGGCTGAAAATGGTATATCTATTTTTGTATGTAATGTGTCAATACAACAAAATCGTTATTCGAATATCGTTTATAAGTTGTAGAGTATGACAATCGATCACAAGAATTAAACAATTCGCTTGTGTTCATAGTAATAAATATTTAAAACAATCTTACTGTGTTCGCGAATAACTCAAGCTATATATACAAACATACAAAATAAAGTTAGACTAAAGACATTATATTTAATTTACTTTCGAATATCTAAGTTGTAGAGTGTGACAGTCGTATACAAAAATGAAACAATTCGCTTGTGTTCATAGTAATAAGTATTTACAAGAATCTTGCTATGTTCCTGTATAACCCAAACTATATATACAAACATACAAAAAAAAAAAGATGTTATATTTAATTTACTTTAACTTACCTTCAGCTTTTTTAAATTTGAATAATTTTGACTTCATTTGGATTTGAATGATTTCAAATTATACTTATTGACTGCGAAATATGAATAGAACTGAAAAAACTGAAAACAGTTTCCTGTGTTTATAATTGTAATAATAATTGTAGATTATTAAAAGTAGGTTTGAGGAAGAAACAATTGCGTTCAAGAATTTTTCAATAATGATAATTTTATGATTTAACATGTTAGTTTGGCATTAAAGTATGATAAAATCACATAGTTAAGCTTTTTCATATAAGCGTTTTTAAGGCAGGGGTTCTACCTACATTGATCCTTTTTAAGCTATTTTGAAATAATTCGAAATCATAGCAAATTCGAGATTCTTAAGAATAATTTTGTAGCAAATTAAATTTTCCATAGGTATATGTTTTATAAAAAAAATATATTTGTCATTTTTAGTACTCGAAAAACTCGAAAAAATACGTATTTCATTTTTGTTTGATATTTTTTCATAACTGTTTTTGACGGCATACTGGCTTTGTGAAAATTGTAAAGAAAAATAAAGTTGTTAAATGAAGAAAGTGGCAACATTTAAATTTCAGTATCACAAACGGTTACTGAGCGATGACCATACAAAATTTGCCATTCTTTTTTCTAATTTGTAGAAAAAAAAAACAATAAACCATATATGTCGAGAATCTAAGCTTTGTTGTTTAGATTCTCGACATATGGTTGAGTATGAATAATTAAGCTATTTTTAAACATTATTATTCATAAAATACTCAAAATATGCAGTAATGTTAATTAGCTAAATTTTAGCAAAAATAAATTAACACTTAAACCAAATTTTTTTAGTACCTCCAAATTTACTAAAGTCAAAAATTTTGGACTAAAATTAGTATACTCTATTTTACATAGCCGAATAAAAAAAATGAAAATTCTGTAAAATTTCAAAATTGAATGGCAATCGCTCGGTGAAAATCGGATTAAAAATTGAAGTAATTTGCTTGTGTTAAATAATTATATAATCTTGTTATAAATAAATCCACACTAATTCATTTTCTTATATGACTACATTCGCTGTTTTCAGATATCCTCAACCAAAAGAAGCAACGCATAAAATCCGTGGAAAATCCGATTTTATTGAATTATTATGTGGATCTGTGGATCAAGAATTGTTAACAGTGAAAACCTTTTATTTCTTCTTTTATTCAGCCTTTGGATCATTGTTTCCATTAATGGGTGTTTATTTTAAGCAAATGGGTATGAATCCAGGTCAATGTGGTTTATTAATTGGTTCACGACCATTTGTGGAATTTTTGTCTGCACCATTTTGGGGTAGTTTAGCTGATAGGTATGTTGGATATTTTTGTTTTGAAACTGCGGATTCTAAAATTCTAAATAGAGAGCCGTGACCGGCGCCAGCAAGGAATATTTTCAACTAATAATGCCGGCGCCGGCAGAATTAATAGCCGAATATAATAGTCAGAAATATTCGTAGTTATTTTTTTAACGGTATGATGACGCTAGTTTATGTTTAATTTTGAAAACGTTTTTTTTTTTAGCTTATAATAATTTGAAGAGTTATTGATATTTCAAATTTGATATAGGCGAAAAATTTATCAGCTATGAAAAGTTTATAAACAAATTATTACTTGAAAATATTCGTTGTCGGCGCCGTTTACGGAGACAGTTCTTATAGAGACTATATATGTATTTTTAAAGCTTTTAAAGCAAAATGGTTCTAGCAGTTAATTTTCACTGTAAAATTCTTATATAATTCAATATATTTTGTAAAAATAGGTACCTTAATTTAAATTGAAACCCCAGTAACATTATATGAGTTGAAAAGGGAAAATCATAGAGACTTAGAGCCCGTGGCATGCCGAAAGTGAATTTTACAAATTTTTCATATAAATCAATACTAAACAGTCATAGGAATGAATATATAAGCTTAGTAACATAGGCAGTATTCTGTCACTAGTAATGTTTATAAACTTAATTAATATTAATGAGCATTATTCTTTGAATTTATCGCAGAATTTAAATTTAAAAAAGCCATTTTAATACAAATTCCTTATAGAAAAATTTGATATGGTAACAAAACAGTCAAGAATATAAGGGTGATATAATTTTATTTATCTGTATACTATGGTAGAAACCATGACAAAAATTTCTGTCAATAATAATTAATCCAAAAATCCGCAATTTCAGTATCACAACCTCTCGGTATGAAACATATTATGGAGATAATGCATGATTTTCATAACCCGATAGACATTTTGACGTCAAGATTTTTAACGTAAAAATTTATTCATTCTTTCAATTTTTGCGAAAGAATCTGATAAGAAAAAATAATATATTCAAAATAATACAAATAAATACTTTCTTTTTAGATCCTCAGACCCATTTAGCTTTTTGATTGGTATATTTCTAAGTATTTTAGAATAATAGAGTAAGTTCGGGTAATGTGGCATACCATAGGCTTTTTTGTCAATAAAACACAAAATTTTTGAGATAAAATATTGTTTATTGGTTAATTCTATCTTAGAACTTAAGTATAATCAACAATTATATCTATTTAATATTAACTTTTAAATCATAACTTTAATAAACATTTATCGTAATCATATCAAAAAAATACCAAAAAAAAAAAAAAATACTCATCGCTGTTTTGTAGAACAAAAATCGAGGGAAAAAACCTACGTTTGATTGATTCTCTAGTTCCTCAGGTAAAGTAGGTTTTCTTTCCAACTTTGTGTTAGCCACTCTATAAGCTGGTGATTTTGGTTTATTTAAGAGAAATGATACTACTCTATATAAATATTATTATACCATTAGAAATAATTATCCTATTAATTTCCGGTTCAATTTCAATAAATAGTGAACGGGTGTTTATTTTTAGGGATAAAACAAAAGCTGGGTATATATTTAGAAAATTTATCTCGGCAAGCTTCTATACTGAACCTCATTTAAGAAGTTCTAAGACTTCAGACCCTGCTTTGTTTGAAACTGTTATTAACCGATTAAAAATATATCCCTTTCGATTATTCGAGATTATAAATTTAAAAAATTTTTCTAGATGGCAAAAAGGCAAAATGTTACTGCTGCTTTCGTTGTCAGCATGGATTATATTTACATTACCTCTTGGATTTATTCAACCTCCACCGACAGGATGTTTGGAAAAACGGAATAATACAATGTTTATAAGTACACCAAACTCCAGAGAAATGTACAAACGATCTATTGATGCAGTAGAAAACTTCGATAAACATTCACCATCGAATTATAATCCAGATTTATTTTTAATAAGTGATGTTGATTTTAATAATGCTTTAGCACAAAAGTAAGATCTTTTAAAAATTTTTGTACTCTAATATAGAATGCTCAAAACGTTTTAATGACTAGATAATAGATAATAATATTAAACGCCCATAGTTTATTAAAATAACTCAATGTACAGAGAGTTATTTAAATAAACTATGGGCGTTTAATATTATTATCTAGAACTAATACTATGGATTATAAACCTTTACTTCATTTATTTTTTAGTATAAATCGTCAAAAACGTTCAATGAAATCTTTAGCAATAAATGCTGGTCAATCACCAGTCAATGTTGATACAGCATTAAATTATAAAGAGAAAATCCATAAATCATGGGTGCGACCAATATTTTCATCGATTGTGTACCAAACATCGGATATACAAAAAGCATTCTTCTTGTTACTGTTATTAGTTATCATTGGAGAATTTTTTAGTGCTCCAGCTATTACATTAGCTGATTCAGCTGTAATTACGTTGTTAGGCGAAGATGCCGATAGGTAAGATTTTTTTTCTTAAATTTGAAAATTGGAATCAAATCTGATAAAAAAACTTTTTTAAAAAATATAATACAGTCCAAAACAGATGTGGTGAATTTTCTCCAAAAAAAAAATGTTCTTAATGCCTTCAATATTTGTATCAAACTTGAATATACTTTAACATAAGAGAATATGCCTAGTATAAAATTAGATTTGCCAGAATTAGAAAAAAATCCAAAGAAATGCAGTTGAGGCACCATAACATAATACACTTACTATCGGTGTTTTGAATTGTATTTAAAACTGAGCAAAGATGAAATAATACCATCAGTTCTATGTCAATTGTATAATATTCAAAACTTTGACAAAAACATTATTTTTAACTTTACAGGTACGGTCATCAAAGAATGTTTGGCTCATTGGGATGGGGCTTAGCTATGTTTTTCGTGGGAATCGCATTAGATCATTCAACAGCATTCCCTGATCATCCATGTGGCCCAGGACCTGGAGAAAAGAACTATACAATTTGTTTTGCAACATTTTCTGTATTAATGGGTGCTGCCTTAATTTCAGCTACTCAAATTAATTTTAAGTACGAATATTCTAGTGAACCAGAAGAGCCTGTAGCAAAAATTATTCCTCCACCCAGTCATGAAGATCAGTTACAAGCTCAATTAGCTACACAATTAAATTTACCTTCGTTAGCAGATACTACAGCTGCGTCTGTAAATGCTCCGCCGATTGAGGGAAAGGTAACACAATTTTGCTGTGAAATATACGACTTATTAAACTAATTGCATTTGTATTTTGTTTTCAAGACTAAAATGTTTGCCCAAACAACACGTGAAATTCCAGAATGGGTGACAGTTTTGAAACAATTCAAGGATTTAAAGTGTGCATCATTTTTATTTGTGGCATGGTTTATGGGTTTTGGTATTGGATTGATATTTACATTCTTATTTTGGCATTTACAAGATTATGGAGGTTCACCCACCTTATTTGGTGTGGCTTCTGTTATAAATCATATTTCAGAAATTTTCGCATATTTCTTTAGTTTTAAATTAATTAAACAAATTGGTCATGTCAAGGTCAGTATTATTTTTTTATTGCTATTGATTTGAAAACGTTTCAATGCAATGAACCCATCCAAAATTATTTAGGTAAATTTTACAAACAATAACTTTTTTAAATTTGGAATTCTTTAAAAAGACTTTTTTCAAGATTCTCATTGATTTCATTGAATATCAAGAAAAAAGATTTAGTGAGGAAATGCATGTTCAAAGTTATAATAATCTTTGAATTGAGATTTTGAGAAAAATAACGAAGAATAACTTTTTCCCAAACCTGCAAAAAATAAACACCACTTTTAGGGTATTTCTTTGAGACAGTTTAAAACAACAGAAAGTTGGTTTCGAAATAACATAAATAATTTTTGTATTTTTTTTTAGGTATTATGCTTAGGTTTAGTCGGTAACGTCATACGATTCTTATATATTTCATGGTTACATAACCCATGGTGGGTTCTACCATTTGAATTCATGCAAGGTATAACTCATGCCGCTGTGTGGGCTGCATGTTGCTCGTATATTGCTCACAATACACCCCCACAATTACGGTCATCGGCACAAGGTGTTTTGCAGGTAAAATTTTATTTTCAAATTTTGAGTTTTCTTAAAAATATTCAAGCGACATTTTTTATCTCGTGTACATACAGGGACTTTTTATAAGTTGTAATCTGCTGTAAGCTCAAAAAATGTTAATCGAGAATATTGTTTTAAACAAAAGTTAAATCAGTTTTAGGCCTTAATATCAAATACATATTTGTTTTAAGGAGGATAAGTTTTAGGTTAAAAATTTTTGAACTTTTTTTTTTTTAAATGGAACTCTTTTTTAAATGGATTTTTTTTTTGCTTTTTACTTCAATTGTAATGGATAGTTTTTAAGAGTAGTCATTTTGCTATAAAAATAATTACATATATGTAAACTAAAGAATTTAAAAATAATCCAAGAAGTCAACCCTTTTTTTTAGTTTTATTTTAGACATAAAAAGATGAAAAATAAAAGATTATTAAATGCTTTAAAAAAAATTTCAAAGATTCCTTGTTAAAATCTAAGCAATTTTGATTTCTAAATTTTCTTAATAAGTTCTAGTTTTCGGTTAAAAAATTATTTTTGTATACATATTATGTTTTGCTCATATCTTAAAAAAAAAATTGTACACACGAAAATTTAATTTTTTTTAAATATAAAATCTGGATTGCAATATTTCACAAATATAGGGTTTTATTTATAAAAAACATTAGTTCACACTCATTTAGTCTAGAATCGATACTAGACGAAAGTTATGCGCCATTAAGTAACAAACATCTCTTTTAGGGATTATGTTTTCGAACACTAACTATATAAAGTAGAAATCAATCAAATTTTTGGGAAATTTATTGTACCTATTTGAATTCTGGGATGATCAAATTTTCTTGTTTTAAGGGTATCCATCATGGTCTGGGTCGTGGATGTGGTGCTGTTATTGGTGGTATGTTTGTAAACTATTTTGGATCAACTGCCACTTTCCGTGGTTACGGTGTAATCTGTTTAATGGTACTAGCTGCATTCATTTTCATCAATTTCTATCGAAAAGAACAAGGATTTGTATCGGAAATCCCAACCACTGAAGATCCACATCAAGTTGCTGAGGAAACGGCACATTTAGCACCACACGGTGTTCCAAGTAATCCAATACCCAGAGCTTTGTCCAGCACTCGATTACATGATTTAGCTAGTCAGGATGGATATGGAGCCACGTATCAAACTAGTGCTGATGGTAATTTAGGAATTCCAGGTGCTGGAGGTGGAATGGCACCAGCTCCAACCAATCCATTCTTTAACGGAGCGGGTAGTGCTGGAGGTGGCGGCGGGCAATATAGAGCTCCTGAATCTGCTTATCAAAGCAGAGGGGGCTTCCAGGTAAGAAGTGAGTACATTTTATCTCCATAAAAAATGTGGAGTTTTTCTTTTGATGTTCGTGATGTGTTTGTCTGTGATTTTCGATGTTTTATACTATAAATTTTTCTTATTTATGGGGGGAATAAAAGTTACCGAAAAAGAGAGGACTCAACTAAACATTTTCTTACTATCACAACATTTAAGATTAGGTGGCACGGAGTATTGGGGATGCCTAGTTATATAATTTAAAATTAAATTTTATCAATTTCTATGTCTTATCACTTAACAGGAACCGGAACTTTTCAAATCAATAATATTGTAATTCTATATTGTCTTTGAAGGTTAACTGTATAACAAGTTATTAAATATTAGTAATGTTTTCCTTTTGCTGCTAAATATCTAAATATAGAATATTTCATTTTTTCAGATCAATAATCAACCAGATTTGATACAACAGCAATGCACAATGGCAGCGTTTAGTGCAACGACAAAATTTATAACACCACAACCAATTAATTCCGGGCCACAGTCAACATACGATTGGTAAAAAAATTAAAAACAAAACAAACAAAAAAAAGCAAAATAAAAAAGTGAGACTTACATTTTTTTGCCAGATATATAACATTTTAAATTAAATATATTATTAATTAATTAGCCTTAAAAATTAAATGCTATATAAAAAAATATTAATTACATTTTACGTAATTATATTAATTTTAGAAAATATAAATATGTCTTCGTCAGCATTTATAATTGTCATCATGGTCATATATGTCATGTTTTGAGACATCATCGTTGTTATTTTATTATTCAAAATAACATTAACTATTTTTAAAAAAAGTTTTAATTTTAATCAAAAACGAATTCAGTGCAATTTATTTATTGGACCATATATAATGCTTAAAAGTAATTTTTCATTGATTAATAATATTAATTAAAACTTTATTTTGACTTTTTCAAAAATCGAAAATATTTAATATGATTACATAGTTTGATGTAGAATTTTCATACCTAAATAATTTTCTTTCTTTTTTTTAATTATGAGGTTTAAGTTTATTTTTGTTGCTTTGTGGAAATGCTGAGAATCAGAGATGTGACTCAATGGAAGATACAAGATACAAAATACGTACTTTTTGAAATAATTTTCCTAAAAAGTTATTGACTCTCTGGTTTTGACTTCCTGAGACAATTTGGAAATTTTTTTGTATATTACCCAAAGTGGACGGAATTGGAGAAAAGAGGTAGGGGTCAAAATGTAAATTCATTTTATAAGTCTGTATGTTAAATATTTGCGCTATATTTTACATAAATTGGATAATGTTCAATAACATAATAAAAAAGTAATTCATTTTAGTAAAAGTATTTTGAAAATACTTGTTTTGTATTTCAAATACTTTTTTCCAAGTAACTTGTATTTTATACTACAATTTTCAAATGTATTTTGTATCTTGTATTATAAATTCATTTTCATCCGTATTTTGCACATCTCTGCTAAGAATTGATTCGTACTTTGTTGCCAATTTCGATTAAATTTCTAAATACTTCGAAATTTCTAAAAGTAATTCAAGGATTTAGATTTGGCCTTCGAAGGTTCATGAAATCAATATATCTATTTAGTAACTATTGAAATGATATTCTGTGAAATACACATCTATACAGAATCTAGAATTGATCTCATTTTTTCCCAAAGAGTTTCCCAAAGCTCATAATACAGGTAAAGCAAGATATTGATTTTTGTTTTATCACCCGTAAGTGGTAAAAATACTGCCATAAAACCCAGGAAGGCATAGAAATAGTAAATGTAAGGCCATATCATTTATCGAATACAATGCAATGATTGTTTAGATTTTTCCACAAAGGAGAATCCAAAAAGTTAAAAATGTTTGAGAAGTATAAACTTCAGTCATTGTTGCAAGCCTATATAAAGCGGGGATTTAATAACTTAAAGAGAATAACTTTTCAAATCAAGAAATTATATCGAATTTGGCATAAATTAGAATCTAATCCCACCTTTAACTAATTTTATAAAATTTCTTTAGATTAGATATTTAAAATATTGTAAAGAAATTTTAATCAATTTTTAATTTAGAGTGATAAACAAATATTTCTTAAAGTAAAATATTCAAGTTTAATACGATTGCAATTTATCAAGAAGTAAATTATATAATTGGGGCTGGTCAGTAAGTGAGATGCACCATTGTGAGATTAATTGATTTCCTGCAAATAAAGTTCAATGATTACTGTAGATCAGGTAATATAGGAAACATCTGCCAAAATGTCGGAAGATACACACAAAAAATTAATTATTCGGTATCAGTTCGAAGTTTGTAATGTTAAACTGCTATCAGATGTACATATCTTTGCAGGTCACAATAACTTCATGCTGCAACAAAATCCTTGTAGTAAGCTCTTCATATATTATTAAACATTTATATTGACAGCGTAGTTGGTGAAGTTGAATCGTTTACGTTAGTTCATTGATCACGTATTTCCTGCGTAATCATATTAAGACTTGTTTTTTCGATTCTATTTTCACTATATACTCCTATATAATATGTACTGTGTCGTATTGCATACTATAAATAATAGTAAACCATTATTTACAAATGAATACAATAACCTTCATATAACCAATCAAATTTTAGAAAATAAATGTTCACGTTAATCTCTGGTTGATTACAATCAATGAACAAACGAAAACGATCCAACTATAACGTTGTTAACAAACCATAGTGTCCAATTCAAGCTAAATAATGTAATAATAATACACAAATTTACATTTCTGTTATGACTCTAAATTAAAAAGATTTAATTGTAAAAATATTTTTAACGTATTATAATTAAAAATTTTAAAAATTATATATTAATTATGTCCTTAGTGTACTTAAAAATAAAATTCACATATCATTAAAATCATTTTGCAAAAATAGAGTCATTAAACTACAGTACCTAAAAATATTTAATTATTTAAAAAGAAAAATTGTATAATATATAAAAAAAAAAAAACGATAATATTGCAAATTTATTTTTTATTTACATTTTTATTTCATAGATATTTTTTTAGAAAAAATTGTTGACTTGTGTAAGTAAAATGTTGACTTGTGTAATGGAATATTTCAAAATCCTGCCTCTAAAACAAAAAAACTTTTCTATGTATTTTCTTTCTATTCAACGAAATTCCATTTATTAAGATTATCCTCTTAGTTCAGCGACCATTCAGAATTGGAACCGTATTTGGTGTACTTGAATAAGTATTTTTCAATTATTATTATGGATTTTAAGATAACTTATGTCCAAAATTTTTAATTCAAGTAAGAAAATAACAAACTTGGTAGGTAAAACAATTTTGACCGTAAACGAGTTAAGTTAAGTTTTCGATGTTAAGTTTTCTCTAAATGTTTATGAATAATAAATTTTTATAAATCGATTACTGTTAGTAATTTTAAAAAGAGCAACATTATTCGCTTAAATTTAAGCCCAAAAATTCAAAATGGACAATCGATGCACAAACAACCCACAAAATTGATTATATACTCAGTACACCAAATGCGGTACGAAACCTGACTTGTAAGGTGTCAAATTTATTTCAGTTCACTTGGGATAATAACGGAGTGACAAGAATTGACATAAGTGTTCGGTTAAACTTCGAACAAAATGAAAATATTAAACAATTTCCAAAACTAAGAATTTAATGAATGTTAATGGAAGAGGTCTTGAAAATCTTATTTTTAGAATTTCCGGAATTTTCAACAAAACTTATCCATGTTTGTCTATCATGAGAATATAAGAATCAGATCGTCAGATAAATCTAATAAAACGGAAGCGAATACTTGTTTGTATTTCTTCTTTTTCTGGAATATTCACCGAATCGTGGAATCTTTCTTACCTTTCTTTTAAAACTTCCCTCAAACTCAAACAGTTTAAATATTTTTGTTTTAATTATTTCAAACAAAATTTTGAAGTTAATTCTTGAAGTTCCCGTAACATTATCCATACCCCTCTTTTGAGCATTCTCGAATAGTTCTGAATTATTGTTGAGTTATTTCTATTGTGACTAACACAAATTTGTTATGAAAATTATTTTAAATTTTATTTAGAGAAATGTTACTTAAATTAAATTTAGTATTAAAGAAATTCAATTTATTTATTTTTATTTATTTTTAAGTAGAAATTTTGTAAATCTTACTGTTGTGACTTTAATAAAGTGTCGACTCTACTCACGTCTTAAGTAAAAACAATTTTTTCGAAATATGCTTAAATATATAACTGAACTAAGAATGCCTATTCTGGATTATAGTTTCTAACAACTTGCACAACTTTCCATAGAATATGAAAATTCTACAATAAGTATAGGTACAAATATTGATAGTCGATATATATATAGTCGATATTGGGACATGAATAGACTTGACACTTAAAAAAATTATATATATATACATATAAATTATTACTAGATTATTATTACCATGTTATTTTAGTCCTAAATATCTACTTTTAAATGTAAATTATAATAAAAGAAAACAATTAGAATAAATACTCAGCATTGTGTGTTGCATTTCTTTGTTTGGAAAAGTTTTTGATAAAAATTTTAAAATTATTTGTTAAATTTTATAAATTTGTGACAAAAGTAGGAGAGGCATGATAAAAATAGACCAATTATATCGATCATAATTCATAAAAACAGGAGAACCAATCGCGGTATAAATGTCCAAAGGATCAGATACATGAACATCTTTTGCTGGTGATTAGTGTTTCTAAAGGTTCACACTGCAGAAATTTTCCAATTTCGCTTGTATGTATGTTTATACTTACGTTTGACGTTTTCGAACGCCCACTGAGTTTATAAGATACACAATCTGTATACCAAATAAATTTATGCCAAAAGAAAGGCGTTGACGAGTGGATTAAATTTATCTCATTGCTGTCCTGCCCCTGTTATGTATCGACCACTGTAGGGTTGGTTGACATATTTTTTTTTTTTTTTTAATATAGAGATCGACAAATGGTAGCGGGCAATTGATCGACATTAGGTATTTTTATTCTACTCGCCTTTCTTTTGCCATAATTTCGATTGTAATACGATTAGATCTTTAATTGTCCTAAAAATTTCCCGGGCAAAAAGAAGAAAACACAATTGTCAAGAATTTTCCCAAATAGAAAATTTTTCAAATTTGCCATAACGCAGATGCATTTAAAGTTTGAAATTTTAAGAAATACTATGGACTAAATTGTTTTGATTTTGGTCAATTGTTCTGGTAGCAATTATTTTTTTTTTTTATTTATGGGCCTAAATTTTATTTTTCTCACATATTTTTGTAAAACGCTTAAAACAGTATTTAGATAGAAGAACCCCTCTTAAATGAATGTATGTGTATGTTATTGTATAAAAATAATAAAACTAATGAACCGATTTTGGTAAAAAATAAATTAAATATTTAGATAAAACTTGTTAATGTAGTCTAAAACTCAGTAGCTGGCTGAGTTTTTGTATTAAACCATGTAATATGGAAACAACATGATGTTACTCAAATAGGTAATTTGTTTATCAACTACGGGTCTAAAGAAAATTTCTCTCGATTATATTTACGAAAATAGTAATGTTCATCCGTCGAACTGATTGGAACTACGTTTCTAGTGACAGAGCTGCCATAAAAAATATATAATAAAAATAAGTTATCAAATTCAATACATACGATAGCTTATAAAATAAAACATCGAAATTTAGTGATTTTTCAAAAAAAAGAAAATGTAGTTAATTTTTATTCAAAGTTTCAAAAATTTTATCTCATTTTTAACTATTTTTTATGTCCATAAAATGTAGCCTCATAAACTCAGAGAGACGATTTATAATAAATAATTGTATTGTGTCTCGTTATGTTTATGTTTCTATCGAAAAACTTCGAAATATGACGTAGTTTTAATATTTAGAATATTTAAAATTAGTCGACCCCCCGTGTTGAAAGTGTTAAACTTAATAAAACAAAATTCTTTATGACCATTTCAAAATTTTTGATATTATTAAAAGTTTTTTGGCAACCAGCCTATTTTAAAATTTAATATATCTAAACCGGAAACTCACTGATTTCATATTTCAGTGTGAAACTATCTGAAATATGCTACAGCCAGTTACTGACTACTAATACAGATGGTTTAACTTTAATAAGTGTGCGTGCGGACTCTAATTTTTAATATTTAATCATTTGTAAAATACATAGCTTGTTTTTTGAAGAAAATAAATTGTGTAAATCTTCATTTGTAAATGCTAATAAATGATATTTAAATTATTGTAAATGATTGTAAAATTTGAAAAGAAAATTACTTAAAGAAAAACTTAAAATAGCAATAAATAAAATTATCGCAGTGTTTGTGCAGTTATTTTTAGGCTAGGTACTTACAATTAAAAAATACAATTAAAAAATATTTAATTGCTATTTTAATTGTTTTTCCATACGAATTTTTTGATTGTTAAAAACATTTGGAGCAAAAAGTTTAATTTATTTGATTGGCAAAGTTAAATTTAAGAGGTTTATCTGAATAGGAAAAATACACCTATAATCAAGACACTATTTTTTGGCGTACAAAATAAAAAATCATTCTACTCTAAAAGTAATTTTTAAAATGTCATGTTTTGGCATGCACAATCTTGACGCAAAATTCGCGCGGGATTGTCAAAGAATTTTTCCAAAAGTATAAAAATAAAATTTTTTTTTTTTGTGAAAAATTCCTTGGCAAGTCCTTAATCCACGATGATAACGAAGCAACTTCAGACACAGTCAGTACAAGGGTGGGTGACTGCCTCTGAATATTGTGTGCAGTTATTTTGTAAACTGTAGTCACTAATTGACCTTAGTAGTAAAAATGTGAAAAAAATAAATAAATAAAAATAAAATGAGCTGTCATTAATGAAATTTTGCATGCATATTTAAACATCAAAACAGAGCTTTTAAAAAAATGTTTTCTCAAAAAACATTTCTAAAGTACTAACCAAAAAGTTTTTTTTTAAAGAAATTTTTTTTCGAAGGAATTCTCTTTCACAAACTCTACGTTTTCATTCAAATTTTTTCATTTCTACATTGTGCATGTTCAAATTCATTAATTATGGATATAATTCATAATATAGTGTCTTTATTAGAGGTGTCTCTTTCTAGATTCATATTCTTCTTAAAAGTACAGTATAAAAGAAGTGTAATTAGTTTAGTCGATAAAGATGATTTTTAATTTTGTAATTAAAATTTCAATGTAAAGAGAAATTCCTTAGTAAAGACTTATCGGCACAATGAGATAAAAAAAAAATGTTAAAAAAATTAATTAATTAAGCAAAAGAAGATTTCTATTAAGTATTTTTTTTTTTTTTTTTAACTTTTAAATATTTTATTTTAAAAACTTTTCTGCTCTTATTTATTTAAATATTTCTACTTTCAAAGATTAACACTTCCACATACATCTACTTTACGAAAAATCAACTTTTATATATTTCTACTTCAATATAATTTTACTTTAAATATACATCCGATTTTTATAGATTCCAACTCTTAAATATTTCGTCACTTCTATTAATTTATTTGCATTTGTATACTCTCGTATATCGAGTGTAAGCATATATTTAGTATTTAGTTTATTTTCGTCCGGCTGTTGGTCATCAAGATTACTCAAAAACAACAACAAGGTGAAATTTTGGTGACCTTTTCTAAAAAATGAGTTTAAGTTCATGAATTAACAAAATCAGTCAATTGGGTCCAATGAATCCATGATTCATCTTTTCAATTAAATTTTCCTAAGTTACAATGAAAGTACTATTAAAGTGCTATTAAGTTTTGAAAGTACATTTTTTGTAAAGTATAAATATTTTAAGTATAAATCTTTAAAATAGTGAAAATATAAAAGGTTCAATAAATCAAAGTAGAAAACTACAAAATGGAATTCTTCGTTTGCTAATTAATATGATGTTTTACGTAAATATTTAGATAATATAGGTATAAATTAATTAAAAATCTATAAATATATAAATAAATATGAATATATTTATTATTAATATTTAAGTAGGGTAAAAAAAAAAAAAAACACTATTAAAATAATTATAAAATTGAATATTTTTATTTTATTTTTAATTTTAGATAAATAAAAATAATTGTTGTAAAATTATGATTAAAAGATAAAAATCAAATCACATTTTATTTTATGTATATTTCAAAATATTAAATACACTGCACCAAAGAAAAAAAAATTAACAAATAATAAAAAAATCTTAATTAACTTTTTAATTTAATTAGCATTTACCAAAATTCTCTTTCTCACCAATATCCTTTTATTAAAGTTGGTTAAAATTATAAGTTTAAATAAATAAATTTATTACTAACCGCTTATGATTTTTAATCAAATTTTTTAATTATTTAACTGCTAACAAGAATAAATAGATCCTTTGACTCGAGTAGTTTTCGATATATTTTTTATTATGTTTATTTATTTTTTATTAAAATCTTTGGTTGCAATTACAATCAGCTAGTTAGTTTATAGGATATTCATATGCTAAGATAAATAACTACTCATAATTAGCAAAAATGTCATTAGTTATTGTAATAAACAGTGTACATTATTATGAAACACTTCATCTATTACAAGCTTTATGCCTGTGGTGCTTAAATATTGGTAGTTCTAAATAGTTCTTAATTATACCGGTAGTTAAAGTTCGTTGAAATCAATGTCCAATACCAACTGTAAGTAGAGATGAAAAAATGTATTTTCTTCTACCTTCCAATCATATACACTTTTTTGTACCATTAATCAAACGAAGTTAATTTAAATTTTTAATTTAATTGAATCAAATACAAATCAATTTCAGAAAAATGCAATTGTTTAAAACCATATTATGCATCGGCATACAAAATTTCATCAAAATCGGCATTTATGTGAAAATACCCATTATCGCATATAATTAGTTAAATAGCTATATTTCTGGAACGGCTTGAGTTGAAATTTGGATATGAGTCAATAGTTTACAAAACATTTTCATTTATGTAAAAAAGAAGGTAAGTTTTATGCGCTATATTCGCAGAACGGCAACTGATAGATGCGATGTTTCTAAAATTAGACCATCCAAACCTATCATCCACTATTGTTTACCACAAATTTATAAATATTCGTTCATTTGTTGTGGAGTTATTCAAGTTCGCATGGATGAAGACCCCAGACCGACATACCGACGGACACGAAAGGAAAATTTCGGTTTTGGAAGCCCATTTTTTTAAAATCACTGGAATTTCTACAGGGTATTTAAAAAATTAATTTTTGTAATACTTTTTTTTTTTAAAGATTTTTTATTTTGTTGAAAATTATTTCTACATCTAGAGGAAGACAATACAATAATTATTTTTTTCTTTGTAAAACATTAATTTCAAATAATCTTTTTTTAATTCTGTTTATTTACAATTTTATTTTTTAATATAATATAATTTATTTCTTATTGATAAAAAAAATAGCCGAAGAAAACCCAATTATTGCTCATTTTTATCAATTAAAAAAAAAAGGTCACTTCTAGTGACCTCTAAAACATAAATGTTTATAGCAGTATTTGATTTAATCAAATACTATTATTTTTGTACGATCGTGTTACATTTAGATTATGCAGTCCGCATTTCATTACATTTATATAATAATTTTGTGCCTTAGTGATCCGTGAAAATTACTTAATTCCTAACTAAATTTAGTTCTTATGGTATTGCAGAAACCTCTAATAATCGATATCAAGTTATCCTGTATGTAAATAATATATACATACCACTACCTACACATTTATGTCTATACGCTTCTTAGTTCATCTGCCGGATAAATGAGAATCCAAAGCCAAGACTAAAACCAAAAATCATGCAAACTTTTGCAGTTTTGAGTACTTTGATATTATTGTACCTGGGAAAGTTTTGTGTTTGAATTTTAATCGGTTTGAAAGTCTAAAGTTATAAGAAAACTTATATGATCTTTTCAATTACGTTTTCTCCTTCACGTCCAAGAGGATTCTAGAGAGCAAAACGTACCTAATAATTACAGTGTATCTTTTTATAAGGCAATAATTATTGTATTTTCAGTATGGTAGTGTAAATACACAGTTTTCATACATTTATGTATGTCCATAAAATTACTTCGATTTTCAAGGAAGAGATACAAAATAATCTCTGGAGCATCTTACTTAATTTAGTTTTCAAGTTTTGTTATGGTATTGAATTTATTTGCACATATAGATGTGTAAAATAGGAATGTAACTCAAAATAAGTATCCAAATAAAATGAAATTTAGCATGTATAATTTAAACATAAAAACGGAGGGTGTTTCGCGAAAAACACATCTAAATAGAAAAAATAGAATTTTAATTTTTACCTTAGAATTTTTTATTTTGGGAAGAACTCGAAACGCCCCCCGTTTTTATAACAAGATTGTGTTTACCAAATTACATAATAGATGTCGCATTCTGTAATCGAAAATATGTGCTCAATTGGTTTACTTCGGCTGTTAATAAATACCCGTTTAGGTCAATTTTTTAAAAAAAATTGATATATTTGGTGCATTTGATTTTATTTTCACTGTATTCTAATTTCTAAAATTTAAACCTTAAAAATCTAGCATGATTTCCTAGAAATGTAGAAAGGGGCCATTAACTAACTCCCTTATAAAAGATCAATGATCGAAATATTTTCGTTTATAAATCGAACGTGTCTAATAAATAGTTGCCAAAATATTTATATAAGTTAGTTTTAAGAATTTTTTTCTGGCAATTCTTGGGAAATACTTTTTTTATATAAATATTTGAAGCTTATAAAATGTGCGTTTAGTTTTTCTTTAAAATATATTTACAATATATCTAATATTTTATATTATATCTACAAATTTTTAATTGCTTTAATTGTTTAATTTAAAATGACCAGCATTTTTACTTAAAGTTTACAGTTAAATTTTTAACTTTATTATGCTTAAAAATATCCATGTTCGATAAAATTCCACAAAATTTGGCATTGTATATTTGGCTGAAATATGTTTATTTCTGGAAAGTTCTGGCACTATTTTATGCAGAACATGGCATTTAATCTATATTTAAAATGGTCCTTGAATTTTAAGAGACAATTATGGGAATCTCTTTTAAAATTTGTTTCTTTAATCTTCTGTTTAATTATATAGAGAATTTTTGACACCACTATCTGTGAGTGTAAAGTTCATGTTTGGACAACCCACAACTCTCTCACCACTAATCAAACATTATTATTATTTTTTTTTCAATAAGCAAATTAAAAGAGTTTCAAATAGAGTAGGATAAGAAAGTACTGGAGTATAAAAAAAACACATTCTGTCAGTGGAATTTGGGTAATCAGCTAAATTACGAAGGTCCTCTTCTTTGTATAAGGTTTGGGGTCATTTGATTATTGGAGGGGGGGGTGGAGATTAAACTGGGTTGACAAGTACTGACAACAATCTCTCATATTCATATACCTGGAGAAATTTTTAGACATTATTCACCGACAACAATAAATTTTTGAGGTGACGGTGGGAATTCGCAAGCTTCGGTAAGTTATTAGTTCCTCGGTAAGCTACGTACATTGAAGTTGGTAGCATAGGCATCTAACTAATGGAGATAAACCTCTTAAGTAAATAAGTACACTTTAAAAATGTCGATATTGCAGGAATGATCAGGGACTTTTTACCAATTTCCGTTCAGTAGTATATACAAGTCTGTTGCATATCTTTCATTTATATCAGAGTTGAAGAAGTTGAAGTGAAATCGGTTTATTTAAGTACTAATTTTTAAAATGTCCAAAGTACTTTGTTTGATTATTACAAACAGTTTATTAGGATTTAAACAGAGTTAAGTATTATGTGAACATATTGTTGTATGTCATCCTAAAAACATGGTCACAGATGTTTTAAAAGCTTACCACAAGCTTTTGTGAAAGGATTAAAATTTATTATTGGTTGTTTATTTTAACACATCTTTGGGTGACCCATGCAACACACAAATCATAATAATTCTATATACTGTGAAAATTATTATTTTTTCATTAATTGAATTGACGAGTAAATCTAAGAAAAAACACACAATTGTATGAATTTTATAAATCTATTTATAAAAATCAATTTTCGATTTAGGACAAGAAGAAGGTATGGTGGCTTGGTGATATTCACTTTGAAAAATAAAATTTTGGTCGAAGGAAATACAGAAATCATTTATACACGATTAAAGACTAGCATTAGTTTAGAGGATATTACGTGGATTGATTCATCCCGAAATAATTATTTTATAATGAAAATCTAGATAGATGACTTTAAAATTGAAGTACTTTGAAGATCAATAGTAATGCATACGATGCGTATTTCGAAAACAAAATTTGTCCTAAAACAACACGTTAGCGGGACTGTAAAACTATCGATTTTTATAACCTATATTTTTAAGCACTAAAAATGAAAGCTTTGGTTGAACAGTTAAGCAACGGTTAGTGATGAGGATTTCTTTTCAAAGGAAAAATTGCAGAGGAGAGTTACCAAAATACGAATTGGTTCGAGAAATTTTTTAGATGTTCCACAGTGGTTGACATCTAGCATATTAAGGGATATCGAAGAAAATTTGGAGCCAGATTGTTGAAAACTAAGGAGAGATGAACAAAACTGCTTTAATGTCAACAATCTAAATTGGGTTATTGAAAATTGAAATAATTAACATTTATTTCAATTTTTTATCACAAAGTATATTGAATGTTGAAAAAAAAATTACAGGACACAGTGTGTCAAGTTCGTGACATTATAATTATTAGTAACAGATGTTCAGAAACTGAGTAATCAAGCCTTTAAAGATGTTTTAACACATCAAATGCAACACATAATGCTTTTCTCTAAATTTTACCATGTTGGGGGAAAATCCGAAATTTTTTTAAATCTTGTTTTTAAACTAAAGGACTCTATAGGATATAAAAGAATTTTACATCGAATTTTGTTGTTGTATTTGAACGTCCTGTATTTGTAGAATTGAGTAATAAACCATTATGAAAAAAATTAAAATATAATACAAACACGATTTTTCATTATATACTCTACTCCAATAATAATATAATGTCAAATAGTGTCAAAAAATGATTAAAATTTTAAGGAATTTCAATAGCTGTAGCTGACTTAAAAATTATCAAATGGATATGCAAAGTATGCAACATAAAAGCGACAAGTTTCTTCCATTGAGGTTTTTCAATCAAATTATTTTATCACTTGCAGTTATTACGGATCTCGTTTTTTGTGAATTTTAGATGCCCTGGTTATTCAATTTCAATTCTATTTCACTTTAAACTCTATCAGTTAATTTTCTGAGGAGATAAGTTAAATGGAAAAACAGCATTTAATTTTTTATCCTTGATATGGCACCATGCAATAATTCACAAGAAACTTTTTGAAAATAGAAATCTTTTTTGTGAAAATTATTTTCGGAATTTATATAAATCGGAAAGCTTGTTAATTGATCTTGTATATAACTAATTGATTCTAAAAGTAGATGGCGAATAGAAATTTTTTCACCACTTTCAAATTATTAAATTTCTAATAAATATATGTGTTTTTCTTAACACAGTTACAAAAACATTAAAAAAAGTTATTCTTCTAATAACTTGGTCAGACAGTCAGGCAAATAACGGTACTGATAAAACTAAATAAAAGCTGAAATAAAATTGACATGTCACGAACATAGCACACTGTTCTGTCTTGTAAAACGTTTGTGAATATTCTGTTGAATTTTATTCGTTTTGATTATTAATTGTAGATTGCTTCTTAAAGAATTTTCTTGTCGTTATATTAAAAACTTTAATGCAAAGATAAGAACATCGACAAATTTGATTCGATCTACACTAAACTGTTAGGCGGTGAATCTAAATTACTTTTGGTCCACGATAATGGTGTCATTGAACGTGTTAAATTCTCTTGTAAACATTTCCCATTACTTGTCACACCCGACTTCGCCTGTGTATTATAATTATGATGACTATGTACAGATGTTATGGAACCTAAACTAATTGTAATATTTTTTAATTGGCAGCTATCATTATCACTTAACGATGCATCTGAAGCACTTTCTTCACGGATACGTGTTGCAGCTCGACGCGATATCAATCGAGGTGTTGTTGAATTTGAATTTGTACGATAACGTATTATCGATGTATAATCTTGATCCATTAGTGTACGTGCACTGAGCTCATTCCATTTCAATTGTTGTATTTCATTGTTGTTATTGGTGCTATCAATTTGTTTAATTGACATTGTTGTGGGCGGTGTTGATGATTGTTGTGATAGTGGTGGCGGAGATGATTTTAATGATAATAGATGAGCTTGTATTAAAAATTGTATTAGTTCGTTGCCGGTTTGACATGATAATGTACGTTTTTCTGGTTTCTTTAGGTGTTCGAATTCTGAAACAAACAATAATTAAGTTAAATTTTTGTTTCGAAAAAGATTTCTTATTGAAATGAAAATGGGTTTAGGTTTAGATGATTTTTTTTTGATGTGCTGATTTTGCTTTTCAGGATGCATGGAATTTTTAAATTTTCCTACTAATTTTTCAGTTTTAGATTTGAATTAAATTGATTATAATTGAATTTATTTTTCTTTACAGAAGTACAAATATATATTTTCTGTGTTGGTATTACTTTTAAGGTAAAAATGATCGAGGTCGACTAATTAACTTCTCTTCTCTATACAGTTATACGTGTTCTTTAGCGAAATTTGAGCTAAAATTATGGCGAATCCTAAGTGTGAATGCTTGTATGAAATCCTAATTGGTCAGACTGATTGGAACTAATTGCTTAAGTTGGTCGTGTAAATTACTTAGCTTAGTATATTCTCAATATCTATGACATAAAACAACTATGTGTATTACTTCATAGCCTATAATGTCATCAAAAGGTAGATTGTATGAAAAATCTATTTAACCTAAAAAGATCGAGCACCCAGATCCTAAATAGTTGAAATAATCTTAAATCGATTGATAGAATTCAGTTCTTGAATTTAACAGACTCTCCACCACCTGCTCTAAAAGAAATTCAATAAAAGAATGTAAATAGGTTTTACTATAATAAAAACAATGTTAAAATGCAACAATATAAAATAAATATCTATTAAATACAACAAAATATGTTTGTTTGATTCATTGAATTTTCAAACATTGTGAATACATAAAATAAACATAATATTTATGATAGCTTTTAAAATATCATCCATAAAATGTTGAAATATCTATCTATCTATTATTATTATTTTGAAATTTTAAAATCATCAAACAATATTATCACTAAATACATAAAATAACGAAATGTACAACGGACTATTAGTAGATATAATCGAATACACTACACTATATCATCATATTGATTGATTCATTTTATATTATTCTTTGGTTCTATATCAATATTTCTTGAATTAAAAGCTTTAAGGCGAATACGAACTTAAGATTGAGACACAAATACATTAAATTTTAGCGCACAAATAACACAAAATATTAGCGGATCTAGTGATGAGCATAATTGGTCTTGGTCTTGAATGAAAAAAAGACCAAGATTATCAATACACCAGCAAGATAAAGATCAAAATCGAACAAGACCGAGACCAAAAAGCAAGACCAAGCTAAAAACAACAGTTTCTGATAAATACATGAGTCACAGTCTGTGGAACAATACATACCCATAAGATTGTAATTTGACATACAATTTGATCAGAGTATAGCAACATAAAATATTAAAATGCAAGTACTCACTAGCTATATAGTAGCCATTTATTCTACTATTATTAATCGATAATAATATTTATAAACAAAATATAATTTTATTATCTGCACATAATATAATATTTGAGAGATAAAATTGTATTAAAAATTTTTTCATAAAATTGTATTAAAAATAATACAAAAATAATCTGCATTTTATTTTAATCCCGTATTTAACACCTGAAAAAGTAAAATAAAACCTATTTTCGATATTTTTAAAAAATATATACAGACCATAGTTTTTACATACTCGTATAAACTACTGCATGTATCATATATATATAGTTGGCGAAAAATAACAATAAATTGGTTTAAACATTTGGCTGATAGCAGTAGCGGATTTAGGCTTAGATCCGTGATGTCCGGGCCTAGGGCGGCAAATTTTGAGAGGCGTCAAAATTTTCAAGATAACTAAAATTAAAAATCGATTGGGTTTTCTGTAAACTGTAAGTTCAAATTTTAAAGTATATTTTATTGCGCTGTTACTATCGAAACATACTGCCATTTTGAGGGGAGGATTTTTTTGTTAAAATAATTAATCAGGCAAGTACTAAAATTTGAAATATCTCACAAAAAGATTTTAAAAATCTTTTTTTTAATGCTAGGATATTATTTATTTATAAATTGAGATTTTTTTAAAATTTTTATTCAAAATTTAATTTTAAAATTTGTTTTCGCTTTATTATAAAACAAAACATTAATCAATGTTTCCATCCTAGCTGACATGAGACTGTCCGTCCGGCGTTATTTGACCGGTGGCCAGCCTCATGTCATAATATATATATACTGTTACAAAAGAAAAAGAGCGCCATTTCATCTCGGGCCTAGGGCGTCGTCAAACCTAAATCTCCAACTGGCTGATGGCTTAAGATTATAAATATATTATGAGGTATAATAAACTCTCTGTACCATTTGAAGTGTCGTTTTGATTCTGTAGCCAACTAACTTCATGATGTCGTTTTTATGGGATCTCACTCACAAATTCACTCTCATCCAAACATGCCAAAAGCAGTATAATAGAAGTATATATTTTACCGGACATAGCCTATAATACATGTTATTTTGTAAACAAATATTTTACAAAGCTCTTTGAAAATAAAATATCCAAAAAAATTACTATATTTTAGTATGTCCATTCAGTTGTACTTCCCTTTAATTCGATAGTATATAATAATAAATAAATAGGGAATAAATTTATTGACATGGCGTAGGTAATTATATACATAAAAAACAATAAATTGTAGTAACAGTTAAAATAAAATATGATTGTTCAAAATTATTAAGTATAAGCATAAATAAATTAATAATTTTGTAGATTATACAAAACAAGACAAAATTAAATTTAAAACAAATTGATATTCTTTAGTCGGAACCATAAGCTTTTCTGCTTTCTAAAATATGATTGAAGTATGCTACCAGATTATAAATGTCTTTTGGATCAGATACGCTGAAAATATTCTCGGCATTATACACATTTTTAGTTATAATTCTGTCTCTAGCTTCCCCTTCGATTCCGTGACAATCCTCTAGTATATCCTGTTGCATCGTCTTTGTAGTGATTGAGCCTACTGGATAAACTAAGACTGTCCTTAGCATTTACGTCCTTAACTAATATTGCCAGGAATCTTTGGTCTTTTACTTCAAACTTTATACGATCACTGTTCAAATAAGTTAAATCCAATTATTTTATTTTTTAAGAAATTAAAAATAATTCACTTATTTTTCATTCTGTTTGACCCTGAAATGATAGACTATAAGTTTATATAGACACAGGTACTCTACGGGTCTGACCCCTATTTCTTACTGCAAAATTGCAAGTTGGTTTAGCGACCCATATGTTTTTATATAAATGTTATTGTGATCCACATTGACAGTATGGTAGTCATCCTATACAGTGAAGTTTAATGCTCAAATCTAGCAGCGTATGTGAGAATAAGCAAAATAAGTGCTTTGATCATACCTATAATTACACTGACAGGAAAATTGGGGAACTAATAAATGACCTTTTGTGTATATTCCCATTGATACAATAATAAATATGCTAGGTATCTAAACAGTTAACGATATCAGTAGTCTTTACTTTTTTTTTTAAATTTAC
This sequence comes from Chrysopa pallens, assembly GCA_020423425.1. Classification (NCBI taxonomy): domain Eukaryota; kingdom Metazoa; phylum Arthropoda; class Insecta; order Neuroptera; family Chrysopidae; genus Chrysopa; species Chrysopa pallens. The sequence continues at coordinate 39,368,467 of CM035595.1, read as the reverse complement.
TTGTTTTTTAAAATATAAGTTTTTTCTATAATTTATTCGTCTCTACTTATTTAGAATTAATGGTTATTACTTTATGATATTATACCATTGGAGTAATTTGTACGTTTTCATAATTTTAATGATTATCAACAATCAGTTCAAATATCAAGCATAGGCAGAGTTTTCAAATAATTATCTATGTTAATTTTATCACAATTTATTTTGAAATCTCTTGAATTATCCTGTTTTGATTGAAAATTAAAAGTTTAACGAGTAAGTAAATAATTTATTAAGTGCTAATTACACAATAATTTATTAAGTGCTAATACCATTAATGAATATTTATTTCACTTTTTTTTTTTTAGAAAATGTTCGTTGACTGAACGAGATGAGGTCAACGATTGAAGTTGTTAGTTGTGCTGCTGAAGTTATAGTGTCAATTGTAAATTTTTGTATACTTATTAGGGGTATTAAGATCCAATTACCATTGAAACCAATGAGGAATATACATTTTAAATGACGATCGCGAATATAATACAATAACGAACAGTCAGAAACTTTTTAAAAACCACGAGAATATTAATTAATTATTTATGAAATAAAACATAAAAAAATATTTACCATTTTATTATTAAGATATAGCAACTGAAAGTTCAACAATACGTGAAAAAAATTACTAGGTTAACAGTTTGTGTGTATACGCATATATGAGTAGTGTAGTGGTGTGTAGATTACCTTTCCTTCTAAACAGTACCAAGCAAACTCCTCTTACTCTGCTCTTACACCTCATCTTACCCCGAAAAGGATCCATAACATTTTGACTATTATTGTAGTAGAACAACTACCTTAACTATACGATTTTGCATTTCGTTTGTCTGTATCTTTCTCATCTTTCTATCTTTGTTTTTAATTTTGTATATTTATTCCGCTGCAACCTTATTTACCAAAATTTCATCTGGCTATCTCTCTTTGTTTTCGAGTTATCGTGATGACAGAAGGAAGGACGGGCGAAGAGTCGGAAATGCACTAATTAGGCGTTTCTATGAACACCTTACCAAAATTTTGTAGCGTTATAAACTTTAGACTAAAATTAATATATTCTGGCATATTATATATGTCGAGTATAAAAATAGGAAAAATGTAATTTTTTTATTGATTCTTAGGAAGACAAAGTAAGAAGACGAAATTTTTTGCAATAGGGAAAATCCAATTAAACAAATTTGCTATTTTACCCACCAAAATGTGAAACTATGCTCAATACCAAACGGAATTCGAAAACTAAATTAAAATTGATTCAAAAACGAAGTAATAAGCTGTTAAAGATTGTTTTCCAACTCGTTCTTGCCGAAAAGTTTTATAGACAATTCTACGATAAGGGGTCATTTTCTATACAAAAACCGCACTACAAAATTTTTGAATATGAATGTAATTTATATAACATTATTTTTCACAATCAACTCATTTTTGCATACATACATTATTTATCTTAAACTTTGAAGGAAAGTGTACAGAAGTACCATGGACATCGATAGGACCTTTTGTTGTAAAATGATTCTAATGTATAACCACTATGGAGATGAACATGTATGATGCATGTCATATATGCAAATCTCTTTGTTAATTTAAGAGTTTTGAAGGTCCATATTTTGGTTATTTTTCAATGTTTTTAAAAAATAACTTAAAATTCATGTTCGTGAAGTAAAGACGTTTCAATTGAAGTGATAAAACATTTCACTCTTTTTATGTGAAATCAATGAATATGCAGTTTTTTTGTCTAATTTTGAGTGTAGTCTACGGCTCATTGATATCTATCTACTAGTATATTTATAGACGGGTTCTTAAGAGTGTGTTTATTTTGTGATTGCAAATATACAAACTGAAATTAAATAAATTCTTAAGGATGTTTGGAAGGTATATACGAATGGTACGAAACGAATGAAAATTTAGTAGAACGTTCATAATTTCATTAAACTGTTAAAAAGTTATGGCAATTTTAAAAAACTGTAATTTTATATGTAATCTTATGGAGAAGTGTTAGCCGAACAGGTTCGATTTATTTTTATTTTAAAAAAAGCTACCAGGAATTTCTAGTTTTTATAATAAGTAACTTGTACTCAAGATAACCAATTGATCATAAATTTATTAAAATTCACCAAGCGATTTTCGGTAAAAAGTTTATTGCTTTTTACTGGAAAAAGTTAAAAGAGTAGTGCATAAGATTAGTCCAGCAACAATGTAGTCAGCTGAGATCTTTAGTCACAAGCTACTGCTGTTCGTTATAACTCATCTGAAATCGAGACTGAAATTGTATTAATCCGTTTAAATAAATTGTCGATTATTATTTTATTTCTCCATGAATAAAGACTTAATTTTGGCAATTTAAGAATCAAAATAGTTCCTCCTTATCAATATTTTTGAATGTTATTGTTGTAATTTGACAGCTAATTGATAAAGAATGTATGTTATAACAAACACAATATATCAAGAAATTAAATTAAATTTGGTAACAAAATCATATTCCAAACTATGCGTAATGTATTCTTAAAAAATTTAACCATAAGTTTTATAGCTTAAAAAAATCGAATATATTTTTAAAGTTCAGCAAGTTTACATGCTGAGACAAAAGTTTTGTTATAAAATATTTAAAATATTGATATTTTCATATAAAAAAGCTTTGGAATCAAAGAAATTTAGTATAAAATTTAATGAACTGCACTGGATTTTCATTGTTTTATTTTTATATAACTGTAATCGTCAATTGAAATAATGAATTCATTCCATACACTTTTTCCGCTACTTATATCTCTCAAACATCCTTAAGTAAATATTAAAACAAACAAAAAATTGATTAAAGAATTATCTGTCATATATAAAAATTATAAGTTTTGGATGTAACAACTTATTGTTACAATTAAAATTAATTTGTATCATCTACTATATTTTCGTATGGCTTTTTTTTGTTACACAGTGTATAAAGAAACCAGTTTTATCTACAATATTAGAGCAGTAGTGGGATAATGTGATCTTTACTAACTTATTTCATTAAATTATTTATAAAATATTTATCATTATGACGCTTGCTTTTGCCAAGTTTATGTAAATGGAATGTAAAATTTTGTGTGTGTTATACTTTTTAAGCGCACAGTAGTGTATTTGTTTATATTAGTCCATCTCATATATTTTATAATGTAAGTACATTATTTATTTTTGCATACCCGCTTGTCATCAAGGATTACGATAGTTCCACAAAAAATCCGAATCGTATTTAATCGGAATTAAAAATCTATTTAAAATTCCGATTCAATTTCAATAGGATTTTTTATTTCTTTATTAGGATAATTACGGCTTTTACAAATACGATGTAAAAGCTCTAATAAAAATATCCGATTGAATCGATAAGAAATTTTATCGATTTCAATCGAAAATTTTATTTCCGATTCAATGTAATTAAAATTCATTCATACCGAATTAAAAATTTGATTAGGTTTTAATCGGATTGAATTGATTTTAAATGGAAATAATTACCAAATGCCAAATAGGTAATTTAACTGGAATAAATCGGCAATGCAATTGCAGTTTGAATCCAATTAATTTCCAAATTCATTTCGATTCAATTTCTAATGGAATTAATCGATTTGGTGTAGACACTATTAGCACATTAAGAATACTATATTTTAGTCCTCGTTGAGCCGTCAGGACTCAGCAGAAGCATATAAATGATGAATTTAGCTATTAAGTGGAATATGAATTAAAAATGAAACGCTTATCATAAGTATAAATTTCTTATGCAGTACAAATGATTAGGCTGGGTGCCAGTAATCATATCAAGTCATTGATAAATACACTTCTCAAAATTAATATTACATAGTAAAACAAAATTTTCTACTTCGAAAATTCTCCGTTTGGAAAAATGGCCCGTATGGTTTTTCAGAGCCCGTATAAGTTTCGATTGTTCCCTCAGGCCTCAAATTGATAATCATTCAGTTTTTTGATATGATAGTAGTAAGATCATTCAATAACAAATGTAAAACGTTTTTGTCTGCTACTGCTTAGATAATCAGATTTCCTTTGTCCGGTCCGATAATCCTAAAAATTGTGTAAAATAGCAATTTTAATGTTGTTTTGAAAATAATATCCCGTTTTCTAGAAAAAGTTGTTACTCTTAACAAATTTTTCGAAGTGTATTAATGACTTGATTCGATGAGTTAATGAAAGTACTTGTTCAGAAAGTTTTGCGTTTTTAAATATTTTTTGATAACATGAAAAGGAAACAACACACAAAATACTCAATAATTTCAAAGGTTCATGTTTTCTGGATATGAATTCTTAAAAAATGTTTTACTTATTCTTATCATGTTTTTTTATAATAATAAAAAATAGTTGATAATTTAATAAAATTGTTTTATCACAAAACGTGAGCTAATTACAAGTGATAATATTGTTATAACAATATAGCCTTATAATAAATGTATTTAAAATTTTATTATTTGTATACGTATAAAACAAATACAGTTTATAATCAGGTGTTTAAAAAAAAATAAAATAAAATAAACTGAACATTATAGCCTGGTAGGAATTGACGCCTGAGTACCAAAAACTATTATACCAAAATAATTTTACGTGATTCTCTTTCAATTGCCTTATGGATGATATATGCATGTACGAAAATATGAGTTATAGGCGATTTAAAATCGAAAAAGCCATAATATATCATTTTTAAATGTGTTTTACCCGACTGACACCACATTTTTCTGAAACTATATTTGAAAAGAGTTATATTTTTATGCAATGTATAATAGAATTCTCATAGAATCTGGATTTTTGGTGACTCATAGAATTTGGGTTTTTCGAATTGATATAGCTTATAGCCCGAAAACGAAACGTTTTTCGAAAAAATGATAAAGGTTCAAAAGTCGTTATTTTTGTCCCATATACATAGAAGTGGTTACTTTTGTCCAAGATATATACGTAGTTTATTACAATTTTGATAATTTCGAAAATAACTACGTTATATAGATATCGAAGGTGTTTCAAAAAATGCTTTGTTTTCGCGCTATAAGTGAATTAATTTCGAAACACAAAAACCCAAATACTATGAAGAAGCAAAAGTTTAGCAAAAAAATAACACTAATTAAGTTAATATAATTAAAACTAATTAATTTAAAATGGTAACAAAGAGTGCGGTGCACGACACCTAGCAAAATAACAATTTCATTTACTTTGTTAATTACAAGTAGTATAAATATCGTTTTTTAACACGCTTTTATTAGCTTCACTCGTATGTTTGTTTGTCTGTAGGTAACTCTCTGAAGTTGGCTGCAGAACGCATCTGAACGGATCCTTTGCATGAGAGTAATAAAGATAGAGCGTGTTTTTTTAGTTTTTTTAAACTATTTTATTGTAATACAGTAAAAATTTAATCAATCGATAAATAAATAATCAAATTGTTAATAGATGAATATTTTATTTTATTAAAACAAACAAACCCAACGTAAAACGGTTATTGTTCATCAAGAATAAAACCGTAAAATATTCAATTAAAACAACATATATAGCATAAAAATATAACTCATTACAAATACTTCCAATGAGAGATAATTAATAAAAAGGCATTAGGAGTCTGGTAAACCATATTGAAAAATGGCGTGTTTTGGATGTTTTTAAATTTAAATCGTTTACAGATTCAAAAATATTAGCTTTATAGTCAGTCATATGATGTTTTTTATTCGTATTTCATTAAAGAATATAAAAAAATTACAAGTGTTTAAACAAATTCGGTTTAAGCAATATAGCTGCACCCTGGCAACGCAACATACATGTGTATCATCATGTTGGACAATTTATCGCTTAAGAAAATTGAGGTGGTATAGTTTATGGAACTGCGCCGATTTCTTCTGGACTACATTATGCGGGTATTTTACAATAAGTCCAAATTGAATATGGTATATTGTAGAGAATTTTTTTCCAAACGTTAACTTTTTTTGGTTTCTTAAATTAGAGAGATATTAAAAAAACTAAAAATGTGACGACCATTTTGAAGAAATGGTGACCAAATAGGAAACTCCAGGCCGAATTTTGTGAAAACAATATTTTTACTATTTGATAGTATCAATAACAATATTTAATCAAAAAATTGTTCTTAATAAAATATATTTTCTCCTTATTGCTTCGGCTTTTATTAAATCATTAAATTTTGAAATACTTGGTTTGGAAGCAATTAACATTTATTCTCGTTTTTCTTCATTTCTAGCATTCAAATTTTAACAATGTCAATAAATCATCAATCGCCGGAAGCAATCAGTGTAACAGAGGACAAAAGACCATTTTCAACAATTGAATCGTTTACAGACCAATCACAACAAAAGTGGCAACACAAAGATTTCCTGCAATTAATACTTGAAAAAGCATCTGCTACTATCATCAATACAAAAGATGAAGAAACTTTAACAATTAGTTCATATCAAATCAATTTATTATTACCAAAAGGTGAAAACTATTGTGGAAAATTATATCGTATCGATATCGAATATAATCACCATCGTAAAAAAGCATCATTTGTTCTAAAAGATTTACCAGACGGTGAATATTGTCAAATATATGTACGAGAAACAAAATTTTTTGAACGCGAGATCGAATTTTATCAAAATACTAAACCTCAACTTGAAGTTTATTTTCCAATTCCTGCGCCAAATGCATATTTTGTAGATTCAAAACAAAATTTTTTAATTATGGATAATCTAAATGGATTTGGTTATCGAATGACCGATCGTCATACACAATTAGATTTGGATCATTGTAAAATTGCCTTAGAATGTTTAGCAAAATTACATAGTGTTTCATATAAGTTTAGAACAAATTTACCCGAAATTTACAAGGAATCGATGCTGGATTTAACCATTGTTAAATCATTTTGTGAGAGTGCGTATGCGGCTTTAACCGAAGTCGTGTCTCAATGGACGAATGATTATAATTTTGGTAATAAAATGAAAAATATTAATCTTTGGGAACGATTAAAGGAAGTTTGTGAATACAAGCCTAACAAATTTAATGTTCTTAATCACGGTGATTTCTGGATAAATAATATTTTATTCAAATATTCTGGAACAATTCCAATCGATGCTAAAATGATTGACTATCAAAAATGTCGATTTAATTCACCGGTTTTGGATTTACATGAATTTTTCTTTACAAGTGTTCAAAATTTGGATGATATTAATATATTACTAAAATTTTATTATGAAAAATTAGGGGAAAATTTCTTAAAATTAAATTTAAATTTAGATCAAATTTATAGTTGGATCGAATTTCGAAATGATTTTAATGAAAAACTATTTTTTGGATATTATTCAGCATGTGCAGTTTTATCGGCAGTATGTGCGAAACCAGAAAATTTAATCGATTTAACACAATTATCAGATGATGAAAATGAAAATTTATTAACTAATATTTATCGTGGTGAGCATTTTAAACGATTATTTTTAGAACGATTGAAGTATTTTGAACAAAGAAATATTTTATAATGCAGAATTTCGTGTTATATGGACTTGAGTTATCTAAATACAAATTGTTCAATTATTATGAGTAATCAGAGATCTGAAAAATATCTATGAACATGTGTTTGAAATACATTTATTTCAGGAATGTATTTGAAATTTAATAAAAGATATTACTTGGTAAAAAAATATTTGAAATACAAAATGGGTATTTTGAAAATACTTTTATTAAAATAAGATGTTTTTATTTTATTTTTTTATTGTACACTACTCATGAAACATCGGCCAATTCATACAAGAGAAAGGGAGGGAAAATTGTAATATACAGACGTTCCAAATTAGGTAAAAGTGCCTCATTCACGCGCCAGTTCTAAAAATCACTCAATTTTAGCGGTTGATATGGGCCTCAATTTCGACCATTGAGGTCGAAAAATAATACTCATAACGGTGCTCTTGTCGAAGCTGAGGTCGGAATCTTTAAATAATTATTAAAAATCTAGATCATACTCATTACAATTAAAATAAAAAGTTATGGTTTGGAGCCGTATAGGCAACGCACAGATAGAAAGAATATCTGCAATAATTTTTCATGCCCGTTGCAATGTAAAATGTTGAAAATAATAAAGAAATTTTTAAAAAACTTTTTTAATTGTAATTATTTATATTTAAAAGAATAAAAAGCTTTTTCTCTTAGAATAAAAATGTAAAAAATAAGTGAATATGACAGATTTTTTACCTACGTTTCACTCCTTTACGAGTTGAATTTGGAAAAATCATTTCTTATCGGATGCCCACATCTTAATATCTGAAAATCCGTTCAGCGGTTTTAGCTAGGCGTTGATTTTTTACAGAATACACTGATATACCGTTTCACCCTTTTGTGATTGAATTTTCAAAACAATAATCTGCGTATCAATTTACAACCAAATTCGTTCAGAGTTTAACCTATGCCTTCAGATCAGTTAACCAGTCACGGTTTTCTTATATATACACAGATTTTAGAATCATTGATTTCATAAAAGCCGTATATATTTAAACTAGGATTTTTTCGGAATCAGTGTTTGATTTACCCATTGTTGAAAAGTTTTTTTTTTTTTTTTTTTTTGGAGCATTGTTTTAAATCCAGCGCATTTTTTTGTATCCTATTTCAGGCACCTATATCAAATAAGATAACAAAAAACAGTCGGTTATCTATTAAGAAGCCAAGTGCAATATTACCGAGATTGCAGGGTCTATTAATGCTGTCGTAACAATGGTTGCGATGGGCTGGTGAAAGAAACGGTCGGTTAAAAAGCTCCAGAAAGAGGCTACTTGCCAGGTGTATGCCTCCCTCCACAACTACTTCCCTATTTTGAAATAATCACATTTACAACAAATATTCAAAAAATATACGAACTCTAGAAAAATACTTTAAAATGAAACACTTGATTCAAGTATGAATATAAACTGAATTACTGAAGATGTTGTAAGATTGTAAAACTAGCATTAAACTATTTAAAGCATTTAAAACATTGTTCTATCTAAAATATCTTTCTTTCTATCATGAATTCGATTTTCGTTAATTTTACACTCAACATTTTACTTTACAACGAAAAGCCATAATATGTTCTATCTGTTATCTGTGATTAATTCAGTAATTTTTGGCGCTCCTTTCGTGAACAACTCGAAAATATTAAAAATTTATCAAAAAAGTGTAAGTTACAAAAATGAGGCTTATAATAAAAAATTATGTCAGACGTGGGAAAATGTAAATTAGCGGCGGTTAACGTTTAAAAACCAAATAAAAACAAAATTGATTCGAAGTAAGCAACATCCCTTTTCTAAAGTACCTACATAAAAATATCAAAATAAATTCTTCTTGAAGTCGGTAACACAAAAAAAAAAAAAATTGAAATTATATATAATGACTCGACCCCGGACTGACGTAACGTAATGACAGGCTTAGACCAATCAATAAAGTTAAGCAACAGCAGTCACAATCAGTATTTGGATTGGTGACGACCTAGCAGTATTGTGTACTGTTGTTATATAAAAATAATAATAATAATATACCTCTTTGGTTAATGGCTATAAAGCTGAAAGTAGCTGAAGCCAGAAAAAAAAAAAAATATATATATATATATATATATATATATATATATATATATATATATATATATATATATATATATATATATATATATATATATATTATAATGACTCACATTTTTGTATACATTGTTTAAAATTTGCTAATTTTTTGCTTCCTGTTGTTTTTACCCTCCAGAGGAAAGAATGAAAATCAACTCTTCAAAATTTTCTCCGCTTTAAAAGGTTTCTGATTTTAAACAACACATAAAAATCAACTTAAAAAAATTATTAAAATTAGAGTTTGTAGTCAAGTTGACAATTTAAAAACTGTGCCAATTCTTGTAATAGCTAAAAAAGTTCGAGCAATAGATTATGGTATTCGGAAACACGCCTAGAACAGTTTATTCAAATGTTTCAATAATAGACAGTGAAAAAAATATTGGCAAAATCTAAGATCGGGCGATCTTATAAAAAAACTAAAAGAACTAGGTATAACTACTTTGAGCAGTGATCGTGGATTACTGCAAGTAAAAGACCGAATACACTCAATCATTAGAAAGATGGAGCGAAATATTTGAATATAATCAACAGAAACGAAAGACACCTGATTGTCAGCATCAAGATGTATAATAGCTTCATGTGGGAAAGCAAAACAAAAAAAAAGTCTGTGTGCTATCTCATGCCGTGGAGTGTGGAACACTTACAAGAGGAATGTCACGGAACACTAACTAATAAAATAGTTTAGTACAATTCTTAAGACGTCAATCCGAATTCAACAATCAATCGCTAATATTTTTTAAAGCTATGGCAATAATTTTTGAACACGTTTTTGAACTTGACAAGTAGATTATGGAAATAAAATGCATTAGTGATATGCGGCTATTTCGTAATAATTCAATTCAAATTTGCATTACTTTTATAAATAATTTTATACTTTTATAAATAACATAGGCAATTTGCATAACATTTTAGCTTATAAAATAGAATAACATTTGGCACGATGTATATACCAAACATTTATTTAACATAGGCAACTTGTATACCATAAAAGCTAATAAAACTGCATATTTAGATAAACAAAGTAAAAATTATTGTTATTTACATTTCAATTGAAATGAAATGTTTTATTCAGTGAGTGATTTACTACAGAACCATTTAAATGACTGTGGAAATGGATAAGATAGGTAAAATTATATAAGAAAATAATGGAAAACTTATAAACAAGAAAAGTGTAAATAAATATTATAAGTATTAATGGCTTGAATTGAGTTCTCGAATGAGTTGATGTATATAACTCTGTTTATGAAGAGTACTAATTAGTTTTGTTAATGACATTTATATAAGTAAAGTATATAAAGTAAAAATGTAGGAAAATTGAATGAAAGGAGACAACTAAGAGTAAGATAAGATAAGATAGAATAATAACATTTACAAAAGTTTCTACATTGAATGTTTTCCTTTTCGAAGGAAATGTTTGTTGTATGTTTGGACAAAGTAATATTTTGTTTTCCTTAACTTACGTAATCAATGTTGTTGTGATATATAAACATACATAGAAACATACATAAACTTTACAAAACCAAAACGTTACAAATTCAATTTCTATACTATAATGTATGTATGCTACAGCATTTAATTTTATAAATAAATATTGAATTTATCAGGTAAATAATTCATTTAAGATAAATAAATAATAAAAATTGTCAAAACATTTAGTATTATACAACTTTATAATCATGAGTTTTGTAATATTGCATGTACTGTTGTGTGAAACCACTTTGACAGAATTTAACTCTTTTTTTGATGAATTCAGATTAATGATATTTATGCGATCCCGAAGTTGCAGAATTGTTCGCCATTTATATTCCGAGATAATTAAGATCAAAGTTTGTGATTTCGTAGTTCACTTCTCATTCAAAGCATATAAATCCAACACGAGCCAAGTACAAACGAATTTGCTACATCTTTACTCTTGTATCTTTACTATTTCACCCCCATGCCCTATTAAGGGTCCGATCAAATTGAAATTCTGGAACAATCGACTTCTTCTGTCAATCTGTCGTTATAAATTAGTATAAGTGATATCCCAGTACAAAAGTCACATGACGAAGTACCGTATACATTAATTTTTTTTAAAATTATGTACAATTTTTTAAAACTAGGAATGACAGCTGGTATCTTACTTAGTCTGCGTAAGATTAGTTCTTCGTGTAGCTTATTTTCTTCTCCAAGGAATTCATCATGGGATTCATGATCATTACTGGGATTACAAGAACATATAAAATATAAAATTTTATGCTTGATTCATTTCAGATGTCAAAAACGGTGGTTTAATTTGAAACTTTCAAGTTTGATTTTTTACTCTAGTGTGTTTTTTTTTAAATCCTGCATATTTATCAGTTTAACATTTTATTAGTACTAGCTTTTACCCGCGGCTTCGCTCGCATTTGTAGCTATTAAATAAGTATCAGTGATCATTACAATTGAAATGAATTAAGTCTTGAATTAAGCTAGATATTGCTTTTCGTTTATGAGTTATCTTAATGAACGGACAGATGGAAATAGATTAGGTAGATGATTCTATGAACACCTCAACTAAAATTTTGTGTGTGCAGTCAATATTTGTTAGCGTTACCATCTTGAGACTAAAATAATGTACTCTGACATATACTATTATTTCTCATATATACTATTTTATGTCTAGTATAGAAACTAATCTGATTTGAAAAATTTAAAGTATGTAAAAAAAAAAGCTTAAATAAAACGAAAAGGTATTTTAATTTTCCACTATCTGAAACATTAGATATTATTTTATATCTTATATTCTGTATGATGTTTTTATAGTCAAGAGGCATTAATACACATTAGGGCACATAGTGGATGTAAAACATGAATAACGCGAAATATGATGATTTAATACAAAAAAATGTAATAAAAAACTGGAAGAGTGTGTAAAGATCTATTAGGTGGTAACAAACTTGAAGTTGGCGTTTTAGGTTATTTTTCACCAAAATTTTTTCAATACATCATCTTTGACAATTGTACCAACATTAAAATTATTTCATCATATATTTTACGGTGTTGAATAGATTTCATACGATAAAATTATATAAGGTTTTAATTAATTAATATATGAAAATAAATTAAATTTGTAAAAGAAAATTTTAAATTATACTCCCATTCTCCCAACTATTCGTAATATATTCTAAAATAATTTAACTATAAGTTTTTTTATAATAGATTAAAAATATTGATAATTTTATTTAAAAAGGCGTTGAAAACAAAAAAATTAAGGTTATCATTTTGTAATTTACCCATTCTTTTTATTTTAATATTTCTTTTATCGGCCATAATGTGTTCATTCCATACACTTTTTCCGCCACCTGTATCTCTCAAACATCCTTAAGTGAGGATGCTGGTCTATTCTTTGATCATTAAAATTTTGGTATTATTATCATATTAACATAATAGTATAAATATAAAATACCTAAGGGAACTCTGAATGCTTCAAAAAGGTATTCTAATAAATATATTTTAGGTATAAAGGGTTAAGTTATAGAGTATATTTTAAGAATAAAATATTATATTTGGCAATTTCTTTCTCTTTAATATGAGATCTTAATTATCCATCTAAACAATGTAAGTAAATTTTATAAGATTTTCTTGTTCTTAAAGATACTAAATTCTTAATTGTATGTACGATTTTTAAAATTAGGTAATGCTTAAAATATCACGTTTTCGTTCTACCACGAACTAAAATGGCATATAAAAATTCATCACATGGGAACAGCGTAAGCCAACGAATACTCTCTTATGAAATGCATTGTTTTCTAATTGCCAAATTTTAATAATAAATATTATAATTAAGGATGTGGCTTGAGTAAAAGCAATGTAGTTCATAAATCGGCTTCTAGATGCTGAATATAAACATCAATATATTGCACAATGTATTGTACAATAATATTAGTAGTCCAAAACATTATAATTAGTTCTAACTGGTAGTTCTGCAGGCAACACGTGGAGTAATGAAAAGACCGCGAGTTGCATTGTCATGGCTTTAGTTTTATCATAAAAAAAAGATAAAGAAGCGTAGGTGGATGAAGAAATGATTAAAAAAAAAAGGAATCTCTACACACATCAAAATTTGTTAATTGACTTAAAAATTAGTAAACCAAGTTATTTTCAAATCTTTCTGTGATAAGATAGTACATTAAATTATCTCTGTAATTAAAATGTCCGCCTTGTGACAGAAGAGACTTCATGGCATCAAAATACCATATTATTGACACTATTATATTTCAATAGCAATTGTTTGGATTACTCTTTTGTTTCTGTTTCTATAATTGCTACATTTAATGTTTAACTAAGTTGTTAAAGAACTATACACTTTTATACATTCTAGAAGAAATATTTGTTCGAGATGTTTCCCGTTTGAAGTCATGATTGTAAATTCTGTATTTTTACTTGTATAGCGTCAATTAAGAAATCGATAAACCTACGTTGAATACTTTTAATTAGTATGATTTGTGTATGCTGTACATGACAACCATGATTTTATTACAAACATTCATATACAGAATTGAACAATTCTATGAAAACTAATAAATAAATAAATTTAAAATTCAATGAACCCAATCAACATGTTTTTACAAGGTTTACTATTACAAAAAGAACCTGTATTGAGCAACGTTACCCACAGACGAAGCAATGTTTACCAGAAACTCTTTTTGATTGATCTACAGATGGTCAATGTAATTGCACAATATCAATTATTCTCTAGGACCGCCTTTACAGTATATATGTCTGTCTGATAGTTAGCCCTGTATATTTGCTTTGGAATACAACTCGGAATGTTTAATATATTGACCTAAATTGTAGGGTTGCGGAAATGCTTAGCGTGTTTATATTTGCGAATCCGCGCTTAGACTAGATTATACTTTAAAATGTTGTTAAACATTAAAAGCTCACCTATAGTATGTATTACTATGCTCATTCTATGCCATGCTAGTTACAACAACGCTGTTAAATATTAGTAAGAGTCATAGTAGTATTCTCACGCTTATAAATTTGTAAATACATGCTGTAAGTATGTAGTACAATGTTCATTAATAGTACCTACACAGTATCTAAACGACATAAAATTCTACATGGCAATAATAATGAAACAACATCTAATTTATATATAAGTGACCTTCGAGTAACGCGATTAAGATTCTTAACAAAACTTTCTTACATACGTACAGTGACAATGTAGTTTCTTGTAGCTAACGTATTTTTATATAGCTAATATGGTTATCATTATGAACACTTCATTTTCCATACGTTTGACATATACTACAAATAAATTCTTTTAACAACTTTTGTTGTATGAACTTATTATATCATTTTATTTGTATGAACTAATTGGTTAATATTAAGAAGACAGGCGAATTACTTCATTTTCTATACGATTGACAGATATTACAACTAAATATTTTTAACAACTTTTGTTGATTGAACTCATTATTACCGTTTTGTATGAGCTCATTATAGCGGTTTGAGAATTGTTTCGAAATAATTTACAGATTATGTAACAGACTGTTTTATTCATTTTTCATGAATATACCCTTAATAACCTTAAGCCTTAATATTCTTTGTATAACACCACCCGCTGTAGTTTTCTTCACTATCAATAATCTTACCTGCATTCTCTAAATATTCTCAAGACAACGCTAAAATTATTCATTACTATTTTGTATATAGACGACCGAGCTTCGCTCGTTTATTTTTGATTTGTCTGTGATGACACCTCCTAGTTTCCAGTTATATTTGATATAATATTATTTGACATTTCATCCTAATTTTTAGAATCAATCCTCGTTTTTAATAATAAGGTTACAGTTGTACATCTGACCAGCTATTGGAAGGTCTCTGGGTCATCTCCCGGCAACTGTATAATGTTTTTACTCTTTTCTTTCATTTCAATAAATAACCAAAGATTAAACCTAATGGTGTGGTAGATTTATAGCTGTTATAGATAAATATGTTTCAAAAAGGAAGATAAAATACCCATTATGATTAATCAGTAAAAACTTTTTATTTAAAATTCTTAAAAAGTACATTTAAATTTACATCGTAAAACTCATAATATGTTAGAAGAGTTTATTTCTACCAAATTTTAGAAAATGTATATTGAAATGACTCAATATAAATCCATTAGAGAATCCATTCTGAATTAGGTAGTTGTCTTTGATTTATAGGAAACATAATAGTAATTCTGCAAGTTGTTGTGAATATTATTGGTTCGGTTGGCTGACCACTGACAAATCCTGTAACAGGCTTGCAATATCCAACACAAAAATTAAAACGCAGTATAACAATACGCACAACTTATTGAAATAGGAAAATTAAAATGACGATAGAAATTTAATTATCTTTTCGGTTTGGTATAATTAAATTTCAACTTACAAATTTTTACTTAAATTTTATATTTAAAAATTAATTTTTGTAAGTGTCTTTACAACAAAATTCTATGTTCAAAAATGATTAAAAAAATTCCAATAAATAATCTTTTAAAAACAATAATTCACTCGAATTAAATACTATATATTTTAATTCAACATCACGACTCAATGATTCACTATCATTACTCTTAATCTAAAGTTATTAACAACTGTATAACCAGATTTGATAAACTTTTTAAGTATCCATTATAATTAAGCTTATCGCGTTATACGAAGGTTACATCTATATAATAGATTTTTGTATATGTATTGTCATATGAAAATAATATTATAAGGATGTGTTGGCTGTGCACTCCATGGACTCACTATATGCGTTAGAATAGCTTCTATGGTATAGTCAACTACTATGCAGTATACAAATGTTATCTTCAATTGACTTAAGGCTGATTATGTCTTTAAATTTTCGCCCACAAATAACTAAAGAAAAAAAGGCAAGCCTTACATTTCTCCAAGATGCTGTAGCATCCAACATTAAAAATAAGCAACATTAATATTTTATCCTTTTTATTATTTTAAATCATTTAAGTAATGAATAATTTCTTTTTAATAAAAATTATTTTTATAAATTAATTTTTTCTTTTCAATTAATTTATTTCTTATAATTATTAATTATTTTTAAAATTGTTTATGTATTTCGACTACAAAGTAGTTGATCATGATCTAAGGAGATGTTACTCGTTCCTAATTTGGTGATGGTTTCCACATAGGTATTACGGTGGCGAATTTATACTTTCTATCTTACAAATTCACTAACTGTATCTTACAAATTACTACATCAACCAATCAGCATCGATCACTAATTTAGTGTCCGGCCAATGGTATTGGTGTAAGTAACCTCAGTGCTGACGTAAGTTTCAGTGTATTTTATTTTAATTAAACATTATCTAAAACGCTTTGACTGTTTTATGTGCACCTAGCCAAGTGCCCAATAAATAATTCCTAAGGCTCCAATTAAGCTAAAATCGGCACTGTCAGTGAGATTCTAGTCATAATCTATAGCATAAGATTGTTACAGATAATTTGACTAGTGTATATTTTGGTTGTTATTATGTTGCTCATTTTTCGTGGACCGTAACCTTTTAACAAAACTCCATATAAATGTTATTTTCACGTTCTAAATAATAATAATAGTTTGTTGTTTTGGATTTTCAATTTATACAAAATATTAATAAAATGTTTAACAAACAAAGCACATTCTAATAATAATAATTATGATTATTGTGTACATTGTTACTATGGGAATAACAATGGTTTTTCATCGCATTACATTTTCATTATTGTTAGTAAATGTTAATATTTTGATATTGTCATTACATCTTTTGTTTAATACTTATTTTGTATTTGTTTACTGCTAATAGTTAGTTTAAATTTAACTATACGCTTGGTATGGCTGGCTTGTGCTATGCAATTACTATAAAATGTATTTGACATGCATTTTTAACCGACTTCAACAAAAAGAACCAACATGTGACATTTACAACATGACAAAAAATTAGTAGGGGAAATTTGCCCGACAGTAAACCATTTTTTACTTGCATCGATTTAACTTCTGAACTTTTACAACTATACTTTAAAAAAACATATTCATTCGAAATCTTGTAGTTTTGATTTGCAAATATGTGAAATAAATTGGACACTATTGATCTATTTTTGAAAGATATTTGTATTTATTCAAAAGCGGTCGGAATAGTTCAGTGTGTACAGGATGGTGGAGATAGTGAACCACAGTATAAATAAAAACTAAAAAAAAAATACATTTATAGCTCTTTAGATAACAAACCTAATGTGCCTGATGGATAATTATGATATAATTCTTAACGAGTTTCCGGGAACCACCTTAACAAGAAGACGTACGTGATTGTCCACTAGTTCAAAAATTTGTGATTATTGTTTAATTGATTATCGCTGCCTCAACAGCTAATTTTTTACACTATTTTCTTGTAAAATCATAAAAAAGAAGTGTACAATTCTTTCGAATTAACGAGTTTTTTTGCATCACATTAAACGCTGGCCTAGTCTCAGTCTAAATTGATTGAAGGGTTTTCTAGCATTTCGCAGATTATTTTATTTTCTCCACAAGTTTAATAGCCTGTAGAGTTACCGCCATGTTCCCAGGAGTATGAAAACTAGCGGTTCACTGTGCACTTCATGCTCATGGTTCACTTTTAGACATGAGGTATTTTACGGTTAAAATCGAATTTTTTTTTTTAAATACATATTATTTGGTTGCCTGTTCAAATTAGCCCTGGTGGGCAATATATGCGTGAGGTAAATGCTCTCCAACTTTTGTACATATTTTGTTACTACTATGTATAGATTAATGGAAAATCCTTAAGGTTCAATGTGGGACATGGTTCAATGTTGGACAGTTGACCCTACATAATGTACTTAGTCTGATAACCTTAAAATTACTATTTTCAAAATCTCCAAGATGTTGGAAAACAGGCGTTTTACCCAGTGTTACCCAACACACAATTTTAAAATAAGTATAATCCAGAAGATAGAATTCACTTTTTGACACATCATCTTCTCCACATCTGACATAACGTAAAATCGTCCTCTCTACTTGATATTTTCTTGACATGAAGGATCAAAAACTCTTAAGTAAACTAATCATGGAATAGTCTCCAAAATAATATGAGAATGGAAAAAGACATTGGCTTTATAAATCTAGCCAAGGTTTTATTCAGTTCTTATTATCCTAGTTGGTTCAAATGTATCATTTCAAAATACAGTCGAACTAAAATTGCTTTGCGGTTTTTCCTACCCGAAATTCAGTTCTCTTTTGTTTTTTGTTACCAGAGATTCTAAAGTGTGATTTTTGCCATGCGGTAATTTTACTCGTAAGTTATTATTAAATGTTAATACAACTATTTTACCGACTTCAAGAACCGAGTGGTTCTCAATTCGACTGTATATTTTTATAATGTTTGTTACCTCAGCACTTTCGACTCGGTCAACTGATTTTGATCGTTCTTTTTTATTTGAAAGGTGGTGCTTACCATTACAATTTGATTCTGATCTAATGTCTCTAGAGAATGGCCAAAACAATTTTTAGTGATTAATTTTCATCCAGGTGAAAAATTTTTTATGGCAACACTCAAAAAATTTAAATTTTTTTAATTATTTGTTACTTTTTAATTATTTTTTTTCGAAGACGGTTCTTTTTGTTAAAATTTTTTTTGAAAAATATTTACTTTATTAATACCATTTCGCAAACACAGTTAGCTAATAATATTCGCCTTAATATTCTGATCGGATTCCTGTTGTTTATAACGATATATAAACTGAAAGCTCTTCAATACCGCTAAATCAACTAACTACTTTATTATAAATTTAGTTTGTAATTGAACTTTGTTATTCCAGTATCCACTACTAAGCCACAGAATGATTCGATGAGTATTCCAATCAATCTTCAATCATATATAGAATATTTATATGAATAAAAGGTTATTTTCCATTAAGAAATCTTCTTTACGTATACAGAAATACTAAGAAGACGTCTATTGCAAAGTTCATCCTATTTATATAAATCTGTACGTTGCCTGCACACAATCATATTTGCTTATCAACAATTTTGTATAGAAAATATTCACTAGGTAATCTAGATGTAGACGTCCATCAAATAAATAAACAAGCAACCATGTACATGGTACTTCTTGAATTAAAATATTTACTTTTGAATTGCAATAAAGGTTTTATATTCTAAAATAAGAATTATATAGAAATTGTAACCAGGTGTATGAATGGAATACGTTCGTATTCAATCTGCATAAAATGTTTCTGCAAATACAGTTAAAATTGCATACAGGATGTGTTAAAACAAACAGTGTGTGTCAATGATGTAGACATGGAGAAAAAAGAAATTTTTCTCTGTTTTTTGACTGAATGTGAAGCGATTGAAGTAAAAATACATTGTCAATAACCAAAAACCATTCGTTGTACGGATATACTCACTGAAATAGCATTATATCCGGTCTTCAAAGAATGAGTTGAAATTTGGATATGAGATGAATAAATGTCATCAATTAATTAAAACTTTCTGTACCATTAGTTTAACGAAACGCATTTACTTTTTTTTTTTTAAATTATCTATTCAAATTTTTTCCATGCAACATCCATAAAATCAATAAAATCAAATAAATGATATAACGTCATTTATGTGAAAATCCGATTATTACTATACCCATATTACTATACCCATCGATACCCATAGAGTTTTAGTTATGCGTTGGTGTTATAACGTAGCCAAAAATTTTTTACTTCATTTGCAGAGTTTCCAATAATTTTAAGACTAAGATAGGCTCTAGACAATAAAAATATAACTCACCATTATTTGTTACTTTATCTTTCCAATTAACATGCGGTTTTGTCAAGATTCCACCACCTCCTATCTGACCCACTTGACGTCCCGATGGTACCGTAGCATTCGATGATATTGAATATTGTGTTGAATGTTGTATGTGCGATGATATCGATGACGCTGTTGTAGTTTGTGTCATATTTTCTATATCTCCACCAGAACGCCAATGATGATGCGATGATGTGGCTGATTCTTGAAAGCCAGAGCTACTGAAAGATGATTTCTCTGATACGGCGGATGCAACACGCGATCCAATATGACAACGAATTGATTTTGATGTTGTAAATAATGCCCGATTATTTCGTTCGGGCCGTAGTAGAATTATATACATTTTTGGTATAAATAAAAATACAAATGTTACCATTGCACTTAGTGTTACACAAACACACATTGTTATAATCTGCAACAATCGAGAAAAAATTATGTTAATAAAAACCTAAAAATATGTAAGTCTTTATTAATTAAGATATCCTTAAGATGTCTCAATTATGACGTCGTGATGACTTTAAAAAAAATCATAATTAAGCACTAGTTTATCTGACTTCGCAAGAAGACAAAATTTTGAATTCTTTAAGAAATCTTTTTCTGATTTTCGAAGGAAGTTAAAATTCTAAGCTCTATAAGAAATCCTTTTTTTTTTAATCAGAAATATGGGATTTGTAAGAAGTCGTTTTTCGAGTTCCGTAAGAAGTCGGAAACGGTATTGTTTTGTTTTTATTAAAATCTAATTTAGAAGATTATCGTACAGCAAAAAAACAATTGAAAATTAAGCCAATATACTAACGTATTAGTTTTCCCACCAATTCAACGATTCGGTTAAACATGCATGGGTCGTCCAACACATGCATGGCGTCGAATGCTTGTGAATGGGAAAATAGTAGGGCAAATAAAGTAATTGATTCAAAATAGAGCTCGTTTTAAGCCTTTTGCAAAGGTCTTGTAGTGCGATTGGTGTCAGAGGAATAATATATAATCAACACCATACTATTTTACGAAAAAAATATCAATTCAGAGTAACATATTAAATTCCCTTCATTTTGCCTATAAAAAAATCAATTAAAACTATAAAATAACGCCGAGGTGTCCAAAAGATATATTATACTATCATTGATAAATATGCTTCTCTAAATTTCAGCACTTCTTGAATCTTGAAATTATCCGAAATTTATGGTTTTTGTTATTTTGATAAGAATATCATTAAACATAAATCTAAAAATTATTTTTTGCAACATATTTGTGACAAAACGAAATGTCTTTTTCCGGATATAATCGCTATTTACCTCGCTTTATCACATGGTGGACAAAATGGTTATAACATTTATTTATTTTATTGAACGATCTTTTTATTAAAATAACAAAAAAAGGATGTCTGTCAATTTGAAGTTTCTGGTGTTTCAAATATATTTAATAATGCATATATTAAATAATGATGAACATTTATTTGATTTTTTCGATTTTAGTAACTATTTGGCTTTATGTAATTTTATGAATTTTCCTATAAATCAAAAAAACATAAAAATATACTGCCAATAATTGATAACTTCACGATGATTAAACATCAAAACTGCTTATCATAATTAACGATGTCTATACTGAATTATATTGAATTATATACCGTTCCGTAAGTTTGTAACATATGGCAATGTATCTTAGTATGAAATTTGGACCAAGTTAAGATTATATTTATATATATATACATATATATATATATATATATATATATATATATATATATATATATATATATATATAAATATATATATATATATATATATATATATATATATATATATATATATATATCTATATATATATACATATATATAAATTTGTTTGGAACTAGTTAGGAGGTGAGTCAAAACTTCCCGACCGAAGCCTTTGTGCCGGCGAGTCGGGGTGGTTTTAAGGTCCTATTTTTCGTTTTTTTGCTTCAATTTCAATTTGCTTCAATGAATTTATCTTCGTGTTGATATCTAGGTATATTCCAATAATGTTTAAATTATGTAATAATTATACAAATATATAATTTATTGGTTTTAATTACATACAATAAAAAATATAATGTATTTTAATTGGAAAATAATAGTCAAGTTTATCATATTTATAATATTACAAAAACTAAAAATGTGTAGAACATAATACAAAGTGGTCATATATTGTACACCCGTTCAGTCGTGGGAAGGGAGGGATGTTAACGACCACAGGCTTAAAAACTGTCATCTGTATATACTCGAATGCGTCGAATATTCATGGGGTATATCTTACGTCTTTCTAATAACGAATTATGAATATAATAATTATGAAATATGATAAAGTACCTGTTTTTATAATTTTTTTTTATAATTTGCCTTACAGAAAGGATTTAAATGGGAAAAAAATGTACTTAAGTGTGTCAAATTTGAGTGAACCTGAATGTCAGATATGAGATAAATTGAGTGTGTCAGAGGAGATGAGTTAATTTGAACGAAGATCTGGGTAAAAAAACGTACAATTCTGTGTGATGCAAGTATTATATGTAATAAATATTAAAAAATTTTAAGTTAGGTTTTTATTTTTATACTAATTTGATAGGTTTTTTTAAGTTCTACATTTTGCAATTACAGCTCTGTCACTGTCGTTTACTAAATGACGTAAACTTTTTAATTTTTTTAGGTTTATGTTTTAAAATAAATTTTGTATAAATTTATGATTTTGCAGAGAATTTTTTCCCAAGAATTTTCTTTTTTTTTTGTGATTTTAAATCAGATATTAAAAGAAATCTAAAAATTTGACCTCTATTTTAGAAATATGGAGACTAAATAGAAAACCGAATTACGTCAAAACATTAAAATAAGTAGGTATAAGGAAAAATATTCAATAGAAAATTCGTTTTTATTATTTTTCCGTCCTGTGTTTTTAAACAACAAAAAGAAGTTTCTGTGTTTTTAAGCACTTTTTGTTAACACTATGTAAACTCTCCTGGATAATATTTATGTTTCGTGATCATGGACTCTAAAAATGAAAAACTTATATTTTAATTAAAAAACTTTACATTACAGATGACCATAAACTATACAGTACGTTTAGTGTACGTTTTGGCTTAGGTAAAACAATGTTAAAATATTAAGCAGTATATAAAACACTAGCGGACGTCACGCGGTTTCACCCGCTTAGTTACAGTGATTAAAAGTAGCCTATTACTCCTGGACATAGTGTAACTTCCAAAGGATCAAATACTTTTCGTATTTCATCAGTTGCCAGCCAAAAACAATCATAGAAATAAAAAATTATTTTTTGTCAGTTGTGAGCCAAAATTTATTAATAGTATAAAATCTGACTAATGTCTAGTTAGTATTTATTTGTTGTAAATTCTAATTTTTAATTCGGTAACAGTAGCTAATCGTGGGGCCATGGTAAGCTTGAGTAATTATGATGAAAAAAACTAGTCAACTATAAGCTCATCATGCACTTGTTTTTCCTAACTTATAGATTGTAGGGTATACATTGTAATCTTTTATAAAGGAATATTTTAATATTGTTTTTCCTATACCAATACTTAGACTAAACGAACTGTACAATACAAATTGTTACAACTTGATCATACATACTTTGTCTTGTTTTTACGGGATGGTATTGCGGATAGGAATGGATGAAACGTGGTTCTAATGGTGTTATAATCCAGTCACGATATCATTCTGTGTTAGTTCTCTATATATTATTGTTTGATGAAGTTCTTGACAAGTAGTGTATCTGGTTACTATTATAAAAACCATAAAAGAGAACTTTTTTGAAAGTTTAATTTAAATCAATTTTTGTTACTTTTTTTATATTCTGTTAGAAAATTTATTATTTATTGTTTTAGATTATTTATTTTATACAGAAGAGTAATTTTATGCCATTTTTTCGAAAATTGAATTTTTTTGGAAGTAAATCTTTGGTTTAAAATAATTACTTCCAACCCTGATCTTCTCAATTTAAAAACAATCCTCTTTGGCGTTAGTCTAATATTGTACGATCAAGAAATTCTTTATAAATTGCACTAATTTTTAGCTTTATTTTATATTTTAATATATCCTGTCTATTATTCAATCACGACATAATAAAATAATAGTTTTTAAAATAATTTTTCAATATTATCAATTTTATGCATTTTCATAAACTAAAATAATACAAACTATCACCCTTTTATTTTCGTAATAGGTAATAATTGTCAAAAATTCATTAAATTATTAAATATGATTATAAATTGTAAGTTAATATACCTCATTTCATAACCATGAAATTCGTTAATTACGAATAAAGTAGGACGTACTTGAGTATCAAAATCAGCATCCCTCTAAATATGTTTAAAATAAATTACATATTAAGGATTCAAATTTGTCCGGATTAGTTTTAATCCAATTGATTCACCATCATCTGATTTGATTGTATTGAAGTCATTCAAATGATTGGGGAGTGGAAGTTAAAATAGGCAAAATAATCACTTTTGACCTATGCTTATTTTGAGAAAGCTTCGTTTTTGTACCAAAAGTGATTTAAGATCGAAAAAAGTTAGTCACATATTTAAGTACTCGTATTTACTTAGCTTGAAAATTTTAATATTTATAATCAATTACATCAAGCTATTTAATTTACTTGTTTATCAACACATACGACAAGCGACAAGCTTTTATATCATATAAATTTTGTAATGATGTTATAAGTAGATAGTAAAAGTTTTAAAGTAAAAGTTTATTTATTTCTTTTTAGGGTATTTAAAGTAAAGCTTTAAATTTAAAAGGCTTTTTACTTTTAAATTATCGCTGGATTAAAATTGTATGTTCTATAGCGGTTCATAATAACATTTAGTTTTAGTTGAAGATGTCTGCTTCAAAATTGAAGCTTTAGAAGTGCCCTGTATATGATTGACAGTGACATTACGTTTCTTTTCAAGTTATTTTTAGCAAGCCCTTTTATTTGATACCAATATTGTAGTATTGAATAAAAAATAACTATTCCGCCATCTTGGATGTGTCGTCATATTGAATTTAGAATGATCTCACACAGCTACCAATGAATTGTCATCCAAACTGAACGTGAATTCAAAATTTCAGTTCAATCGGTTGAAGATATCTACTTCAAAATTAACCAGCAAGATTCCACCCAAACAAACATTCATTGCAAGTTAACTAAAAGCTTTAAAATGACGGGTGTCACTTTTCGATGTGCAATTGCTTTTGGCTGAAAATCACAGTATTTTCTAAAAATCTTTGGATTTTAGAAGTGTGTATTTTCCCTCAATTTATATAAAACCTCAAACATTTAAATAACTCCAAGCCTTATAGTCCATCAAAAACCAGGGGGTGGGTTGTAAGACAATTTTCCAATTGATGTTCAGATCCATAATATTTGAGCGTTTTACCTTTTTTGAGCTGTCTAATTTTTCTTGATGGAAAAGGTGCTCGATTTTTGAAAAGTATCAAGTGTCTCCAGAGCCTGCTCTACATATTAAAAACACGATACCACACCTATAAACGTTTATCATGTCATATAGTAAGCTTAATGTCCATGCCTAAAACATTTCATTGTATTTTATAATAACTATTTTTAGTATAATTAAAATAAATGATTATTTATTTATTAATTATTATAATATAATAACATTTCATTTTTTAGTGAACATTTTAATTATTTTATTGCACGTACATTATATTTATACGTATGAAAATAGCACTTTATTATTTTCAATAATTTTTCTGAACATAGTAGAATTTAAACTTATAAGTATAAAAATAAAATAAAATATTAATAGAAATGGAAATTACCGATTATTTATAATGCTTTCGATAAAAAAACTTACCTTTGTTTCACTTCCAAAATAGATTGGAACAAACGCCACCCAAATCACACACGTTGTATACATTGCAAATCCAATAAATTTCGCTTCATTAAAATTCTCTGGTACATTACGAGTTTTCAATGCGTACACCGTACATAAAATTATTAGAAAAAAATCAAATGCCAACGGTGCTAATACTCCGGTTGGCGTTGTATTACAAACTAAAATTACACGATCCAACGCCGGGTATTGAAACGTTGCATCCGCTGGCTCGTAAATTAACATTGTTATCGCAAAACCAACTTCTAAACTAATTAAAAAACATGTAATCAAAACTTGCGATGTACCGGACATAAAACGAGGTTTCCGTGTTGGGAAACGTTTTTTTGAGCCAGCTAAAATCCGTGCAATACGATTTGTTTTCGTTAAAAGTGATGCGTAAATCATTGCGAAACTAATTCCGGGTAAGGTACGCGATAACGAACATGATATATCAGATGGTTTTGAAATAATTGGAAAAGTTGTCGCATGAGATAATGTCATTCCGGCTAATATGAGATAAGATAATTCTCGAGTTGAAGACTTCACCACTGGAGTGTTATTAAAACGCACAAACACAATGCAACCAAATGCTGTTGTTAAAAATCCAATACATGAAAAAACAATGGCAACGATAGCTTGCGTATCTGTCCATTGAACAAATTCCACTGGGATGTGATTACAATCTGAAACAGAAAAAAATAAAGGAACTTAAATACAAAGATTTAAATATTGCTTAATGAAAGAAAAAAAATTTTGTTTTTGGATTTTTCTAATTAGCGTAATTGATATAGCATACATTAGTGACGTAAGTATTAGTTTTTTCATATAGGCCAGGGTCGATATTTTTGAAACCAATATAAATTACAGTAGGATGAAACCCATTGGAAACGGAAGAGAATATAACAAAAATGAAAAGAAAAATTATTTACGGGCCAGCTGAGGTCGGGAAGTGGAAGGGGATGAGTTTTTATGTATAAAACACGGTTTATATCGATTTCCGGAAAAAGTTCAATTGGTATGGAAAAACCCTGAACACTTTGATACATAAATAAATAAATTTGTTAACTTAAATAATCATTTGTTTTTTGATATTAAGTTTAGAAAAACTATAACCTCAGATGATTTTAAATTTTATGCAGTTGCATACATTCCAATTAAATTATGCACTTTTGCCTACACTTTTGGCCAATCTGTTCTTCACTTTTCTCACTGTTGCTATTTTCAGGAATTGAAATTAGAGCTACCTAATTCGAGCTATCTAATTTTTGTATACAACTGAACATATCAAACCTTGTCACTCGAAAACACACAATTGTGTTCAAATAACTTTGAAAAACCTTTAAGCTCCATTACTAGTCCATCTCACTTTTCCAGTTTCTGTTGTAACCTTGTTTTAAAATAATTAAGTTTCGAATTCTGGTGTTTTTTTTTTTTTTTTACAGTATGTGAAAAATATTGAAGGAATTCATAAAATTTTGAGAAAGATGAAAGCAAATGAATAGTAATATGTAATTTCTTAGTGCTCATGGCTGAAAATGTGACTTTCGGATCGTGATCGGAGGAAAAATACTCTTATCTAAATATTTTTACTCAATTACGATCCCTTTTCATAGACTTTAGAAGCAGAGAATAACATTTTTAAATAATAATAGATGGAAAATCGGAAAAAAAACCTGCATTTTTAAATGAAATTTTCTTATAATGATAAATAAAACAATCTATCATAACATTTCTTTCATTTTCTTTTGACCTCAAATTTCATTATAAATATCTATGTATTTGAAAACCAAAACCAAGTTTTTATTAAAAAATAAACAAAACAAAATAATATGTTCAAGTATTAAGTACCACTTTCCGTTTCCTTTTTAGTATCATGTATAATCTATTGAGCTTTTCAAATTTTCATATTAAATGAAAAAATTCAATTTTCATATGCAATTTCAATAAATATAAATAAATTTACATTTTGTATTGTTTGTATATTTTGTTCATATACAGTATGTCTCAACTTATAAAGTATAAAGGCGTATATAAAGAAAATTTATTGTTCGGACTTCAACTTTCAGAGGACTATCAGCTAATCTTTCCAACATACAGTGCTCAGATTAATTATGAATATGAATATTTTTTTGTATGTATGTTCGTATTTTATTGACTGCCATACAGTTCATCCGATTACGATAAAAATTTCGTAAATATATTGTTTGAACTTACATGCACAGTATAGACTATGCAATTGTAACGAATGACAGTGTAACGAATCTTACTCCTGGTAGCTAGACACGTATTTAATAAGAAAACTAAGCTACCTTTGGATTAAAGAAATAGTGGAATTTAACAAATGTGACATCATTATCAAGTAATCGGAAATTGATATTATTATAATGGTATTTAATTCAGAGCAATATGTATCATTACTCTGTAAATTGACTACTTCTTGATATATGAGTTCCTGGGGCGATTGCTTACCTTTTGTATATTTAAACTTATGCCCTTAAATGTGCCGGATCCGAGATATGGAGTGGATGGACCACTATTTTGTTCTGTTACTCCAGGAAATCGATACCAATTGCCAACCGGTTTAAAAACAAATGCTAGATAAGCTCACTATTGCTGTAACTATCTACATATGTAGAATTATGGACAGCGTGATAGTTCTTCAACGTCTTTTAATGTAAAAGCAAGAGTGCTTTAAGAGTAAAGGTATAGTGATGTTTGGTTTGATTAAAATGTATCAAAATTTACTTCATTAATTTCAAAAACAAGTAAGAACGTTGCAATATGTTTGATCAGTTTAATGTTTCATATATTAAATATTGTACTTTTTGTACACTAATGCGTTAAATAGTGAAGTGACCATTGAGACAGCCCGGAAGCCTAAAAAAAAATATTAAATGAGTTTCTTAGTTTGGGCCCTTCATCACACATGGTCCTTCATCATACTTTGTCACAGTCTTTGTGATCCTCTATAAATATTAGATCACGAAAGCTAAACCTCCTTCTTTAAACAATTATATATTAACACATTCGGTACGAATGACAGAAAAAAAATTTCTATCGTGACAGAAAAATAAAATAAAATAATCAAGGAAAAATAATTTAAAAATTCAAAATTAATTTTTTGATAAACTCCTTTAACAGATATGGTAACACACTAAGCGAACTGCTGTCAGATATTTAAACGTATTTTATAAACGGCCCTCTTGCGAGTAAAAAAAATTTTAAGCTTTCCTAAACTTTAACGTAAGGGTAGACATTTTCATTACCTCTGTGATAGCGAAGCAACTTTTAATCAACGAAGCGAGTTCTAAATTTTTAGGTTCGATGTAATGATACAATCAACACACTAAACAACTTATAAATTAAGCGTGTATTAAGTTGCGAACTTCACAAAAATCGAAAAGCAAGAATGTGGCTGCAAAGCGCCGGGTATTAGCTAGTAATAAATAATTTACAAATTAGATTATAAATATAAAAATTCCATTTACCTATTCCAAATAATTTTGTAACTGTCTATAAAAAACAATAATTATAGGAATAAAGACATTATTAAATTTGCTTGTACTTATAAGTAACATGTAAAAAATAATATTAATTCCTTATCATGGATTATTTTATTTTATTTGTTCATTTAATCCGTTAGTCTTATGTCTCAATCTGTATATAAAGTAGTCTTATACATCATATTATTATTTTATTCAGGGAAGTATATTTTCGCCCCAGTACCTAGTATTTACAATGTTTCCGTGAATTTTGTAAGGTGAGTACACAATACGGTACTAGGTACACTTTTTAAATATTAAGCAAATTAATTAATTAACATAATTGATTACATAATAAATATAAATTATATTCAGTTTTTTCTTCGTCCTGTAATTTTTTTAAATGACTTTGTAAAATGAAGCAAATGATATAACGCAATCAGATCGGAGCCTGTACAAATATTTTTAATTTGCCACTCTGTATGTGCATATATAAACAAATTTCAAAATAAATTTGTTTATATTTTGTTTGTTTTTTCTGTATTTTATATTGTTTATTCAATTTTGAATAAAAAATGCACATATATGTACTTACAGTATGTTCAAAAGCTGCTACATTAGCTATTTTAAAAGAATAATATAAAGTCAATACTGTAATTTACATTAATGAGTTATCCAAAATCAGTACCGATGTCGACTTTTGTTTTTTGTTTTTTAACAATTTAATGTTACTTAAATCGTTTGAAACGAGGAAATATTAGGAGACGGAAGAATACACTCCGTATGGAGAATGAAAAATATGCATTGAAAATAATAAATCATCAGCAAATTTTTTTTATCGAAAAGTAAATCGCCTGTGAGTTATCCGTGACTAAAAATGTACCTTTCTCAAGCATGGAATTGAACATTTACTAATGAATTACTCCGCAATCTTTCAAATTATTGAACAAAAATTTCGAGTAAGTAAAATGAAGCTTATAAAAAGAAAAAATAATGGTTTTCTTTTCATTTATGTAAATGAAATCAATATAAACCTTGGTATAGAAGATCTTCATTTGACGAAATGTTTAACAATATAATATATTAATATTATAAATTCATTAATATTTCATAACACTAAAATATCTTAAATACGAATTATTTTTTGCAATAGTAGATAATATTAAACGTTAAATGCTACTAGTTCTCGAAAAAATCAACCTCTTGAACAAGCGATAATGTGGTTAGTATTGCATCTACATAAATTAAAAGTAAATCATTCTGGTTGGTTATGAAGATTGTACATAATACACTTCCTAACACTTGAAACGTTATAGAGGTGTTATCTTTTGCGATCATTCCGCTTAATACACTACCGTCTAGCATTATTCTTTGTTGTTTTAAGGCTAGGGTGCAGTGAGATCCTTTTTCCTTATTCAACGCATTTTCAACTTTCAAAACGGTAGCACCCGATAGTTTATTCGATAATTTCAAGCATAACACTACTAGTCAAATGCTTTTAAAAAATCGACGTTTAAAAAAAAAAACTTAAATCCTACGAACAATGGTTGTTTTTTAATTGTAAACTGATCGAGTGGTTTTTGAATTATAGTAGTCACCGGCATTGAAAATACAACTTCAAGAAAATATTATGTTTTGAACTTTTAGTCAAGGTGGGGCATTGGTTTGGTTTTAGTCAAGGCATGGTGCAGAGAGCTCTACAGTAAATGTGGGATATTTCGATACCTATAAGTGGAATTTTATTTTATTTATTTTTTGTAACTTTGTTTTTTTAACAATAAACTATAGTTTTTTTTTTATTCGAAAATCACCTATCAAAAGTCACCATTTGGCAAATTAATAAGAGGTCCTATAAGGACAAGAATAACTATTAAATTAGTATGATATATTTCAAATGTAATAGTTGATCACCGAATATTACCACATTTCATTTTTTTACTTCATAGATTCGATTAAATTTTGACGTAATTGTTTTAAATTTATCTCCTTTAATATCTCATATTTTTCCTCAATATTCATTTTTTTGTCAAGTATTTGATTAAGTAAACATAAAATTTATGTATAAAAATATCGTATGTAAAAATATGTAAATCTTAACTTAAACATCAATGTTGGTTGGTTGTATGTTCAATACCCGTTCTGTGTTTTGTACATCATAATAAAATGAAGTGGTGCGTTGCTACACACTTCAATAATTTAAAATTCTATACAGTAAACGATATTTAAAGAAAAAATATATTATATTAAATTTTATCTGAACAACAGCGGATACAATGTGAGGATGATGATGGGCGAACATTATTGCTTCGAAAGTTATTCTTATTGTTTCTATTTCGACATTTGCTAAACATTTTGGTGGGTTGTAAGTGGTATGAATAAAGTTTCTAACAAAATTAGAAACAATATTATTCTAATTTTCACAATTTTATTTGCTGTCATGTAGTAAAATAATCAATGTTTTGATGCACAATTTGGTGTAGAGTTACCTAATGGAAATTCCTAAATTTATTTCGACGAAATTCCGCACACCAACGTATTGTCTATTATATGCACAAAATATTAATGTGCCTTCAAGTGTAGTCTCTTTAGTTACACCTAATAGTTTTGATTGTTAATATACCCGAAAAATGCTTCAGAATCAAAGTGTGCATCATTTTTAACTATTAACATTAATGAAATAGATAAAATACGTAGTCCAAACAGCTATGATGTGATTATTATATATTATATTCGAACACTCGTTGCGGGCACCAAGTACTTCGCAGAACTCTTGGGATATTCTTTTTTAACGCATCCATCGCATTAAACCACATTAAAATAAACCTTACTACGAAAAAAATTCATAGTAAGGTGTTTCGTTTCGTCGACAAAAATATGTATTATAATTAGCTATCAATACCCGCCCCGACTTCGCTCAGGTATTACCAAATAAACAGTAGCCAAAAACTTATAAATTGTTGTAGTCGATAAAATAATTTATTTGGATCACATATTGAATAAATATACTGTGCCAAAAAAATACGGAGAAGTGAATTAAAACATTACAGTTTTTAACGAATTTTTAACATAAAATACCCAAATTTGGCCAAAATATAGACGAAACGATGTGTATCTTGTCGCACTTATAAAATATGCACAATAATATCCCTTTATTTGAATATTATCAGACACATATTTTAATTGAACACATGTAGAGTTTAAAATATTTTGTGACCATATTCAGTTCGACGAAAACCGATAGAAAAACTGCATCCAAATCACTGGTATAAGGCAAGACGCATTTTAGGCCCATTTTGACGAAATAATTAATTATTGACTCGTTCTTGTGTTATTCGAAGATTTATTATAAAATTTGGTGATTTTAGATCCTTTGATTCGAATTTTATCATGACCCGAGATAGACAGACAGACCAATTTCTATAAATCATTTATTGGATTTAAGGGTCCTCAAAATGAGTATTTCTAATAAAACCTCACTCGAATATATAATGACTAATTTTTCTGATATAATTCTTTTGCTAAATGTTACGATATGATAGCATAGCTTATGCATAATTTTTATTATTACAGCCTCCTCTTAGCAAAAATTATAGAAACGTTATTGCATTCGATGCAGAAATATATCTAGTTCTTATTCTAAAGTATTCTGGCAACACACCACAATATTTTAAAAACTGTCAACACAAAAAACAAGTAAATTTGTATCATACAATAACTCTCTTCCCATGTTTGTTTTTGTAATATTTTATTAAAAATCTTCTATAAAACAATTTTGTGTCCATTCCATGTTATTCGATAATTCACAACAATATCATATTTTAAAAAAAGTGAAGATAAAAAATGACAGTTAATTATTTAGATACTTGATACATGATTGAATATATCAATGTTTGAACTAATTTTTAGTCATTAACATTCGTAAAAAATACTCAATACTTAGTTAATAAAGTTTTAAATACATTCATTATATAATATTAACGTATATACTAATTGTATATGCAATGTTTATAAGCAAAATTCTAGCTAACATTGTGATGAATCCAAACATTTTACGAGAATATGTTTGTGTCAAACAAAAGTTGTCTGCTTTACAAAAACAAAAGTTTTTTTTTTGGAATTTTTTTTCTATGTTTCATGATTTAAAAGTTTGGCCATAGGATCAATGAGGCGAATTTAAACTAATTTTTTAGATTCAGAATACACAACCAAAATTTCTGTTCGATATATTGTTTCGGTTTTGCCCTACTTTGATAATGGACAGTGTTTCTTCATTAAGCTAATATACTCTAACATATTCTACATATGTCGAGTATAAAGAAAAACAGCTTATTTATAATTATAAGCATTATAAACTATACAAAGCATGTAGTCTCTACACTTATGGGGATAATTTATTAGTTTATACGTAAAATGTTTATATTTTTAGTAATTACGTATTTTTTAAAGAGGAATTGAGGCGATTTTCTGAAAAAATGTTCAAAGAAATGTTTTCATATTTGAACTTTTCTTTTATCTCTTACAATCATGGATTAGTCTGACTGGTAGAAAGGAAATAACGTGACTCTTTCCATAATATTTAAATATCTTAATTTTGTTGATAACCATGGAATAAACAAGTATATTGATTGATAATTTAATTATGTAGCAGAACCAGTAATTATTTGATGGGAAAGTAGTTTAAAATTCAAAATTTTTAAAGTAGAGAATGTGAGATAAATTCAATTAAGAAATATAGAAAAGTAGATACTTTGGAAGGTAAATTTCTATTGAAATACAATTCTGGAAAAGTTCTGTTATCATATAAATATTATCATTGGTGTTTAATTTGCCTTAGTTTATATTTTAGATATAAAATATACTTTTAAATATTAAAATAATAATAATAATAACAATCGTCAAAGGTCTATTTTATACCCACAATTAAATGAAACTCTAGAAATGTCATAGAAATAATAAACAAGAATATCAAAATGTCATTCAATTTTAGATTAAAATATGGTATTGAGGTATTTTATTACAAATAACAAATTCTCCAACGGACAACCTAAAAGTATCATATAACATCGTAGATATCAGACAAATTTTGTACTCACTTCAATCATTTCAAAAACATAAATACCTTATATTATTTAATATTGTACTAGCAATTATCCGTCCGCTTCGCCTTTAATATGCTTGAAGAAACTTAAAAGTATAAAACGTACATGTACAAAACAATGTAATAATAATCCTTGCGATCTGTCTACTCTGAAACTCTTTGATACTCGACTATCCAGGCGCGTTACTACTGAAGAAGAAGTACATACAATAATGCTTGTCCAACGTCAGATCACGGAAGGGGGATAATAAAAGTCTTTGAATTTGTGTCGATTTCCTAGCTGGCTTAGGTTTTCAGACTCAATTCTCGCTGTTCTTGATAAATTAAGAAGGTCTTTGGTACGTGTATTCTAATTTGAAAGTCAAAGGAAAGATATACAGATTGAAATATATAGACACAAATTTTATCCAAACCATTAGTTATATGAAAAAATATTTCATTGAAAGTGGGTCGTATTAAAAAACTTCAGTGTTTGGCAATTGAGGACAGTTTATATCTTTATAATTATTTAGTTAAATCCAAATTTAGTAGTAATAATAGTTATAACGACAGGGAAACCAAAGTCAGGCTGGTACATTTTTCTAGCAATTCCTTATAATCCTCCCTCTTTTTCTTCCTGTAAATTGATCATTAGTTAAGCTATCCACTATTTTAAGAAAAGATATGATAGAGATCCATTTTAGCTGTTTATTCTCGAATTTCACTCGAATTGAAGGGTAAAAATCTTATTATCGAGCACCTAGAACATTTTGCAAAGAAGTGAAGGAGCATCCTCAGAAGAAATCATCCTCGAATCCGATTAGGAATATACGTTTCTTGAGTCTATCGTAACCGGTAAAATAATGTTTAGATGGATAAATGTTTCTTGTTATCTTTGTTTTTAATTTTTTACATTCAATATCAGTTTTTGAATATGTCTATTATATTTTATAAAATTATAATAAAACTATAATAAAACAAATATTACATAATAAACCAAAATAATACAAATGTTCAAAATTACAGACAAGCAAATATACAGACAGATAGACAGATAGACATGAATAGAAAATGTTAGTTTGTGTTTTACATTATAATGAAGGTATAACGATGTATATGTATATCTGTACTATATTTGTTATATAATATGTGATTAGGATTGCCAACATTATATAATGCCAACTTATTCCGCGGTAAATTCTTTGATAGATTTTTTTTTCTAAATTTTGAAATTAAACTTCTTTAGTACCGCTGTGATTTCAAACTCGATAAAACGAAAAAGCGATAGAAAAAATAGGATAAAATGTGTGAGAAAAAATGAGGTAGATGTATTTATAAAATTAAGCGTGTGTGATAATAAGAAATAAGACATTATACAGTGTTTATTACAGGGTTATTTTTTTTGCGCGACAGAACTATTTTTTCACACTAAACTAAAATGTAATTGCCTTCATAAACAGTCATAAATCTTCTTCTAACTACTTCATTCATCTTATCAGTACTGGCCATAAAATTGATAGTGAGCACAAACCGGCGGTGTATTTGCGACAAAAGTCGATAATTAAATTTTCTAGAAGCCCTAGAGATAAATAAAAACACAAATTTTACAATTTTATATAAACAAATAAACCTTAATAACTCCTATTTATTAAATTTGAAATTATAAATATCGTAAAAATATTTGTGGCAATTATTAAGTACATATGTTCATATATTTTAATTTAAAAATATTATAATTATTTTAATTTCCATGCTTAATAAAAGTTGCGAAAAATTTTTACGACTCATCATTTAAGGAGAAGCAGGAGAGGGGTTTCCATTTTTTTATTTAATCCTATAGAGGTAAGAGGAGTGTATCTACAGTCACAGAAAATTTTTTTTCTTAATACTTAATTGGCATTTTACGGATTGACATAATTGAATCTAGGCCATTTTATACATTAAGATAATTTTGATTGGATTCTCTAAAGTGAATTACAATTTGGAATCCAATAAACTTACATGATCCATAAAGTGTTCATTTGTCGATCCGATCCGTCAAATCAAATATAGATATCGTCCACATATCGAAATCAAAGGATGATGTGTGCTTTTGTCTGAGATAAATTTA
This sequence comes from Chrysopa pallens, assembly GCA_020423425.1. NCBI lineage: Eukaryota > Metazoa > Arthropoda > Insecta > Neuroptera > Chrysopidae > Chrysopa > Chrysopa pallens. The sequence goes on along the minus strand of CM035595.1, from coordinate 39,331,551 downwards.
ATATCTTTTCTTCGAGGGGTTACATGCATATCGGTGAGAGTAATGGACTTAAGGGACTACCCATAGCCAAATTAAATACGTTTATTATACGATTATTTAAATACCTTATTTTCATCGAATAAAAGTTACCAAGCAGTCCTAGTAATTATCTGTAATAAATTGCAATCAACATAGCACAAAGTCTTTGATGTATCAAACATCGGAATAAATAATCATAACAATTGTATAAAATTGTGTAAAATATAGTAATTATTTATTAACGCTGTTCAAAGAAATTATTTTGTGAATATAAATAAAATAAAAATTATAAATTATATTCATTTTGTTTCCATCCTATTTTGAACTAAGTTTACACTCATGTAAACTTAGTTCAAAATATTAATAATTCTCAAGTTTAATCGATTTGAATTCGACTCTTCAAAAGCAGAAATAATAAAACAAACCAAAAAAAAATTCTTTCTTTGTAAAAATCTTTGTTTAAACGATAGCATTATTTAAAAAGTAAGTTTATTTTTAATATTTTATCAATTTTTGAACCGACTTATAAAAAAGGGCATTATTATTAATTCGACCAGAGTGTATGGAATAAAAATTTAGGATTCATAAATTTCGATTTTTCATCCCAATTTTTTTAATCAAAAATTTTATTTCATATTTCGTCTTCATTAATGTTGTTAACCACATGAAAACAGCGATAAAAAGAAATGGTGCAAATTAACATATTTCACCATGCATCAATAAAATAGCATTACTTGAAAATAGCTACCATCATCAGATCCAAATTGAATCACCTGTTTGAAAATCCAAAGTACAAAATTAACAACGAAGTCGAGAATTTATAGCATTGGATGTAAAAATTGTTCGAACGACAAAGAAGAAGACAAATTGATAAATGATTCAAAGACGCACATGGCGCATATTAAATTTGGAGCAATTGATAAATCATGTGTAGCCGGTTACGTTATTAAAAGTAACCATAAAATCAAGAGAAGAATCTAAAACTTTTGAAATCAGTACCAAACCATACCGAACTAGATGCATATGAAAACATTAACATTCAAAAATTTGGCAAGGAAATCATAAATTTAGATAATGTGTCAGGAGTGAAGTTAATAATAATCTGGAACTTTCAATAGATTGAAATAAAAACGTTCGATGCATTTAAATTATTTCGTTTAGTGGGCTAAATGTCATCTTCAATGTATTAACATGCATAACAAATATCATCAAAATCGAACAACGTTATTGCAGTATAAAGCAATACAAATACAAATAGATGATAAATGTATGCAAATGAATTTCAAAATCATTAAAATTTATACGAGTATGATATTTCATTCGGTAAACTAGAAATTGTTTTTCTAACTGAATGATCCTGTATTGAACATAGAACATAAATATGAAATAATCCAGAGATAAGAATGTCAAATTTTAGTGTTTATAGAAATATTTGTACCAAATTATTTTCGGATAATCTAAATGTCTTTTTATATAGATATTATTTTTGTTGTGTATTATTTATATCGACAAAAGTAAATATCAATTGTGAAGTTCAGAATGTCTATTCCAGATACCACACCATATACAACACATTTATTTATCCCTATATGTCTATAAAAGTTTGATTGGATATCCTGTAGGATTACAATTCCTGTATTTGACTTTAATTGTCATTAAAACTGGAAAGTGTTGATTCTTTTATTTTTTTAAATTGCATTGATCTTGATTTCATTGAGTCTTGTTGAAAAAATGTTAAATCAAACTGGTTCTTATTTTATCCCTCAGTTCAAATTAGACTTCAAAGATAGACTGAATGCATACAATTAAACATTTGACGAAACCAACGACTTTTCAATTGCTAGTGGGATGTGCTAGCAACCATACGAAAAATGATTGTGTGTAATGTCTTATGTTCACCTATTTTGTATGTTTGTATAGATAGTGTGAATTTTACACCAGCATATGTCTGGATTGCATAATTATTATTATGAACACAAGCTTGTTGTTTAAAAAAAAAATTGTGAAAAAAAAAGGAAATAACCTGGAGAAGTCTCTTACCTCACTAGCCACTGACCTAACATCACGTCAAAGAAGTAGCACATTTTACAAGTTCTACACGTCTGGTTTATTAATTTTCTTAGGTTGGGAATGTCGAAGTTGTGTTTAACTTAATGGGAACATAAGAAACGTAAAAAAAGGCAATGGATTTGAATACGAATTAGTTGGAGACGCTCAAGGAAATATCAATAAGTATTAAAAAATGGATATAGTTATATAGTTCTTTTTTTAAAACACGTTTATTTTTTATAGAATCTTTTGTGTAGGTCAAAATTTATTCTCATACAATTTCAACATTAATGCACCGTATTTCTCGTTTGAAATTGTTATAAATCAAATTTAAGCAAAAACATAATTCCCATTTCCATTATCTATGTATTAGATCCCTCCACTTAAAATCCCTTAAAATTAATTTCCCTTATTCATTTTTTAATTTATATAATTGCGATCTCTATTTCTTATTTACTATCATTTCTTCTATCTTAAATTCACTTCAATACATCAACTTATCCAGTGGATAAGCTAGTGTAGTATTTGACACTGTCTACCATGCCTTCGCACATAACGAATATAAAGATGATAATATTTTTAGAAGACTAGGATCATATGAATTTATTATTTTATTTGAGTTTAAAGGCTAAGTGCAAAAGTGCAAACTCTATAGATTTACTTTCTGTTAATACATTTATTACCTAATAATATTTCTCTACTCGTTTCTCATGAAAGTAAAGTACCATATTCATTCTATAGTATGTTAATTAAAATTACAACTTTCTTCCATTTCTTGTAAATAGATATAAGTTTTGTTGTTGTTTGTATTGGTAATGTTCATGTTCAACATATTAGATGCATCCTGCCTGCACTTATCCAGCCACTCAGTTTAATATAGCACTACTCAACATACTCTTTCTTATAGCATCATAGCATTAAGGATTCAACTGTTATTATTTTGTAAAATAATGTACCTCTAACGTTGTGTTCTATTGTATTCTGTTGGTTTCATAATATTATATTATAGAAGACTAACAACATACAAACAATATTACAAGATCATTATATTTATAACATTGTCTCTGAACGTGTATGTAAAAAGACAGCGAAACGTTCACAGCGAAATTTAAATATGATGAGGATCTTATTATTTGACACATAATTAGTGTGGACCTGTATGGACTCTTAACTGGTCAAATTTATTTTATTACAAATTAAATCTTTTAGGTGAGAAACATTTGTATGGCGCACCTTGGTAGTAAAATGCATCATGTATGTCAATTCTACCTAACAGCACCGATTACCACGACAATTTGGTTGTAGGTTCTACTTACTCTTGACTACTTCTAAGCAACTTTAAAAGCTGTTAGATAGCTGTTAAGAGATTGACTACTTCAAGGCAACTTTAAAAGCTGTTAGTGTGCTTGAAAAAAGCATTATTATTTATGAATGTTCTTATTATTCAAATTGAGCGAGTGATGATAAAAACAAAATTCCAGTTTTTTGGCTGCAACAAAATGTAATGGTCATTCATCTATTAAAAATCGTTACCACCTTACAATATACTTTAATCATGTACTTGTAGTATGTCTTATAAGTTTGACCGGCTTAAAATCCCCAGTTTTGAAAAAATTGGAGTTTATAAAAAATTTTCTTTCTTTAAAAATAAAATTTTGTAGAGTTTAGTTTTATTACATTTTCTGTAAATTAAAAATTGAGTAAGATATGGTCGTTTCAAGTGTGAATGTGTTTTCAAATAGTAACCTTTTCATCTCAAACGTTTTAAAAAAAGAGCTTTAAATATTGGCTGTCATCTACTCTTCAAATTCAACAAAATGATTTTATGTTGTAGCTCAAAAAATTAAACGTGTTATACTAAAAGTTCCTAATTAATAGTAAAAATACCTTATTACTAATATAATAAAAGTAACAAATTATTACAGTAATCAAAACACTGATGAAGAAGTTTCTTTCATCTTTTCACTCTTCAATAAGTCAAAAAGTAGTAAATTTTAATAAAATATATATAGAACAAAAATTGTGTAATACAGTCAAACCTGAGTAAGAGAGAACTGGGTAAGCGAGAAAACTCTAAAAGTGAAAATAATTCTCAGGTCCCGAACTTTGACCCCTCAAAAACCTCTATATGTGAGAAACAAAAACCTCTTTAAGTGACAGTCGTTTTTCCCATTCTGACCTCTATAACTGAGAGCCTCTTTTGTATTTACCTCTATAAGCGACAATTTTCCTATGTATGACTCATTCTTTTTTTTCAGGGATTAGGAACTATGTTGTTTTCTTGTAATTCAAAGAAATAATATTTAACAAAAAAAGTTGACTGATTTTTTTAAATAAAATTTACCTGTTACTTGCTTCTTTGTATTTATGTATTTCAATAATCACTTCGTAATCACTCTAATAAATTATTCTTTATCATGTTTACAACCAAATATTTTGAATAAACCTCTGTAAGTGAGACAAACCTCTTCTATACCTCTATAAGCTAGAAACTTGCATTAGTGAGAAACCTTGACAAGCGAGAATAAAATCATGGTCCCTTGAACTCTCTCTTAACCAGGTTTGACTGTATTAGTAAATTTATCCATTCCTATGCGTATTTTTAATATAAAAACATTTTCATCCCTAAGAATGTAATACTATATAATACTTATAATATTCTATATTGTCAGTTAGAATGATTGTTAAGTTGTAGACTGTACTTGATCATATTATATGGTTAATATGTTACAATATTTATATGTAATATAGGTGTACCAATAAACAAGGTTATACATATATATTATACCCATATGCATTACAAACTATATTAATTTACTATACAAGAAAACTACCATAGTGTAGTAATAGTAAACGATGACCGTATACAACGGTTGCAAAATTTCAAATATACAAAGTGTATTAGAATCTAATATTTCACATAATTAAAGGGTTCTGCATTGATTATAAGCACACAAATCAAAACCTAAATCGAATATAATAATCGAATTAATTGTAATGGAATTTGATATTTAATGTTATGGAATTTGGTACTTACAATCTTAAGTATACGAATAGAAGAAATATATACGTGGGGTTCTGTGGAACAAAAATACACGAATTCCTATGATTGGATTGTGCACAAATCGTAGTTTTTATAATATATGTTTGCTGAAGTTTGCCGATTTATTTTATTTTTTGGATTTTATCTCAAAATATTTAAATAGGTATATTCTTGATTGTGTTGAGTTTAACTTTGTGGAATTTCATTTTATAGGTGAATAAATATATAAAATAAATTGTGTTATATTTTTTTTTTTAATAATTAATTTGTACCATGTCAGATATATATTATGATTTTACAATTAAAAACTATAAAATTAATTGGATAATTAATTGTTTTGTGAGAAACAAGTTTTTGAGAATTTTTGAAAATGTCTCAAACGGAGACGAAACATAATTGTCCAATTAATTTGATAATTTTTATACTCGACATACATAATATATCAGAGAATATTAATTATAGTCTAAAATTTGTAACGTTAGGAAATATTGACCGCACATTAAACATTTTGGTAAAGGTTTATGGAAACACCATGATAGTTCATTTACGGTTGTTCGTCCGTCATCATAATAACTCAAAAACAAAAAGCGATTACGAGCTGAAATCTGGTGACGTATTCTTAACTTTAAAAGTGAGTTTAAATTCGTGAATGAGCAAAATCGGTAAATTAGGTCTAATGGATTTTTGACCCAAATGGATTTTTAACAACTCTAAAATACGAAAAATTATAATACAAAAATAACTTTTGTTTCAAAATTATTTGCGTAAAATGTAGCTAATTATCACATATTATTTATATATACAATACATATTATTATACATATATGACTGTATAGACTGGATATTTATACTATTTTATGAATTGTAATTAAAAATAACGCAAACAATGAAATTCAACGATATATCGAGTATATAAACAATTAACTCCGTTAGTTGTTATCTACTTCACTTGTTAATTGTAAAATCAATATATATATATATATATATATATATATATATATATATATATATATATATATATATATATATATATATATATATATACAATTTCTCTCCGGGAAATGGAAATAACTGATAGAAAAACAAATTTAAGATAAAGTATATATTTATAAAATTTTTTGCTTAAAATTTGTTACTTCAACGACTATTTCCATTTCCCGAATAGAATGTTTTTTTTTTTCGAAAAGTAAATTCTTTTTCATACATACTTTAAAATGTCGATTTAATATAAAAGTTCATGTTTTGAACGGAAAAAATAAATTTTATAAAACTTTAGTATTAATTAAATTATAAGTAGTAGAATTTGTATATCAGTACCTACTAGAAATGAATTATATCCTAATTATAGTTCATTGATTATGATGTTTCATTTGAAGAAAATTGAAGTACATTTTACATTGGATAATATACAAACGAACAATAATTAATGCATTCAATACAGCCTAGATAGTCTACTATAGGTATGTATATCTTAAAGCGTGATCACTTGTTCAAAATCATAGAAGAAACTACAAACTCAATTCGCGGATTCTACAAACTTTGAATCTGAACTGAATCGATACCAACAAATTTGAATCTAAAACATTCTAAAGCTTTGTTTGGTAAATAGTTATTTCTTCATCGTCCTAATGTTGTTACTAGCTTAAAATAAATAACTTTGTAATCACTCATCAATCCCATTCATAAAAATTGTCCTTTTAAAAATAAAAATATAATTTATAAATAAACAAATATGAAATATTAATTTGGAAAAAAATAAACCGATAAATTATCTAAAAAGTCAAAACTTAAAAACTCCCATAAATAAAAATAATTTATAAAAGTTTATAATAATATTATAATATAAGATTTAAGCAAATTTTTTTGAAATCGATTTTTTTTTTATTGTAAAATTTATATGTCGTAATCTTGGGTGTTATATACGACCACAAAAATTTGTCATTTGGGTGATACTCAATCACAAAATAATAGTTTTTCCAAACTTTTTAGGCTTAGAAATGTATTTTAATATTTCTATGGAACCGCTTTGAAGAAGAACTGAACCCAACACAAAAAAACACATTTAAAATAGGTTCATATTAACCAAAGTATTGTTACTTTTGAGAGTTGACAATATTTGATGCATGAATATGTCAGAAATTTGTATACTTGTAATCTGTTATATAAAAGTTTCTCTGGCAAAATTAGGTAAAAATAAAATTCACGTTTTAAATGACACGGATGTAAAGCCCCATTATTATTGTCTTTTGAAAAAAAAAAGATTGATGACACATCCAGAAATTAAGATTAATATTTATGTTTAAATTTATGTCTTATGTTTCATAGATAGATATTATAAAGTGTATCACAAGAGAGAAATTTATATCTGCAAATAAGCTCACTTTATTGGCCTAATTACAGAACCCGCTATATAAAGCCTCAATCTATCAAACATATTTAGAAACATCCGATATACATTTTACCTGATGAAACCGACAAAATATGCTTTTAGATATAAAGGAAATAGCGGTCTACCATACAATATGTATATACATATTACCTACATATATTGTATAATATTGTGTACAAATTATATACAGGGGTGCCAGTAGGGATTAATTATAAATCATTAACCTAATTTCATTTTTCGATTTTCTGTTAAAGATATTGTCCCAACAAGGTCAAAACCACTCGAACATTAACTACTCCCGCCCAAAACTACTTAACTGACAATCGCTTAGAGCAAAAACCACTTGTTATAAAAACCACTCGGCGCAAAAGCTGTTTGATAAATCATCTGGGTAGTTTAATCTAGGTAAAATACTAGGGTAAAATAACCCGCTGACCCACACTTGACCTCATATATCATTTGGATAGGGCTAAAACACCCGCATATATGTACAAAATCGACCTCTAATATCTACATACTCGATTCTAAACAAAATTTAGTTCAATCACAGGTTAGGCATGAGGTCCCCACCCCAGTTATCACTTAGACAGTTTAATCACAGTTTGTGCGTAACAGCTGACAAACCCAATTCAATTTATTTTCAAACGCAATTGGACAAGTTAACCCTAATGAGTACCAGGTTACCCGGCTGGTTACTTCCTGAATACCATTATACCACACCTTTCGTTTGTTCAGGATTGATCATGAGTCTGTTGTCATTATAAAAATTGTTAAAGACGTGTAAATTATACATGTAAGATCATAAACAACGCAAGTGTTTGAAAGCTTCCGGCGTTGCTTATTACGGAAATTTAAGCTTAAAATATAAACGCACTTATGGCTATGTATGTTGTTTCTTTTATACTTTAATATATTTTCTGTGACACCATGTATGTATACATATTTATTAAATATATATTTAGTAAAACAACATATTAAGTAAGTAAAATCCTTTGTGCTTTCTAGTTGTCTATAATAGAACATGGCAGTAACCAAGCCTAAGGAAGAGTATTGTAATCGTTTTAAGTAAATATTTGTATAAATATTTTGACAGAAGTTGCACACATTTTAAATGCAGCACAAACATTAGAGATTTAAGTATGTCATAATGATATTTTTTAATAAAAATTAACAACTGACAACAGAAATGTACGAAATTTTGTTTCGGAATAATTCAATTATCAGTCAAAAAAAAAAAAAAAATAAATAAAAATGATAATAGGGTTTTGAAAAATTCAAACGGAATAAATAAAAACTTTCATTATATTTAAAAATGGATTTTCACGTACACGTAATTGGCAGCAATTGGTTTAAGCAAATTGACACAACCAAGTGTGTTGCTATTGCTCAAATAATAGGTCTTTAGTCACGGTTTTATTTGATCAATACGAACTTCCTATGTTTATTAGAATTGGAAATATCCAACTTTAAGTGAAGAAAATTACATAAAAAGTTAAAAGTCAATTGAATGTCCCCGCCTTGTTCTCCTCCAATTTGAGTAATGAATAACTGAAACGAAAGATCTTGTCACTGATTGTTTTTAAAACTCCTCTGATGTTTCATCTAGTTACAAATACCTTTCATATAAAAAAAAAAATATATTTAAATCGACTGGATAGCACGGCAGGGCGGACTCGAGACATTTTTCATCAATTTTTTAAGTATATAGATGACAGTGAAATGTATTCAATTTTTAATGATAAAGAAGCATATATTATAAGCCTATTTAGTTTGAATTGCAGTGTTCCGGTTTCCGTTCACATTACGTACGATTTTCGGAAAAATTGTACTATTTCAGCTGTATTACACATGACATAAAAATACTACATTGTTAAACATAATGTAACACAAATGGCCTATTTTTAAATAATAATAATAAAAAAATTCTTATTAAGTAAAAATTGTTTAAATTATTTTAACTTTTTCTATCAACTTATAGAAGAGAGGCTTATAGAATATAGGATAAATGTTGAAGATATCGAAATTTTCCAAAGTTATTCAATTTAGATCTTATTTATAATTGAACAATGAAGTGTTCGTTTTTTGACTTTAATTATCGACGCTGATAATTCAAGTGAGGAGACAATGAAAAAGAATTGACATCAATTATATTTTTAAACGAACTTTTTTATTTTCGTTTTTTTAATCTGTCGTTTATGCGGTATAAAATAAGCTAATCTTTACGAGGGTAAAGTATTACTACTTAATATGTTTAAATTACTATGTTATTTTTATAATTTTATCTGTATTAATAAAATTATGTATTTTATTATTTATTCATAAAGACATGTATTATAATTAATTAAAAAAACTAATGTCGGTAAGTACGTGGTCGACGTTACTAATATAATTTAATCTATTTAGTATTTACTTTCAAATGAATAATATACATTTATATTTTATTTATTAAATTAAATTAATTAAATTATTTAACATATACCATATAATGAAACAACAATAAAATTAAAATAATATACCTGTAATTATAAATGTTTATTTATATTTGGTTATGGAATATAATTTAGAATTTTGTAGAATTCTTGTTAAAAAGGATCAGAGAATTTTAAGAAATGGACAACAAACAAATTTAGCATAATTCAGCTTCATAATTGCAGTTTGTTGAAAACATCTGACACCTGAAAACTGTTCGTCTGAAATATTTATTCTTGATTTCGTTGAAACTGAATACATAAAGTAATTTTGATTCCAAATCTTTAAATACCGGGAAACGATTCGAGGACTGTTTGTTTCTTATCCATATAGAATTTCAATCTTTATTTCAAATACTACTAACCATATTCAAGAAACCCCAATTTTCGATTAAAACAATGATATAATAATAGAAGATATATATGCGAAAAATCCAAGCGTTATAAATGCTATCACTGTAAACAACTTTCTACAAAATTGAAATGAAAAGCTTAAAATTGCATTTGAAGTAGAACGAAAATTAAAATATTAATGTTTTAATAAAAAAAGTAGAAATAATTTTCTTGAACCACAAAATCCTTTGTAATTTCATTAGCAAATAACAGAAAAATATATAAACTCACATGTTTTATTTGTATTTGGCCATGTACCAGGTGGACATTTTCGACAAGTGGTTTCATCTGCAAGTATTTCATTTGAACGACATGGTACACAAACCCAACAGCATCGTTTATCTTGACCGCCTTTCTGGAAATTCTAAAATACAAACAGAAAAATATAAAATCAAAAACCAAATTTTAAATATTTACTTTTTCAATTAAGTACCATTATTTTATATGCTACTAAATACTATGGTATATATAAATATTTAAATATTTAAACTAGTATATTATTTTATTTGACTTTTCAGATGATGTTTCGCTTGTTTTTATTCAAATAGCAAAATTATTATATAGTAGAAAATAATTATAGTTTTTGAGTTTTGTATGAGTACTACTGTGTATTTATGTATTTAACTGATTGTACCTCACTAGATCCTTAAATATATTTTTTCGTTATCGAAAAAACTGACTATTCGAAAATATTTTTTATTTTTCTCGATAAATGTTTAAATTTATTCATCAATATCAATTTTGTTTTTCAATCTTCGAAGTACTTCTGATATTCGGTTTTTGTTATAGTCAAAATCGCCGTCAATTCAGGGACATTTTTAAATCTGGGAACAGGAAATTATGATAACACATAAACTAAGTGCGATGAATACGGTTGCTAAAGCGTGACTTTGGTGTTGTTTTAACCGATAAAATCAAACATGAACTTCAAGGTTATATTCCTTACTGCCCGTATTCTGCCAATTCAGCACGTGATTTGCGTCGGAACACTTATTTATGACACAGATTCTTAGATCCATTCTGTCAATAACAAAAGTGTTCAAGCACACCAAAATATGGTTTAAGTTTTTAATTTTTCAAAAACAAATGCAAAATGTTTTATAATTATTAATCAGAACTCTAAGATTTTTCAAACAAAATTTTAGTACAGGTGCTCACAGAAACACCTAATTAGTCCATTTCCGACTCTCCGTACGTTCGTCCGTCCGTCACCACAACAAGAAAAAGAGATAAAGAACTGAAATTTTGGTGACGAATTCTGAACATTTAAAAGTGAGGTTGAGTTCGTGAATGAGAAAAATCGGTCAATTGGGTCCAATGGATCCTTGACCCAACATTTAAACTATAAAAGATCAAATACTAAATATTTATTTTTTGGAAACAAACAACTTTTGTTTGAATCATGTTTTCGTAAAGGTTTGAGTTATCCACAATTCTAGACCTGATTTAGGTAATAAACATCTATAGGTAATAACACTACATATTATTATAATAGATGTATGCATATAAACATGCACATATATGTGTATAACTGTATAGACTGGATATTTATAGTATTTTATGAATGCTGAATAATCCAAACAATGAAATTCAATTAAACGCCGAGTATTTAAGAAATTAACTATTTTAGTTCACTTATTTGCTTTAAATTTGTTTTGTTGTATTAATTCCTGTGATTATTTTTTATGTTGCAAATGTCATTGTATGCATAAGATGGAGCCCCAAGGATGCATTCAATTTGGGTACCATTTTAGTAATTAACATATAAAACATATTCAGAAAGTTTCACAAAAATATATTCACTTCACAAAGTACATAATATTATAATAAATAGGTTTGAAATGATAAACAATTCGTTATCTGAATTGTATTTGCAAGAGTTAAAGCATATTCGCATTAAATATATTATCTATATTATAAAATACATATGATACATAAAATAATGTAAATAAAGATTTTAGAAAAATATATGAATAAATATTTATTTATAAATAATTTTTGGTATAAGTACTGTTAATAACTAACCCAGTTTATTTAAATTTTATGTAGGTAATAATAAAAAGAAAAGCTGAAAATGGAAATGATAATGAGAAAATTTTAGAAAACTAACAAAATGTAAGTATAGTACGATAATAGTACAAAATGAAGTAAATATGATGAAGTAAATATAAATAATTCTTTTCATGTAGACGTAATTTTTTATAATGATTACATTTCATATTTTCATTTTTTTAGAACTAATATTTCAGCCGCTGAAGTGGCTTTAGATTAATTGGCTGTATCCACATTTATATAAGGCATATTGGTATCCTATTATTGACTTCACATTATTTTATATTTGTTTAGAAGATTAAAATGAAATTTTTTTACCATAATCTATAAGAGATATATATAATTAATTTAAAAACAAACAAAAAATACTTTTTGTTAATAGGTAAGAACGTTGTGTTAGGCGTACCTACCTTGTGTATGGGTGAGGGCGCAAGATGTGATACTAAGCGTTTGATTGATTTTTGTGTCTCATCAGTTTTATTTTAATAGTAATTTTTGGTAATCACTCTTTCAAGCAAAAAGCATTGTATCTTATAGATAGGTGGTATACCAGCGTGCACTTAACCATGGTCGATAATTAATTTTTAAATTTAAGAGGACATAATAATCCAAAAAATTAGTTTTGCCCTATAATGCACTGTATTACAATTTTGGCAAACAAAGTATGTAATCCAACTACATTATTTTCAAATTTTTGGTTAAATGAAACATATCTACAATAATAAGCTAATAAAGTTGATGAAGGTCAGGTTATAACATTGCATATAAGGGTTAAATTGAGCGAATTATCACTATAAAATATTAAATAAAAAATTTAAAAAAGGTTATCTTGGGAACGTCCTTAAAGTTAAACTTTTGCAGTAGAAAACTGTTGACCATTTTTCTAACATGTTTAGTAGAAAGTGGAGTCTGAGAACTGAAACGGCTATGAAAACCTCTTTGGTTTCCTACATAAAATTTTATTATATTTACATATTATTTAATACATATTTCAATATTTTCCTATGTACGTGTTTATTATTTCTTAAAGCACTTGAACACTTTAATGATATCTCATTAATGAATAAAACTTATTCTTCTTGCATATATTTCATTTTACTTAGTATTTCATAATGATTTTTATCGTAAAATTATTTTTTGCATCATAATTTTTATTGTTTAATAAGCAATTGTTTTAAATGCACGTAATACGAACATTGTAATAAGAAAGTATAGGACAAAATACAAATGTAATTATGTAAGGACAAACAAAGGATCATAATAAATTTATTTCTTGAGTATTTAAGTAGAAAAATAAGAAATGGAATATAATATAGAAAATATAATGTCTATTATTAAATGAAGGAAAAATAATAATAATAAACTTAAAATGATTGACTATTGGTTATGGTACTTGTAAAAAGTATTTACTTTAATTTACTGTATGGTTCAAGTTAAATTCTAAAACAGGGATTTTATGAAGCTCAAAACCATAGCCAAAACTATTGGATATCCGAAATAAAAATATATCTGTAACCGTAATTGAGTCAGAAACAAAAATTTACGAATAATTACAGATTGTTTCAGAATATAAAGAGACATGTTATGAAAGATTATTGATTTATCCGACTGCTCCGACACATTAAATGCGTGCGGTATCATGGAAGGACGGACAGGCAGGCGGAAAAGTACATTAACATCCACACTCAAATTTTGATTATGCCTACAATATTTTCTAGCATTACAAGACTTAAATTAATATGCTCCTATTTCATTTATGCAAAATCTAAAACACAAGTTGTGGTAATTACAACCTAATTATATCTACCAAAGGATAAGGAAAAAACAACATCATGTGCCGGAAATCTTTGAATGTGGTATTTGTTTCAATTTAAAGAAATGATGCTTTTATCTCGATTATTTCCATTTTTCATGCAAAACAAAACTATATTCCGGTTTAAAGTATTTCTAGCAACACGACTAGTAAAATAGTTTTGTATAAAATTTGCAGAGAGGTAAATTTGCAGTGTAATTTACTTATTTGGAAAATTTGTCAATAACTTTTATTATCTAGTTTGATTAGGCATTTAATAGATAGTTCTCAGTTTTTATACAGTATGAAATATAATCCAACTTTAGAGAAACTGCAGATTTAACTCATAATAAAGTGGTGCGTACAATGTGGAATGAAAAGTGCCCAGCAAAGCAAGTTTCTATTATATCTAATGGCTTGAGATTTTGACCATGGATGGATCTATGTGATTTAATTGGCCTATTTTGCACAAAATCTAATGGTCGTGATTGTTCATGGACATTCGTCTTTTACGCGTTATCATGCCACAAAAATTACAACACAAACTCACATACGTATCTACGTACACACACATAGGCAAAGAAATTTTGTAAAATATCTCGAAAAAAAAAAATTAGTGTGACCTCGACCTATAAAAATATAATGTCATTCCCGGTTTTTATTTTTGGGGCGATTTCAATGGCTAATAAATAATAAGAGATATAAAGTTAATAATTATTGTATCATTTTTTTAGTTTTCATTTATAAAATAAAAACAATAAAACCAATATTTTCGAGATGTGAAAACGTAATTTTCCTAAATTGGGCATTTCACTTATTTTTTTTATTATTAAATTTGAAGCGTCTTTACTTAACGAATATGGACTTAAAAATAATATTTTTAAAAATAAGCAAAATATGGACATTAAAAATTCCTAAACAAAGAGAAAAATAATTGCTTATGGATTTTAGTGTCTCCATAAAAATTACATTTTTAATATCCTTTTCGAGAAAGAGGTGGAAAATATTCTTTAATAGTTTATAATTTCTTTGTTTTTCTATAGATTTTACTTAAATTTTTCAGTTTTGTTAATGTTGAGTCTAGTTTCATATTTTGATAGCAAATTAAGGATTAGTCAAATATCCTATTATTATAATCCTTTATTATAAAACCCTATAAATATCCATGAGTAAGTAATACTTTTTTGGAAACCAAACTGTATTAATATAAAAAAGATTTGTTAACCAATAAGAAAACAGAACTATTATATTATTTGTATATTATTTTCAAATTTAGTATCGATAGAGAATGATACAATAGAAAATCGATTATAATAGTTTTTTTTTTCTCTTTTATTTGTGTGCTATTATTTTATTATTTTATATAGTCGCAATATACTTCTTTGTGTTCTAAATTTATTGTGAAAAATGAAGTGTAATAATGAAAATGTTTCATAAAATATCAAACAAAAAAAATTGATTTTATATTTTATGCTTTAACTTATAGACAAACGAGTGTTTTATTAGGATATTGATCATATAGAAGGAAAAAATTTCTCATTTATATCAACACTTTGAAGTTTAAATCATTTTTTCTCTTAAGGGAGTTCATATTTTACCCATTCTTTAAATTTAAAAATTATTTGCATAAATTAAAAAAATTATAAAATATTTAAAACCAGTTAAGATAACAGAACAAATAACCATGTTAATTGTATAAATATTTGAAATATTCTTGTTGATATTTTAATTATTTATAATTATTAAAATAATAAATTATATAAAATACGTAGTGTATACAGTCACGACACATTTCATCAACTTCACAGATGATTTAAATTTTCAGTTGATTGAGTTGCTTGGTTATGGCAACGAAGATTTTGTTTTTGGGAGTGTTTCTGGGAAAAAAACTACAGAATTGGATTGGAGCTGAAACGCATTCAAGAGTATCGTTGGAAAGCTAATTTAATCGTTTTTTTTTTTTTAAATTTCTAAAAAATGATTGAAGCCAAGGTCTGAAGAAACCAAATGACTAAATTTCAAAAACTGTATGCTTTGAAAAAAATTCGAGTTTTTTGGGTTTATTAAGGCTAAAATTTGCATCTTATCGAAAAAATTAAACGTAAGAGTTGTGGATTAAAAAAAAATGTAAAACTTTCTAATATTATTGAAATAGAAGTACTGTTTTTTTTTTTTTTTTTTTTTTTTTTTGTTATCTATTTATAGGGTAAAGCGGGAGAGAGATTCTGAGTTATTATCGAAAACTATAGATAGATGGCATTATTCTAAGCTTAGTTCACTTTTGTCATCATAGGCTACTAGTAGCACGTGGTACGTCGGTAGAAGTAAACTAAGCTTAGAGTATTGTCAGCTAGCTATGGGTTCCCAAAATAATTAGACTGGTCATCTCTCCTGTACAAAAAACTCCCTCGAACTTAGTCTAACTATTGCAGAATTTGTGTATTTTCATAACTTGGTAAAACTGTTCTCATTTGTGTTTAAAACAAGCTTGAAATTTTTTAAGAAAAATATTTAATTATTATTTTTTGTTGAGGATAATAAAACTAAAAAGGACAAGAATATCCATTTTCGTAATAATAATCAAATTTTTTTTTTAATACACTCATTGGAAAATTTGTCGAGTAGACCTTGTGGTTGAATTCCCATGAAAACCTAAAAAACCTGAACACATCATAATGTTTTTATGATGCATTTGAGAAAGTACCTTTCAGAAAATTTTTAAATAATAAAATCCACGTATGTTCCAAATTTAAGCTTTCTATATAGTCAGGTCAGTTAGGACAAACAAAGGAAGTATAGGTATAAAACTGAGTATTAGAAGTAATAATTTATAATTGCTGGCGAACATAATATTTTACAATATCTTCTTCACTAACTAACGGTGATAATATTATGACAGTAGAGTTACTTTTGTTCACATAAACATCAACAATAGTTTGTGTGTTACATTTTTATCTTAATAATAATATCAGTTATTGTTTCTTATCAACAATAACAATAATATTCCACAATAATAATATATAAAAAGACAATAACAAAAAAGTTTTACTTAAATTGTTATTTGTATAGAAGAAAATGAGTTTTAACAGACTTGTTGTTGAATGTTGTTGGTACCTGACTTACTGACAACGGAAAAGTTTCAAACTCAAATGACTTGAATGACTAAATGATTATCACTTCATGATGATGTCTTCATTTTTCCTTTTCACAACCTCAAACTGTAGGTGTAAGCGAATTACCTCTTCAAGGACAGTGAACTATTGGTAATCATTTTTCCCTCATTGGATCAATATATACTATAATTATTCTAACGGGTATCACAATTATTCATGAAAAAAGAATGGTATCTATGTGATAATAATAATTAATAACTGATATTTTTTGGGTCACTGAACACAAATTTAAAGTTTGCGGGAAAAATTTGGCTCAAAACTTTATTTTCTGGACACTTTTTCATCAAATTTTGGCACTTTTTTCTGTTTCTGGCCTATATTTTCGACAGGAAGTGTTTTTTCCACAAGCTCATTCTTTATAAAATTAAAGTAGAAAATAAGTTACTACATTTCTCATATAAACTGTTTTTTTGGAACAATAATCGTAAGGCCCCTAGATGCTAGGCTAGATATATTAGAAAAAGAAAAAGAAATCAGCGGAAAGTTTTTCTTAAGTTTTTTCAACAGGCCCATTCTATACAAAATTAAAGCAGGTAAAATATCGTACATTTCTAATCTATAATGTTTATTTTGGTAGGCATTTCGTTTTGCCGTTAGAGCGCTCCTAAAATTGGCGATTTGATTTTGGGTGTGCCTTAGTAGTATTACGGTTAGTTTTCCAACTATAAACGTTAAATATGATAAATGTATGAAATTTCGTTTACTTTAATTTTGTTAAGTATAAGCTTGTCGAAAAATCGTTTCCTTTATGAGATATAGGCCAAAAACTGAAAAAGTGCTAACATTTAGTCGGAAAGTTTCCAAAACAAAATTTCGAGAAAAATTTTTAACCTCAAATTCGTGTTCAGTGACCGCAAAAATATGAAGCGAGAGAAAATCAAGACCATAGAAAAACTGAAGGCCATATATTTTTGTAATATATCTAGCTTATAATTTAAATAGAGGATATGAAGTAAAGATGTCCTTTCTGAATAAATTGCTAATTGGCTACATTAAAAAATATATTCAATGCTATCTATGTTTACTTCTAAAGTCAATTATTTTTTATTTCCGAGTTCCATAGTAGTTTTCCAAAATAAAACATATTTTTGATTCCATTTTGCAATTTTTTATATTTATTAACGTTTTGAATGGTCTCAAACAATTTTAATTTGTTTGTGAATGTCTATGTTATTTAAATTTCATTCGGACTAACGTGCATAGCTCCAAAACTTATATTAAATGATTACCTAAATTTCTGACAAATAATAGTTTCACAATTATCCCATTTTACAAACACCTCGCCAATCAATTGCCATTATGGGGATACAAGACTCACCCGGGAGCTCCATTTTTTTCACTTAAATGTGGATATCAATTTCGATAAAATTATGTATTTACAAACGTGAACAAATATCAAAGCACATGAAGTCAGCTTACTCTCAAAGAAAATATAACTGAAATGTAGAAAATGCATATTTTTAACGTATATCCGAATCTCAATTCAATTGGTCCAAGCGTACCAGAGATATTTTTGTTAACATATTCATTCAAATGTCGATATTTCGAAATCCAATTTGAGAACCAAAAATGATGGGAACGATAATAAGAACGTAGTTTGAAGGGTTTCAACTATCTCACCAAAGGTTTCTTGCATATATTCATAATATGGTACATAAAATTTAATTTATTTTTTACAGTTTTCTAGCGATTTCTACTATAGTTTATAATTTGACCATTTTCAATATTTCACCAATTATTATTATTTTTTAATTTAACAGAAAATAAAACTTTGAATAATTATTCTTACGAGTAAATTTTCTTCATTTATACAACTTCTGCGTGACGTATTGTAGTTTTCGTATATGAAACAAATCCCATATGAGATATGTTATGTGGAGCTTTGTATCTTTGTTTATATAAATGGAAATATAACTAATATGTGAGTGTTGATACGTGTACTATCTGTGTCCGAAATTATTCTTTGCAAGAAAAGTATTGAAAGGAATATATAGTCGAATTGAAAATGAAAGATTTCCATACGTATTCTGTTTATATCCAGTGCTCATATGAATTTAAAATATTATCCTAGATAATATAACATTTCACACTATCAGTAAATATTGTCGTTTTTTATATCAATGAACTTTCTAGTCTATACAAAAACTCATTTTAGTCTAAAATGGACTTAGCAGGTTAATAAAACAAGCCGACGATTTAGTTTTAATTTTCAATAGCAAAAAGTAATAATTATTTATTTAAATTTGTTAATCGATTTTGAGAAATTTCCAATGTTAAATCATTTACCATTACAGACTTTTCATTGCTTAAAAAAAGTAATATTTCGTAACCGTAGCAACGAAAACTATTTGATGCATGGTGCTCATAATATGATATATTTTACATTACTACTTTTAATGCGTTTTATTTTTAAAGATTAACTTTACATACATTATTTTAATTTAAATAATATTATATAATACTATCTCCTCCTTTAGAATACAAAGCAGATCAGTCAAAAATATAATTCATAAATATAAAAAGAATAAATAATTATATTTGCATGCTATGTATGTCGTGTTATCTTTCTCATAGGATCCTCATATGGATTTTTAGTGACTATTTTTCGTATTTAAATCGCTTATAGAGCAAAAACGAAGCATTTTACGAAAAAATGATAAACGTCCAAAAGTGTTTATTTTTTATAATATACATAAACACTTTTGAACCTACAAGCGATTTAAGTTCGAAAAACAGTCATCCAAAACCCAGCTTCATCAGGAAAAGAAAACATAAATTATATATCTTTACAAATGCCTCCAAAAAAAAAAATTCAAAATTTGCATGAGGCAGCGAGTAAACCGTATTTAAAAATGACGTGTTTTGACTTTTTGGATCGCTTATAGCTCGAAAAATATTTCGTAAATAGTCACGGAAGTTTTAGTATTTGTATGCCATCAAATAATATAAAAATATTATTCACCTTTGAATATAACAATGCCATGCATTTAAATCATCAGTAGATCAATGGGGTTCCCAATTTTCCCAAACTTGGATCAGCAGAATAACTGGAATTTTTTAGCGCTAATTTTCAAACCGAAATTTTATTTAAATAATTATAAACAATTCTTGCTTGAATATTTTATGAATAAAAATTAAACGAATTTTTATTTTTAATTAAAAATTGAATATTTAATATTTTTTTAATAAATAATTAGAGTTATTACACATGTTGAATTATTTTTGTTTTTTACTATTAACGACAAATTATTAAATTATTTATTTAATTAATATTGTATAAACACGCCTCATATTTTGATTTTTTAAATAATTACGCGTCAATCTGTGTCCATCTATGCTGCTATATACATTAAGCTTGAAAAAAAAACAGATACCCATTTAAAAAGAATTATTTCAAAATTGAGCTAGAATAGTTTTTTTTAGTCATGCGCCGATTCCTACTAGACTAAAATATAAGCTTATTCAGTATTATGGTTACAGTAATGAACTGACTTTTTATATATTTATTTCTCTTATTATTTAACTATTTTTTTTTTTTTATGTTTTAATAACAGTAGAACAGAAGCACTGTAGTTATATTTCTCATTCTTTTAATACATATTTTTTTGACATTTATTTCTGGTTATATGGCGACATTATTATTTAGCTAGTTTTAACTCTTATATGTGTGTTAGTTTAAGAGTATAAAGCAAACAGTTATGAGCTGGTCTTAAGGGATTTTCCGTACCAAGTAAAATAAATTCTTGGTTTTTTTACTGATGATGAGAATAAAATATCAATAGTAAACGGAAGTAATGTTTTCCGGTCAAATTTTCAATACCAAGTTTTTACTGAAAATGTTTTAAGTCTAAAAAAAATTATTTTTAGACATTGGTTGGCCTGTCTGTGTTTTTCAAACCTAAAATGATTTTCTACATTCTAAGTATTTGTACCAAATATTTTGGGCTCTAAAATGTTTGAAACATTTATGTGGGAAAATTCATATAAGAGAGCTGGGTGGGGCTGTCAATTTATCATATTGATCAAGCATTTTTTAAAGCATTTTCTGAACTTTTCTAAGCGCGGCAGAATAATGAAATAACGATTACTTGCTTCTTAGATCGAAGCAAGGGTTTTAACTCACTAGACATTGATCTGTTGCTACACAAACTTGGTTTCTAAGGAAAAGAAGTAAAGCTCTGAGACTAATAACATCATATTTAACTAACCAATAACAATACAACTTATTATTAGTATTATCATTACCCTAGCAGATTTTTGTAAAAGAAAAACTGTATGTACTATTATGTCAAAATCGAGACTCAAACAGTATAGACAAAGGTATTATGTTGATACAGCGCTCCTGTTATGGTACGAGTTCAAAATTCTGGAAAATACCCGATTTTCTGAAGATTATCTGGGAACAAAATTTCAAAGGTAAAGATCAAAATTGGATTTTATATTTAGAAAAACTGTTCGATTAGCCCTCCGTTTTTATATTAATATTTTGCATATCAAATTTCAAAACATTTAGAGAATTATTTTAGTTATATGGGTCCGGAAATGATTATATAATTTTACATAATGCTTCGGTATTTTACTCCTACAAATACTCCTCTTCTATCGTTATAATTTTCATAAAGTAACAATTTATCATTTTTAAATATTCTGAACAGAAAATTCGTTTAGTTTACGTAGCTCTTGTATGTAGAATTTCTTTTTACTTTTATATAATTTAAAATGTTATAAAATTTTCAAAGCACAACTTTTTATTTTGTGTGCAGCAATAGCAGTTTCTATTATTATTCTCCATTGTTATTTTAATTACTATTAAAAACCAAAAAGAAAATAGAAAAATAATCATCGTACAAAAAAAAACACTGAATACAAGTAAATAAAATTCTGTAATTTTCTTTGTTCAATATAAATAAGTTTTAAAGACGCTAATCAAAGACATTTCTTAAAGAAGTAGTTTTCATTTTATTAAAACTATCCTAGAGAATTTGGTATTGCAATAACCCAGTTAAAAATTTATGCAAAATTTTCGTTTCAAGACAATCTAAGGACTAATCAGATAGAATTTTTTTTATCTTAACGTAAAAGCTAACGATTTGCACCTAGAGTATTTTTTCAGCTAAAATAAGTTAAAATTTTTAATGCTAATTTTCATTATATTTGGATAACTATCTTTACTGTATTTTTTTATTTGCAACTTTTTTTTTTGTATGTGGCTGTCCACGGTTGAACAACAAGGTGCTCAAAAAAAATAATTTCTTAGATATCTTATTTCCAAGAATACGCTCTCGTAAACATAGTGAATTAACTCACCTTATAAGAACCAGGATCACATGGTCGTGAACATACTGATTCTGGTGGACGTAGACCACGATCTGGTCCAAATTGTAGATCATGTGTAAAACCCAATGATCCATTATTCCAATCACCAACCTGTAAACAAATATATTAAAACAATTAACTCAATTGAAACAAAATAAATAATTGTATTATTTTAATAAATTAATTAATTATATTAAAATAATAAATATGCATTGATTTAAATTTTATTGTAATATTTTAATAATATTGAATTGTATTTAAATTAAACAAATCTTTTTGTTTTTAAATTTCATTGGAATAAATATAATTAGCTATAATATATTAAATAAAAGTTTATTACTTTTAATTAATTTATTATTTGTATGCTCATAGGCGTCATTATTATGAAACTATTATTTTGATACCTAGACATCGGCGACAATTTTGAATGCTGATGTGTTCAGTTTTTTATTGCATGTGCTGACAGAACAACTTCGGTTAGATCTAAATCTAAAGAAATCATTGAACGTAAAATAACACCTACGTCTGTATCATCTCCGTAAAATAAAAATGTTTACAGGTTGAATATTACTTAAGGTATATTAATAATTCACGTTTTAATTAGATATATTTGACAGGGAATTATGGCAAATCTTTTCAGTCTATGAAAAAAATGTTATCAGCCTATGAGATCTTTTTAGTCAAGGAAAAAAAGTTGTTTGGTTTAAAAATCAGTTTATGCATTTGAACTTCATATATTATGCCTTAAAAGACGGGTGGTGTACTACTTAAGGCAGCCAAATAACCGATTTTAAACATTCATGAACTTCAACTCAGTTTTTATATCTAGAAAAAATTAACTCCGCATCCCCTTTCGTTTTTGAGTTTAACTCCAAGACGCCGCTGTAACTTTTAAACACCTTGTTTGATTTTGACGAAATTCAGTAAACAAATTTATCGTACTTAAGAAATTCATTTTATTGTATACTATACTATGTAAATATACCATTTTTCTTTTACATTTAATATTTAATTTGATAATATTGACCCAACTATGATCATAATTTAAATTATGACAGACGCCACTCTGACATTTTTTTTATTTGAGTGAGGTCTACAGCTCACTAGAGCTATTTGTGCACTTATATGACAATTATGAAAAATAGAATTATAATTTAATAAAATACATTCAATAAATTATTTATGAATCCAATCAATCATTCTTTTTGAATAAATTATTTATTTATAATAATAATAATAATAACTATTATTATTATTATTATTATTATTATTATCAATATAATTCAACAACAAAATAGAAAGTAATTAAATTAAATAATATATAAAAGTTATTATTATTAATTTATATTTTATTTTACATATTATGTAAGTATCATATACCGAAAATACATTGCATATAAAAAAAATAACCGTTGCTTTTTTATAACTAATAGAATATTTGACACTATTTAAAATACTTTAAAAATTGTTATATAATAAAATATAGTGTAAAAAGAATATTTGTTACACTCGACATATATTAAAATGAGAACGTATAATAATTTTTTTAATTATTTTTGAATCTCTATCGAGCACCTTGGTTTATTTTGAAGAAATTTTGTAATAATTTAAAAAAAAATGCATATCCTCTTTCGAGTAAAACCACTAAGAATACAAAAAAAAATTTAATAATTAAAACGTATTAGAAAAAAGAATAAACAATTAAAATTATTAACCGGTATCGTTTCTTTTTGTGTAATTTTTATTAATTTGTTGTCATCCAGTTAGCCAGGTATATTCCTCGCCTTCCCTACTAATAACTAACATCGTTTTATGTGGAGTAGAAAAGAGTACATCATTTTTACTAGTTCTGGTCGATTTCTACATCAATTGTCGATTTTCATTCATATACGATAAATTCAAGCGAAACTATAAGCTGATGAATGGGATACGAAATTTTAATAATTTTATTGTTAATAGCAAATATACCACATTTAAAATCAAAAAAATAAATCGTGAAAAATTTGTATGCCATAATAATATTTCACATGCAAATAAAAATACTGAAATCAATAAAAGAAAATAAACTATAACATTGTGAATTGTTTAGATATTCGACACTTGTATAAGTGTCAATGTTTAAAGTATTTTTAATCATTAGCATTCATAAAAAATACACTAAATATCCAGTCTATATAGTTATAAATACACATTTATAATAATAATAATATACATATTGTAAATATATGTGTTTATCTAAATTCGCAAAATTTGTGGCGAATCAAAACATTTTGTGAAAAAATATTTCAAAAGTTTATTTTAAAACATAAACATTTTTTGTTAGGTCCTGAATTCATTGAACCCAATGGACCGATTTGGTTCATTTACAAGCACATGTTTTAGGTCCAGAATATGCCACCATAATTCCAGCTATCTTATTTCGTTTCTGAGCTTCGTTGATGCCGGACGGACAAAAGGAAATGGACTAATAAGTTGATTGTATGACCAACATTACCAAAATTTTATTTGTGTAGTTAATATTTTCTAGCGATACAAACTTTAGGCTAAAAATAATATACTCTAACATATTAAATATATTTAGCATACATCATTCTAATTTCCATATCATCAACGGTTAAATATTTCCCACCGTCTTTATAATGAGGTAACATTTTAAACATCTTTTGCCAATGCGTAATTCAGTAGGTTTTTTTGTATGCCTAATTCAACAGTTTTAACGTTACTTTCACTCTGCCAATTGTCTTTTCATTTCATTATTTTTGTAATTCTTTATCACCAAATGAGATGCGATAAAAATAATTAAGATATTGTTGCAATGTAATGGATTTTATTGATATTTCCCCCAATTCCAATTGCACAGCACAGCTTATTTTTAATGGGTTTTCAAAGAATTGTTTAGTCAATTTTCGTCTGTCTATCGCACGTCTAATATCAAGATCATTCCAAAATGAAAAAAAATAGATGCTTACTTGCCAAAATTTTGATGGCGAATTTTAAATAGCGATTAATCCTTAAAAGTAACTTTAATTTTGTGTATTAGCAAAGTCTAATAAACCGTAATGATCCATCTCTTAAGTCTTCAAAAGTTAGTTTAAAGTAAATAATTTGAAATCAATCTTAAATGTTTGTTCGAAAATTATATAGATTCTATAATAACTAAAATACATATTATTTTATGACAAACTATATGGACAGGATATTTAGTTTAATTTATGAATGAAAATAATTACATTCATTCTCAACAATATGTCGAGTATTTAAACAATTAACACTGTTGTAATCTTTTGGGACTGTCATATTTGAAACGTAACAATATAAAGAAAATTTTAACATGAATAATTTTTAAAAGAAGAAGAATTTATTTATAAAAAATAATTCAGAACAGAAAAAGTTTTATTCTGTTTTATTTCTTAAACATTTATTTCTTTTCTTATGTTGAATGTTGTTTGAATAGTTTTTATTTATTTATTTTTTTTTAATTTTAAGTTCATGAAGTAAATATTATGGTAATTAGTTTGACATTAGCTTTACATAATAATTTTTACTTTGAGCATAAAATAAGAAAATCATGAATACTTCAGAAAGACTTTTAGTATACAAATAAATTAATTGATACTAGTTAGCAACAACAAAAACTGCGACGATGTAAATCTTTATTTCAGTAACAAATAATTGAACAGTAACAGATTTTATTCTCGAAAAACTGATTGAACTACTCCGATTTGGTTGTTTTGTTTCTGATAACTAGAAGCGGTTTCGTGATTAGTTCAAATTATGTAGAAAAAAAATGAGTGTATGGACTTATGTACTCGCATCAGAAGTTATACTTCTTTGGCATCATTAAAAAACAATTTTTAATGGCATGCAAATAATTAATTCCAATAAAATAATAAAAGAACTGGAGAAGGGTAGCCAAACACAGTCAATGAACGTCAGTTTGAAAAATTAAATAAATAAATATTTTCTTACATTAAGTGTAAGATAAATCATAACAACAGCTTCAATCTGCGAATTTTGCCTGGCCGTGATCCGCGCGCATCTAAAAATTTCACTCTTATCATTTTTTTATAACGCGCCTAAAGAAGTATAACTTCAAAAAAAATTCAATAATTTACTTTAAAATTTAATATTTTTGTTGAATTAATGTTTTTTTCTTCTTCGTAAATAGTTGACATTTACATATGCTTTAAAATTTGTCATCATGCCCCTTGTTTTTTTTCTCTAAATATACTTTTTGTATATTGAATTCATTGGGTAGACGTATGTTGTATTATATTCAGATTTATGACTAAGATTTAAATGTATAAATAAATTGAATTACCTGAATGTAATCGTAACTGCCATCGTCTAGTAATTGAAAATTCATAATATCGTATCTGAAAAGAAATAAAATTAAGATTATTATTGATAAAAATGAACCTTTTTATTTAAAAAAAAAAAAAAAAAAAATTATCGGAATTCAACATACAAAAAAATTTTAATTGATGAGTTTATATACAGAGTGTACAGAAACTAAGCAACCAAATTTTAGTAACTGTTTCTACTCATCAACAGTTTTTTTTTTTGTAAATATTTATGCTTCCCAACTATTATATATAGCTGTTTTCAGGGGCGTAGGAACGAAATTTTTGCTGGGTGGGCAGGTTCGAAATTTTTATCCCCCCCCCCTTAATTTTCGATGATAATAATTTTGTATGAAAGATGTTTGTGATGTTTGATGATCGAAAGTACTATCCAGAGGATTATCGATGAGTCATCTAATCCTCTCTTAGACTAGAAAGGTCAATTTTTCGTGAAAAACTATTGTTTTGCCCTTAAAATTATCCTACACGAAATTGTAATAGAGCAATAAAATTTTTAATCTCTTCAACAAAGGGACATGGCCCACCCAGGGAAATTCCTGGGTGGGCAGCTGCCCACCCTGCCCATACGGCTCCTACGCCCCTGGCTGTTTTTGTAGCATTTTAACCAACTCAACTATCCCTCCAAAATAAAAAAAGGCGGATGATATGAACGTATTTTCCGTATTTCGCTTACTATGATTCAGCACTTATAAAACTTACAGCCTTACAGAAAGAACCAAACTCAAATCTCTCACGTGATCTTAGTCTAAAATTACATTCTTCATTTCAGTGTTTAGTGATTTCTTTCTAGAAATGTATCATTTATTGGACTTGCATTTTTCTATAAAAAGGTAGTAAAACCTTTCTAATTATTGAAAAGTATAATTCAATACGAATCGTACAGTTGATCCGTGCCAAGATTTTGTATATTTGTTCATTGATAGCTTCGCGCTTTCATCCGATTATAGTAATAAATAACTATAATGAATCATTTCTATAATGAGTAGGGAACGCTAACCAACAGTGAAGCAAAAACTTTTGTTTTCAAAAACACATTATTTGACTGCCTGTCAAATTAGCACTGGTGGACCATATACGGGTTAGGTAAGTGTTTTTCAACAGTTTTACAAGTTTTGTTACTACTATGGATATGTTTAATGGTAAATACTCAAAGTCTGATGTGGGACGCTAATCACTGTTGCACTGCTTTTTCTAACCTTAAATGAAAATCATGATCAATATTATATTGCTAGAGTAGTATCATCATCATAGGGTTCCATATCCTATTACAGGATTTTGGAGACCACTCGATTCCATTGAATTCGGTCCATTGCGGCCGACTTTAAACTGTGGAACGATTTAAATTTTGAATATTTTTTAATATTCGAACGACCCACCAATAACTTTCCTGCTGCCCATGTTAGTAAAAAAGTACCGAAACTTTCTATGATGTAATGAAATTACATCATATAATAAATTATTTTTTATAAACTATTTTAACAAAAATGAATACTGCAAAAGTAATGCAATGTTAACTCAAAAAGTAGTTGTATTATTGTTGTATATATTTTTATTCATAAATTAGCCTTTGTTACATAACAAGTACAGTAAAGTAATAGATTGTCTCATTGTTATTTGTATTGTTGTGAACGAATATATACATTTTATTCACCAACAGAGAGAGTGTTTGGTAGTTTTTGTTTAAAAAATAAATAAAAAATAGAAAAAAGTTTTTCTTCTAACATTTCAATATAAAAACATTTGTAGTTAAAAAGAAATACCGAAACATGTGGTGGTGATTATTACTCTTGAAGTCAAATCGAATAACTTTAAGTATTTTACCTGATTTGTAAGACTTCATGATGGCATATATTACTCACATATTGCCAAAGTTGAGCCGAAAATTATCTTTGTATTTCAAAATTTCAAAAACTTAAATAACATATAAAAATGTATGAAAGTTATAATTTGTTTATTAGTAATTACTTTTAACGTTTTTTTTTTCAAGTAGAATCTTGTTTTCTGATTGTTTGACGTCATGTGCAAATATTCAAATAAAATACTAAATAATGTAAGTTGAGTTTTCAGTTGATGTGCTTTGAGTATTTCAGAGGAAGTAATTTCACTACCTATTAAATATTTTAAGCAGTGAATTAACAGCTATTTTAAATAAGGAATCAAGGATGTTAACTTGATTTAAATATTATTATAACCGTAGTCAACAAATAACAATCATGATTTGCCCACTTCAAAAGCTGATTTGAACTCTCTTCAAAAAATACTGAAAAGGACATAAATAAATATAAAAAATTACTCATAACACATTCTTCGTTATGGAACTAGACAACATTGGCTGAGCTCAGATTGAAATTTTATTAGTGGTGTATTAAAAAACTTTAAAAGAAACTAATAGGAAAACATCAACTGATTTCTTTTCTTCTGAATATCCTTCGTAATTATTATAAAAATTACTTGTTCGTTAGTTATGGTCACTCTTTTTGCGTTAGATTCGATATAGCATCAATATGTAGATCAATTTGTAGAAAAATTGAAAAAAGAAGGGACACAAAAAAATGTTTAGAAATTTAATTTCATCCAAATGAAAAATTTTTAAGTTTTCTTTCTTTTAGTTCATTTTTTTGAAGATAGGCCTTTTTATATAAAACGTTTTATATAATAGTAGCATAGATATGATAATATATAATAAATCTAATGATATAAATTTTCGAGACGCATAAAATAATTTTCTATTCAGAAATTAATAAGAAAAAGTAAGAACTCTAAAACAGAGAAACACAATTCGTAATATATTATCTCTTTAACAAAAACAACATAGCATAGCATCAGCATGTTATTTTTTTTTTAATCTGGGTCAGTTATGTTGTTAAATATGAAAGAAATCTTTACTGTTGATGTGCAAATAGGTCAGGGAAGAACTAACGAATTTTTATTTGAAGAAAATTAGCGTTGTATTCATTATTAATTAATGACTTGAGTTTAGAATAGAATAAGATATTTCTGTATTTTTATTTTTATTTCTTTTTAAGTAGGCGATGGAGAACTTAATTTGAGTTTGTATATCAAAGTTAAAACGGTAAGGAAAATTAAAAGAAAATTATGAAAGATAAAAAGAAAAGATGTTTGTTTTGATTTGTGTATAAAATATTGCATAGAAAAAGGACTTTTAGATGTGAGGGAATTTAGTATAAGGAACTTAACATGATGATCTTCTATTAGATTTGCACGATTTTGTTTCTGACTACATCGATAAAGGAAAGAAACTATTTGTTCGTTTTTGTAAATAAAAATTCTTTTGCTCCAGTTTACAAAATGATACTCTATTTAGGCGTTTCGGAACCTTTAAAGCATTTTTCTCTTTGAAGTACCGTCTGTCTGTTAAACACATTCAGTATAAACGCAGGTATTGGGTATGACACCATTTTTCAAACATCTATCAACTACCATTTCCGAAATACAGCCTTGGCTCGCGGCAGTATTGGGTACATATTGTGAAACTATACTGCATACAATACAAGCTTTATATACTTTACATACAGTGACAATTTCAATTTTGTTAAAAACATTATAATTACAATCGTCTTAAAATATGAAGTGATCTTACAGCCACCTATAATTGTATATGTATAAAATAGAGAAAATTGTTTTTTACCTCTGGTAGAGTAGAGTATATTAAGAGGGGAACTGCTACCGCGTCCCTTGTAACTAGACTAAGGGTTCTGTGTACCCTCTTTTAGAACACTCCATCACCTGAAGGCACAAATGCCTTCTGACACAAGGTGACAATTACCATGTGACTATGGAGGACCCGGCTACTTCGTTCAGTGTGTCATATTGAACAGTATGATCAACCAACCGCCCTTTTTTTATTATAATCGATGAAACTACTTTATGTCTACGTTGTCAAATAGGCCAAGGAAAAAGTGCCATTACTCACTGAGCCAGGCATATACGTAATGTGATGTTCATACATCACGAAAAATAAAAAAAATGAATTCTTGAGGCCTAATGTATATTTACACAATTTTATTGTTCCCAAAACTATCGAGTTTCAAAATGATAGGTTCTCAAACGTAATGAAAACTTATTTTCATCTTAGATCCAGACTAGCAATTGAACGGACTCGGGTTCTATTCCTATCATAATGTTTTCAATTGTATCTACATTTCAATCATATAGCGCAATAGACGTATCTATTCAGGTGCAAATGCAACAATCACACACAAAATGAAAAAGTTCGCTTGTGTTCATAATATAAATTCCACGTATATGTTAAAATGTAGTTAAGCAAAAAAAAAAAAGAAAATTAAGTTGCGATCACCGACTCCTGGCTGATCCGAAACAGCAAAGTTGATGGTTTACTTTATAATTAATCAAAATAAATAATGGAATTTAACTCTACCATTATTGACTAGGTATCGATCACTGTAAATGAAATAAGTAACATTTAATAATATCATAAAAATGATATATATTGAAAACGTTTTTAATTGTTGAATTTGCTTATATATAATACTATATATTAATTAAAATTGTTTAGCAATTTGTAATGAAAACCATTTACAATGTATTCAAACAATTAACTCCAGTTATTTATTTTCTTCAGTTTATTATTATAAAAAATAAATCTCTTATTCATACAGCAAGTAGCTAGCTACCCTAAAATATTTTTAAAGTAGGTGTTAAATTTAAATTGACTGGTTTTGAATAGAAATAATAAACCATTGTGCATAGTTAAAATAAATTGTTTGTCATTTAGAATGGCGTTGATGATTTCAAAAGGCGTGGTGGTTGGTAATGGTATTCTGGTGCTTGTTCTATAGCTATAGTTATTCATATAATAAATAAAAACATTTATACTTATAAATAAAAACTGAGTGAAAAATTGAGAAAGACGATAACGTTTTAAAAACGATGCTTTATAGTAATTTATAAAATAAAATAAGATTTGTAAGGTGTTTTCTTTCAACACGAGTGGTTACAGAGTTTTTTTCTGAGCGGGGGTAGTGGCAATACGATATTTTGATTTATATGGAAATTCAATTAAATATTTATATACTCGATTATAAATATTTTATGTTAGTTTGTGACGCTAGTAAATATTGACCCCACATAAAAAATTTTGGTATATATGTTCACAGAATCACCTAATAAGCCCATTCCTGTTTTTCTTTCCGTTTGTCCCGCGGTCATCAAGATAACTCAAAAACGAAAATAACTTCGAATGTGAAAAATCGATCCATTGGATCTAATGGATCCATGATCCAAGTTTTTCACTATAAGAAAGAGAAAAAAATGTTAAAAAAAGATTTTAATTAAAAAATATTTATTCGAAAAATGTTTGGAATCATCATAAACTTGGTTCAAATTTAAATTATAAGGGACACGTCAAAAATCACTCGGTCTATAATCACTCCGACAATATCCACTCTGTGCATAAACAACTCGGTATAAAAACCACTCGTCAAAAAGCAAGTTTTTAAAAATCACTCCACAATTAAGAAAAATGGTCAGGCCTGCTAATATCTGTATTTCGGTAAGTCCGTTTGTTGTTTATTATACATTATTCGAGTCTAGTATAGGTCTGGTGGGATCAAGTTTGGGGCTTATGTCTATCCTATGATTAACCAAGTGCTATTTGGGATCGATCAAGTACCTTCTGTCCTACACGCTACTTGTAATTAAACTCCTAAGTGATAAATGGCGTTAAGTTAGCATAGGCATGCGTGTTTTTAAACCCTTACGTTCAAACTATCCAAGTGATAATGGGGATTAATTTTGAACGAGTATGTGGGATGCTTAGCCTTTACAACCAAGCTGTAATTAAACTACCCAAGTAATATATGGGATCGGGTTTGTACAAGTCTGCAGGTTTTATGGCTTTACGTTCAACTTGAAATTAAACATCCCTAGTGATATTTAGGGTCGAGGTAGTATAAGTATGAGGATTTTTGTGCCCTTACATTCAACCTTTGTTTAAACGACCCAAATAATATGGGGTCAGTTTGTCAAATGGTCTACTTCAGATAACATCATAAGATATTATTATAAGAAATTCTGAATCTAGTCGCACATGATAATATTATGTAGAATTTTTACCGTGTGCGGGGTCCAGTATAAAATACATGTTAAGAGTTACTTCAGATTTTTTAATTAGAAATAATGATCAGAAAATCTTATGGTTTGTGTTAGGTCTAAATCAACCGATTTAAAGTTTAAGATATTAAGTATGTAATAAAGAGAAAGAATACGGTATTTCATCTTCCTCAATTCCAGTCTACGCTCCTCCTCTATCTGCACATGTTCTTTCACTAAAGACAGCTTATTAATATACATAAAGAGTGTATTACATAAATTGAAATAGTACATCATCACAAATGTTTACATAATCATTTTCCATTTTGTATTTACTTTATAAACTATTTCATTTCCTTCTTTTTGTACAAGAATTATCTTTAACGTAGATTTTTCTTAGAGGTATATCAGCTAGTTTAAATATTAAGATTAGTTGTACTAACAGCTTATGTTAAAAAATTTTTATCTTATTCCAAACTTGTAAAATATTAAAGCGAATTTATTCAAATGGACGTTTTTCATTGTGTTAGATTAACGATTTTCTTTTATACTCTGTTATGCGAGCTTAAAGTAATTTTTTGTAGACTTTAATTATATAATTTTCATCAGCGAGTCGTAATCAATCACATTGTCTGCATTTTATTAAAAAATATTAACCAAAATTAAAGTAAAGATATATAAAACGAATATATAAAACCGTACAAGGTATAAATTTTAACATCTGTTCACGGCACCTTTATGTACAGTCCTTCATTTATCTACCATAATTTTTCTCTGTAATTCTCGCAATGTTTTTCCCGAGCCACACAAAATCATAAAAAATAATGAATATTCACCGTTAAATTGAGTTTAGAGTTAGTGAAAATCTACTTTTTATTTTCAAAATTTTCCGGAAAATTTTTCTTTCTGTATGAGACATTACAAAACTATTAAATATTTGGAAAATTAATCAAATTTGTTTAGTAGTTCTCAAGTTTGGCCTATATAAATAATGCGATTGTGCTAAAGTGTATATTAGGTATGTAAGATGTATTTTCAAACACGTGCTGACACTCAAATCCCGGAGGGTTTTTCGTTACAAAATAATTAAGACCATAGTTTAAATTTTATCAGATATTTTCTAAATTTTTTGTGCGTATTATTTGTATAATTTATATTTGCCTTTGAGTGAGATCTACACGTCACAAAAGTATTAGTATTTCATTGTATTGATTTCGAAAATCAACGATTCTCTCACCCAAAAGGTTTTAAGATCTGTGGAAAATCTGTTTTGAGATCTGTTTTAAAGGTGTCTATATGATATAATAAAATATTTACAATTATTTAAAAGTTTTACTTATAATAATAAATCTATACCATCTCAAACAAATCTCTTACAGGTGATTGATTTTCATCAAAATCATGTAAATATTATTTGAACTAATATAATCATATTACATCTCCATATATACACGAATACAAATAATATATATATCGATGCTGCACACATTTCACAGTATTTCCTGGTTAACATAGAATGACACATAAAACTCGTATACTCTATATAAATTTTATCTTTGACTTTTTCCAAAGTCTACGTAATTATCACATAAAAAACTTGCTTTCCATTTAAAACTTTTATTAGGTGTGGTGATACAAAATATTATTATAGGTAATTTTTATTTGTCTACAACAATATTTGTCAGCATAGATTCTACTTTTAGAATAAAATTTATTCTTATTTATCTTCTTTTCATGAAGTATACTTTTCAAGAGTTTTATTTCAAAAGAAATCATTATAACTCTAATTTTAAAGTTTTCAATTTTTAAACAAAAAATTTCTGTTATAAAATAATTTTACACAATTATTGAAGTGAAAACTTCTTTAGTAGCACTTTTTGCTATGAGAAAATTTTATGGCTTCACGTCACCGATATGTTCATAACTGGCGCATGTGCAGCGGGCGTGTGATGTGTGTTTTAGACGCTTGATGGATAGGTGACATCTAGTGAGTTTGTGTCACCTACATGCTTAGTAAGCTAGTATAACTGTAGCTACACAACTGAAATGAAATTTTAATACTATCGCTTCTATCAGCAGTACCTAAAACTATCAATATTATTTTTTATTATAACACAACTCTGCTTTTAAAGTTTTAATTTTTTAATTTTTTTTTTTTTTGTGAAAGAAAATCTCCCATCCAACCGTTCGTCATCATGATAATAAAAAAACAAAAGGAGATAACGAGCTGAACTTTTGGTGACGTATTCAAAACATAAAAAGTCAGTTTAAGTCGTAGAATGTGTAAAATCGGTCCATTGGATCCAATGGATCCTTGACCCGACTTTCAAACAATAAAAGACAGAAAATAGATCCACAATTTTCCCTCAAATTTGGATAATAAACAGATTTAGGTAATATCAATACATATTATTTTTAAATGTATATATTCATAAATAAAATTGAACCCTATGTCGAGTATTATTAACTCTGATCGTTGTTATCTTCACTTTTTTTAATTAAACTCGAAGTATACTACCAAAATATTTTTGGTTACCCGGTATAAAATATTATTAGTAATAATCTATCAATTTCAATAATTAATTGTGGTCAGATTCACATAGTCAGTTGATTTGCCGTCGTAAATAGCTTTATAGTTTCCCTATTGCCTACTACAACAATAGTAATTAGTGATGAATGTATTAATTATAATTGCTAAATGATGCTGAATTTAATTATATTTATATATTTGCTATTGATCATCATCCAAGTGTTCATTATAACCAAAAATATTTAATTGTCAAAAGGGAATCAGAATTTCCTCTTTTAAAGCTTCTATAAAAGCGCTGAGAATTCTGGAACCTCTGGAGGTAAATAAATTGAATAACAACCGAAATTTTTAAAATAATCAAATAGACCATAAAAACTCCCAATTTTGTTCATTCACTATAATCTTACCTGCTTTCCCTATTTATTTCCAAAATAAAAGAATAATTCATTACTTGATAATGACATAATGATTTTATCGAAAGTGCAATTGTAATTTTTAAAAAATTTTAAAGGGAAAATTAGACAAATTTAAGTTAGTTTTTATTATTTAAAAAATTGGATTTTTACAAAATACACAATACATATATTAATTTTTAAAACTTTTATTGTATTAACACATTATATTAGAGAGTAAATGTGTATTACAAATAGAATAGCTCAAATATAGGTCTTAAAACTTATTTATATTTAAAAAAAGATGGATTTTTCTAATCAATTTAGATTTTTTGACCCAATTTCCTAGATCAAATTATTTTGTATTTTATAAACCAAATTAGCAACGAGTAACATCTCCTCAGAGAATCATTACAACTGGCTAATTCATACTGATGATGACTACTTTGTAGTCTAAATACGTATTTATAAATATACAAAATAATTTGATCTAGGAAATTGGGGCGAAATTTACTACTATATGTGGTCGAAAGATGATGGCAGATTTTCAGTTACAGCAGCAAAAGGCGAAGCCATCATGTTTCAAACTCATTTTTGGTAAATATTTTAATGATTTTTAATATTTCAACAATTATGCTAAATTGAAACCCAATCAGACACACCATAACAAAACCGAGTCAAAATTTGAGGAATACATGAATCAATATATGTAGTATCACTTATATGTAAGTACTGTGTCATAAAAGCTCAATTTTGGTTATCTTCCTGTATAAATTTCGTGACAAAACATTATTAAAATATAATAAAAGAATGTTCCACTCTAATTCTCTGTATTATGTCCAATGTGTATTTCAGCTGTTCAAAACGAAGAAAAGGCATAAAACTTTTATGATTTCAAAACAAATTTTTTTTTCTATTTTTTTAAGTGTGCTGTTGTGTCAAAAACACATATTGTATGTTCTAATACTAATTTTATATCTTCATTTTGTGTTTAAGTGTCTTGTGTTTTATGAAAATTATTATTTACTTAATGTTAGAATATTTATAATATCAACTGTAGTGAATATAATCTTTAGTTCGCATGCCAATGACTTTCTTGTATCTTTAAACCAATAACGGTGAACGAAAAATCAAATTTAACACTGCACTCTACAAAATAAATATTTATGAGATGGTAAATAACTTAGACGTTAAGGCAAAACAACAGTTCAATGACTTTAAGCTCATTCGTCTTCTATTTGGCGGAACAGTTTGGCACTTTGTTACAAAGCTTTATTAAATGAATATTGAATCGTATTCATGATTTAGTGTGACATAGTTATAGCATTATCCTTGTACAATTTTATGCACGTGATACTAATAAACACCTCAATATTTAATGATAGATATTGTATAAGTTATTTTATTTTACAGATTGAATACAATAGCTTCCTATCATAAGATTAATAAGTACCAGAATGGCATTGGTATGAGAATACCACTGGCTCTCGTGACTGCCTTACAGACTGACTGATGTATTATGGAAATGGAAAATGTTAAAATATGTCTTCACTTAATAATGTTTACATTCAGATGATGCATATAAAGATGTGCACTATGTGATTTTATATTATGTATTTTATGTACGAAGAACTATCAAATGTAAAGATATACAAAATGTACAAGTAAACATCTTTGTTAACAAATGAAAGTTTTTAATTTTTTTTTCTCAAACAAGGGGAAGGCAGGATTTTTATTTTTGAAATGAGATTGCGTTTACTTATGAAACCCTATAGAGTGTTCTGCCTTTTCAATAATAACATACAACAACAAATGTCAATTGTGTCGGAGAAAACCACGTTCGAAAATTTCGTTTTAGCTTCAAATACTTTATATACCAACAGTAGTGAATTAAGGCTTAAGCCCGTGAGGCCCGTGCCTATGGCAGCAAATTTTGAGGGGCGCCAAATTTTTAAGATGAATAAAATTAATAATTGATTGACGTAAACTGTAAGTCCAAATTTTAAAGTTTATTTCATTGCGTTGTTACTATCGAAACATAGTGCCTTTTTGAGGGTAGAATATTTCATCGGGTAAGTACAAAAATTTGAAATATCTAAAAGAGGCGCCATATCGTCTCGGGCCTAGGGCGTCTTCAAACCTGAATCCACTACTGTATACCAATATGGTATTTTAGAGGCGAAATAGCCTAGTTGGTAGAGGAACTTGCAGTTCCTCTAGCAACTACGCCATTGCGCCTATTATAGTTAGTTACCATATTAGTGTATAAAGCATATATAGCTTAGAAGAAAATTTTGAACGATATTTTCTCCCAAACAATTGAGCGTTGTATGCTATTATTCAAAGAGAAGAACCCCCTATAGGGGTACAATAATTAAACACAATATCACCCCAAAATAAAATACCTCATGGTCGTGATATTTTCCCTTGTAGGTAAATAAAGTTTTGCAATCACCGATAAATTATAATTTAAAATTTATTTTATTTATTATATATTCAACGCCGATACTGATAATTTACAAAATCTTGTATTATTCCAAAAAAAAATTAACATTGTAAAATGCACTTCTCCTCTTATATTTACGAAACAAAACTTTAAAATAAAACAAGTGAATATAATAACTAAACAAAGTTGTTGGTTTAGATACTAGACATATGATTCAAGTATCAATGTTTTTTTGTAAAATACTATAAATATTTAGCCTAATAATAATATGTATTTTATTTATATGTTTACTAAATTTGGGCTAAAATTTTGGGCGAATATAAACAATTAACGAAAAATGTCTCAAAAAAATTTTTTCTGGTTTTTATGGTTCAAAATTAGGGTCATGGATCCATTTGGAACAATGTAACAATGAGCTTGAATTGAATTGAGCCTACATTAAATAATAAAAAAACGAATTTCTTCTGTTTTTTTTTTGAATGAAGTAAAATTTTGTAAGTACAGTTTTTTTTAATAAAATCAATAATTTTCTAGTTATTTGTAAAAAAAACCATTTAAAAACGAGAGTTGTCTTTTTCAGTCACTCATAACTCTGAACGTATCTTTTCTTCTAACGATTCCTGTTTATTTTTATTACCATCCTCTCCCCTAGTGGGGGTGATTTTCACTCCTAGCAAATATGCGTACTTTGGAATTAAGTATCCTGTACTGACTGTCAAATTTCACGCAAATCCATCGCAATTTGCAAGGTTTTATTGAATATATTTAATTGACTGTAGATGATCTAAAGAGTGGAAACAATTATTACAATATAGTAATTTATTTAATCACAATAAATTTCATAAAAGCTTAGTGGATGTTGTAAATAATCAATTAACAAATCCATCTATCTTGATGGAAAGTGTGGAACCAAAAATATTCATAGACTATTAGAATTGTTACGTGATACAAAACTATTTGATACATTTAGTTCATAATATTTAAAGTAAAAAGAAGGTAAAAGAGAAGGACTTGAATGAATGAATGAATGACTATGAAAGAGAACCACCA
The DNA here is from genome assembly GCA_020423425.1 of Chrysopa pallens. Lineage (NCBI taxonomy): Eukaryota > Metazoa > Arthropoda > Insecta > Neuroptera > Chrysopidae > Chrysopa > Chrysopa pallens. The sequence goes on along the minus strand of CM035595.1, from coordinate 39,292,004 downwards.
CAAACTTTAAATAAAACTTATAGACACTGTTTAATAAGAGTTGTATACAAGAAAGTGCCATATCAATACTAGCTACAAAGCTATACTCAGGAAAACAGAAAATGCGACACTTTATACCTACTTACAAATATTTACCTTAGATAGAAAATCTATGAAAACTTCTTTAGCCGCGTTAAGCACATTTTGGTAAAGAAAAATCTTAAGGATTTGCGTCATTGACATGCTCTTGACTGGCCAATACGCAGTTGTCATATGCAGTGCGGGTTGGAGACTTGTTAAATGCGTGAAATCTCGTTCGTTTGCGTCTCCAACATGCCTATATCAGTATATCCTGTAGCTATATAGCTGACGTATTGTGCAACATTGATGCTGTGTATATCTCTTATGAGTGAAATTGTGATGATACAACATCAATTAATTTAATTGAATAATAAAAAACCATATAAATATGCATATAGTTGTTGCTTGGAGTGTCAATAGATGTGAAAACCAGATTGATGTTGATAATTTTAATTTAACGAAATTTTAATACTAAAAATACACTTGATACTAAAGCTTTCACTTCTCAACTAAACAGTTTAATGGTAGTTGGATAGTAAGTTTAGGATGTTGCGTATTTAACCTGTAAATTAAACCAAATTTATAATATTTTTGAATATAATTAAAAAAATAAGAAAATTCTATAAAGCATTTACAAATCAACTATATTGATTAAATGAATAATTATTTTGATTTATAGATCTAAATCACATTTTTTAATGAATTATAAATATACTTTTTTACTGTAAATCACAATTAGGCATAGCCATAAAAAAAAATCAATTTTTCAAGATCAATATCAAAGATTATTATAAATTATAAAAGTTTAAGTTCTAATTAGTGATTATACAATGAATCAATTTTTAAGTCTAAATCCCAAGTAGACATAGTCATTACAAAAGTCAAAGGCCCGCCGTTGTAGGACATCGAATGTAAAAAAAAATAAATAAATAACAAAAGTCTGTAAACATCTTACAAACTATAAAATATTTCATGAAAAATAAGGTTTTTTTTAAAGATCTAAATCACGTTTTTTAATATATCATTAAGTTTTAAGTACTAATCAATGGTTAGACTTAAAAAAAATTACATTTTTAAATCTAAGTGGAAATTCGGTATTGTTCTTATACCCAAAGTTAGAATTGTTCTTACACCGAAAAAAACTCATACGTCAGTGGGACGTACTCCAAGTAAATATTCTTGTACCTATTGTACTTACCGTGGTGACACAATCGTCTCATGTAATCTTGACCTAACAACGGTGCATACTTGAACAGACATTAGAAATAAAAAGTACCGAGCAAAGTTTGTGCTTTTCTTATGGGCCGTAAAGACTTTGAGTATCTTTCTAGGATTAAATACTCAATTGTTATGTAGTGTTGAGTTGTTTATTATAACTAATTTTATTCATCTATCTTTCGCTTTAAACTGAGAAAATAATAATATTCAGCATAAAGTTAGTGCATTTTATAATTTTAAGTAAGTGTGGAAGCTTCAGGATGTCGCGTATCTTGATTACTTGAATATAAATAGATAGAGATAGATATCTAAAGGAGAAGCAGCTTTTGTAAATGATATTGACATAAAGTTTTTAATCGTTACAGAAAATAGTGATTTAGTTTTTGACTTCATACTAACAAATACATATAGAAACACATCACACATTTTATGTATTTGTACACGAATTGAAACGATATTTTATTGCAGAATATACGTTCAAATTGGCTATGCCAAATATATCCACACTATAAACATGTTCTTTAAACCATTTCAAGAAAATACCTCTTATGTATTTGTTCAAAACTCAAAAGTTGAATAGTTGTGAAGATTATAAAATACATATTGTGAATATCAGAAATAGATCAATCAAATTCTCTAATGGCTGCCAAAATTACACCTGTTAGGTTTTTATAAAATAGTTTTTTGAAAATATCGATGCATACTAATATATATGCGTAAATACATATGATTCGCAAATAGCTCAATTTTGTGACTCTTCAGAATCTTCATAAAGCTATAATAATTTCATAAAGATTTTTTTTTGATATACAGATGAAATTTTGGCAGCGATTTGAATATTTTTTTAAATTTGATTAAAAATAGAGCATCGTGGTGGTGGAACCACTTAATATTTTTGTATAAAGCTTGAGGTCAATATGCATACCTGTTACTTAAAATTTCAGATTCATTCATCAATATATATTGATGAATGACTTTATTCGTAATAGATTCATTCTTTTAAAATTGTCGATTATATCGGACTAATTCTATTAAAAATATATACGGATCATTTTCAATTAAGAGATCGCTTTAGTGATAAAACGTGGTACGACAATAATATTAGAATTTTAATCTAATTTCTTAACAGATTTATCAAATAACTGATTTTTGCATGTGTACAAATTTTTTATATTCTGTAAATTTTCCATAATAAACTTCTAATTTATTTAATGGAAAATGATATCAATGATAAAAGAAATTATGTCCACTATTTATAGAAGAAAAAGCTTTACATTTGACATTTTATAATATTTATAAAATATAAAAATTATTTTTATATCTGAAATATGTCACTAAATTATCTGTACCAACATAATAAAAACCACTAACAGAGATCCAGCAGACCAAGTGTACGTGTTCCTACATCAAATGATGACGGAACAACGAATGAAAAATACTCTTAAACATGTCAAGTTTGAGAATCATTCAAGTCAATCATTTATATATGTATGCATGAAAATAATACACTCAAACCCACATCATTCACGGGTGTCATATAGTATTGAAATGGTGGTAGCAATGATTTGTAGTTGCTGAATAATTATGACATCAAAATAAGTAAAAAGATTTCAACTAAAAAGAATCAATATGTAAACTTAATATTAATATTTGTTTATGCTTAGCTACATTGTCTAAATTCACAAAAATTAAACTTTCAAAAATGTGCATACTGAAATTTTGGGAAAGATAAATAATGAAAAATGATTTTATCATAAGGTGTTTGTTTTTAAAAACAAATGTATCTATATCTAAAGTATTATTAATTTATGACAAATGAACATAACAATTATCAGAGTTAATTGTTTAGGTACTCAGAATATGATTGAATTTCATTGTTTGGAGTATTTTTAATTAGTATTCATTAAATACTATAAATATCCAGTCTATGAATACATTTATAATAATAATATGTACATATAGTTATAAATACATTTATAATAATCATATGTGCATTGTTATAACCTATATGTGTTAATTAGCTTAATTTGAGCTAAAATTGTGGAGAACTTAAACATTTTACGAAAACAAATCAATCAAAAGTAGTTTGTTTCAAAAACCTGATAAACAATTTTTTATTTTAATTTTTTTGTAGTATACAGTTGGGTCAAGGATTCGTTGGACCCAATGTACGAATTTTGCTCCTTTACGAACTTACAATCACTTTTAATTTATAGAATTTGTCACTAAAATTTCAAAGTGTATTGAACTAGAAGGAGAGATTATGTTGGAAAAAAATTCCGCCATAATTGTTTTTCTTTCTTTTTTTTAAGACTTATATTTGGAAAACTTAATGTTTTGGGTTTTTGTACACATTCAGATAATAATATGGATTTGGACACATCCAATTTGAACAAATTTTATTTTTTTCGATGTTAAATTTGTATTATGAAAACGCTTTCCTGAAAAGTTTTATCAAAATTTTAACTTTTTTTAGTCAAAAACCTACTATTTGAGTATAAAAACTTCAAGCAAAACCTTTAGGCGTTAAGAAAATTTATTAGGTATGAAAAATAAAAATGGATCTAAATCAAAAGTTTTAGGCAAATAATAAAAAATATGACGAATTTTCACATTGTAATAGCTTTTGCAATCACTGATGGAAAGTTTTAATAATTTCAGAAAAGTGGATCCTTAAACCTGGATTCTGAGAAATTTATAGTTTCTGAGAAATACGATTGCTTATTTAAAAAGACATTTTCCATAAACCGGAATTCCTCAGTTGAAGGCGGTACGATTTTTATTTTGTTATTTGTATTCTTCTCTTGCTGAGTTGCTTTATTTTGACTTGAACTAAATAGTAAAATCAAATAATTAATTTAATTGCTTACGTAGGTACATTTAAAATTACTGTTAATTGGTAATTTAAAACAATTGCAATCAGCGACTGTGATGCCATATAGTGAATTAGTCTAGTTGCATATATTATGGCGTCTAATATAACAAATTTTGTGTGCTATGTCTTCTTCTAAAATCTGCGTTTTGGTGTTCTTTTCTTCAACATATTCATAAATAAAACGATTTAGAGGACTACAAGAGTCGAAATACATATATATTGTATATTTTGAAAGGTTTATAATATGTAATAAAGATTAGGAAATTTAATTAAATTCGACATCTGTCATATTAGTTGAGAGCCTTATGGAAACTTTTGATATACATGTCGAAATTGTACATATATACCGAAACAACTTAATACACTTAAAGATGTTATATAAGTACATGTTATAGGAGCCATACACAGCTTATTTTAACATAAATGTTAAAGAAAGAATTTAAATAGCCCATACACTATCTACGAAAATGTCAACAATTGTCACAAATTTTACAAGCAAATTGACAAAACACGTTTCAATCGGCAAACAAGAAAATTATTGAAATTAAATTATTATACAAATAAGCAATACAGGTGCTGTTAATGATAAACGAATTATCTACCGCAATTAAGTTAACGTGGAAGTTTCATAAAATTTATTTAACCAAATCTCCAAAAATTGCTCCCAAAATGCTCTATCAGTAACCGTAATTGCTCCAGTGATTAGGTAATTATTTAATTAATAATTTGCACACAAAATTACAAAAACTGTTTTCTTTATGTCACAGGTAATTAATGCTTTTATTTATATTTTTTTAATTCAATAAATTGCTTCCGATTTGCTCTTTCGATATTAATCCATTTGATGCAGCAATTACTTTTATTTATGATTAATTAATTAAAATTAATTACGATTTAAATAGCCACCGTAAGACTATGAAATCCTCTTTTATAATATTTTTTTTTCTTTAAATCACTATTTTTCTCGTTACTTTGGTGTATTTTGTGACACCCAGTATGTAATGACTGGTAAAAATGTAAGGACTTATAATCATATACAGTGTGTCCGTATTAATTAATTAATTAATTAACCGTATTGATTATTTATAAAAAGTATTAATGATTTATTATAATTCTATAATTTTTCATTAAATAAATTCAAAATAAGACATCACCGTCTCGAATAAAAATAAATTTTATATAGATAATATATAAGAAATATCATAATTTAGATTATTCTTAATTCGGTTTATAAACTTTATTAGACAATTCAGTACCGAATAAAAAGAATATAAAACCACATATATAAAATTTATTATACCAATTTTTAACGTTGGCACAAATATCGGTCAAGTATACAGATATACGAATACAGTGAAGATTCAATAGTGAATTATTTAATCAATTCACATTATGTTTGTGTTTTGTTTTTTTCAAAAAAATCTACGCGTCGACAAATAAAATGATTGACTCGCTTCCAATTCTTATTTGGCATTTAATTTGAATTTTACCCGTCAATTATGAGAAGATATATTTAATTTATTCTAAAGCTTAAAACATTAAAGTGGAATCGTTTTCGTTAGTAAGGAAAAGTTTCACTAGAATATTTGTATTCTACAATTTGACTGGTTGTTTGAAGATTATTATATTCAGTTAAAAATAATAGTCGGGCTAACGAAAACGATTCAACTTTACAAAAAATGTTTGGTTTAAAAAAAAAATATAAACAAAAAAACTATTTGAAATACCCGACTAGAAATTATCCCAATACTTATATTGGGGCCCAATTGGGAAATGCAAGGGCTTACCCAAAAGGCTTATCTCGGTTGGGATCTAATTGGGTACCTATTGGGATAGCCCAATTTAAAAATAAATAATTGGAGGTGAGTTTGTCCTTAACGGTAACTAGCTGGGAACTGATCGGGAAATCCCAATCCAGAAAAATAATTTAATATAGGTTTTTATTGCACTAGGATTCAATTAGGAACTTATTGGGACAGCCCAAAGTAAAAATCAGTAATGCTAATAGTTCTTTTTTTTGCCTGGGCGATAATTGGGAATTGATTGGGAAAACCCAATGCAAAAATTAATGACAACATTTTGGTTTTACCGTACTCTGACCCTTTGGAGAAAATAATGGTATAGCCCAATGTGAAAGATTTTGTACTTTTCGCCTTTCTTTTATAATTTTTATTTTGAATATTTTGAATATTTTGAATAGAGTGTTTTGTTACAAAATTACTCATTAGATAGCGTTCGGGAGTATATTGAGAGTTGTATAGTTACAAACTTTTCTCTATTAAAAGAAAAATGCACATCTCTTAAAATGCTAAATAAAAAAGACATGTCTTAATTAAAAAAAAAAAATTATATATTTTTATGTGATGTGTATAAAACATAGTGATGATTAACAAGCATTACAGTGATATAGTTTCAAGGTTAATATATGTACTGTCACACGTGTTTAGTGACATCACCCAAAAGAAATAGAGGGAGAGCCCGTCATCGCCAGTCTTACCACATTGAATAAAGGCTAAAAAATTTTCTGTGCAAGTACCCTACAACAGGTAAGATGGTTTGGTTAATAAGAATCTCGAACCGTGGTGGCTTTGACAGGTTACAGGTAGGAAAGATGAGCATAATTGCTACCCCAAAACATTATAACATAATACGCAATTTTTTAGTATGTTCTACAGGATACTATTAGAATATCATACCATCCGTTGCCAGACATTTTGTAGGGTGGCAACCCCCTGCCAGATGCCTTGAATAAATAATAATTCAACTTACGTTATAATATAAAATCTGATTTTTATGTATGTTACTTGATCAACTATTCAAAGATGTTTTCCAAACGACCAAACAGTTTCAAAAGTTCTAACATTCTTCCAGACATAGTTGAAGTTCGGATATTCTAATAAATAGTATCCTGTAGAACATACTAAAAAATTGCGCATTATGCTATGTTTTTGGGCAGCAATTATGCTCACCTTTGCTAACTGTTACCTGCCAAAGCCACCACGGTTCGAGATTCATAATATCCAAACCTTCTTACCTGCTGTAGGGTACTTGCACAGAAAATTTTTTAGCCTTTATACTATGTGGTAGGACTGGCGATCACGGGCTCTTAGTCTAAAAATAATGTTTACTTCCAACAAAAAAAGTTATTAACCAGTCTAAATCTGTAGATTGTATGTCGTAGTGCAATGAACGAACTTGCATAAATTCATTTTAAAATGTTAATTTTGATTTATTATTAGAACTTGGGAAGCGATAGCAATTAATTATTTGAATTGAGATTGTTGAATAAATCTTTATGTGTATTTTAATGTGAAAGTTTTTTAAATATTAATGTGAAGAAATAAAACGAAAAAATTAAGCTGATTATTTCGACATTAAATATATAATAAGTTCTGAATCAATTGATGTTTATTTTTAAACGTTTAGTTAAAAAATTAGTGATTGTTTAAGAAATAATTTTGTGTTAACTTCTTTTTCAATATCTTCTGATACTATGTAAGTAATTGCAAAAAATGAAATCTTTTTACTTCCATTTAAAGTGCTTGTAATTGATATATTAATCTTTTGAATTTTGTTTTGTTTCAGAAACAAATCTAAATAACAGTTAATGCTTTTTTTGGGAAAAAATTCCGATAATGATATCGATATTGTTCGAAGTTCTTGGCTGACATGAAACAAACACGACCAAACGGTTTATTGTAAATACATGCCACCTCCCTATGATGCGCCGAAATTTCGAAAATTACAAAATATGAGTATTTTTTACAGGGCTTTGCGAAGAAGAAACTAAGAACGAGATTATGTCTCCAAAAAAAAAGCTAGAAAAAATTTAAATTAATGGATCATCATTATCATCTAAGATCAAAGCAAGATTTATTCTAATACTGGCGTTTCTTCTATGAACATAAATCTTCATCGATTGATTCTAAAGGAAGTTCAATGATATATACAAAAATTAAAAAATTAAACCAAATTACAAAATACAAAAAAACAAAAAAACAAGACCGAATAGTTCTGATTCCGAAAAAAAATTGTGTTGTTGATACCTCATTAAATTAATCAACGAAAAGTTTATTCGTGGAAAAAAGTTTTGTAAAATCTGTTGAAAATCAATTATTTTTTTTAAAAAAATATTAAAAATTATTAATAAAAATACTTGTAAGTCAATTTGCACTTTGTTTTATTTCGAGGCTATTGTGTGTTAATACAAACTGATATGGAATATCCATTTGGGACCGCATAGGTATTACCCAATAAAGAACAGATCGGGACTGCCCTAAGTGGCACACACAGGTTTAGCCCAACAGGGAACAGATTGGGATTTCCCGATTGGTGCCCAAGGTAGTATCTGCGTTACATCCCAACGTAGAATCCCTATTGGGAAACCCTATTGGGCCCCAAATGGGTGCAGTCAAAAATTTCTAGTCGGGTAGTTTAATCAATTTAACATGAATTCAGCTAATTAATACATTTTTGGATAAACTCGGCAAAATTGTACTGTGTATTTTAATATTTTAAGAATATTGATAATTGTATATGATTCAAAAATTGAGATCGGCAAAGTGGCAAAGCGAGTAAAGGTATAATAACTTTTTGACTACTAAGACCAGTCATTCTGATGAATAATATTTCATGGGTAACGAAGTAATTGTCTCCACCTACATTATTAATTTAATTGTATATATGATATTAACGAATGTTGTTTAAAATAAATATAGATTAAAATTAATAATTTGGTCGGCCTTTGTTATAGACGTGTTTGTCTCCAAAACGAAGGTAAAATCACCTTATTATTATTATTTTCATTATTCAAACTCCAAATATCTTGCAAACTCCATACCTTTACTGGAACAAAACTTTTAAATTTAAATTAATTTAGAAATATGCAGATTAACAAAAATACAAATGTTTTTCGTCGCATATTTTTCGTAAACGATTATTACTATAAAATTTAAATACTTAGTTTTTAAGAATTATAAATATTAAAAACATTAATTTTCATACTTCAGCACTTTTTCTCCAACATTTTCTGGCTTACTCTTTTCTCGATTTAATAAAGCGTTTCTTGTTATTCATGAAAACCTATTCAAAAATATTCATTTTTTTTGTAAAGATGGACATTTTTAACAATCGAAAATTTCCCCGTTTCAAAAGGTCTCTGATTTTAAATAATCTAAAGAACCAAGCTTATAAAACAGTTAAAATTGAAGGCTTTCTTGATAAAATATTTATTTGAGACATGACCTTTTAATAATTGAAAAATAAACTAACATATAATATGAATCATTATTAAAATGAAATGTAAGTATTTAAGTCTCGTCTTTAGAACGAATTACTGAACCCTAAATCCATTGAAAATTAGGACAAAAATATATATAATTTCATTGTGAATTGTTTTCTATAAATCTATCACACACCACCATCACATTCATTATATTTAAAAACAAAAATATCTGTCAGTCAGTCGGTCTATATTCTACATTTCATTATTAATTTTTATATTTTCTAGATATTATATTATTATAATAATATTTTATCTTTTTTTCATAGAAGACATTTTTTGAATGGAAAACGATTTATGATTTCACATTTATTATATTTATAATACATCACGTTATTGTAATAAAATGAAATAGAAAATTAAAAATTTTTGTATAGCACAGCATAAAAATCTTTACTATATAAATATTAGTTATTAGAATCTGCAACATAAAAAATAAAATTTAAAATTTTAAAATCTTGCATGCGCTTTATTTGAACTATTTTTTAATTATAATCGTTATTAGCATACACAAAATTCATTTGTAAATAAAGACTAATTCACGTCCTTGTAACGTCAAATATTAGGTAAATCAAATATACTATCCAATAACCCACAGCGTATGAAAATTCTAAAGTTTTTCTACAGATAACATAATTCTGTAATAACTTTTTATACAGTTTTACGGGAAGGTCATTTTAACCACCTTATTACGAATACGCAACATTGAACAAATTTTCCATAAAATTGGATGCATTAGGGTCACGTGGGCGCGTCATCGCGTCAAAAATAGGAGTAAGAAATTTTATCTCCAACGAAAACCCCATAAAAAGAAATCCAAAGCGCTATTTTTTGGGTTTTTCTTTTGATAAGTTTTCTTAAAAGTCGCGTCTATACTAACTAGTCTACAATATTGATGCATCTAAAACTATCATCCGTCTTAGGTATTAGCATAGATAACTCCAGAAAATTGCAAATAACTATCCAAAATTACCTTGAATGACTGCTGCAGATATCCAGAGGCGGCTATTTGACTGATGTACTTAATTAAAATTAAACAATTTTCAAAATTAAATTTAGTGCGTTTTTATTTTTATCCTAAATTAAGAAAGCTCAAATTAGATTTTTTTAACTTGACGTATTCCAACACGCAAACTTAAAAAATTATTTGTATTCCCTTTCTTTTCACTCGTAGTATTTGTCGAAAAAATTATAACCCTTTTTCCGTGATCAATCAAGTAAACAGGCTCGTTGCGACGAATAAAATGAATACCCGGTAAAATGCAAAAATTTTTTACAAACTCACACTTCAATTTCGTTACAAATCCGATTATCATTTACCATAGAATTTCCATCGAAACCAAAATCAAAAAATTTTGTATCATTATAAATCATGTATTCTTCGCAGTTGTTTCCTGCAGTTATAGTATTCAACCATAAAATTAATATTCTTTCAGATTTAATATATCACAGATTATAATACCTGAGATAATTAAGAGACTTCCTTAGTTCTCAAAAAAAAAAAAAAAACTCTCGTAAATGTCTCTGCATGATACAAACTACTATCGCCATTTATAATCTTTTTGACAACTTTAGAAAATTATTGTAAGCATTACTATAGCAATGATTAATTATTTATATTTATATTAAAATTAAGAAATTAGGGGTAGAAACAAATGATGAGATTTTCTGATTAGAATTTGAAATTTTTTAAATTGTTTACATTCACTGACATAAATTAATAGACATTTTTGATATAATTTTAATTGTGGATAGACTTTAAAAACAAATAATTCGTATGGGACAAAAATATGTATAGATTTTAACAAAAAGTCTTAAGAATTTTTGTAAATTTTTGTACAGCAACTTTTAAGCTTTTATTGATATTGATTTTTGTGTTCAAACTGAAAATAAAAAAATTCTCAAAGATTCTTAAAAATTATTCAATTTGTTCCTCTTACTAATTTTTTTGAAAAGTTCTTTTGCTTCCTATAAAAGTGAGCATATTAATAACCACCCACAATAAAACAACGCACGGAAGTTAAATTTTTTTTTTCTACTATCCAAATCTGCAATAAAAAATATTGAATTATATCATACGGAAAAAAATAATTTGACAAATAAAACCATATTCAGGGAAATTTGATCATCTAAATGTTGTAAGAAGGAGATAACAAATGATAAGAAATGGTAAAATTTATTAGAGACCTGATTGTATGAAAATTTTTCTAGATTTGTGTTCGTTCAGTTGACAACTATTGTGAACAAAACTGTTATTGTGGTTTTTGAAAAATAACATATTATGTAAAATAAATTTTACAATTTTATATATGAAATGTGGAATTCTAGCATTTACATGAAAAGCATCATTCGTCATAGTTTTGTTATTTAAAATTCGTATTGTGATTTCGTATCACAACAAATTACATGTATATCAAAAGTCCATTGCTATTTATACGGTAGCGAATATTCAATTTCATGTTTTACACGCTATTAACGTTATTTGAAATTTGATGTCAATTTTTCATTTAAAAGTTTACATTGTTACGTATTGAGAAATCCGATGTTGTATCTGGAGGTATAAATAGGAATCTGAGTTTGTAGAATAAACAAACATTCAACGTATTATTTATTATCAAAGACTGTGATGTTAATGACAGTTCCCGCTAATTTAAAAAAAGTTATATTATGAAAAAACTATAATAAAAATAGTCAAAATCGTTTGTAAAAATTCGTATCTATGGTAGTTTCTATAAGTGTAATGCTTCACAGCAGGAAACTGTTCGATTTCATAAATTCCCATTCGTTATCATAAATTGCGAATCATTTTAATTTAGAAAAATTTATTTCCCGACATGGATTAAAATTCTAAGAATGAAGAAAACCAATGATGCGAATGTGTTCGCTGCATTTTACTCAAAATGATTATATGCCTTCTCGTAATTATTAGATGCACCCATCGTATAGCTCAGACCCAGCATCGTCTGATTATGAAGGAAGGTCAATAAGTTTTTAGAAAAAGATACAAAAACATTTTTTCTTTAACTGATGTCCCTACAACTGTTTGAGCCGTCGGAAAAGTATGAATGTGGTAGAAACACTTGTGTGTACGATAATTATGCTCAATTTTAACTATTGAAACTACTAAGTATTGACTTCGAATACGTGCATTATCCTGAAGAAACAGAACTTTTATTTCTTTAAATATGGACGATATTCTTTCAATTTCTCATTTGTTGCTTAAATGAAAAAAAAATTAAAAGTTGCTTACTTCAACTAACGATAAACACGATCGGTTTATGAATATAGTTGCAACTTAACAGATAACTAGTGAGGTATTATGCTTACTCCAAACAAACCAAAAACTCAGGCTACGGAACTATCTCTTAAATTTTATAAGGATTTATTGACTAGTTTCTGCTAAACTTACTGGATGAAAAAATGGCCAACAAAAGAACAGTACAAAACCATGTCGGCAAGTTTTTCGCCCGTATAATCACCCATTTAATCGTATAACTACATGAAAAATACCAAAAGATTATGGATAATCATGCCACGTATCTATTAACATAACATAGAAATTAATAAAACAATCGGAAAATATTATTTAGAAATCCTATTGTTTGATTTCAAAAACTAGAAACTGGGAAATGGCATAAAATTATAAATTTTCAAGATATCAGACAATATGCATAACTTTTTATCAAGTGTTGCACAGTCAAAAGATTACGGATTTCCGATTTACAACGATATCATTTACTTGCAAGCAATAATAAACATTATTTAATCGTTAACATGTTAATAAACATAACAAAGTGGTTTTCTATCTCAATCATGGTTTTGTGTTTTGGTGAACAAAAGTTTTACTAAACAATTGATCATCCATCAATTATTTCGCTTGAGGCAAATCAGTCCCTATATATTGCATTGACATGCATGGTAGACGTAGTAGCATTTATTTATGTATCTGCGATAATTATATTACTATGACTAAACCAATACGATGACCAAATAATATGACCCTTGTTTACAGTTTATTTGATATGTAATTATATAATTGACATACGACCCTTTTTGTAACGTTATTGACATCGTCAACTGAATACAAATTTAAAACATACTTGAAATTCTATTGAAAAATATCTTAAAGGCACATAAATTTAAACGGTTTCTTCTTATAGTGTATTAAATAACGAGCACGTTTTCATTTTTTGGCTATATGAATAGCTATTATGATATATTAACTGACCTCTGGCCTTAAGTATACAACTAATCAGATTTGAATTAACATCGGAGTAGTTAAAACTATTCCGCGAATTCAACTGTTTATAAAGAGGGTGTTTAATACTATCCAGTTGTCTCACTCGATGTTCATTCATGATTTCGTCCTTTAAGGAATTGATTACGTTCGACACTCTGATGGATCCATTAAATAAGTCATGAATTAGGTCACGAAAACCAGCTTTATTGCATAGGTACACATGTTTTTAATATTTTATCCTAGTATTTGATCTATTTATGATTCTTTTAAGAACGGATAATAGCTGCTAGGTATCTAAAAAATAAAAATAAATAAATAAAAAATTGTAGAAATTTAAGATATCATCGTAAAATAATAGTTTTTCATCAATAATTTGCTTACTAAAAATATTAGCTAAATATCAGTTAAGCGGTAAATTTATGTTTCTTTAAATGTAATATAAATGAAGCTTAATAGTAAATATTGAAGATATGTTAGTCTCTAGATAAAAAATAAAATCCGATGTATAACCAGGAAGATTAAAACATTTTTTATAATTTCAGGACTTTATTATGTCAATAAATTTCTGATACCCCATACTTAAGAGTTCCATTACATAAAATTGATCGTGTTACTGCAATAAAGATATTAAGCATGGCGGGAAAAGTTCTGTTTATAATTTTCAATTGGATCGCGTCTGTTACTCAGGTTAATCCGGATATTTAACTTACGCTTTTAATTTTCATTTAAATTTAATCAATCCTTTTTTTGTTGTTTTAGTGCATTACGTTTAAATTTTCTTTTTCGCAATCGGGTTTTTTGGTTTTTTATATTATTTATTTTATTTTATCGTAATCTTTTACCCATTTAAATCGACACATTGTATTATTTTCTACATTTTCTAATTTTTATATCAAACATTTCAATTGAAAATCGGGTTAATAGATTAATAAACAATGAAAACCATTTACTTTTACTTAAATTTTATTACTTATACCAACTAAAATGGATAATATGTTATCTCTATCTCAATATTGAATGATTTTTTGATTTAGTTAAAAAGTGCATAAAAACTATTTTCTAAGTACATACTTTGTGTGTCCTAATGTCGTTTTTACGATTCGTATAGCCATAATTTATACTAATACTTATATATTTTAAATACTTATTTTCATTTTAAACATACTTTTATGGGTGGTGAATGTAATTTCTCAACTAAACTTTGTATAAGTACAATTTTTATATTTTTTATTCCATTACATTGAGTTATAAAATATTAACGACATTCAAGTATGCAGCTTTGTATTTCAAATTTTAATATTACAGTGTGCACTAAACACGCCCCATGTATTACGTAAATTAAAACTAAATGACTTTTCAGCAAAATCCGCACAGCCGTGTTTTCTCGAGAATAAGAAACTAAAAGAATAGACAAAAATATGCGAGTGATCCAAATTAGTACCCAAGCAGAATTTTGACTAATTTTAGACATAAGGTCAATGGTTGAATAGGAATTATAAGGTGGAAAAAGCAAGATCATAGTGAATTCATAGTGAGCTAGTTTCATTGATATTTGGCGATGATTTTATACCATTATGGAATTTTAATTCACCATTTTTCGTATATAACAACTGGCATAATATAACTTTTTATTCATCTCAATTTATTTCAGTTGGGTAGTAGTGGGCTATTATTGAATATATAGAGATGATTATGTACCATTTTATAATTTTGACAGACCGTAAGCTCACAGCTGGCAGAAAATTTTTTAATTTCAAATCACCCATTTTTAGTCTAATAATGTGCCAATATTTAATATATGAAAGACATTATGTATAATTTTAAAATTTTTTCTGACCTTAGATCATAGCGGGTAAAAAATTATTTTTTACATATATCAGTTTTCGAATTATATGAGAGCTCGTTAAACCAAATAGATATGTAAAATTTTTAGCTACTATTTCTTAGTCAACTATTCGTCCAAAAATAATTCCCAATAAGTAACTAATATGGCATTACATACAGACGTAATGACTGGACAATAATGAGTTATAACCCTAATTTATTAGCTAATGGATGATGAAGGATGCGTTTAAATTCTACTCTCTAGTATTATTTAAAATTTATGGTTTTTATATTCTCATCAATGGGAAGTGTGTCGCCTGTACCAATCGAGTTGCACCTAGACCACATTCAAAATCTCCTACGTCTGCAATACGAACTTGGCATTAATAATAATAATTATTATTAATTATTTCGAACGATGTTATCTTTCAAACACCAAAAACTCTGAAGACGAATTCGAAAATGATCTAATTTTCATTATAATTTTAAAACTACATTTTATGTTTTCAATCCATTGTAAAAATAAACTATAAATAGAGCTTATGTATTATTTAATATTCAGATATATTTTCTTTATGGAAATGAGGAAAATGCATAATAATGGTTTTTCACGATAATTATGTTCAAATAATAATAATGCAGATTATTAATTTTCTTGCATTATTTATAACATATACAAAAATGAATATTTATATCTAATCAATAGTAAATACTAATTAAAACAATGTAATTATAAATAGTTTTTATTGTTATATGAAACAAAATTTACATTCGAGATAGTGATTATTCACGTCTCTTTCTGTTTGCGATTTTTATTTTTTATCATCAGTGAGTTTTCATCACTATGAGGAAAATTGATAAGACAAGAAAACATCGTTATCCTCAGAAGTTGCAATGGGATATTAGTAAATCATTAAAATCTTTTACAAACAAAATTAGAAAACCAAATCTCTTATTTGTTCTAAAATTGAGAGCTTTAACGGTTGAGTGCTTTATCGGTTGCAGCAGAATGCTTTGAGAAATTTCTTAAACGGTCCAAAAAACTTTTATCTGTTGAAAATTTGCTAAAATTTTTTGCGATTTAAATTTGCGATTTAATAATGATAATAATTAAAACTGCTTTAAACATTTTATATTCAGCCATATGTCGATGATCTAAATAATTAACTCTGTTATCTGTTACCTTAACTTATTATAAGCTTAATAAGTTAACTTATTTAAAGCTAAATAAGAAACAAATTTGAACGTTTTAAAATTAAAATTAAATGATTTGATCAAAGAAGTATAGGTAATAATTTATTCTCATTTATTTTTATTCCAAAATTTTTGATTCGGATGAATTAAACATTTATATTTGAGCAGAAATGATTTTGATTGCATAATAAATAATAATTCTTTCATTAAAACAAACATATCAAACTTGAATATTAATATTAATAGATATTTGATAACAATGGTTGGATTATCAATAAAAATTTAATCAGTCAATTTTTATGATTAAGTCATAAATAAATTATTATGAATTATATTTATTGTTAGTCGACTGTTATTTTGAGATATCTTTTCCAATGCTTGAATTATTGTATGTGGAAAATTCAATAAAAAAGGATATTTTATCATTCATTCTTTTTTTTAAATTATCCTCAACCGCAATGAAAAAAAAATCCAGTCAAGAAGTGAGATATTTACAAAAATCATTAGAAAAGTCAGAAAATTAGGGACGATACCTAATTCAATAATGGTTTAAAACTATAAAATTTTTTCTGCAAAGAAAAACTGCAATTGCTTATACACAAAAAACTAGAAAAATGTACAGACTAAACTTAAAAACGAGAAAGGAGAAAATTTCCTGCCTTAAAATAGCGTTTCTTAAGTAATTGTTGTAACACATTCTTATAAATGAAAAGATGATAACAGTTATTAAAAAAATTGGCAGAAAAGTCATTTAAGAAAATTTTTTTATGTAGTTTTAAACAAAAATCCACAAGGATTCGTAAAGAATTGATCAAGCAATTTTCTAGGTTTTTATCAATTATCACACTTATATTAAAGGAACATTCATCATCATAAATAAATGATTTGAGTAGAAAAATTTTAAACTTAATTTTGGAAACACCCATGAAACACTCATACACTGTGTATAAAAAGCCATAATCATCAAATTGAGATCGATACTATTAAAACAACGAAAACATCGGACTGTGTGTAGATTTTACTACTATCGCTGGATCGCACCATTTGTACTAACCTAGAGTTAGTTCTAATCACAGTTAGTGTAATACATTTTGAATTGAATTGGTTAAGTATTCAATTATAAAAATCTATACACTGTTCGAGGTCTTGAAAAACAACTTCAAGATTATATTCATATAGCAACGTATAATTAAAGATATACAAATAAAATCGTACTTAAACGTAAACTTTTAAAATTAAGATCTGGTTTTTAATGGCCACTGGGTATATAAAATATATATATGTCAAGTATAAATAATATTATCAATAAAAATTTTAAAATTACTGTTCTCTTACTCAAACACACTAAACCATAAATCTTGGTATTTGATATTTTATAATTATACGTATCTCTTAAATTTCGATACATTATTTTGAATTAAAAAAAAACTGATATATAGAATGAATTTTCTCTAGAGATTTACCATAGTGATAATTTTCTTTTTTATTAAAACAATTTAAAAAAAAAATTGAGGGAATTTTCGGATTTTTGTTACCATTCACAAAACTGTGTATGTTGCAAAAAATATAATCATAAATACGATTTTATTATGTATGATTCAATAAATTGATAACTAAATCATAAACTCCATTTTATGTATTTAATTGTTGTGTATATAATTCAAATACTACACGTCAAATAAAAATAATAACAAAAAAGCGTGTAGTTTACTAACAAGTTTCATATTATATCGATTTTACAAGTATATTATTCCTTTTACTAAAAAAACTTGTTTGTGCTACGATTTCCAGAATTTGTAAGTAACTTTTATAATAATGTACATGTTAGTTTAGCGTTCTGTCAACAACGAGATATGTACATAAGCTAAATTATAACTTTATAATGTTTAATATATAATACTTAAATATGGCTTAAATATAGAAAAAACGTGTCTAAATCTTTTCGAGAACGTTTCATTAGATCTAAAATATTTTATGTATTTCAAAGTATTAGGGCAGTTTACTCTGCTAAAGGCTCCGAGACTAATGAGTACTTTTTTCCAACTTTAATTAAGAAATACTTAACTTGAAATATAACAATGGATTGAATTTCGGTTAGTGGTTAAGGCAGTACATTTGTAAAAAAAAAATTATATTTGAATAACACCTGATTTAATACAAATTTTTTTTCAGAAGAAAATTAGGTTTTATTTCAATATTACAAAATTGTAATTTGAACTAAAAAGAGTTTCATTTAAAAAACTTAGGTTTACACTCCTCTACCTGTCCATCATCCTAAAAATATGTTTTCACTTTAAGTTAAATACCCATATTACGTAACGGTATTGAAATTCAATCTAAACAATTAATAAAATCGTTCGTTCATGATATATCTTGAACAATTTAAAGTATAAAAAAATCAAATTATATGACTATTGTTGTCTGATAAATGATATGTGGCATTCACTCATTCATTCATTGTCTATTGTAGTAATAAAATTTAGTTCCAATATTAATGGAAACTAACTTGGAAAAAATTTGCATTTATACTAACTACATCGGAAAATGTCTCCGAGGCAAAATCAAATTAAATCATTATACTCACGTTAAAATATTTTGTTCCATTTATAAATTGCCATATATTCATGTTTATTGAGACAAAAAAGCTCATCGTTGTATAAAGGTTTTTATTTAATTCAGAAGTTAGAAGAATTTATCTACATAAATGAAATTCTTGGATTTCACATTTCACATTATGATATTTTTAGACTGATTCTTAGCAATCATGTCGCGAAGCAACGTCAAATATTGTATCTCATTCTCTGATTTTTTTTATTAAGTGGGGTTAAGCTAGTCTTTAGAGGTCTCTTATCGCCTCATCTCATTTCTGTGCTACTGTTTCCTGCACACTTATACGCCTGCTAATTGTAGTAGTGGATTTTTCTGGCAACTTCGTAGAATTTATCTCAAAATCCACATTATATAAAAAATTGAATGAAATTAAACGTCAAGTTGATGAATTTTCTTATTATATTTAAGCATACCTACTTACAAGCAAGAAATCCTTTTCGAAGAAAGTCTTTCTTATGAAAATGGTTGTACATAATAATTATTTAGAACAGCCGCTAGATACACTTACGTATGTATTAAATTGAGAACAATTGAACTGAATATATATTTCCCGCTATTATTATAAAAATACCTTACTCTGATATTTTGATTTAAAAAAAAAAATAAAAAAATTATTGTTTGTTATAGAAGAAAAGAAGATTTTAAAATGAAAAATTGGAACAGCATAGAATAAATATATTCTTGACTTAGAAAAATATTTTTCTAAATATTAATTTATCATCATCTACCAGTATTTATAGTTTTACGGAGTGTTTCTGAATAAAAGCATCAAATTTTGATATACAAATAAAATTCTGTTATTCACAGAATGATAAAAAAATAAATTTCATATGTGATTTACAGTTACAAAGAACTACACTACCAAGAGAAACTGTGCCCTGTGCAGATGATGTTTTGTACAATTAACACGCGAACCTATACACTGTTCTATCTGTTCATTTTTTATCGATAAAATTCACAAAAACAGCTCTACCAAAAATGCTGTTCACCTGGCCTAAGTTTCGATAAAATGGTTATACTAATAAAAAGAATAAAAATCAAAACAAAACAAAGGACGAGATGCGTCCTGGGGCACCTGGTTGGAACTATGTTCCTTTTAATATATATTGAATGACGAATAATACAAAATAATAAGTTTACAATGTAAAATGTAAATAACTTACGCGCCTGAATAACGTTTTGCTAGCCAAGACTTTAATTTAATAATTTAATTTTTTAATTGTCCATTATGTCCATATAATCCAGCAGAAATTTAGTTGATGTCCTATTGATATATTTGTGTCTCTCACTGTGATTTTTGTTTTAAGCTTTTTTATTTTGAATTCCTCAATCCTTCAAGTGAGAACTTGAATAACAAATTTGCCCTTGTTTGTCACCCACGTAGCGGTAGAATTTCGGAAAATCTTGTCTCATCGAATGCGTACTACATCCAAAAAACACACCTTCAAAATCTTGGGTCTCTATAATCAGCGATTTTGGATATGTGTTTATTCTTTTTTCAGCACAAAGCATATGATATGTATTGATATAAGAAAATGTCCGTTGGTCGCACACATTTCTTCATTTTGGCCCCATTCGTCAATCGCTCTGCGCTATAAGGAACATAGTCCCAAAATACAAACAAACAAAACATAAAACACATATATACTGTGCTTTGCTAAAGCAAACAACTTCAGTTTGAATCTTCTGGTATTGTATGAGTAGTTTTGCTTAAGAAACAATAAATCAAATGTATCAATTTCAAAACTTTTTACTTTGTAACATTTCCTGTAACGTACTGTACATATATTAACATTTTTACTTGACGTCTATAGAACTGAAGACATTTCAGGAATTTTATGTCATAGGTATTCATATAATGACAAATTTCTAGTAGTTCTGCGAATTGTAGACCTCACTTAGAAATAAATAAAAAGTATTTAAACAGGGCGGGGTTAGCCAAGTATCAAGTGTAGCAATTGTTACGGGCCCCGCGCGACATAGTGCCCCGCTCCTCTCTGCTTGAGCGTATTTTTTAAGTGAAACGTCACCATCGTAAAGTGCCCAGGACGACCACGATAACGAACAAGGACGACGATTTATACTACAAAAATGGGATACAATTTCATAAAAATAAAAATATAAAGTCGGCCGCAATGGACCGAATTCAATGGAATCGAGTGGTCTCCAAAATCCTGTAATAGGATATGGAACCCTATGATGATGATGATGATGATTAAGATGTAGTACCTATATAGAATTTGTTGAGAAAGAGACCCCTAGGAAACATTTTGAAGTTGAAGTGTTTGTTGACATTAATGACAACAGACTCTGCTTGAGATAAACGCCAAATTATTCCAAAATTAAAAAAAAAAAAAGTATCCAAAAATGAATTCTAGCATATATAATATAAACATGAAAGCGTAGAGCGTGTTAAAAAGTTTTTTGCGATAAAACATAAAATAAAATGTTGAATTTAAATTTAAAATTTGTTTCGACCATTCCTTCGTACATCACAGATTGTTACATCCCAAATATCATTATATTTAGATAAATATTTTTTGATTTCTTTCTTAGTTGTGACGTTCAAAGACAAAAAAAAACTAATTACAAACTCTATATAGAATTGAAAATTCCTCTAGACCTTTCTATAAAAGCAAAAATAATCAATAATTGATTACAAACATCTTGATTGAAATTTATTAGTAAAGTTTTTTTCCTTCGATTTTAAAGAAAACCAATAAAAAACTACTTTTGGTAAATAAGTACATACTTGAATTGAAACAGATAAATATTTAGTAAAAGAAAACAACATTGGATAAAAATGTTTGGTATTTTTTTGTTGTTGTATTGTAAAACTATTAAAAGAAAAATTGCCTTTTCCGACAACCACCAAAAACCATCTATTATATTATTGTCTATACTTTATTATCTTGCACATATATATATATTTTCTTCAAAGAGGAAGTAAATGATTTTCCTAGGTATATTTTTTTTATGATACCTGATGTTTAAAAATTTTTGTAAATTTTACTTCAATTTAATTTTTAAAACTTAAATAAGCCTATGATCCAAATTTTATTTGATATTGACTGGATACTTATAGTATTTTATGAATGCCAATTGAAAATAGTCCAAACAATGCAATTCCTTCATATGCCAAGTATCTAAACAATTAACTCTGTTAGTTGTTATATTCATTTGTTGTCGTTGTTGTTGTTGTTGTTTTTTTTTTTGTAATAAGCCTGCCATTTAGCTAATTAAATTTGAGTCATTATTTGAATTTTTTTATTTGAAATAAATGTGCGAATTGTTAAAGTGAAATAAAAACTTTTCGACTTTTCATTAATATATTGTGTTTTATTTATTTATTTTTATGTTGGAACTGACAAAGTGTTGGCTATGACAAAAGAGTCATCAATTAATCCAATAATATTCATAACAATCCATAATAAAATGCATATCTATTCTAAAACAAAACCATTCCTTACCATGCAGACTAAGATACTTCCTTACGTCCCCAGCCAGCGAAGGGAGCATTAAGTCCAAAAATATATCTCTTTGCACCGCCTGTAAGCGGTGGATAAAATAAAGGAAAATGCGAAATATAAATGTTACTATTATTAAATCTGTTATGTTTCAGCCGCTTTAAATCTTTAGGTATTCGCCATATTGTATTTAGAGCCATACTTTATTTCTTGAGTTATTCTTAACAAGCCCATTCATCTGACCCATACTGTAGGAGTACATTAAAAATAACTTGTCCGCCATGTTGGATGTGCCACTATACGTGCATACAATTTCAGCTCATTCGA
The DNA here is from genome assembly GCA_020423425.1 of Chrysopa pallens. Classification (NCBI taxonomy): domain Eukaryota; kingdom Metazoa; phylum Arthropoda; class Insecta; order Neuroptera; family Chrysopidae; genus Chrysopa; species Chrysopa pallens. Next base: position 39,268,908 of record CM035595.1, on the reverse strand, counting down.
TTAAATATGTCTGATTTAAAATTTAGTTGCAAGATTGTGTTCGAACAAACATACATTGCAAGTTAAAGAAAAGCTTAAAAGAATGGATAGTGTAGAACCCCAAGATAAATTCTACAACCATCATTTAATTCATTTTTCGATTTTCTAATATCCCAGGCGATTTATCAAGTGTACTCATTATTTTGAAACACTTAGGATAGTAATATGGTTAGAATATACAGTGGAAAATCTATTAAGTATATTTTTTTTATGTTCAATAAATATCTGTGGCCCGTAGGTTAACTTTCACAAATCATGAGTTAAAATAAACATACATATTCACTGGAAATAAATAGAAACAAAAAATTAGCAAATTTTTTAGAGATGTTTGACCGACTGTATCTCAATTAAAAATTATCATATGGCGATAAAAATTAAAGCGTTTTGTAGCTTCAAGTATCTTCTGTTAAGAATAAAATTTATTTTATCACTTGATGTTTTTTGAAGAAATCATTTAGCTATTTGTGTTGAGATATTTTACTAAAACAATGCAATGAGCAATATTTCTGTGGATATTCAAAGGAAATTTATGACAAAACACAAAATTTTAAATTTTTTACTTTCGAATTTTTGAGAAACTTTTTTAGGAAACTTTATTATTATATTTAAATCATCATATGTATCGGAAAGCTTGTTTTTTCAGCTATAAATTTTTTTTTTTATATTTTTATTTTAAATTGCCTCAACGTTTACTCTTTGTTGAGATATTTGACTTTTGTTGATCATTCTGGATATTTGAGCGAATAAGAGCCGTAGAGAAAGTGAATAAATGGTTTTAGAAACCTGAATAAATTAATTAAAATAGCCAGGGAAACTTATAAAGGCATTATTTCTAAAAATTAACTATACTTTTAAAATTAACTATTTAACCCATTGACGTAAATGATATCGGTATCTTCAAACGATTCGTTTGGTTTTTTTTATATTCTTTAAAAGGAGGATTCTTCACCTTAACTTCATTGGGAAGAATACCGAAATCAAGTGGAAGAATCATGCTTACATTCTTTACAACTTTTCTGAAACTGGGTATAAAATGGATAGGATAAACACACCTCAATATTACAACTTAATGACATTCATGGACTTTCTTGAAGTACTAACTTACTTCAAGAAGTTGATTGAAGAAATAATAATTCCAGAATTCATTATATTACATACATGATCAATGTAAAACTGCATGGTTCAAATTTTATTGAATGCAATTTATTGACAAACTTGGAATATAGACAGGTTGTATACAGGATTTTGATCTATAATTTTTTAATAAAATATACCTTACTGTCTATGTCTATGACGATGAAATGAATTCATAACAAGGGATTGAAACAATCTTGACCTAAGTACGTTATGATAAAAGAATCGTCACGAAATAGGTGCGTGTAGTGTACGATGAAACGATGAAAGGAAAAGAGAATCAATAGTACCAACAATATTTATAACTCACGTAAAGAGACTTTATTTCCACACCGAAAGCTCTTCATTTATGTATGGCATGAAGTTTTTAATAATGTTATATGTTGTTTTTTTAAATAAATTATTACGTTTTGCTTAGAAATATCCTAAAACGTACTCAACACATAATGCGAAGAATGCCCATAAATCAAATACATATTGTCCGTTATCGCATAATAGGACATCAATGTCTGGGGGACTTTCTGGAAATCTAATAATGAAATTTTATGTTTTGTATTCAATTAGGTTGAAATTATCCATTTGGAATCATGAAAAGTATTTGCATACATTAACGGTTTTGTATTTCACGTACAAAACCGTTACGAATGTGTTTTTAAAGTTAAAAGTTTTTAAAAGAATGAATATACAAAACTCCAGGAAACTGTTGAATCTTATAGATTATATATGAATCAAGAAAATTTTCTAGCGCCTACTTCTACGTTTAAACGATTACAATCTACAAACACGTCACAGAAGGTTATCAATCCAAGACACTGCTGTAAGTTATTCGCTTCTTTAAACTACATGAAATTGTTGCAACAGCCAGCCATAATTACAAGAAGTTAAATTCTAAAAAAATGCATTCTTAGAAAAATCCTTATATTCCGTTCAATATAATTTTAAATTTTGTACTCGAATGCAATTTATAAATACCTTTTTGATTCAATAAATAGGTATATTTTATAATACATTATTTAAATAACATAATATTGGTACTATCAATCTTATGTTCAATCAATCATATTCGTCTTTTCTTCGGCATAATAATATACAAAATATACTTTGTGCTGAATATATTTGTTGATTCTAAGACATACAGAAAAAATTATAATAACTATTATACATATATGAAATACGTTAACATAGAAATGTTACCGCTAATATCTAGTCAAGATAAAGGTACTACTACAATATGCTACTTTTTTCTCAGAAAATTTAAATATTTTTTATTACGGGGTGGTTCAGGAAAACAGGGTATTGAAATTAGAACGAGTAAAATTGAACGTAGCAAAAATGTATCAATTTTATTTATGCTTCTAGGCAGTTACATGTAATATTGTTATGGTGAGCCTGAAATATTTTTTAACTAAAAAAAACTCAACTTTTATTTCTTAGTTTTTTAATTTTCAATGATTATACGGTCAAGTTAGCTTGAAAATAGGTGCATCCTAACAAAATCTCACAGAAAACTGACTGAATTTTTGGCAAAGGGTAGATAAATGTCTTATTTGAAATTTTATGCTCTAAAACTTTTAGATTAAAGTGTTTTTCTCTTAACGTTTTAACTCAACAAAATTCTCAGCCCTTTAAATGTATAAAAGATAATGACATGCTCGGTTGATACCAGAACGTAGTTTCCGAATTTCGCAAACAATCATTTCAAAAGTCTATAGGCTATGTTTGGCTAAGAGTTATTGACTCACATAAAAATTGATTAAAAAGTTTTTAATCTTGAGCTTAAGCTTTTGTCGATAGAGGATTTTAATAGGGCAAACCTTAAGAAAGCCTTTTCAACCTGTAATAAGGTATCAAATTATTACGCTACTTTGGAAATTTGATACAAGTACAGTAGAACCACACCAGCGAAAGAATTTATTTGCTAATAAATAATTTTTGTTGATTTATTATTATTTATTAAGTTTATTAAGTATAATTATTTTCTTTAAAATTTTTATTACAGCGAATTAAAAAAATTCTCCAGTTATACTGTTTTGACTACAACGCTATCTAGTAATTAAAAAAAGTAAAAATTAAAAGCATTAAGCGAATTAATGTTAGATAAGAAGATTGTTAATTTCTTTGACTAGAGTTTCAACCACGAAAACACATAGCTTCATAATGTTGATACCACTGAGACATTCTGTAAAAATATTTATCCCGTTTATTTCAATAAAGGATTAAATTCTTCACAAAAAAATGTTCAAATTTAAATATATGTACATTTTTTTCTCAATGTAAGAAATCTAGAAAATGATTTATTTTCGAAGTATATCAGATTTTCATTTAAATAAAGAAAATGTATAAAATACCAAAACATTTTATAAAATATGTCATGTAAAAAAAAAAAGAAAAAACTGGTTGATAACAACACAAAATACGGGAAACTATTGGCAGAGTATTGATATTGTTGGCGAGAGTATTTGGTAAATGATTTATTTTTGATACTTATCAGATTTTGAATTTGTGAAAAATACCATACAATTTTTATTTTGTTGAATATGCAAAACTATGTAACCAAAGAGCATTAAATTGTCAAGAATCTAGTCCAAGAAGAATTGTAATTTGACTAAAATAGATATCATCTTTTAGTTTTTCAAAAGGTAGTTCTAGAATTGATTGTGGGGATTTAAGATATCATTCTAGTAAAATTTTGTCAAACACATACTTCTGAAAAAAAAATTTATATGTATTTCAATAATTTATTATATATAAGAATCTGAGAATCAAGGTCCATAAATCATCATATAACAGGAACAGGGAAGATGCAATTAAATTGTATATTATTTTATGTTTAACACTTAATTTTTATGAAAAGGAGAAAGTTGGTAAATATAAATTGAAAACTACATTATAATTTTGATGATTTGATATCTATTATTCAGTATTACTATTTTTCTTTCTTGTCAAGTGTTTCTTCATCACATCATATGATTTTGCTTATCTTATTTCTTTAAGCTTTAATAAACTGGAGAGCTGTTGTCATTTTTTCGAATGTAAGGAGAGAGTATGTAAAGTAGCGGTTAATAGTGTACTTCTCTATTAGTGTAAATACTCTTCAAGTGTTGTACATTATTTGTAATTACTATGGAGAGCTTAATGATAAATACTTTAAAATGGCAAATACTTAAGAAAAAGTCCAATGTAATTCTGTTGGGTAGTTTACCCTACTGAAATAACTGCAGTCTATTATATATTTTTGTTTCAACCCTTCAAAAATAATATACTTGTTCTAACAAACGTGTAAAATTACTCTAATAGTGTCACTAGGGTAGATACATAAACTAGTTGAATATTATATTGAAAATTAAACAAGCCGTAATGGTTACAACTCTACAAAGTCGCATCAAGAATTTCCTTTAGACAATAATCTCATTTTCCCAGAAGTAATACTCGATTCGATATAATCCTCTTTTTCGGTACATATTAACAGCTAGTATTTTAGATGGAATTGGGACGAACTTAAACAGTGTATAAACAAATGTTTCAAACAAAAGTTGTTTTAAAACAGAAACATTTATTGTAATTAAACTATTCCTTATAATCCAGCCAGCTTTATTAAAAAGGGTGTCAACCTCGAAATCTAACAGTATTGTAATAATTTTTGCACAAACCTGTATTTTGGTATTATATTAAACTTAAATATTCAAGGTCGAAGGTATCAAGGTCCGTTTTTTTGTAAATATACCATTTTCTCCAATTACATTTGTTTTAAAAAGTTGTCACATTTTCTTTAAAATTCTTATATGCTCAACCGAATATGGAGCACTTTGCCCTACATACCTCAGCACACAAAAGTCACAGCATTACCTACAGAAAGGAAATCATTTTCATATAAACTACAAAGCAGTTATGGTAACTGTAAAAATTGATATGCTGAAGTACTTAAGGCAAAGCGCTCCATCTTCGAAATGTTTCAAAAAATTCAAAAAAAGTTTCAGGCAAAATTTATAAAGAATTTTAACCACTACAACTTTGATATTAAATTCAAATACTTTTGGAGGCAAAAACGCACATCCAAATACATAAGGATATGTGTGTATTGGTTTTGATTTTCGGGGTGATTCCAATAACTTCCTTTATTAGGAAGTAAAGAATCCACTCATAAAAAGACAATTGAATAAATGCAGAATAGAAGCAGTGTGCAGATTCGATGTATGCATAAAATAAAATAAATATAAAATAGAACAATTATTTCTATAAATTAAAACTAATTAGCATTATAAAGGAAAATTAATTAAATTTTAAAATAACACTGGAATTATGTAGTCATAATTAAATGATAGAAAAGTTTTAATCCAATTTATATTGGAAAACTACATGAAAATATACATTTATACTGTCTCTACGTCATGAAGATAACTCAAAAACGAAAAGAAATTCAGAGGCAAAAGTTCTTGAATGAGCAAAATCAAGCTATTGGATCTTATGAATCTGTGACCCAATCATAAATGATAGTAGAAATAACAAATGATGTTTTTTTTAAAACAAACAATGTTTGTTGGAAATAATTTTGAGAAATTATGAGTAATATACGAAAAATACTTTTAAATAATAATTTCTTGATATTTTGAGAATTTTATGAAAACAGTTCAAAACATTGATGCTCAACTATATGTGTCTAAACAATTAGCAATATTAGTTGTTATCTTCACTTGATTACTAGTTTTAAATAATAAAATACCAGAACCAATAGTTGAAAAAAATAAAAACAAATATTTAAGATAATGGTTTTATAAATATTTTTTTTAAAACTCTAATCAAATTAAATTTCTTAACAGATTCAATCAGTATGAGATACATTTACGAAATACGATAAGATAAAATCCTGTATAGATATATTGAAATCATTAACTATGAAAAAATGTACGTGAATTATTATATTCAATGTAGTTAATGAAATTGAGACTTTGTACTATCTACAGTCCCGGTGCCCTTTAGTATATCCTTATTAAAAAGGCATTTTATTTAACAACGCGCCAATCTGGCGGACTAAACAGAAGCAAATTTAAAAAGCCACATTTTAAATTCTTTTGTATATTCATTTATTTTGTTTATACTGTTTTCTCGAAATAAGCGTTATATAAAGATTTAATAATTCTAGAAGATTACTAAGTGATGAAGATTACATGGTTTGTTCAGTGTTTTAAGTTGAGCTGCATACACAAGAATACCTCTTTATTTATTAAAAAGTTAAAGAAGTATTCGCATGCAAAATGCGAAATATCGTATACGAAAATAGTGTGACCACTTTCTATGTGTACATCCATATTTCAATTCAATTATTTAACTTTTTAATAATTAAAGATATTTACTAAAAACAGACTACTGGTGGTGGTACATTTACAGTTTTAGGTTAACAATAAACAATATCCTGAGCACGGATGATTTACGAGACTTGAGACGTGAAACGCATCTATAAAGATGGCAACACTATATAGGGATACCAAAGTTTCCCGATTCTCAATCAATTTTCGTATTTTGTTAATAATTTGACAAAAGTATCAGACAACATTCGTATTTAAAACAGAAAACTAAAGAAACTTTGAAATAGTTATATAACGAAAATATCATTTTAAGAGGACTCTGGCGAAATTATTTTTGTATGTCTAATCGCCATACGAATACACTTCACATGAATCTTTTTTTGACTTTTTTGGATTAGTAAATTTAAGACATATTTCTATGAGTGAATTTGTTAATGCATTTATAAGATAGACAGCACCAGGACTAATGTATCATCTTCTCATACTCCTCATAAATGTAATTTGAGTACTCTTGGATATATAATCCAATATACTTTGGTTACATTCGAAGTAAGATGTTTAAAACACATATCTCTCGATATACTAGTTGGTATCACACAAATTGTTAGCTTAGTGTAGTTTTAATACCTTCCAGCGTGATATTCGTGGTGGTGTAAATCGTTTTATGTAGCTACCAAACTAAGTCAGTTCGAAATATTATAAAATCTGTATGTTCATAAATGCTATAGGAAAACAAAAAAATTGTGGTAAAATCGACATAATATATAGCGAAAGTTAATAAAACATCTAAATTTAAGAAGACTCATATAAAAAGAAACTGCAGTTTTATCTAAAGCTAATATTAAAAACAATAATACCATATTCCATAATAATAATAACAAAGGAATCCAAAATTAAGTTCCTGGCAACTACACTTTTAGTTCTCTGTTAGTCCTCTCTGTCTTTATAATACGCCACATCTGAATACTAAATGTTTTCAATCTCAGAGTGATTTGACGAAACTGCGAATAACAATTGTAACCCGATCAGTCTACCTAAAGCCAAAAAAAAATTCATTGGAATCTCATATTTTGTCCTTTTGGATACTTCCAATGAGAAATGGATTCAAAGTTTCAGAACTAAATGTCGTTTATCTAACTGCCGGAAAGTTTCTAAATGAGCAAATAAAGTAAATATCGTCGGCCTGATTCCTTAACCTGTAAAGCACCGTTTTACATGCGAAGAAAAAACTGAATAATACTTGTATTCATTATGTAATCAAACTTCTGAAAATATCGTTTGCTTAATCTTGCTCAACATTTTAAAAGTATAACTAGTACCATATTGTAAGCTAATATTACAAAATTAATGTAAATAGTAGCGACTTGTTATATACTTCTCCCAATAAAATGATATGATGAGTATGACTGCCCAGTCCTTAATATTCTAATTGAGAATTAAAAATTTGGTCTAAAACATTAAACTTACATGATAAGAAAATAATAGTATGCTAATAATATTTGGCTAAAACACGAAATTTTATACGAGCATATCGGCACGTAGGTGGGGAACAATATTGGTCTGATTTACATTCCTTGTTATATATCTGAAAATTTTTCTTGGACTTTTTTGTAAAATAGCTCTAGAAGGAGAGAGAAATTAGGTATATCTTGATCTGAATCAGCATGGGAATGGATAGCGGATATAATTTTACAAATTAAATTAAAAACCACAATAATATTTCAGAACATACATTGGCCATTGTGGAGAGAGTTCAAATGCTGACGTACTGTCTAAATTTGGATACGGCAGCAAATACTTCCTGCCTTAAAAGAAGATTATGTAGAATACAAGGACTAGATACAGTTTTTCTTAAGCAGGTCCGGTTATAATAGTTACCTCTCTACATTATGGGCCCAATTTTAGATAATTCTCGTGGTTTTAAATCAACGTAACACTACGTTTCACCTCTTTGGAAGGTAAAATTTCATAAAAACCGTTTCCGTTACAATTTCAAGCTTTCCATATAAACGGCTTGTGCTGTATCTTAATCGATTTATCAAAGTTTAGATAACAGGATCGTTTATACAAACATATAATAATTTGAACACCATCTACATTTCCTTAAGGGGTGACCTTCTGAAAATTAATTCTCAGTGCTCACTTACATCATATTAAAAATCTTGATAAAAAATTTCAAGCATGATGATCTAGTTGTTTCAACTCTGCTTTGCCATGCTAGCCAGTACTTTATTTATCCATATTTTATACATATCCATATCCATAGTTTATACATATACATCTATCAAATTTCAAAACTTAATATTATTAAACTTCATAGCTAATCTATCACAGACAATATCCAGTAAACTTAGATTTCACTACTTACTTGCTTCAACAAAACCATATAACAACACATGTATACATTTACCGCACATATTATGTATTGAAGAAACAATACAGAACAACCTTAAGTGTAGATGATAGTTTAAGGTGGTTTCTACATCATTATTATTTATCCTTTACATTGACTTATAATGATCTTTTGTTGTTTAAAATTTTGTTTGAATAGTTCAGTAGTAGTTCACTTCTATAGCACAACAACATTACACTACACTGTACTGTTTCTATGATCTGTAAAGTAAAATAGACAGTATTTTACTTGTTTTAAGATCATCCATTTATATATACAAGTTATATAAAGTCAAGTAAACCCATAAATAACTAAAACTTTCATCAAACTATCATAAATAGTAATTTATTATATTACGTTAAGTTCATGTATAGCAATTAAAATTTTTGAATAGAATTCGAAAACAAAAATTTAATAAAAACCTGTCATTTATACCTCTGAATATACAGTAGCAAATTAAAAGAAACATACTAAAAATTACGGAAAATAAGCTATTAAATTGTTTAAAAAAATTGTTTCTCCACGCAGAAGAATTGAAACTTCGCAATGTGGAAATGAAAATAGAAAGGGGCAGAAAATGATTTTTAGTGAACTTATATTATTTCTTTAAGACAAAGTTTATTAACATTGCTTACAATTCACAATTGATCGCATCTTTTAATTATCATTAAAATCGGGTTAATAATGCACTCTCTTTCACTCTCCTAATTTCTACCTTTGTGTATCTTTTTTTCTCTCTCCTCATCTCTCGTGCGTTGGAATATTGGACGGTACTCATTGCTAACGCTCGCGATGGCCTGTAACAGGTATACTACGCGCATGCGTTGGAGTGCCACACATTCACTTTCGCTCTGCCTCTTTCTCTATTCCTCCTCCCCAGGAGCGTTGAAAGTTTAACGCAACCGTACTTTCATACCCCCTCCATGGTAGCGTTAAACGTTTAACGCAACCTAGTTGGAAGTCGCATGAGAAGTTTCAAAAAAATTATAGCCGATATATATAGGATACCAGCAGTTCCAGTGTCGTTTTATTTTAAAATTTTCACATTTTATTACAGTTTTGCTTTGAGTCTTAGACACGAATTTCCATTTCTTTAAGATGGATGGGCAAACACTCTTTCTTTACTGGATAACTTACCATGTGCTTACAATTGTATTAGGTGTAAATTTATATTCATATTTGTTCTGTAAGGAGTGTATTCCACATCCTGAACCGAATCATCTCATTTCGGGAGCCATTTGATCATTAGTATCGGGTGCCGGCTATCCTTACCAATGATTTTCTATTTGGTTCTCAGAAAGGTGAATACTGGGATAGCTCTTTAGCTGTATATTATAGCTACATACCTTCCTCTTCGCTTTATATGTCCCTATACTATCATTGATCTAAACAATTTATCTATTATTTAAAACAATTTATCTATTATAAAAAAAATGAATAAATATTGAATTGAATTGAAGTAAATCATTCCTCATCGAATGCGAACAACGTCATCGCTCTGTCATGTATAGAGCATTTATTTTATCATTAAAAATTTCCCTTATAGTATCCCCCTTTCTCTTCGGTTTTTGAAATAAAATTATCTCCCTACGCAACCTAGATAATAACAGTTATTGACAGAATATACTTACACAACCAATAATAACTAACTTACACTACCATGAAACTAATGAGACTTATAGACAATTAATTACGAAAATCACCATAAATATAATATGCCATAAATTTTGCCATAAACAAAGAAAAGAATCGGGATTAAAGCTATCCTATCTTATAAGCTGGAACAAACCACAAATTAGGCCATTATGTGTCGACTTGCATTGCAATCATCAAGATAATAACACAAGGAAAATAGAAAACTAACTAAAATTTTGGCGTATTTTAGACCTAAAATGTTACTTTCATTTCGTGTATGAGCAAAATAGTTTAATTGTATCCAATGTTAAGATCGCCTCAATTCAGGTTGTAAAGGAATAATTATTTAGTGTATCTAAAAAAATATTAATAATTTTAAATAGTTTCAACTAATATGTTTGTTTTACACAATTATTTTAAAATATAACCTCCAGGTTGAACAAGAATAACACACCTTAAACCTTTTATTTGTAGAAAAACATACATGCAGAAAACATAAAATAATTATAATTTTTCTCATACTACATGGTTTACTTAACTAAATTTTGTGGCCTTTTGCATAATTAATAATTGTGTTTGAACACGTAAATAACTTGTGGTTATTTTAATATTGACTGCATGCTTTAGGACTGCATGTATTAAACTATTAAAATTTATATAAGATGGACGTGATAAATCATTCAATTTTACTTTTCAAGCGGTTTACAAAAATGTAAACACATGATCAGTTATTTGATGTAATTTGATTAGCTGATTTGATGGGTATTCTAAACAAACAAAGCAATATGAACTTCAAATTTCACATGTGTGCGTTATGTCGTGACAAAAACACTACCTTCGCATTCGAAAAATTGATTAAATTTTGAATAAAAATATGAAATAAACAGAATATTTTGATACTCGCCATACATTATATGTCAGAGTATATTAATTTAGGCTAAAGTTTGGAATGCTAAAAAATATTAACCGACCAAACAAAATTTCGTTATAAGTGTTCATTGAAATATGTCATTTGCCCGTTTCCGGTTGTCCGTCCATCCATCCACCGTCACGATTACTTAGAAAATAAATAAGGAGCTCAACTTTTGGTGACGTATTCTACATCTAAAAAGTGAGTTTAAGTTCGTGAATGGGACCAATGGATTTCCTTGACCCAACTTTTAAACTATAATAGATAGAAGAAAAATTCAAATACACAAAATGTTTATTTTTTTGAAACAAACAAAATTTGTTTGAAACATATTTTTGTAAAATTTTATAGTTCACCAAAATTTTAGCTACTATTTGGCGAATAAATACATATAGGTAATAACAATACATATTAATATTATATACATGTATACGGAATATAATTGTACATTTATTATATTTAATGAATCCTAATTAAAAATTAAATTCAGTCATATGTGGAGCATTTAAACAATTAACTCTGTTAGTTATTATCTTCATTTGGTAATATTATTTTTTATCATTGCAACTAGCCTAATGTTTAATAATGAAATCTCTAGAAATACATGCTCAGTATGTAGAAACGACGAGGGTATAAGAGATATCATAAATTTACTGTTACTTTTAAAAATATGATCCTCATATATATAGTTCCAAAAACTTCACGCTGTATAAATTGTTTACCTATCGTGATGTATAATTAGTAGCGTTATAAAGTAAACTAAATTATTAATAGAATTTTCTACATTGTTTATAATATTTCTCATACATGCACTTAAATTTATGAGTGTATTTTTAATATATGTTTGTGAAACATGATGGAGATTCATTATAAATAATTATTTTATATTATTTATAATAATTATTATAACATAATATACACAAAGACTACTTCTTATAACAATTTTTTCTATTACCTACGTTTTATGAAAGAAGTACAGCTAAAATATGAAAGTCTTAATTAATTTTGTTTAGGTTGCAGAATGCCTTAAAGAGATTTTCTGATTATATATGTATTGCAAAAAGTCATAATTTATATATTGACATTATATCGATTTTGTTTTCACATACCTGCTATTATATACTTTAAGGCTTAAACCCACATAATAAAAATTTATAAAAGAAAAAAAATTACAGTAACTGATTTTGCAAATGTTCTTTTAAATATTACACCGCTATACAATCTAACGATGCAGTTGAACGTCGTTTATCTACAGGTAGAGAGATTTTAAGAGCTTAAAGATCATAATTATCAGATGACAAAATCCAATTTGTTTACATTTTATCTATTTTAGAAAATTAAGAATATTACATAAATTCTAAATACTGTAATAAAACCAGTTTTTCTGATTCTCAAAACATCGATATGTTAAAATGTTTATATGTATAATTTTGTGACATAAAAGACGATATTAAGCATTAGTGGTTGCTACAGTTTTATTTTTTTCTTTGATAATCGTATTATATATGTCATTCAAACAAGTATGGAAAGAGGGAACTTTTAATGAGTACATAATACTATTAACATAATATGAATATAATACACATTGTTATGATATATTATAAGGGTAGGTATGTAAATTAATAAGTACGCACCAACCTGCCTGGTGGATCTCCACGACTATCAAATTCCACAACATCACCATCTTCTAATGTAAATGATACATTCATTAGATAACTCTGTAACAATAACAACAACAATAATAATAATAATAATAATAATCAATAAATACAACATATATAGAAACAAACAACACAATACAAGTACAATAATAGATAAACTAACTAATTATATATATTGAACATTTATTGGTAAGAGTAATTACATCATATATAAACAAACAGTATTCAGTTTATTATGACATTTACAGATAAGCGTTATATAACACAACTTTAATATATTTATTGGTATATATTATGTACATGGTGTTAAAGAACCTTTAACTATAAGTTTAATGACAGCTGCTTAGTAAAAAAATGCGTATGCTTTAGGGCGTACAAAAAAAATTTGTTCATTACCTGGCCAAAGTTTAGATCCCAGATATTATTTATTTATTTTATATTCTCTTTTATTGAAGGTCTTTATGTTTCAAAATGCTTCATAAATATTTTTTAACAAGAGTAATTAATTGCAACTTCAAGAATGTATAAAATCCCAATACTGTTCTGGTGCTCGATTTTATATTCCTGCATTCTATAAGACAATTTACACAAATTATCATGTTGTCTCAACTATTCAGAATTGTCTGCAACTTGATATTTTCTAACCTCTCCTACTTGATATTTTCTAACAAAAGAATTCTTGCTCAAAGCAAATTTAAAGCTTGTCCAAAATTTCATATATAAGGTCACCCATAACGATATGCTTTGTATTTATTTAAATATTAAAATAAAATTTTGTATTTATTAAATTATGTAAATAATAACATAGTACTTTAGCTACTAAAGACTACATGCAAATCGATTTGTCAAAGCGAATTGATGAAAATTGCTTGTGCGTATAAACTCATTTTAAGGAAGAATTTTATGCACTATGTATATTAGTTAATTAAAATCTTCTAACATTGTTTACCTACTCTACTTGATATTAGTGATTTATAAATAAATAATTAATTATGTAAAATAGTCAATATAGGAATTAGAATTTCATAATATTGAAATCAGTCAACCTAAAATATATATAATTTAAATATTATTACAATTCATTCGATTTTCCTAATGCAGGTTGAACGCTAAATTCAAAAAGCTTAACTCAACTTTAATGGCTTTTTAAAGTGTTCTCCTTGGAAACTGCAGTATGCTTTCAATCTTATTGGTGCAGTATATCACGAGTTAAAATTAAGATTTAGAAGCTAGAGTTATGTACTGAATTCAATATTTAACAGTTTTCTTTTGGTCAAAATGTATTTGCCCCAAGTTAATCTTTTATCTAAAATGTGTGCATTTACAATTAACATACTCTTTTTGTAGTAATGTCATGCTATTTAAACTTACTGGCCGGTTCCCTTACGTTAAGTAATTATTACTTGAGCGTTAAGTAATTATCAATTTTCATTTAAACAAATGTACCACTTACATAAGCATTGTTGAAATTAAAAAAGGCTGTATTGCACTTTTGATGCGATATTTGGGTTTAAATCCAAAGCTTATATTGCATCATCATCTTAAAATGCAGCAGCAACATTACGTCGTCGATCGGCAAATCAAATGTAAAAATTGAGCCTAAAAAAGTTCTCCAAGGAACTTCAGCTTTGATATGAATATCCAATAATTCATTTTTAAATTTAACTTAGTATCTGTTTGTTAAATATGATTTCAAAAGTCAAGGTCTTTTCAAGCTTTAAGGATTTTTCGAAAAGTCAATACGTGTTGACTGATTGAAGATATTGATTTAGCTAAAAAAAGCATGGTTTTAATGAATTTTGATGAATAACTAGTAAACTGCACATTGCATTAAAAAAAGTGCGCGGATGAAAAATAAAGCTTAAAAAAAACCAATCAGGAGTTGTTTTTCATTCATGTAGATGCAACGTTAACCGAATTATACAACGGTTCGAACAATAATTTGTAAAATTTATCAGACCTTGATTAATACACAATCGAAATTAGTTATTCAAATATAATAATAGATGGCTAAGAAAATAACGGCGGTATAATAAAAATTCACAAATTTTAAAAGAAAATAAAAACAATAATTTAAAGAAAATCGAGTTTTTTTTTCTAAACGAAACATATAAAACCAATAAAACTTTTAGTATGTATTTTTGGTACTTAGATTAAAATTTACAGGCATTTAATTCAAATTTACAAAAAATTCATTAAATGTTGAAATTTTTCCTGTTATTATTTTTGATGTTGCAAATTTTATCACCCAGATGGTGCGTGGTGGGATGCGTAGAAGAAAGCATGCGAAATTAAAATGGTTAACATTTTAATATTTAGCATATAAAACATAACTAAGAAGGTTTGACACTAATACATTACACACAAGTAAGTATATATAACATTAAACATGTTAGAGAGTATATGAATTTTTACACTCGACATATATGATATGTCAGAATACCTATATTAATTTTATGAGTAAACTTTGTAGCGTTAGAAAATATTAATCAAACAAAAAAAATTCTGGTATATCTAAAATTAACATTATTACCATTCTTATATTCAAAAGTTTCGTAAGTTTAAATTAAAGATTTAACATACGATAAAACAACTGTTAGAAAATTGAGAACTTTTTGTAGTTTGGAAATGATTTTGATAAATTATGAATAAATCATTTGAAAGTAAATTAAAATCAATCGGTCATAACCTACAAGATTGTTTGATTTTCGAATTTGAAAACAGTAAATGTAATAAACGAAACGCTATATTTTCAATGACGTATTAAATTCTTTATTCATTCTTTTATTAAACAATTCATACTTGGGTGTATGAAGGGAAGGGGAAGATATGCAGCTATGGCTGACTTTTAAGGAACTTTACTTTGTCCAAACCAAATAGAAAACCATAGAAACCATTAGTAAGTATAACGGGCACCCGATACTAATGATCAAATCCTCCCGAATATCACGTAGGAAGTGATTCGGTTCAGGGTGTGGTATACACTTATATACTTAGACGAAGTACATAAAATATGAAAATAAAAGCTGAAAAATTGACAGAAGTCAAAAAGTTCAGTTACACAGTCGAATCGATGCAAGATTAAACAATAAAAGAAAATTGATTTATCAGTCAAAATGAAATCGTAATTGCACATGGTGGATACCACACCTACGTAATTGCACATGGTGGATACCACAAAAAGCCCATATCGCTATGGAAACCTCAAACATCCATGCAAAATGGACTGAAAAATTTCACAGGATAAACGTTAAGGCCTACAAATCCGTAAACACGAATAAAAATACCCGTATATATAAGAGATAAAATCCCACAAGACCTAAGCACTTCAACTCTAAAGGATGCTGACTCTAAATATTGCTTGAATATTTTAATTACAAGGGTTAATCACCATTTTAAATTAATAATAATGTATTTATTTTTATAAAATGAAATATTACCCAAATGCATCATCTAATCATGTGTATTCGTTAAATATGTATACCTGTCAGATAGACTGCTTATAGACATGCTTATGACATGTTTTCTTTACTTATTAATTGTGAAATATTTCGACACATAAATACTACAAGCTGTCTGTATAGTCTATCTTTTTTCTATGCTGTGTGGATTTTGACAAGATCGATAAAGTTTTTAAGATCATGGTATTGCAAACGTTTCTCTTATTGCAAGAAAAATTTGTGTATACTGTCCCTAATTTTGTTTTTTTACTCAATTTACGAGCAATAACGCCAAACTTAAATATTTTTTTTTGTTTTTACTTTTATTGTTCTTTCGATTTAAAGACTATAAAATTATAACCACGCATAAATAAATTACAAGATAATAAACAAAACATATAAGAAGTATGAAGGAAGAGAAAGCAGCATAAAAACCTAGTCTGGAACAATTAAAGTTTTTATCTACTAGAGCTGAACTTAGAGATACTTGAGTGTGTAAAAATAAAAAACCACATTCAGTTCATTCAATTATTTTATGAATAATTCCAATAAATCAATTAATGGTGGATCATTTTTGGAGGTGTAGATTTAGGTGTAGCGCTATCAAGGACAGCAATTTGAACAATTTTTATAAATTGCTTCGTTTTGTTTTTCTGAAAAAAACACATTTTTCAATAATTAAAACCGAAATAAATTTTATTCATAATATCACAAAACAAACTCAGAAAATGTTGTTTTGAACAAGTCCATGCTATATGATTTTTAAGTAGGAAAAATCTTAGTTCGTAGGCCATCGATTTGAATATTTAATATTTTTTGACAGGCTAACCGTTTCGCCGCTGGAGACCTCTCAAAACAGACTTATTTTGCTGTAATTTATTACGTATAACAATTTATGTGAAGAATGATTTAGCGGCCTTACAGTTAGTCAAAAAAATATTAAATAGAAGAAATAGAAGAAAATTTAATTTTGTATACGTTGGGCTTGTTAAAAAACTTTCTTCCTGAAATATAGACCAAAAAATTGTAAAAGCATCAAAAGTTACTCTGAAAGTGCTCAGAAAACTAAATTTTAGCTCCCAAACTTAAAAAAAAAAGAATATCCAACATTCGGATCCTTAATATTGAAGCTTGTGTTAGTACAATTCTATTGAAATAATGCGTTGTTCTATTATTTTCCTCTCAAGGACCTCTAGACACTCCTCTACACAATAAAAAGACAGAAATGAGACAAACAAAACATGCATATTAGGGTATTACATAATAATATAGCGATATAAACATATGTATAATACCTTAAATAATGAACCATTAAATGGATAAAGTTGTGGACATAATCCAACCGTATTACGACCACATAAATCTTGTTGCATTGTATGTAAACCATATGCCAATGTATATATTGCTTTAATTACAAAGCTTAATTTTGGATCTTGTTTATAACGTTCTTTTAAACGTTCTTCACCTGTAATAAAAATAAAATAATATATTAATAAAAACATAAAAAATATTTTATTTTATATTTTTAATGATTCAATCAAATTTAACTTCATGTGAAAATAATAATAATGTTAACTGTTTAAATACTCGATTATTCTTAATTATATAAATATTCAATATACTTTGTTCTACAACTTTATTGATTGGTCTAAGCCTGTAATTACGTTACGTCAGTCCGGCGTCAACTATTAATATTACACCGCTTAACTCACACTAACATCTATACAAATTATTTGAAATATGATTAGATTAACTTACACCGCCATCTATAAAAAAACTTATAGACTTTTAAACGAATTACAATGCTTTGTTGTTTATTAAATCCTTAAAATTGCCATAAAAAATATTGAGATATTTTTTATTGGTTTCACTAATTGGAATAAAAAGTATACAAATTGGACCAAGCAATTGCACATAAGTCATTTTATTAAAATCGGTTGAGGAGTTTAGATTTCGGTTATCTAGTTAACATCGTGCCATGGAATTTTGATACAAAAGGAATAAAGCAGAAGTTACACAAGCATAAAGGTAAAAAACGTTCATTCCAACAATGTGAGTTTTAAAGATTTAGTGAACGTCGTGAGTCGTAAGAGTTCGTGTTTTCAAAGCAACTGATGAAAATAACATTAGCTTTTCAATGAATCTATATAAATTGTCGTTTCAACATGCGTTTGATAAAGGCATAAAAAGCACAAATGTGATGTTCACAACTCTTAATATATCTTGTTCACACACAAAGCGTTTTCTTCGTATCTCTATTATTATTATTATTATTATTATTATGACATAAACGTGAAAACTCAAGATAGAGTTTTCACCGTTGTTCACACAACCGCTGTTTGAATTTAAAATCCATTATCTAATATGTTTTGTGTATATGCTTTCAAAAATATTATATATATTGTACATATTATATACACATAAATATATATATATATATATAAATTTATCATCCATATGTTATTGGGCGCAATAATTGAAAAGTAATAGGTTTGAAATTGTGACAGGCCTTTGTAGTTTTACCAATAAATTTTCCATTTACGTATCCGAGAACGCGTGGCTCACATTTAAAATACTTAAGTATTAAATACAATGGAAATACTCAAGTACTAAACTTGAATTTTGGCAGGCCGTTGCATTTTTATCAAAGAATGTTTATAACTACACAACTTATTTACTCATCCATGATCACGTGACTCGTATTTTATAAATATAAATTCTAAAATTTGAAAGATATTGAAAAAGTAAAAACTTTTTATGAAACATTTTTTTCTTATAATAAAAGTTTGAATCCAGTTTGAGTCTATATATTCTAAGCATTTCACTTTAATTTTACAGAAATTACGAGCACTGAGATTAAAAACCGAAGCTAGAGACAGATACACCTTGTGAGCGAGGTATGAGAAACGAGACAAATCTGTATTATTTATACTTTCGTACTTCTTCTACAGCAGCAACGCACTGGGTTCCGGAAAGGGTAAGATGTATGCAGGTATGATATTAACGAAAACGTTTCCTAACTAAATCCAAAATTGTTAGACTATTCTTGTTTACTTCTATAATAATTAATATCTGACAATAAACCGCAGAGAAGCGTGGCCAGGCTTAGCTAGTATATATAAAACACGAACAATTTGTTATATTCATTGTAAAACGTTAAACCAACAACTTTCTTAACACTTCCACACGGTCGCTTGTTCCACTTTCATCTTGAAAAGAAATTAAATGGTATGAAAATTTCATTTTTGCTTATGTTCATTCAATTATTTTAGACTACTATGTTTTTATTCATGAGAGAAGCAGCTGGTTATGAAATTGTCTATGTATTACAAATATTTTCAACTGAGTGAATATAGTCTCTGATTCTCTGGGGCAAATTTCTCTCAAGTTGAAAAAAAAAGCTTTTAATTTCAAGAGTTAAATTATTAATAATACAATTAGTGTTTAATACTTTCGATTTGAATGAAAATAATTCTGCGATAATTTTGACCAAAAATTTGGAATCATAATAAGCAACAGGTTCTAAATAAAAATCATTAAAAAATCCAAATAGAAATTAATTAATTCTTACAGATACTGTGATAATGTTGCCTATTATCAAACATTGATAATTTGAAGTTATAACATTGACTTATCTAACATAATTTTGAAGTAATTTTTTTAAATATTTGAAAAAAGTTCGTAGTATTTTTCTATATAAAATAACCGCTTATCGTAGATTATCCCATAAAAATTTTGGGAAGAAACAGATGGAAAACAATCTTTAAGAGCTTATAGCTTATTCGTTGTTTAATTTATTTTAATTTAAATTTCAAATTTTGTTTGGTATTGAGCCTATATTCACATTTTGATGGATAAAATAGCAATTTTTTTCATTGCATCTTCCCAACTGTTACAAAAATTTGATGGATGAAGAAAATAATGGACGAGCTTTGACAGGCTTCCCACGAGTGTATTTTCAACAATTGTTTAAAAAAATGTTAAAACACATTTTAATTTTTATGTAATAAAATTTATGTTTCGTTATCGTAAAATTTATTTTGTTTTATTATCATAAAGAGTAAAAAATTTTTCCAAAAAAACACAAAAGACAAAATACCCTTGTGTACAGTAAGATAAGGTTATAAATAATCCACACATTGTGCAAAATAAAAAGATATAAATATTTAAAAACAAATTATTGTACTTGTGGTAGGTTCAACGTTATTTATTTTAAAACATAAAGTTATGCAAAGATGTATTGGAATCAATGTAACTTCATACTCAAAATGTTTTCAATAATAATGTTAAATCAAATTCGTATTTAAACTAAAAACATTTGCTTATAATAAATTGGTTTCGAAATAAGGCCTGATTTGTTACTGATTATGTAAATAGGGTGTTTTTATTATAATATTTAATTCCACCGTCTTTATTTGACGAACATGGATCTAATTTTTTTTAAATTTATAAATTACATGTTAATTGTCGTTTTTATGAAAAACATGAAAATAATCATTAAAAGATTATAATTTCTTTTAGTTTAATTTTCAAGTTTTATTATGGCATTGGCTCTAGTTTCAAATTTTGAAATATTGCAAATATGATATCAGTCAAATACCCTAATTTTATGCTCATTGATGAACAACGAAATTTATTGTCATACCATCGAAACACATGTTTGACATTATGTACATAAAAAAACATCATGGCGAACCACTGAGTATCATTTTGGATGTATTTTAAAATTGCAAGTAAAATTGTAAATGGAGATTCCTTAAAACTTTGATCTTTGATTGTTTTTTTATATTTTTAATTGTATACAAAATGAGATTCCTGTTGGGAACATTTCGAATAGATGGGTGCCCCCACCCCCTACAAGGTTTAATATTTGGTTTATATTGAATCTTGAGAAATGAGCAAAAAATACTTCCAGTTTTTCTATTAAAAGTAATCTTTTCTCTTATTCCGATAAAAACTTTTCGAGGAGAAAAGTCCATCAAAAACACTATTTTCAGGCACGAATAAAATGAAAAAGTAGGTATTATGTTGAAAATTTTAACACGTCATTTTTTGCTTAAAATTTATTTCTGTATCAATTAATCTTAATATTTCAATTTTATTCCTCAGAATGGATAGCTCCGACCCTATAAAAAGATCCGTATTCCAAATTATTTCTGGTTTCAAATATTAAAAAAATGAATGCTAAGTCTGTTTTACATACTGATTTATTAGTCAACTATATTTCCTCATAAGGGTTGTTATTGGAATCGTGTCGAAAATTTCACAAAACCATCATATTGCGTGGGTTCGTGCCTGTACGCATGTGCTTTTGTATGTGTTAAATTTTTAGACACGATTCGTTGTGTCCATATATAATTGCCACCATTTAATTTTTGTACCAAATCGTTTAATTTTGAACATTACGGGTTCACTCGTCTATACACTGTGGAAACACTCTAATTTTCCAGGGTAATAATCAACGGTAACTATTGTATTTCCAATTCTACCAGAGTATATTAAAAACTTTTGCATGTCTATGGCAATACATTTAAAAGTACATGAGTGTTAGATTGTATGTTTATTATATGAAACTGACATAATATTCATATAAGAAGAAAATATTCTTACAACATATGTAATAAGTTTTTGTTTTTCTTCTTTATGCCATATAAGATACATAAATACATACATAGTATACAGACATTTACATTTTCCTTGTTTTTCTTTCATTGCAGTACCATCATGATAACAATTTTCCTTTTGTTAATAGAATATCTAAACATGTACCAGATCTAACACACAGTGTACGGTGCGGTGCATGCTATCGTTCTAACCTTTTGTAAAATGTAAAATGAATTTAAATTTTTTAATATTCTATATTTACATATAAAGCCAGTGTAATTTATTTATTAAATCATTTACATTAATTTGAAAACAAAGAGAATTTGGTGAGTTCAGTGTTCCATTAATATCGTAATATAATTAACCAAGGATAATATTGAAATGTGAAATCATAAAACACTAAATTATAAATGAGACATGCATATAACACTATTTGACTATTTATTACAGTAACCTGACTTAATTTTTTTGTTGTTGTTACGATTTTTCGTATTTGGTCTTTATTTATCTCTTAATATCCATCTTCCAAAATAACCAATTTTAATAAAATTTAAATGGCGTATGTAAAATACATATTATTATTTATTATTAATATATAATATATATATCATTTAATATATTTACGGAAATAGTGAAACCTCCCGAACGGCTTCACCGATTGAGAAATTTATTACATATATTAAGTGCAAAAACGCAATTTTTACATTTTGCACACGAAATCTTTCAGAAGCAGAAGACTGAAATCATTTTTTTTGTGATCTACTAAGGACCTCGCAACTACTAAGAATTACAAATAGTACTCCAGTATATTTCATCTTATACTATGTGTATACGTCAGTTTTTTGTGTGCACTCCGGCAATTGATTGAAATGGTTGTAATCATGTTCGGTTGCCTTTATTTGCGAAGCAAATTTTTCCCACATTCCAGTTTTCATTTCAAACACTTATCACTGCTATGCAGAAAACTGTCATCATACTACATTGAAGAGATTACATAGGACTCTCTTCGAAAAGCATACTTTGAAGTTTTCATTTCATTTTCTTAGGCAGATTACATATCGCTCGTGTTCAGGGGCGGCGTTAAACTGGACCAGGAAAACAAAAAGGCAAACGCTACTCCAACTTGGAAGTCTTACGGACTGTCAGATGCCATGTTGACTGACGACGTCCAGAATACACGACCACGAGCTTGAGAACCATCTTCAAAAGACGTAGCTATCGTGTTTAAAATTATGTCTTAAAAATAATAGTAGCCTTGATAGAATCATCTTATACTAATTTAAGCTTATATATTGATTACAAACACTTCCCCTAAAACTTTTCACAATTTCTGATAAAGAGTCATTTTCATCCCAGTAGATTTTTCCGATAATCGTCATCCCATCTAAATCAATGCGTCCATTTCTTTATTTAATTTTGCCTCGAACAGTATTCTGGTAAATTCTATATAACACCTTTGCTAATTGATGCATGATTTATCAACTATAAGTACAGCTCTTTTCCATCGAGTCCTACTGAACCGGCTCATCTCTTTATATACTTGTTTATAATAATAAATATTGTTTATAAACATATTATAGTATTTTTTAAAAGTAGTCATATAATAAATTCGTATTGCTTTTAAACAATAATTCTAGAGTTGCATTCATCTATTATATAAAGAGACAACATTATTTTCGTTTGTTTGTAACGGTTACACTGAAAAACTACTTAATCGATTTCAAAAATTATTTGATCAATAAAAAGCTATATTGTTTAGCGAGGTATGTGGGCTCTACAAATTTCTCATTTACAAATCCATGTTGCGACGTCGAATGTTGCGATTTCTGAAGGTACCAACTTTTTTCTTTATAAGCTAGTTAAAGGCGTTATATTGCAATCGATGGGGAATGATAAGTAGAAATCGGAGTAACGGAATACTTGCAAACTTCCGGACCTCTCTGTATTAAAGAGACTCAAAAAATACAAACCAATTTTCTATGAAAAATACGGTCTTTTTCAATGTGAAGAAACTAACGGAAAATCTAGATAAAAGGGTTTCAGCAAGTAATTTATATACATAAATAATAGTTATTTTATTATCAAATATTACAAATTCAAATATATTATTTCGTCTTGATAAATGTTGCTTATTTTTTTAAATTATGTTTATTTAACTTATTGCTAATTATGTATAATAATAATAAATTTAATTTAAGTAAATTTTTTGTATTTTGTTTAACCACTAAATATTAAGCATTTAAGGGGAAATTTGCAGCCGGGTAAACAAACTAATACACATGAAGTTATTATGTTTAAGGTAGTGATTTTAGTTTTTTGAGCGTTTTATTGTTGAAGTTATTATATTGATTCGGGTAATACGGGGTTTCTGCGTTAAATAAGGAGCTGGTCGTTCTATGGTGATTGCTGTTGCGCATAAGTCAAAAACGAAAAGAGACAGCGAGTTTAATTTTGGTGACGCACTTAAAGCATAAAAAGCAAGATCAAGTTTGTAAATGAGAAGTATCCATGATCCAACTTTTGAACCATTAAAGCTAGTAGGAAAGTTCATAGATAAAAAATGTTTGTTGTTTTAAAACAATCAACTTTTGTTTGAAACATTCATCCATAAAATGCTTAGATTCGCCTCAATTTCAGCTCAAATGTAGCTAATAAGCACATATACAATTTCCATATATATTATTATCTATATTAATATATCTATTTTATGAATGGTTTTCATTAAAAATAGTTCAAACATTGTATAAGGAATCATGTGTCGAGTATCTAAACAATTAACTCTGGTAGTTATTATCCTCACTTGTTTTCTATGTTAAAGTATGTATCCTGCAGTACTTGTATTATTGCATTTTTTGTATTTTCGTTTTTGATGTCTTTCAAAATGCTGAATGAGTCAGTTCTGCAGATTAACTGTTTGAAGGGTAGGTTAGTTAGCGGTTTGATGAAGTAAATTATTTTTATTAAAATGTACAAAAAAGTAATTTATTGGAAATACTGACATAGACAAATCATTGAATACAAAAATATACTTTATAAAATAAAGTTATAAAAATTTGTAATATAAACTCAATGATAGGTGTATAGTGATGCCATACTCAACCTATGGTGGTCTATCTTTCATAAGATACTTTTTCATATATACCTGTTAAATATTTTTATTTCTCAACCAAATAGTAGAAATCAAATAAAAAACTTTATAAAAATATTCCCTAACGGACGACATATAAAAAAAAAATACCGGTTTTCAACTTTTTGTGAATATGTAATACAATAATGTTTTAAAAACTTTCTGGTTTTTTCAAAGAAGGAAAACTAAAAAGTTTCAAACATTGACATTTTTAATATTTAATGGTGTCATCTTGTTTATTTTGTCGAAAACTGATAAATTTATAAAAATCTTGATTTTTATATCTTTTACATTTAAATTGATACCACAACATAAATATTTTGTATAAACAATTTTGATTTTTGTATGAGAATAGTTTTCAAATTATGGAACTCTACAATAAATTGACATAATTATTTAAAGGGTTTTTTAAATTTTCGCGTAATATCAGTAATTTCGACCATTTTTATACTCGACATATAAATAATAAGACATACTATATTAATTTTAGTTTTAATTTTGTAACGCTAGAAAATTAGCTAATTAGTTCATTAGTCCGTCCGTCTGCCTGTCTGTTATCAAGATGGGTCAAAATGGAAAAGAGATAGCAGGCTGAAATTGTATTAAAGTATTCTAGACAAGAAGAAGGTCATGGATTGGCAAAACCGGTCCATTGGGCCCAACGGATATAGGACCCAAGTTTTAAACGGTAAAACGGGGAAAAATGTTATTTTTGAAAATACTTTCGTATGAAATATTTTTTCGTGAACTGTTTAAATATTCTCTACAATTTCAGCTAAAATTTAGATTATAAACACAATATATTTGTAATACATATTATTATTAAATATGTCAAAAATAGTTTAAACATTGATACTGAACCATAAGTCGACTACCAAAAGAATTAACACTTGCTGACGAATTTTAATAAGTTCTTCTTCTTTTGGAAGCTATTTATAAAAAAGATTAAACGTTCGAAAAAACAAAGGATTTTTCGGAAAAATTCCAAGAGTTCAAAAGAATTTAATTTTGCAATTTACATAAGCCAATCATTATAATAGTTCTAAATATTATCGTCTAAAAAGGAGGGAGGCATCCTAAAGAAAGGGTAAATCAAGAGGGCTTGGGTTTTAAGGGTAAACACGGTTTATTTCGATTTCCTACTATGGAAAAAGTTAAATGATAAAAGTTTTTTTTACCTACAAGTAGGTAAAAAAAGATCTACAACTTTTGTATTTACACTTTTTTCACATAAGATATTTCCATAGGACTTGTAGCTTTGCCGGAAATAAAAATAAACCGAGTTTTACCCTTAAAAACTCACCCCCTACAACTTCCCGAACTCAGATCGGTTTCATTCTACTATAATTTTTTTCCCTTTCAAAAATTATCTACCCTGGCATATTTCTATGTTTTCACATTTAATTTCAATCAGTTCCTGGTTTGAATTGTTTTGTTTTTTTTTTTTTTTTTGGAGTATTATACTGTGTATTATACAAACTAAAAACAGATTTTTGGGATTTATATATTTATTTTTTATGAATTACACAATAAAATCGGAAGAATAATTACATAATCTTCTAGTTTAAAAATCATTATGTAGCATCGCATATTGACATTTTAAGAATTGAATAAATTGTTGAACGAAAGCTTCGGAACTATCAGCTTCAATCATTTACATGAAGGTCAGTCATGAGGTAATTCAAATTAGTTCGTAATAGTGCAATCGTTATTTCCATTTTGTTTTGTCTTTTTTTTTTTTTTTGGACGTCGGCAATGCAATATAGTTTTTATTTTAATGGTGCAGCAAGTCTATAACGAAATGTATGCATAGCCGAATATTCACCCGAGATATCATTAGGAGTAACATCGCTTGAAGCCGACGTTAATTGTGTATGCAGTCGCTTATATAAAATGTAAATATACAACGCAAAACTCATATACACGGTGATATATTTCAGAAATATGCATGTTGATAAAAGAATTACAAAGGAGATTCAAAATAACAATGGGGTGCTTTAGGTAAAGCAAATTTCGTCCTAAATATAACTAAAATTAAATTAAATTAAAAAAAAAAAAATTTACCAAAACTTAGCCATTTAACTTTTTTCCATAAGACTTGCAGTTATGCCGCAGATCGACAAAAAACGTGTTTAACCCTTAATCACACCTTCCCCTTTCCAATCCCAGATCCCCCGTAAATTATTTCTCCTTTCACTTTTATTATATTCTCTTCCATTGCCAATGGGTTTCATAAAAAATTATCGATCCCGGTCTATAAACAAAGGAAAAAACACTGTGTTTCATTGTGAATGGATATTGAGAAGCGGTTTCGTGTTATTCTATCGTTTTTCATGTTCTCATGATTACAATTAATTCAAATTTCCATTTATGCTCTGTTGTTTTTCAATTATCTAAACTTAATTATTATGTTTGGTTTTCAAAAAGTAAGGATTTCTTTCGACAAAAATGCAAAATATTTTCTAATTCAATTATTCTCTAATTCTAATTCAATTTTTTTTTCATTTATATTATTTTATTCATTTGAATAATACTTATACATTTTTCAGTTCACAAATAATTTTCAAATATAACAAAACAAATTTTATTGACTATTTATTATTACTAAAATTAACTTCAATACTTATTTCTGTACGATATTATTTACGTTATTAACATTAATTATCCTTCAGGTATTTTACAATAATATGTCAGGTATTTTACAATGAACGTTGTAAGTTGTTATTTTGATTTGTTTTTAGAAAAAAATTTCTTGATCTCATACAAATAATTCATCGAATAGATGAAAATTATAATGGTACGAACAAGATATATCAAAAACGATAAAACATAACACGGTAATCCTGTTACAACGATTACATATTCAAAATATCATGTTGTTTATTTACACTTTACAAGTATCGTTTGCAATATGCTTGCTAGTTCGCTTGTCGTTCGCTTGCTTATACACTCTTTCTATACTTTGGTAGATGTGAATTTGTTGTGAAGAAAAATAAACTAAAATGTTAGAACTTCTTGTCTAGTACCTAAAATATAAATGTTGAATTTAATTACACTATGAAAATAATATATACCGAATGTCAATCTAATTATATTATAAGCAGAGATATGATTTATTTATTATTCACATTTGAAAGAAGCGAAGTGGTGACACCTTTACCGCTCTGCCACACTATAGATTTTTTCAACCCAGTAACGGATGGTGGAGTCGACGTGCGTTTCAGCTTTCCATTCAGTTAAATGGAGCATGCCACACTAGCGTTTATTATCAATGTGCGTTGAAACGAATGGACTTCAGTTTTAGGGCAAGTTGTAGCTTTCAATATACATTGGGCGAAGATTTAACTTTCAAATTTGGTAACTATACAAAATGAACTGTGTAATAAAATGATTTGAAATGACATCCAGTATTAATGTGTATATACATTTCACCACCATAGTTGTTAGTTAAACAAACTTTTGATCAATATTCCTTTTCTCACCGAAAATGATCTCAGCAAGTAATGCTACATATAATACATCTATTAAGTTTTAAATTTATCGAGGTAAACTTCATAGAAAACGAAACAATATTTAGAAAAATCTCATTTCAGTGTCGAGAAAACTTATACTTTAGAAATATCATCTCGATTTCGTCACTCTTCATATGCGACAATTATGTCTTTAATGCAATACAATTGGTTATTATTACAAATTTTTAGAAGTATATTTATCAATGACTTCATATGATTACGGACAGAATCGACATCGACAGAATTCGACCATCTTGCAAATATCTTTAAAAATTAATTAAAATACTTATTTCAGAACAATTAGCTTAATAATTAAAAATAAATAGTTATTATTATATTTTCTAAATAAAAAATAACTTGTATGGTTTAATTAACATCACAAACACATACAAAAAAAATTTCTAAAACAAACTTTATGGTTTTAAGGCAACCTGCAAATATTTATTTCCGATGAAAGCTCTATTGGGATGATTTTTATTGGATTACAACAGTTCCTTTTTACAAGCAGTGAAAGAAAAATGAAATATACTAATGAATATTTGATGGGCTTCAGAGCAAAAAACAAAATAAACATAACCTAGATGTATTTTTTTATTTTGAAAATATAAATAAATAAAAAATTATTATTAAAAACACATTTTTAATGAGAGATAATGGTCATTACAAGTGACTGCATACAAAAAATAAAACTACAATTACAAAACATTTTTATTTAAATGTAGGTTTAATACAGTGTGCTACTCGGAGTATATCCTTTAATTATGGAGTAGGTACGAAAAGGTAAGATAATGGACATTTTCATTAAACCCGTTTCAGTAGGGGAAACACTGCTGAATAGATCAAAGGTAATATCTTTTCTTGTACATTAGAAGATGTCAATAACACAATTAAAAAACGCAAAATCCGGATTTAAGAGGTAACATTTTCTAACTATCCTATTATATGGTTCCGAATCATGGATAGTTTAAACTATTATTACATGAAAACGTCCTAGCTTTAATCGAATTTTCTGGACAAATTTTATCACTATGAGGTATATAAATTATTTAAAAGGTTACTCTTTCTCAATAATGTGAGGGCTACCTTCACTTTTAGTGGAACATACTGCATATTCAATTTTAGCTTTGGAAACAAAAAAGACAAAGAGTGTATGGACAAATAAAACAAAAAACAGAACACATTTAAGGTTTTTTTTAAATTATGTATAAATATTTAATCTTCCTCTACAAGAAGTATACACCGTTCACAAGTGACAGGCGGCACCATCATTAAATGTATTTTTGCAAAGTACATTTTAAGAACATCATTTAAAGCGAAGAAAAATCGAAAAATTTATTTTGATTTACAACACGTGGATTTTACCTACCCTGCATAAACGGAGAATGAAAGTTTATTTGTTTTTTTGTTTAAAATTTTTTATAAATTGGTTTAATTTCGGTGACAATGCATTTTAATAGTAAGTCATTTTTCTTTGGTAAACTAATTTCAGGTAGAAATACATTACAATTGATATGAATTGTTGAGACTGTGCCCTCTTTGGGCAAAACTATCAAAACAGTTGGAGAAAGAAATATAAGAAATGCATGTTATATAATTTGGTCTAAGAATACTCAGTGACTTAGGATCTATCATTTTATCTATTTAACACTCACAGTTGGATGAGTTGGAGATTTTTGAGAGAACAATACACACTCATCACCATTTTTCTGATCCGAATTATGAATAGTATTATCTCTGTTTGGAATATTTCACAGTTGTTTAGGATTGAAATTTAAGCTTTTAAATAATTATCAACAATTAATGCAGCAGGACAGGACACTGGTCTCGGACAGTGGTTTTTTTAATTAACTAGTATTAATTAATTTGCACCCATTATACGATTATATGGAAGACAATAGATAGTAAAAATAGTTTTATTTATGACAAACACCACAAATTTTTACTACGTACTCATAAATAATTTGTTTGCAACATATTGCCTTTAAAACCACATACGGTATTGATATGGATTACAGTTATAGGACTATATTTATGGTCTTGTGTTAGGTCAAGCTTATTGAAAACATATGAGGGTAGTGAAAGCTTTTAAAATATAAAAAAGAACTTTATTATAATCTGTGAGGGTAGAAAGCTCAGATAAAAAAAAAAACTTTTTATTCCACTACTTATAAAAATGAATATGAAAAAGATATGATATTTTATCGTTTGATAAAATGTAAATACATATATGGTGAATACATAAAGATGCTAATTTTCAATATTATCACAGAAAGTGGTTGTTGACTTAACGAATAGACTATAAAATACTAAACAGTGTGGTGTATAGAAAAAATATTGTTTTCTAACCCAGTATAAGGGGAGTTGATAATTATTAATTGATTTTCATCGCTTAAAATGGAATTAATTATGGATAAAAAATTTGTAAAAATATTTCGTTTCGTTGGGACCTGGAAACAACTGGAGATAAAATAATATAGCATTCGCATTGCATTTTATTATTAAAACATACCTATTAGTTATATATTGAAAAAATTAAAAGAATGGAAAATCGTAGTCAAAAAATTCTTTATTTATATTTTTAAACATTAAAAAAATTCATATCAATTTTTTTATACTTTATAAAGCAATAGCAACCATCCTTCTACAACAAAATCATCTTGATTGTAGTTACATGTTTAGCAAACAGATTACGTAGCACCAAGTATTTGCATTTACCAATTTGCAGCACATTCTTTTTCCCTATAAAAAATTATCATATCTTTTGAAATTTAAAATTTACCTTAGTTTCACCCTTAAACATATACACCTATCCCACATTTTTGAACATTCAAAAACCTATTTCATTCATATAGGAATATCATTGATATTAAAATGTAATGGATTCTGGATACATTTAAAAAATATGTGATAAAAAATAAATAAGAGTTTTATATATAAATATTTATATATATTTATACACTAAGTTCATCTTCTTAAACACACTTGGGAGAATTAAATTCCATTACAAATCCTTGATAAGAATATTAGTCTACGAACACTTAGTAATCTATATAAGAAAAATAAGGATTATTTTTCTTTATATATATTATGGAGGGTAGAAAATAGGAGAACTATCTTTGAATGAAAAAATGTCCATCAAAGTAGAATACATTAGGTTTGCCCCTCAGAAGCTTTTTTGCTTAATAATAACGTGCGATGTCCGGTGTTACATATCATTTGCAAGTACCGCTTTTTTTTAAAATTTATTTAGGTTTTTTTTTTATATATTTATTATCCTGTATTTTTAACAAATAATGTCATTTATACAGTAAGAATTATATAAACATAATAATAATATTAATGCATACATTATATTTGATTTTTGAGCCCCGTGTCTTTGATGAATTTGATTAGTCTTGTGGTGTTTATTTAGGTTTTGTATTATCAAATATATCAGTTCATATATATTATACAACGTTAAACCATTTATTAACTTAATAAATACCAAAGAATACGATTTATTACATGTATTTTTTTATTTATACTAAATACACATGTAATAAATGTGAGAAAAATAGAAAACTTATAGTTATATAAACAGTTTGTACACCGAGTATCAGGTTTTTTGTAACATTTACTGTTTAAAAAGTGAATTTAAATTCATTGGGTTAAAATTAAGCCATTATAGTATTTTATGAATGCCAAAAAAATAAAAATAGTTTACACATTGATATTTAACTAAATGTCGAATATCTAAACAATTATCATAATCAACATAAGTAAAGGATCAGACATCATATCGATACAATCTGAAAACTGACGGTTATGTACGTCGCCGGGTATCTGTATTTAGCAGCACAAGAATTACTGGAGATAATCGGATTTTGGAGACTTATTCAGTTTGAAATCGGCAACTTACTGGAATAAACTTCGAAAATCGACACACTCGTAATATTAGTCAAAATGAATAGGCAGAACGACGAAGGCTTAAAGAAGCTCCACGAATATCGTCTTAACTCACGATAATGATGTTGTAAAAAATGATTATTCTAATAAAGTTACTTCATTATGTTGATTTAGGTAAATCTACTTTGTCACAATGAACCATTACTTAGCGTGATAGTTTATCTCTTGTATACTAAAAGTCTCAAATTCATATGACGGGAAATATTACTATTCATGGTATTTGTTAGTGATTTTTATTAAATACAGGCCTATTAGTCTAGGATATGGCGCGTAAAAAAGTCCATGAACCATATCTTTCTGCGTTCTTGAATTGATGTGGAGCATTTTCTCTGTTAGGACATTTAAATGGCAGAACTGCTATTTTCGATATAGAAATGATGATGAAATCCGGGAAAACAGTAGATCATAACCGTTTGGATGCAATTGAGCAACATATTAGTAAAGAAACTTAAGAGTGTTTAGAAACGAAAACTTCAACGTTAAGAGTTTCTTTCATCAAATACAAACATTAAGAAAACAGTTTTTTTATCACTAGAAAAGAAATAAATAAACACTATTAATAAACACATTTCGTGTAATTACCAAATGTCAATCAAATTTAATTAATATATAGCATAGTGCTCTTACACAAAATTTAAATGTAATAAAATAAGACTTGATTAAATTTACACTACATAAAGTTTAATACAAATTTAACCAAAATTAAATATACAAAAATTATTTTAAATAATCAATAATAAATCATCGATACACGACCGGCCTTTAATAATTTAATTCTTAATTTATGACAAATACAATAAAGATTTTATTTTAAATTTTTATATCTTCAAAATTAAATAATTCACTAACTCAACATTATGTACAATATCAAGATAGAAACATGAGCCCAGAAGCGACCTAATTAAAAAAAGTTAGTACAATGTTCTCTTTTGAAGTTACAAGCAAAAATTGAGTAAGTACATATTTATTTCTCGTTACATAGATATTTATTTTCATATTATTGTATTTTGTTTTTATGAAGAAGATGAAAACAAGAATTAAAAGTACGCGGTAAATTTTAAATTAAAATTACCGCTACCGCTTTATATGGCAAATATGAAAGATACTTTTAATAATAATCCCCAAATTCTCTATATCATTTTATGGTTTAAACATATCTTTAAAAAGATTTACAGTAATAAAAATAATATATTTATCATCCAATGGCAATTTTTTTTCCTTTTTTATTTTGAAAAGAAATGTTCACGCTATGCACGAACATAAGTCTTTTATATACTAAATTAAATAAGGAAATCATATATTTATTCATCGCATTCGTTTTATGTTTTTCATCCTGAATCGTAATGTAAAAAAAAAAGTATTAACTGTGTCACATATTGTGTAAGAATAGGTTTTTGAATAGAATGAATGTCTAAAATTTAAAAAAAAAATTATAATTTCACTTCACCCGGCTTCTTAATTGCTTTTTTAGAATTCATTGTGCTATACGGACTTTGTTATACCGTTGGCAAGGTATTTTAAATCAAAACGTTAAAACAAAAATTACATGCTAATCTTGGAAAATTCTTAGATGATGTGTTATGTGATGTGATCGATATCTCAATTTGGTAATAAGCAACATTAACAATTTATCACAAAAACAAACAAAAAAAACAAAAAACAAAAAAATACAGAAATTATTTTAAATGAGTTTGTTTTCGTAATGAAGAATTATTTTTATTAGAACATTTTTTTAAATATTTTTATTTATTTATTTTTTAAATTATAATTATTATAATTTAATTCAATTAATGCGCGCTATTCTTACCACACTGTAATTAAAAACTATCCCTTGTCACGAAATCACTCTCATACCTGTATGTCGTGTTGGAGAAAGGATATTATCACGCAGTTCTATCTATCACTGGGCACGTGCTCTTGTTTACTTTGTGTTTTTTTTTTTTTTTTTTTTGTTTATTACTTTTTTATTAGTAGATTCCTAAAACGAGAGACGCGTGGAGCGAGAAACTGGGTCTCTGGCACTGTCCCACACCTTTGTCGTATCTAACCAATAGAGCTATGCAGCTTCGTGTCATTAATTTGCACTGACTCATTCATTTGGATATGTTACGACACCGCAGAATATGGCTTGCCTTCAGCGTGATGACGGCAGGAAAATCATCATTGAAAAAAAAAATTATAGGCACACAGAAAGGCAATTTTTGACAATTTAAAAAAATACATAGATACCCAAGCCTATGACATTTATCGAAACTTTTAATTAAATCAAATATTTTTGTATTCAATGATAGTTCAAGCTTGAATCTAATAATTCAAAAAATAAACATGTGCTTATTTCAATAAATAATCCTTGCTGAATTTAAAATTGATAATGCGGTTTATATGCTTATGATTTGAATTTTAGCAGATATCCAAGTTTATCATATATATCTATGAATTTTTCTTCGCACAAAATTAATGAAAAATTCCAATAGAAAAAGTTCTTATACGTCTTTTTAAATCAAATATGAGAAAAAAATTTCTAAATTAGTTAGTCTCCTTTTTTTTTTCGACTGTCAAATAAAAAAAATCCACATTAAATAACTTTCTTGTTCCAAATGTAAACAGTTGGGGGAAAAATAATTATTTGAATGTCAGTCAAGTCAATACAACTGAATAATAATGAATATTATGTTCAAATTTTTTATATGATTAATGGTCGAAGACGATGACGATGAATCTCAGAAGATGGTGAATTTTTTTTTACTTATTGTACACATTATGCTCATGTCACTTTGAATAATTGACATTTTTTCTATTTAAAAAATTACACTTGCATTGAAAATGCTCATTTTTTTATGTCTTGAATAATCTGTTTTATATTCGAATTTAAAATAAATGTAAGAATTAAGCCACTAATACAGCGAAAATTGTTTAAATGTCCTGCATAAGTATGCAACGTTTCAGTTGCTTAGAATTGGAAACAAAACAATTTATTAATAATATGGGAAAATTCAATAAATTTTGAGAAAAGTATCCATGAGGATAGAATGTTGTGGAACAGTGATGGAAAAAGAGAATCATGGTGATGATTTCATTAGAAGTATATTATTTTCTGATGAAATTTTTCCATTTAATGGAAAACGCAATAGTCGCAATGCGATATTAGTCTAAGACATTCAACATCCCAAATAAGCCGAAATTCGCAGTAACTAAGTGTATGGGCTGGTATATTGGATCTTCATAATATAGGGCTATTCTGTATTGACTGATTTTTTTTTAATTCTCAAAATTATTTAAGTTTATAAAAAAATAACACAGTATCGGCTGTTATAGCGCTTCCAAGATGGTTCATATGTAACATTGTTTTGTGAGCAAATTCTCTTGGAATATTGTAGAAGAAATAAAGTCCTAAACTATAAACATTATACCTACTAAAACAACTACTGCCAACAAATTCGACAAATAAATACCTAAAATTTTGAAATTCTTAAAATAAATATTTTATAAAATTATATTTGTATCCGTTACAAACAAGTTGCAGTAAACATACTTATAAAATATTTTCAGCTGTAGAACTTTAAATGGAAACGTATCTCTAGGAAAATTCAAATAAGGTAGAAAAATTCAACTAATCTTAATCAGCTACATATAACATATAATGTTGTACATACTTTTAACTTATTTGCTTACTTTTGTGTAATTATTGGTTTGATTTTTGTTTTGTTTGTGTTTTTTTTAAAAAAGTTTAAAGTTTGTTAGAATCCCCAAATTAGTCCATTATCCTACGTCTGTCCGCCCAATCATCATCAAGATAACTCAAAAACGAAAAGTGAAAGTGAGTTGAAATTATGGTGGTTAATTCTAAGCCTAAAAAGTAAGATAAAATTCATGAATGAGTAAAATCGGTCCACTGGGTTCAATTGACTCTTGACTCAACTTTTCGAATACAAAAAAATGTTTCTTTTTTTTTAACAAACAGTTTTATGTTTGAAAGATTTCATAAAATGCTTGGATCGCTTCAATTTTATTGTGCTTATAACTAACTGTATAGACTGGGTATTTAGAGTATTTTATGTAAGCTAATGATTAGTGAAATTGTGCAAATATTGATACTTAATAACATGTCGAGTATCCCAACACTGGACTATGTTGGTTTGTTAGTATTAACTTTTTTTTAATATAACAGTTTTTAAGATTCTAGAGAAAATCAAACAAATATTATTTTACTAACACAAATTAGAGCAAAAAAATTTTCTATAAGACAAAAATTGGTTAAATTTTAAAAAGAAGTTTGAATCCAAAATGAAAATAATGTGAGAAAATTATCAAAGACTGTTAAATTTAGAGAAAGTCTATCTTCTACGACTTTTCTTATAAAGGTTTCTTGAAGAAAAAAATATTTTTATATTAAAAAGGTGTGTTTATTTTTAGATCTTCAAAATTATACATTAAAAAACAGTTTTCAAGTAAAAAATTAACTCTGTATATTAGCGTTGATACTCCATTATCAGCAATATCCTTAAACAACTAGCTCAATTAATAATTTCAAAAATGTTTGAACGTAATTCAAAAAAATTTTACATACTTTAATAATAATATGCAAAATTTATTTGAAAGTATAAATTTAAATATATTTGAAATATATATAAATTTAAAAAAAATTTACGATTATATCATAAAACTTTATGTCAAAACTTCCAAGTATATTTTTTGGTTAAAAATACATTAAATATGAATTATAATAACGAAAAATATTAATTTTTATTACTGTTTTTCGCTTCATAAATAGAAAACGATAAAGTATATAATCTTAAAATGTTTTTTCTTGTATTCTCCTAAAATAAAATATAAAAATAAATAAAAAATTATATATACGTTTTTTAAGCCAAAAAAAACAGTTAAATTAATGCCACAGTAAACATATTTTTGTAAATTATTAGAAAAATAAAAATCTAGAAAATTATTTGAATCATTAAAAATGATTTGTTTATATTTATTAAAAACTGTATTCTGGTAGTTCTTTCCCGTCAGTTCAGCGGCAGTATTAGCTTAGTAACCATATTCTATGTATGTATAATACTCATACAGTACCAAGACTGATGGCTGTAGTTTTAAAACGTATTGTACTTATAATATACACTACTGTATATACACACATACACTCACTCACTATCGTACACATGAAAATAATCTTTTAAATTTTAAGTTATTTTAATTGTTTATTTAAATGGCATGATCATTTATTTACACTGGATGTTTATAGTACTTTATGAATGCTAATTAAAAATAATTCAAACAATTAAATTCAATCACATATATGTATATGTGTATATAACCATCTCATTATTATTAGATATAACGACTTTAAAATATTGAAAATAATTCAGTTGGACTGTATGAAATTTTACAGAAATGGAATCTGTAAAGAGTTTTAAACTGTTGTATGAAGCAAATACTAATAATTTGATACTTTCTAATTCGATTTAAAAATATGGCATATTAAATATTTTATTTCTTTCCACATATTCTTAAAAGATTAATTTTGATCTTTTTGAAATTTATTAAAGTGAAAATAATTTTTTATAAATCAACACAACAACCCTTTTCTATAATTCATTTCATTCTTTATTTATATATATTTTTAAAGTTATAAATGATAAATTTCAAAATTATTCAACCAAATTAAATGAAAATTTCCTTTTTAAATCATAATATTGTAAAAATTACATTATTTATTGTAATAATTTATCAATTGATTTAACATATTCAATAACCCATGAAAATATCATTTAAACAGTATTATGGGTTTCTAATATAAGACATGGAAAATTAAATTCATTATTGATTTATTTTTGGTTTTTATTTAATTTGAAAGAAACCATCTTTCTTTTAAATGTAGTTTATTCAAGTTAATTTAATAAATTGTCAGTTCATTTCAAAACTAACTGGTGATATTAACCTAAATTGTTCATGTTTTTAAAAATATTTCTTATTGTTATTGTGAACTATTTATAATAATTAGCATTGTTAAAATACACAAAAACACCGTCAAAACATAGTCATCAAATTGTAGACAGTATTATTTAGAATAACAAACATTAGACTATCCCCATTATAAGCTCCCTCCAATTTCATATTAGTATATGCCAGATTTAAATATAAGGAAAAGTCGCATAAAGCATCATTGAAATCGTAAACATTTTCATTTTAATAAATTTTCATTTGAAATTTAATGAAATTTAAACTTTTATTTTGACGAAAAATTTTCATTACCAAATTTTATGAAACAATTTAATGTCAACAAAAGGTAATGATAGATTGAGACATCTAGTTCACAAGTTAAAATTAATAAAATAACACTCGACGTAGAACTGCAATTTCTTGCTAACCACGTACAAGTGGTTTATTTTCAAATATACACTTCATACGTTTAAAATAAATGTATTTTTTCGTAATTTTTGGCTTAGACAAACGGTAGAAAGTGATTCTGATTCAAATTGTAATCACACGTTAAACAGCATGGTGGATAACGGATCACCTTGTGTTAATTCTCTATCCATTTTGATGACACTACCGAACTTTTCCAGTTTTATACAAGAAATACTGTTTTCCTATATTGTTTTAATAAGTCTAATGCATTGATCGTCTACTTTCTTTAAATACTTTTCGTATATAATAGCAATGTTCTATGCTTTCAAATGCTTTGTAGATAGAAAGTCATTGAAAACTAAATATATACTTATTTTATGTATTCGGTATTTCTCGAGTATCGGGTTAATCTCATGTAAGTGGTCAATCGTTGATAATTCCGTTCTAAAATCTACCTGCTCTAAGAATCGATACATATCTAACTTAGATTCTATACGCTTTCAAATTATATTTGAAAAAATTGTATGTATATTATTACTTGTATATAAGAGGTATAACAGCAGTAAACCATTTCTTGGATATTATTACTTTGTCCAATATTAAATAAAAAACATTTGTCAACAATGTTACTAATGTTTCTCCACCATACTTCGTTATGAATTTGATTTGAACCAGCACTTTTTTCTTTTGGTAAATTTTTTATTACATTTCTTACATTTCTCCAATGTATTTTTTGAACCCCTTATTATGTTCCATAAGCTCCTTTTATAGCAGATAAGTTTTTTGTTTCGATTTAACTAGTTCTGCTCTTCTCTGAATTAGGTTTGCTGTACTATTCGAAACTAGTTCGTTGGTTGCGTTTTCACTGTCTATTTTAAAATTATTTCTAAAGATAAAATCAATAGTGTTTTCATATTTACTACCAAGCCATATTGGACTTATATATAATTTATTCTTAAAAAGAACAAATGTCAAACTTGGTGTAAGGATTCAATGAAAAAGGCCATCGATGTGTGGAATAAGAAAAAAGATCACAAGAAACTTCCAAGCTGTATAAAGTTCTCCAAACTACTTTAAGGCGTTTGGCTGTTAAAATAAATCTACCTGTCCATAGAGTGCCTAATGCCAAGTTGAGTTGAAAATCTACATTATCTGACCAACTAGTAATATTGTTCACTTCATTTGTGATGAAGTGTTCATGATTAAATTTTAAATATTGATCAAGATTATGAAAAATGTTTATGATTTTGAATTGCATTTAATTTAATATATAACTACTGATAAATAAATTCTAAGACTGAATTAACATATAAAGAATGTTTGATAAGTTTCGTATTTTATTGACAGAAAAGCTTATGGTATGCCATATTTCTCGAAGTTACTCTAATATTATAATTAAATTATTTTCTTGTTATGTACATTTTAGAGCATATTACCATAGAATGGCTTTAGTTCTTTTGAACTTATCTAAGAGTGTGCTGATTTTCGAACCAGCACACTCCAATTAGTATTACCTTTTACAGATTAAAATAATTCAATTACCCACCTATTCAATTTGACTGTAACGTTTGTATCACATTATGTAACTAACGGTTCATCTAGAACGACAAATGACGAAGGGAAAATTAAAATTTTCTAGTTTTCTTTAGAATTTGCCTCATAATCAAATTGAACTAATAAACATTTTCATCTCTAATGGAGTTAACAAGCTTTTTTGAGTTTATATATTTCTGAACAAAAATGGCTAATTTTAATTCTTAAAACATAAAATATATAGACAATATGTCAAAAAGTCAATTGTGATAATTAGTAGCAATATTACTCTTTCGTTTGAATTGGAAGAAGATCTAAATAATATCACACACGAGTTCGTATAACCATTCACAGATTTTAACATGGAAAGCTACCTAACCTATTTAAGAATATTCTTTATTAATTGTATTACTCTAGCGTAGTTCTTGTCAAAGGACAAATTTGAATAAACCATCCAGAACTCGTTTCGATATCCACCCTTAATTATATATCCAAGGCTTTCAAACTTGGATGGTGACATTGAATTTATTGATTATTTGAAACCAAATTCGAAGCATATAAATCAATCAATGTTTTTTTTTATTCGTTTTTGAACAAAGTTGGTCATTTTTTCATTTAAAAAACATATAATATATAGTCTATTTTATATGTCAATAAGTCAATTGATAAATCATGATAATAAATAATTTTACATTTAAAATAATATATGAAAATAGTAAAATTATTACTTTTTATAATTTATATATATTGGACTATATATCATTTTTAGTTCAGAACAGTTGGAGCGAGAGGTTTTTTTATTTGTTAGCAAAAAAAAAAAAAATAAAAAATAAAAAACTTTTTTGGTTACTCAATAGTCAGGGAAATATATATCAATTTGTCAAGATAGAAAACTTATATAGAATGTTTAAGAAAATTTGGTAATTGTAAAGACTATTGATTTCAGACGCATATTACCTAGCTGTGCTTATTTTTTAAATGCTCTATATATGATAAAGTGTGTCGATATTTAAATCACTTATAATAAAATCTCATTCACAGTTTGAGTTATGATTTTTTTGTAAGGCTGTAAATTTTTGTAGTGATTGAAATAAAACCGAATCAATCCAAGTCTTTTATATATTTGAAATGGATTTGAAACTTTTATATATTTGACATAAATGAGAGTTGAGGTAAAATGTTTCATATAAATTTTTAAGGAAATAAAATTTTAAAAATTACATTTAATTTATGAGTTAAAATTATATTTAATTTATATATAATATGCCAGAATATATTAACTTTAGTCTAAAATTTGTAACGCTTTAAAATATTGTAACTACAAACCGAATTATGGTGTAAGTATTCATAGAAGCACCTAGTTAACTGGACGAAATGAGGTCTATGGTTTAAATAGACGATTTTGTATTTCTTTTGTCTGTACCTTTCCATCTACGTTTGTTCCGCTGTTCCGCCAAACTTGCGTTCCATCAAATTAGCAAGACATGTATATTACATTCAGAAGTTTCCTAGTTTTCTGTATAGTTTTTTTCAGTAAAGTGGGACAATGAGTACTTTGTAATAACGAATTTCTAAAATTACCGTTATTGCAATTCATTGGCCATAGAAACCAATTACGATAAAGAGTTATGACCAATGAGATGTGGTCGCCTTTATTTTACATTTTATGACAAAATAAATTTTATTTATTATCGTCCAATAAGGGATCTAATCGTGAGTGAAGTCTACGCTTCAATGTGCACACTAGTTATACCATTTTCGCATGCCCGGTCGTGATCAAAATAACTCAAAAACGAAAAGAGTTAGTGAGCTGATATTTTGTTGATGTATTTTATAATTCACATTCCAATTTTTAAGTTATTATGTTAACGCTTTTTGAATAAAATCCGATTGAGTTTTCAAATATGTATCAAATTAAAATGTAAAATTAATCAAATGCACTAAAGAATGTTATCAACTTTGATGTAAATCACCCCAAAATAACTTTCTACCTTTTTTTAACTCCGCTAGACGATGATTTTCAATAAATACTAAACACATCAATTCTGTTAAAAAATGTTTATGCTAAATTTGAAGTAGATTGGACCAAGGAAACACGTTCGATTTTTCACCCCTTTAGGAGTAGAATTTCAAAAATCCCTCCCAGTTTCTGGTCTCTATGATCACCAGTTTAGGCTGTGCGTTGATCCGGACAGTCATTTAGGACAAAGCATATTATATGTATAGATGAAATAAACGCTGAATTGATGTTTCAATTGTTTAATAGCTATAAAT
This sequence comes from Chrysopa pallens, assembly GCA_020423425.1. NCBI lineage: Eukaryota > Metazoa > Arthropoda > Insecta > Neuroptera > Chrysopidae > Chrysopa > Chrysopa pallens. The sequence continues at coordinate 39,226,048 of CM035595.1, read as the reverse complement.
TATTTTAGTTATTATTTATTTATTTAAAAGTTATAACAAATTAATAAATACTGAAAAATAAAGCTTTTGTTTATATTATTGATTGGCATATACAAAGTTTTGTAGCTTTTATCAAACGATTAATGTTTCAATTATATGAGTATTAAATTAATAAACAAATATTATGACAGGTATTTATTTGAATGAAAATTATCAATATCATTATTATCAATAAATTCTAGTTTTTGTTGAATACGTACATTGATATTGAATTGATCATAATAGTAATTTTTAATAATACTTTCAATTGAATAGTTAAAATGAATACAACTTTAATCAAGTATTTAATCTCGCAAATCATAGTTTTTCAAAACATATTTGGTATAATGATCAAAGAAAATAAAAAGTTTTTTTAAAAAAGTGAACTTAATTGAAAAAGTATTTTTTTGTATTATAAATTTAAAAAAAAATAGGGAAATTACATCATATTATTATCTAATAGAAATGTTTCATATTAATTTACGATTCGTTTTTGTTTCGAACTGTCTTTAATAAGGATAATAAGGATTGATAAAAGACAATCGTATTATTTGAAATGAAAAGGTTCTATTGAGATGCATTAGTTATTTTAAATAAAATTTTACTTGTTTTTAAAATAATATGAAAATATTGCGTGTAGGTATTTACTTATGTTGGTTATTCAAACGAAATTTAGGATTGAAAAGGTCGAACATGTGCTCCTTTCTACATATGATTTAGATGAAAGCGTGCGTGAGTTTTATATTTCTAATGCAATACGCTTTATATTAGCTTGACATTTTCATTTATCCATCCATATAGTGGAATCTTTCACATTAATTTAAAAGGAAATTAAGGATACGCGTTTAGACCCGATTTTTTTACAATATAGCTCATAGTTTTAAATCAAATTTTAACATTAACAGATTTCAAAGAGTTTAAAAACAAGTGACTAGTATGTTTATGGTGTATTAATTGTACATAATTATATATAAGAATATATATTATAATATATTCATCTATATATTAATACGTGAAACAAACACTATGTACTTTCTATGTCTTCACTATGTAATTTTTTACGAAAATTTAACGTATGGAGTGTGATATTTGACACTTATAGTTTATATAGAGAAGGACTGGTGTACGCTAATATTTTTTAAACAATATGCATAAAAATACATTAAATCAATAACAAAAAAAACATTACACACACTATGACACACACACATATATAAGAGGTGTGGCTTATATTACATACACTACCACACACACATATATATATATATATATATATATATATATATATATATATATATATATATATATATATATATATATATATATATATATATATATATATATATATATATATATATATATATATATAAGGACATACACATATATACTGTTTTGTTTAAAGGCAATAAGGTTCACTTTTGAGTGATTGTTGTTGAATTTTGACCATTCTACCCATAGGACACCAAATGTGTTTTTGAATTTGATAATAAGCTTTAAAATCAGTTTTGTTGCTGGCATTCAATATGATTTGTGATAAAAATTAAAATTAAAGATACTTGACTGCCTTCTTATGTTGGGCGGTGTTGGGAATCTTCTACCAACATCGAAAACGATAAAACAAAATAATGCTACATGCAACAAAAAATGAGCGAAAAAGATTCCCAAAATTTAAATCTAATTTCGTTAAGGGTTCTTTAGTAACAAAAATTTCAATTAAAATACTAATTTAGGTCGAGATTTTAACAAATTTTAAAATTGATAATTAACAAATGTTTATTTCGAAATGAAAAAATTCGACTAGAATAGTGAGAAGGTGTTTTAGTAGCTTCGAGATACGTATTTATTAGGCCATTTTTAATTTCATTATTTTTGATCTTGTACTAGTGGAGATCAAATGGAAATTGAAGAAATATTTTCAAAATTTTATCGTTGGTAAAATCAAATAGCTCATTTTCTTTGAAGAACACATTAAAAGAGAAAACATAACAAGGAATGTAATTAAAAATTAATTGAAATTCGATTCGTTAAATCAGATATAAATATAATTATATCTATATTTTTTTTCCCCAATAATTAAGTTATTAAATTCCCCCAAACACAATTATACTCTTAACTCTTCATTATAAATCTATATATCAAAAAAAAATGCCAATATGTTATCAATTAAATCGATACACGTATTGGGAATATAGAAATTAATCACTCATCATCGTACTCTATTATCATTTCTTTGTAACAATTCATATATAATCATAATGATAATAACAAATCACGATAATAATCAAATAATTGCATGTTCTTTATGAAAATGTGTTTATTCATTAAATATACCGTTGATATTAACTACAGTAGATTGAAAAATGTCTACAACGTGCGCATCTTATATGTATTCTCTGCCATATATTTAAAATGATTTTGAATTTTTAAATAGCCTTAGAAATATTTATTTAGATTTAAAAAGAAAAAGACAGTAGGCTAAATTACTATAAAAACACATATAGTTTTTGAATTGCGCATCTGTTAATTGTGCCAAAATATCTTATTCTAGATCTTCGTAATGAAAAAATTATTACTAATAATCGTAAAAAACATAAAGCTACCTGTCTTTCATAATTTAGATCGTATATGAATGTAGAAAATATATCATATCCAAATTGTAACCCAATCGGTCAAGCGGTAAATATAATGGATATTTTCACAGAAATGCAACCTTGAACCCTTAATCCGATTATTATGATTTTTTCGGAGACGCATGATGCAGCAATATTTCAATTACTATAATTTTGTTGAAATAGATTATTCTGGATATTAAGAAGAAAAACATTTTTAGGGAAGATTTTATATGATTGAATTGTAGGAAATGCAGTTTTGCATTTCAAATCAAAATTGCAAATAATGGTTTAAATATGTACCGGATATAAAGCTATTTAAGTGGACAAATTCGTACATCGTGAAGTTTAGAATTATTGGTAGTTTTTTTTGTTCGTGAATCTCTTTTATTGTGGTGCCATAAAGCCATACCTACACTAAAGCGATGCCAGAAGTCCGATGGATATAGAGCCGGTAACCGGTATCCAAATGTTTTTAATTTGCGTACAAATCAACCACTTCATCTGGTGGATATATCTACCAATCAAGGTTCGACATTTGTTAATCGATGGAATGATTTTTCAAAACGCACAAATCAATTTCGATATTTTAATTGAGTTTGAACAAGGCGAATACTGAAAATAATAGCGAGTTGTTCTCAGAATACTGTGCTAACTGAGTCATCAGTTTCTTCGTTTAAACTTTCAGCTCACTTCCTCTTTTCTCATTTGGTATATCGTTGACGAGATGAACACGCGTATAGGTAAACGAAAATGGCCAGATTGTCTCCAATACCAATATTATTTTTAGTTTTGAACATTGGACTAAATTTAGTTCATCCTAAAGCTCATATGCATAAGAAAGACATGTATTACTGCCTACAAAGGTGAATGCTTTTCGTCTGAATTATCTGCCTAACGCATTTGTCCATACTTGCCTTGCTTCATACTAGCTTTTAGGTGTGAGTAAACCATAGAAAAAGAATAACTAATAAATATGAAATGGTAACTTTGAATCAACTATAGATAATACAAGTATAATAGTATAAACACAAAGATTTACTCTATACAAATAATGCTCACAGTTACATTATTAACGAAGTATGTATGTATATTTGTATTTAACAACCCGTGCTCTACCCCTCACTTTACCTTTAGGAATTTCCATTCTCATTGTGTGAATTTAAGCGTAACTAACCTGTACTAAGCCACATATCAAACTTCAACCTCAACCTACCCAATGACAACCCTATGTGAATTTAAGGTTCCCTTTAATATGAGCTTGATGATTATTATGTAGAATGATAGATCTATTGTTACATACAAGATGTAACAGAAATTATTCTAATAGTTTCCAGAAATTAAAAATACAATTTAAAAAAAAATCTGATGTTGGCAAATAAATGACTTTACTGTACTGTTTTAAGATAGTTAAAATGGATTATGGTATAGGGGAGCAAAATTCCACAATCAGCCTGTTTTGATATCGAGGCTGCCAAACTTTTACCTTGGGAGCAGGTCTGGAAACTTTGTGGCCTTTAATTCAGTAACTTTAATATTTATTTTAGTAGTTTTTGAATTTTGGGGTATTTATGAAATTTGAGAAATATGAATCTTGGAATATTATGTCTTATTTATAAAGAGTGGCAATATCACAAAAACTAAAGTTGTTTTTTATATTTAAAAACAAAATTCTATCAATCAGCATTTGGACACCCAGTATACGCAATTAGAACATTGAACATTACATATGATATAAAGCAAAATTAGAATATTCGTCTCATGAGATTCTTCATACAAATAGTAAAGTAATTTGTGTATGTAATTTAACTTTATTCAGTTGGTATTAAAATGTACGTAGATACAAACATACATATCCACACGTATATTGTGTGTAATTTTATCATAAATTAATGCTTTTATTATTTTTAGTATGAAAATTTTAACAGTTGGTAGCAATAATTATTACTTAAAGATTTAATTGTACAAACACAGATATACATGTAGATGAATGAAGGTAGTTCTATCGGAACAGTTTATTATTACATTCGACATCGCTAAGGTTGTTAAATACAAAATTTAGTGTAATGAATAGTCTACATAATATAAAATGAAAACCACAATCGATTGGCGCGAAAAAGTGGTGAAATTTATAAAATAAAACATCCTTGAACGTGATTTAAATCCTATTAATTTGCATGTAAATTATTAGCCGTAAATTTGAAGTTTTCGTCGTGAATACTAAAACGTAGCAATTATATTTTTGTATTGATAATTTTGTGTAATTAAAAAGTTATTCGCGTCTGTTTTAAAAAGATCAAACGTTAATGAATCAAAAGCTTTAAACCATTACGTATGTATTATTAATTGTTATTATAAAATTTATGAAATTCTTCGGAAATAAAACATTTACACACGCAAGTGGTTCATATCAGTCATATGAAAATTCACATACAATAACAGAGTATGCTTTTCTAATCAGCACGATAGAAATAACAACAAATTTAACTTTAAGTCAAAGCTCAGTAGAATTTCATTTTAATCCGAGTTAACGGCTATTTTTAGATCTAATATCTTATACAGTCAAAGGGTATTTATGTATTACATTAAATTTTCAAAACGCATGTTGCAAAAGAATAAAAAAAGAAACCAAAAAGGGTAAGTAAAAAAAAAAAGTTGAATAGTTAAAGTTTGACTAAATGTAATTATTTTGAAAAAACTACAAGTTTGATTTGAATACCGTCTTCTAAAAACTACGGTCAACTCTCTCGAACTTACCCTATATACTTTTTACATTGCAAACCACATAGAAAGTAATTGCCTACAAATGGCATTTCGATATGCACTACTATCACGTATGTACTTTCATTACAATGACATAATTTCTATCTTCCTTTTACATATATAAGAGTATATCCAAAATATTTTATACATAGCCTAATTTTACGTAAAATATTGAAGAATTTGCGATGTGATAAAAAATTAAATGAAATAATATGACATTTTTATACGAAATCCAATTTGAAATAAAATTTTACTCTTTATGTGAACTACCTTAATATAAAATTAATACAGAATAAAGTCTTAAATTTACAAAGAATTATGATAATGATAGCAATGAAATGTTTTATGATTTGTTAACATTGAAACAATTTATCGGATCTCTAGAGACTCATTCATTAAATAAATATTTTAAACTTTTGAAAGATAAATTTTGGCTGACAGTCAAAAGAGGTTGATAGTTTTTAGTTTTTGATTAATAGTAATACTATAAATATTTTTGTTTTCGAAAACATGAAGAATAATTCATGAGAAAAACTGATAAAGTAATTCTAAACACCTGTATGTGTAAATTCTTGAAAGCCCCAAATGCGAAATGCAGCTTTTCACACTTTTTAGGTTAATACCGTTGTACGACAACGGGTAACAAAATTGAAATCATTTTTTTTTTTTAAATTTAATTAATTTTTATTTTGCAGGTGCTTAAGTAAAGTTTCATATATCCCACTTCATAAATTGTGTTCTATTGCTCAAAAATTGAATTTTTTACAAAGACCAAACCCCTTCCCGGTGATCTGCGGCACAGTATATATTTTCGTAGAAAATATTTAATAAACAATGAAAATACCGACAATTATGTTAGTTATATATAAATATATAAATACCCAGATAATTATCAATGTTCGAACTATGTTCAGTCATTAGCATTTATAAAGTAAAATACTCTATCAAATATAATATCGATTGGTATATAAGAATTTGTTATAATAATATGTATTACATATAATAATTATATATATGTTTATTAGCAGAACTTAAGTAAGTGAAATTGTAGTGAATCTAAACAAAATAGGAAAAAATTTCCAAACAAATTATTCTTTTATCTATTATGGTTGCATAGGATTCAGTGAACCAATTTTGCTAATTAATATGACAGACTGCTGGATAGATTTACGAAACATACTAATTCGATTATTTTATGAACTATACCAAATATTTGTTACTTCGAGCAATATTTTCTAACGTTACAAACTTTAGATTATACTTAATATACCATCATACATTCTATATATGGTAAGAAGAAATTGTGTGATTCTATGTTTAACATACTTCAACACAATATTTAAAATATGAAAAACGTTTTCGTATTCACAAATTTCAATTTCTAATAAGCATGACAAGTAGATTGTTTTTATTACTTTCTTATGATCACATTTGTAGCATTTTTACTTCATGAACCGGGGAATGAATTTATTTGTCTTAAATGTTTTGAAATACGCAAGAACGTTGAAAAATCTTGATTAAACAAAAATAGTCATTCAAAATAGTGACGTTACCACATTCAGTATGCCAATAGAGATAGCATGTTAACAAACCACTGTTTACAAGAAACAGATGGATATTTAATCTTTAAGAGCTTATGAATTCTTTATTTGATTTTGAATCAAGTTTAATTTGATTTTGTAATATTGTTGACTCTAGTGTTACATTTTGGTGTAAAATATAATAAATTCAATATCAGATATCTACCTGATTCAGTTATTATACAAATTATCTCATTTTTTATGAAAATCAATATCAGAGAAGATATTATCTTTAATTCGTTAAAATATAATCACTTTACCTAATGATATTCATTATTAAAAAATAACAAAATAATATTCATATTTCAGACTTCATTTAGTAATCACTCTTTTGAAATTATCTTTATTTTCGGTATGTATTTTCCAAAACTGCATATACACTCCCAAATTTGATAGTTAAGAATTTTTACATCGCAGTTAACGTCTTAGCAGAAGTAAATATTTGGAATAACTGGAAAGAGGTAAAAAGCCACGTGAGAATATAGTTCTTACATAAATTAAAAAACTCGAGGATAATTATAAAGGCAGCACTTATTCCGCTTCGAATTATCCTTTCATCAGAAGCTATTCTTATTCTTACCGTATAATAAACCAGTTGTTTGATCCTTTTTTTACAATACAAGTAAAGAAAGCATTGTAATCCTTAAAAAATATCGAATATTCACAGAAAATACATATGTAAAGGTCATGTGAGTCCAAAAAAGTGCTTTTTCAATATCGGTAAGTGCGTGTGTTTATGAATATCCTGCATGCCAGATATTTTAAATAAAACTTTAAACTTTATTAAAACTGTTATACAAGTATTATTATACTTTAAAAATATAACAATTAAAAATATTGAAATTACAATGATTATAAAATATAAATTATATGAATTACAACAATGTTTAATGAACTCATGGCAAAATCTCCGAACCTTTGGTAAAAATGTTTATAAGAAGTCGAATGTGTGTCGAAAAGGCATATAACAAGTCTAATCTTATCCTATAACCCTAGATCTTTATACATTATATTCGATATTCGTCAAATGAATATCTGTTATTAACATATGTCATGTTGATGACGGAAAGACGAACGGACATACTGAAGTGGACTAATTATATTATATTCGGTATTCGTAAAATGAGTATCTGTATTAACATATGTCATCTTGATGTCGGAAAGACGGAAGGACATGCAGAAATGGGCTAATTAGGATTCTTTGAACGTGTTTACATAAATTTTGTGGTTTCAATATTTCCTTGCGTAACAAACTGAATACTAAAATTAATATACTCTGACATATAATATACAAGTCTTAACGCGCAGCATATTTCTATAATAAGTCTTAAAAATTACAACCTATTTCTTATATAAGATAAGTAGTAAGGTTTAAAATATCTTCTAGAGAATCTTCTTCATATTCTAGGGAATATTCGCAGGTGTGAATACAAGGATTAACACAAAGAACATTGGTAACGATAGGGGGAGAAACTTGTAGAACAGATATCATGCATGTACACTAAATACTTAAAGAAAAAGACTATATATATATATATATATATATATATATATATATATATATATATATATATATATATATATATATATATATATATATATATATATATATATATATATATAAGTAAATTATACCTTGTTCATTCTTTGTGGTGTGTAGATATAAAATAAATAATTCTAAAATTAAAATAAGTTAATAACAATCCGTTCACTTGGGTTCACACAAATTTTTCATTTGATTTAATTGATCAGAAAATTTATTCTATTTCTGTTTTCAAAATTTGATATTAATTTACATAAAATTAAGACAACAATTATATAAATGGTTCGAGTGCCGACCGTATAAAATTCCTATAGATTATAAACGTGAATTTTCCGTATGGTTTCGATATTTCTATAGATCTAAAGGTCGAGATACCTAACAAACATGAATCGATTTAATTTCAGAAGAAAGGTTTTGGCTAGGGGAATAAAAGTGGTAAAATTAAAATTCTATATTTATGTACTTATCTTTAAGCCCTCATTTCTTTGAAGTTTCACTTCTAACGAGAGTGAATTGCACACATGATTTTTCTTTGTAGCTATTTTTTTAGATCTTACAATTAAAGAAACATATATTTTTGGCGATCATTGTAAATTATATTATAATTCATGATGTCTAACTAACTATTATATAAAACGTTATGAATATTAAAATCTTAAGTTATTAAACATGTTGGGTAATAATTTTAATATTATAATATTAAGTAATGTATGTAAATAAAGATTTACAACGTAAAACTAATTGTAGTAATTTGTGAACACTTAAAAAGTATTACATGAATATAAAGTTTTAGTAAAATTTATTGTTGCTTCTTGAATTAACAAAAAATGTAAAGTATTTAGCATTTTTAATAATTCGATTTGAAATTTAATAATGTACTCTAAAAAAGAAAATTAACTTTCCATAGACTAAATATTAGATAAACAATTTTTAGTCATAATTTAATTAAACAATTACGGCATACTTCATAAAATTTAATTTTTTTTATTACGAAAAAATTGAAACAAAAGCTTACTTCCTCAGTGAGTCAGTCATTGCAAAAATATACCAGTGAAATATCGCAGAAAAAATTTTATAGAAACTTTTCTCAAACATGATTAAATGTAATTGTAATTTATTGAAACGAAATTTTTGTCAAAAGGACTATTATTTCATATTATTGAAAATGATAGAACAAGTTTTTGGTTAAGTCATATAGTTTTTGTTTTTTAATATCGTCCCTCTTGTTGAACAAAATACGATATTTGGATTACTTTAACTTTTTCAAGAATGCGAAAGGATGAAAGAGCAGGGAAGAAAAAAAGGGAATGGCGCTGAAAAAAGAAATAATCAAAAACAAAACTAACAAAATGCAAAAAAGTTTTGGGAAGAGTAGACATCAGATGATGACCATTCAATTGTGTTCCTTGATGAAGAAGATAGCGACAATGATGATACTTAATGTCCAATTTGCTATAAAATGCAAAAAAGTTGTTTTATCATTTTTTTCTCATAATCCATCAAAATACAAAAAAATTAAATTGTACGAGAATCATAATATAATACGACATCATTATTGTCAATATCATCATCGGAACATAATACACATTTTTTCAGCGAGAAAATTCGTTCGATTCATTTTTTTCCCAGATTGTTTTAATGATTGCATAAGCAAGTTTACTTACACAAATTCAACAAAACACATTTAGAAAAGGATCGCCTGAATAGAGTATGAAACATAATTAACTATTGTACAGAGAATTTTTTACCAAAATCTCATTATTATTTTGAATTTAATTTTTTTAATTTTAAATTAGTAGCACGTTATATTTTCACATTTTTATCGAAATAAATATTATTACCTCTATGTAGATAGAAGTTTATCCACAAGAAAACTCGATATTTACCAAATTTATAGAAGAGAATTTCAGTGTTTTTAAATTCGATAAAATTTACGAAAATGTAATAACATACTTTAAAATATATTTTTAAAAAAATTTCATCGCAAAAATTTGCGTGAATTTTGAATAATTTTTCTCCGTTAACAAATAAAACTATTTTTATCTCGTATCGCTATCTACAATTCGATTAAAACAGTATACGTGACTTTTGAATAATTTGTTTACGTTAACAAATCAGAATATATTTGTCTCGTATCGATAATTAATATTAGATGACAACAATATGAACAAATAAGAATATACTTGTCTCGCATCGATAACTAAATTTGCAACATTGATGTGGAACTTTTGAATATGCGTTATATTTATACAGAGGTTATTTATCATCTACAAAAGATTATTTTTCGAAACAGTATACTCACAATGCATATACACTTGAAACCGTATATAATGGTATCATGAAAATAGATTAGTTACATTCTATTATTATTATTTCAAATATGTTTGTTTTTAGTAAAAAAAAAATATAACTAAAAAAAAAACCACAACAAAAATTGATGGTCTAAATATATAAATATCTCATATACAATATTCATGCACTAAACAAACACACTTCTATCTAATATTGGAGTGAGATACGTTTTTAGTGGAACATTTTTTTCATAAAAATAACGAATGCATAAAATAAACTTCAATTGATGTAAATTATAATCCACATACGTTATGATTATAACGTTTGTAATACTCTAATCGACATAGCTATTGAATCGGGAAGGTTCAAATTACCATTGTGTTCAGAAAAAATAATGAAGTTAAAAATATTTACATATATATATTCGTAGAAAAAACGGAACAGTTAACATCGAAATATATATCTTGACAAAATTCTACATAATCGACATGGAGAACGTAGATCGAAAACAAGTGAAGATTGAAGATGTGATTAAATTTCATTGTTTGGGCTATTTTTAATTAGCATTCATAAAATACAATAAATACCCAGCCTATACAGTTATAAATAGGTACATGTATACTAATAATACTATGAATTGTTATTACCGATATGTGTTTAGTTGCCAAATTCGGGCTAAAATTGTGAAGAACTCAAACATTTTACGAAAAAAAGTTGTTTGTTTCTTCAATAAACATTTATGGTATTTTAAATTTTTTTCAACGTTTAGAAGAAATTCTTAGAAAACTGAATATCTATGGAACATCCTTACGAGGACTTACTAACAACTCTTGCAATCATATAATTTTCCACCAGAAACTAAAAAAATATATAAACTTATCTAAATGTTTAGAAATTTGGTTGGCATAAAAACCTTATGCTTGTCGAACATTAGGTTTTCATTTCAATATTGTGCACGACAAATTTTCATAGGATTTAGAAAATTGTGTATTGAGTTATTTTCAATGGAAAATTGAAAGAAATTCCATGTATATTACATGTTATTTAAGTCAACAGGTGTTAAGAAGTGCACTCCTTTATGTTAGGACAACAGCTATTGATTATTCACCTTAAAGCTAACGGTACCAGAAAGTAAACTATGCATAAAAATTTTCTTACTATATGTGCACTTTGCGTCAGAACTATTAAAACACGTAATTCATGTTGCACAAGCTTAGTAGTTGTAACAGAGGTTGTAATTTATATCAAGTGTGTAAATGCATGAGTATTATACACATATAGTTATAGATAGATGATACATGTTTATACAATGTATATACTACGATTATTGTGTTCAACAATACCCCAAGCTTTATTATTATTATACAGCAAATGTTGAAATTTTATCAATAGCAGCTATTCTAAATTTATTAGCTACAATAATATACCTGTTATTATATAACAGTGCAATAATAATCAACTGACGTTATTTAGTAGTAGTTCATTTAATATTTATATCAAATTTGAATATAATTGAATTGAATCTAGTTAACTAGAAGATTGTAAAGTTAAAAGTTACGTGTACAAATTAAAATACCCGATGGAAGTGTTTTCTGATGTGCTGTATCAACTAAACAACATCAGTTTTCTCCATCTATGAAAAAGTTTCAAGATATCTGCATTATTGTCAACTGACAAATTGAGCCCTGCTATCTGGTGGCTAAAAATCAAACGAATAATAGCTAACAAGACTCCAATCTATGAACGATGTTAAAAATAAAATAGTTTCGTTTATTCACGAAAAATTCATTAAAAAAATAAATATTTTGTACTGTTTAAATAAAATTAATAATTAAATCAATAATTGTAAATTTTGAATTTTTAGTAATTTATTAGAAATAATACAATTACTTTTATTAACAACAAAATATCGAAGCTACAAAGTTCAATTATAAGTTCAATTAAGTACTTTTGTTATTATATCTTAAATACCTTTATCATATATTTATTTTTACTAATTAATTTGTATTTCAACAATATCTTACTTTAATTAAACATATATGTAGAATACTAATAATCCATAATAATATTATATTATTTTTAAGTAATCTACATAAATATTTTTATACACAGCCTTCAGACCTCATGTAAGAGTTTTTATTCATATTGAGCATTACTTTGTAATTCTTCTATTTGCATTTTGTTAGATCGTTCATGACACCAAAAAACTTTCTAACTAATTTCCTTTCCTGCTATAAAAATTTTATTTATTTATTTATTTGAATGTAGTATGTCAATATCTAGAAACATTTAGAGGTAAGATGTTTACTAATGTATTTGTTATAAATGTAAATATTTTTATGTTTGTATATACAAAAATTATAATATTCTATATTAGTATATTTAAGCATTGTTATTCGCATGCTAAGAGAAGAAAAAACGATCTGTATATGCGCCATATGATGACGACCACTGGCAATCTATAAACCTCAAAATTAGATTGATTTCAGATTAACAATTTAGTCATCTAGTATTTAGTAAATAACTCAAATGAAAATGGTAATATTCAATAATAATTTACTTAATTACATCTGTATTGATATAATTATTAGGTTAAAATAACTGCATTATTACAGAATATCGTATTGTTCTATTATTTATTATACACTTTTAATTAGTTTTAATTAATTAAATTATTTTTAAATTCTATTCAACACTATTCAATAGATGATCATTTTAAATTCAACAATACAATGAATGCAGAAATGTTTTATATAACTACTACATTAACTATATGGGAGAAAATAGAAAATAATTTTTTAAGGATAGGGACAAATCGTGTACCTTTGGACAAATTCTGTCAAAATATAACTTTGAAATCCATTTTTCGCTAAACATACAAACAAAAGAGATTTTGTGATAAATTCACTTTTTTCAGAACTACGCAATAATTAAAAAGTTTTAAACCATAAAAAAAGTTATCACTCTTAGTAGTTAAAAAGTACTTTATCATTTTTATTTTGTATTAATGAATTAGTGTTGCAATCAGATCGATAATTGAGAATAAAAAGTTTCTAATTTTGTTATAAATTAAGTTTTATAATTAATTACATTTGAATTTTTGTACATGGAACTAAAGACACAAATCGAAAATATTATGCATAACATATCCACACAAATTCTTTCCCAGAGATACAAAGTGCTCAAATTTAAAAAAATAAATCACAAAAACATGTATAGAGAAAGTATTCTCAAAGACTATATATCCTAATTATATTTTCAAGCTGTACCGGTCCAAACTGTAGTTAATAATACTAATAATAAAATACAGAAATGGACATAAAATTAAAATAGAAAACTTATAAAAATAATTTTTATTGTCAATTTTTATCAAATGCGTTTATATCCATAGCATTGATAATAAATTATTAAACTGATAAAACAGTGTTAAATTTTAAAAAATATTTCTAAATATGCAATTGCCATGTCAGTGAGAGTAACCTTGACTTGCTGCTATTCATTATTCCATATGATCAATTGTGATTTAAAAATATATATTATTCCTATAAAAAGGCATTTTACATGGTGTTCAGAAATTAATGGATCAAACTGTAGGATCTGTTTCTACATGTCGAAAACAACACGAAAATTTAATTTGACTATTTCTTTTCGTTTTTGAGTTATATTGATGACAGACGGACCCATAAACAGACAAACGGAAATGTACTAATTAGGTGATTCTATGAACATCATTACTTAAACTATAGGTTTTCAATTTCAGCAACAAATTTTGACCCAATTACAACAAATTTGTTTACTTCTTTAGCTTTAAATAGAAACTAAAGCCGAGACAATCGAAAACATCTCAAGATTATCGACAGAGTATATAGACAGGCAGAGAGAAAAGAGTACTTTAATTTATACTATGTTTAAAAATTAAATTGTAGTTGCCAAGGATACAATAGATGAAACATTTTATAATTATTTAAATAAATAATAATTTTAATGAACTAATTAAATATTTTCATATATTTTGCAGAATTTATAATAAGTTATAACTACACGAATAGCCTCTAGCAATTTTTTGTCATTTCATAGAAAAAATACAAATCTATGTAAAAGGCCATAAATAATAAAATAATAAATATTTTTCAAATTTTTCGAAACTTTCGACTTTTCATTTAGTTTGTTCGAATAAGAGATAATGGTTTTTAAATCTAAATTAACCACGGGATAAGAAGACCTTATGAGAAACACAATGAATGCAATTTTAGCTCGGTACATTAATCGAGTGCATAGTTACAGAGCTAAGAGAAAAACGACAAATTGTGAAAAAAAAGTATTTTTTAAAAAAGCTCGCATTCGATACCACTCAAAATCTATAAAATGATATCTGAACAAAACTTTTCAATAACATGAATGATACAAATTTTAAGCCAAGAATAATTGAGGCTATGAAAAATGCGTTTTTTCATTTGTAGAGTGTGCCACGCGGTTATGACGCAACGAATTTCCCTTCTTTTGACGAAATACCCAACAATTGTGCTTATTTTCATCAAAATAGGAGATCGAGTGCTTACGCCCCACATTTGATGATTTAGAATTGAATAATCATAAATTGTTTGAAGGTTACTATACTACTATGATAATAGTCTCAATTTTTTTTGGAGTGGTTTGATTAAAATAACAACTAAAACCATTAATTGGTAGAAAGATTTATTAGATGTATCAAATTTTGTTTTGTACCAATTTAATTGTGAAAACTCTCAGCTGCCACTCATCGTCTTTAAATTGGACTCCGTTACCATTTTTAGTATCTTATATTATAATAACTACCTTTTTATACTAATAAACTTTATGATTTAACCGACCAAGTGCCTTTTTTTAAAAATGAGCTCTTGGTCCATATTTTTATAAAAAATCTGAAGACAAAATAATAAATTTAGAAACGTAGCTAAAAATAATAATGTAATTTATTTGTCAAAATAATGTAAACTTTATATTAGGCACAGCTTAAAAGTTTAATAAAACTTTAGTTTTGAATCACACGTATCTCAGTGTATTATAATCAGTATATGACAATTGATGAATTTTTTTTACGATTTTGTATTTTTTCGAGTAGAAGAGTAAATTAGAATACTTTTGTTATTTTGATTTTTTTTTTTTTTTTTTTTTTTTTTTTTATATATACATATTTTTAATCATAAATAAAATGTAATCTAACTTTTACATGTTTTGACAAAGTTGTTGTGCTTGAATATGAGTGTTTGTTGTATTTGTAATTATCCTTTTTAAATATAAACACAAATTGTTTGTATCCTTCTTTTTATTTTCATATATATTCTTGTTATCCTATATAATTATCATCCATGGTTTGTTTTATATTTTATTTTTTTTTATTTTAACACTCAATTTAAGTTAAAGAAAATGAATTGTGTTTTTTGTAATTGTTTATTTTAAATGAAAGCACGTATAATAATAATAAGGTACAGGAATATGTATTTAGTCTTAGCATAGATACAGAAATTTTTTCTACGAGCTCTCAGTAGTATAATGAACTTTGTTTGTAGGTTTTAAAAGGCTCACAATTTAGGAATCTCAATTACAGAAATACTAGAGCAAGAGCCCACGACGGCCAGACCTTCGTTATTTTAATATTATTAATTCCCTACCTTTTACCTATATATGAAATATCATGAACAGGATCTTCGTATCTGGTAACATATTATAGTCATGTTTAATTTAACCAAAAATTTGAAAACTACGACCCAAATTGAGTAGGATTAGAAACTTTGTTTGGCAAAAGTGGATTAATATTGAGCCTGATAGAGCAAAACTAATTTTTTTGTTTTTGGTGACGTCACAAGAATCAAAAAAATAATTTTCCAATATCTTGGCCAAATATTGACCGATTTGAGTGAACTTTTTTTTGAAACCAACCAACTTTAGGTCGTACTTTTCAATTTTAATATTATAAATTCGCTACTTTTAACCTATATATGAAATATCATGCACAGGGTCTTCGTATCTGGTAACATATTATAGTCATGTTTAATTTAACCAAAAATTTTAAAACTACGACCCAAATTGAGTAAGATTAGAAACTTTGTTTGGCAAAAGTGGATTAATATTGAGCCTGATAGAGCAAAACTAATTTTTTTGTTTTTGGTGACGTCACAAGAATCAAAAAATTAATTTTCCAATATCTTGGCCAAATATTGACCTATTTGATTGAACTTTTTTTTGAAACCAACTAATTTTATGTCGTACTTTTCAATTTTAATATTATTTATTCGCTACTTTTAACCTATATATGAAATATCATGAACAGGATCTTCCTATCTGGTAACAGATTATAGTCATGTTTAATTTAACCAAAAATTTGAAAACTACGACCCAAATTTAATAGAATTAGATACTTTGTTTGCCAAAAGTGGTTTAATATTGGGCCTGATAGAGCAAAACTAATTTTTTTATTTTTGGTGACGTCACAAGAATCAAAAAATTAATTTTCCAATATCTTGGACAAATATTGACCTATTTGAGTGAACTTTTTTTTGAAACCAACTAATTTTATGTCGTACTTTTAAATTTTAATATTATTAATTCGCTACTTTTAACCTATATATGAAATATCATGAACAGGATCTTCCTATCTGGTAACAGATTATAGTCATGTTTAATTTAACCAAAAATTTGAAAACTACGACCCAAATTTAGTAGGATTAGATACTTTGTTTGCCAAAAGTGGTTAAATATTGGGCCTGATAGAGCAAAACTAATTTTTTTGTTTTTGGTGACGTCACAAGAATCAAAAAATTAATTTTCCAATATCTTGGCCAAATATTGCCCGATTTGAGTGAACTTTTTTTTGAAACCAACCAATTTAAGGTCGTACTTTTCAATTTTAATATTATTAAATCGCTACTCTTAACCTATATATGAAATATCATGTACAGGATCTTCGTATCTGGTAACATATTAGAGTCATATTTAATTTAACCAAAAATTTGAAAACTACGACCCAAATTTAGTAGGATTAGATACTTTGTTTGCCAAAAGTGGATTAATATTGGGCCTGATAGAGCAAAACTAATTTTTTTGTTTTTGGTGACGTCACAAGAATCAAAAAATTAATTTTGCCATATCTTGGCCAAATATTGACCGATTTGAGTGAACTTTTTTTTGAAACCAACTAATTTTAGGTCGTACTTTTCAATTTTAATATTATTAATTCGCTACTTTTAACCTATATATGAAATATCATGAACAGGATCTTCCTATCTGGTAACAGATTATAGTCATGTTTAATTTAACCAAAAATTTGAAAACTTCGACCCAAATTTAGTAGAATTAAATACTTTGTTTGCCAAAAGTGGTTTAATATTGGGCCTGATAGAGCAAAACTAATTTTTTTGTTTTTGGTGACGTCACAAGAATCAAAAAATTAATTTTCCAATATTTGGCCAAATATTGACCTATTTGAGTGAACTATTTTTTGAAACCAATTAATTTTATGTCGTACTTTTCAATTTTAATATTATTAATTCGCTACTTTTAACCTATATATGAAATATCATGAACAGGATCTTCCTATCTGGTAACAGATTATAGTCATGTTTAATTTAACCAAAAATTTGAAAACTACGACCCAAATTTAGTAGAATTAGATACTTTGTTTGCCAAAAGTGGTTTAATATTGGGCCTGATAGAGCAAAACTAATTTTTTTATTTTTGGTGACGTCACAAGAATCAAAAAATTAATTTTCCAATATCTTGGCCAAATATTGACCTATTTGAGTGAACTTTTTTTTGAAACCAACTAATTTTATGTCGTACTTTTCAATTTAAATATTATTAATTCGCTACTTTTAACCTATATATGAAATATCATGAACAGGATCTTCCTATCTGGTAACAGATTATAGTCATGTTTAATTTAACCAAAAATTTGAAAACTACAACCCAAATTTAGTAGAATTAGATACTTTGTTTGCCAAAAGTGGTTTAATATTGGGCCTGATAGAGCAAAACTAATTTTTTTGTTTTTGGTGACGTCACAAGAATCCAAAAATTAATTTTCCAATATCTTGGCCAAATATTGACCTATTTGAGTGAACTTTTTTTTGAAACCAACTAATTTTATGTCGTACTTTTAAATTTTAATATTATTAATTCGCTACTTTTAACCTATATATGAAATATCATGAACAGGATCTTCCTATCTGGTAACAGATTATAGTCATGTTTAATTTAACCAAAAATTTGAAAACTACGACCCAAATTTAGTAGGATTAGATACTTTGTTTGCCAAAAGTGGTTAAATATTGGGCCTGATAGAGCAAAACTAATTTTTTTGTTTTTGGTGACGTCACAAGAATCAAAAAATTAATTTTCCAATATCTTGGCCAAATATTGCCCGATTTGAGTGAACTTTTTTTTGAAACCAACCAATTTAAGGTCGTACTTTTCAATTTTAATATTATTAAATCGCTACTTTTAACCTATATATGAAATATCATGTACAGGATCTTCGTATCTGGTAACATATTAGAGTCATATTTAATTTAACCAAAAATTTGAAAACTACGACCCAAATTTAGTAGGATTAGATACTTTGTTTGCCAAAAGTGGATTAATATTGGGCCTGATAGAGCAAAACTAATTTTTTTGTTTTTGGTGACGTCACAAGAATCAAAAAATTAATTTTGCCATATCTTGGCCAAATATTGACCGATTTGAGTGAACTTTTTTTTGAAACCAACTAATTTTATGTCGTACTTTTCAATTTTAATATTATTAATTCGCTACTTTTAACCTATATATGAAATATCATGAACAGGATCTTCCTATCTGGTAACAGATTATAGTCATGTTTAATTTAACCAAAAATTTGAAAACTACGACCCAAATTTAGTAGAATTAGATACTTTTTTTGCCAAAAGTGGATAAGTATTGAGCCTGATAGAGCAAAACTAATTTTTTTGTTTTTGGTGACGTCACAAGAATCAAAAAATTAATTTTCCAATATCTTGTCCAAATATTGACCGATTTGAGTGAACTGTTTTTTGAAACCAACTAATTTCAGGTCGTACTATCCAATTTTAATGTTATTAATTCGCTTTTTTTAACCTATATATTAAATATAATGAACAGGGAATTTATTAGCCTCATTTCAAATATTTTTTTTTTTTAAATGACTATATTTTTTTATATCTGTGGATTTATAACACTCCACAAACACACATAATTCCAAAAATATAGTCCATAATTACTTTGTTGAAGTGGATTATTTTGTGAAAAACATTGTAACAGAAAATCGCGAAATTTTAATAGCTTCGTTAGTTTACTGCCTCAGAATATTTTATTGAAAATTTGCAATTGCATTTCTAACTTCATATACGAATAAACACAATAGATTTAGACAATTTGACATATATCTTCGAACATATTTGAGTATTCATACATCAAGAGAATTGGTTGAGGATCTGTTTGATCTTAATGGATCACAATAAACCTTTAAATAATTTTATCAAGTTCATGGAAAAACTATATACCTAAAATAGTAATTTATTTTCCGATAGACAAATAAATAAATTTTATCAGATAAGTAGTTATAATATAAAATTTTGCAAACTAAGCTTCGTCACAGAAATATATAATTTCCTTGAATATCCCGTGTGCAAATACTTCGAGTATAAATTTTACTACAATTTACTGATCGTCTGTATATCACGCCTTGGATGCTTTTTTTAATTATAAACAGTAAATATTGAACGTAATTCCTTCCAAGGCATAAACTATTAAAACTATAACTATTAAAACTATATGGGCATTATATATAGTGTATTTTATGAATGCTAACGATTAAACACAGTTCAATTAACACTGTTGACGTTATATTAATTTTTATAATAAAAATTTATATAAAAAAATACTTAAAAATTTAAAAAAAAGTTTTTTTAAGCTTCAATGTAACCTACAGTTAAGAATTATAAAAATATATATTTTGCACTAATATTTTTTTTTAGTACATATGTTTTAACGGGTAGTTTTTTTTGTATTCATATAATGCAATAAAATGCATAAAATGGATACGTCGTATATATACGTTAGTTATATCAGTAATATTAAATATTAAAATTTTGGCACACAATATCAAAAAAATTTTATATAAAATAATATGATGAGAGAGATAAAATAATAAAATATGCATTGAATTATTACATTACATTCGAATATATTATTATATATTGGAATAGTTTTTTGTATGCAAATATATAATATTAATAATAATAAATATTTTATGACGAATAGATTCGATATAAAAAACAATGGTTTTCATTATTTTCATTATATTTACACTTGGGAAGACTAGGATTGACGTTGATAGATTCTCATATACGATGTAACTCCTAAATCAGTTACATAAAAGAACTATTTTGTAGATTAGTTGTCATTAGTAGTGGAAAAGCTACAAATGGATTATGTTAGGCAATTGTAGGCGACTAATTTCTTTATTTTTGTGTCTCCGAACCAATCATTATTTTCATGTTTATATCGTACGGCCACCAAACTCGTAAAATTTTCCAGTAAAAGTTAATAATTCTAATACCCATAGAAGTTTATAAGCCCAATTGTTGTATATTTAAAAGAACTTTAGTACTTACCCTGGCAATCAGTTAGCTATAGCTATAGCTGTGTTTACCAGTAGTGACCAAGAGATGACCATAGTTTGGAAATTATGGGCATCTTCAATCTTTGATAAAACGAATGGAAACGAAAAAATTAGAAAACTGAAATATTAATTACTTGTTTTGTGTATTTATAAATCAATTTATAAATATATAAATCAATAAATCAACCTGCTATCAAAGATTACTGATACCTATCGTTTTCCAACACTGAACAGCTGTAGCCATTTCTTGCTCATTACTGGTAATCACATTAAATGCCCACATTTAACAGCTTTAACTAACTAGTGGTCAGAATAAATACTGAATCATTTTGAATACATAAAAATTGGATTTATGAGCTACTATGTGTCAATTTTGATAAAATTCAAAGAATATCTCATATCCGAAGATTGCAAAATCTTTATTATTGAGAAATATTTCTATAAATATTGTATATTAAAATAAGAATAGGTGGAGTGTTGAATCCAAACAAAAGTCATTTTAATATGATTTTTTGCACATTAAATAAATACTATTATATTCAATATATAAAATTAAATATATATTAAATTCAATCAAAATTAAATATATTATATGTATTAAATAATTTAATAAATTTAAAGAAAACTTTAACTTTCTAATAGGGTTGACATCCCTAAATGTCTTCATTTTTTTTTCAATTGGTGATACTTAAATTGAAGGTACATAAAATAAAATACGGTTTTTCATTCCACAATTTTCTATTCACCTTGTCACTTTTTTAAAGTATTAATTTTCCAGTAACTCAATAAATGACCAAAATGTTACAAGACCAAAATATAATAACATAAAAAGTTTTATCTTATTAAAATTAAACCCTGTAAAAAGAAAATTATTTATGTGTTAAAAGGAAATTTCTATGTGTAATAATTTAAATAGATAAATCAAAATGAAAATCATTAATTTCATCGTACTTCTCTTCTGTACACAAGGCATAACATATTAAGAAGTAGCAATAGGGTACTGCTGTGCTTAAAACCATTTATTTATATGGGGGCAGAAAAGAAACATGAGTTTATTAAAACATTATTAAATATCATAAATATAATATTTGTCAAATAAACTGAATATGAACCTACACGGAGAAAATAAAATAGGGTGTACAGTTCACACGATCTGAAAACTATTGTTGTTGTTGATGGTCGCGTGAGTTTTGAATTTTTTCGTTAAACTCTTTTTACTTCTCTCGTTACTGCTTAACGTACCAATAAGTATTCATTTCAAAAATTCTCACTTGCTGATTTTGATAAATAGTTTTGCAGAAAAATATTAACACAATCATTCAAGTAAATGCTATTAACGTAAATGTTTTTGAATTTTCCATTGTATTTTTCCCGGAAATCGAGATAAACCGTGTTTTACCCTTAAAAACCAACCCCCTTCCACTTCCCGATCTCAGGTCGCCATTTTGTAAATTATTTTTCCTTTCATATTTGTTATATTCTCTTCCGTTTTCAATGAGTTTCTTCCTACTATAATTTTTTTCACATTTTACCATTTTTAAAGGCTTCTACACTGATCTAGCCCGTACTGTAATAACAAATCGATGGACACCCCAATCATCAAATTGGTTCTATAGTTTATCTGCTATGGTGCAGGTACATACGTCCATACACACATAGATTGCTTAAATCATAACACATCCTTTTGGCTTCTCCGTAGTCGGTTATATAGATAAAAAATGATACTTGATGTGAAATCAAAGTAATATATAAATAAAATAAAATGGAATCAGAGATAAGGATAATTGTCTCTAGGAAAAGATAGAAATAACAGCAGGTGATAGTGAAAATGTCATTTACAGAATTTACCAACTAAGGAGACCTGTTGAAATGCGATGACAATAAAATATTACATTACCAGTTACACGATATTATAGGGAAATTCGAAAATACGATTTAAAATAGAAATTTGAATGACACGGGGAACAACAACAAGAAATACTTGAGAATGTACATACACATAGAGATATAGATATAGAAATATTTATTATATAAAATATTATACCTAGATACGGAAACAAAAAAATTAAGTGGTTGTAAACTATATAAAAATGGGTTTTATTAATGAAGATTATTTGGGCAAATTAACGCTCATTACAATTAATAGTAGTTTTTGACTCATCTAGCAAGTCTAGCATTGTCGCAAGTATACACATATATCTGCCAAGTGTTTGACAGCCGTTTATTCACGTTACCTTGAAGTTTTGTTGCCATTTTCAATGCGATTTAATAACGAAAATTATTCAGACTTTGACACTTTTAAATACAAATATTCTCTATAAGAGATGAATAATACACGTCCGAATTTCAATGTTTATATTATTTTAGTGTATTTTAAATACATAATTACTCTCTTAATTGGTCGCTAAGGTATCTAAATTTTTGTTTTATATCATAAAATGATTCTTTAACTATAACATACTAATTCGAATCTTTATCTACGAATTTCCATTTTTCTATTAGTGCTCAGGGAGTGCTCTCTTAAGGAGTGTCTCTATTTTAATTCCTTATAACATTTGTGTTTGAAATAGCAATTGATGCCTTTTTTTATGCCACTTAATGTAGATATATTTTTCGAAGTATTAATTTTATTTGCCAATGCTTACATTTGCTTACATACAATATCAATTTTCGTAAACAAATATAAAATAAACAAAAACTTTTCTTTTAACATACAAATAAAATTTTAAAACAATTAAAATAATTTTAATATCATTTAATATAATTTATGCAGAAAATATATTTATTAAATAAATTAAATTAAATAATAAATTTAACTTCAAATTGTAATATTAAATGAAGGTATTCTTATATTTATTCACAACAATCTGACACTTGACACTCCATCATAATGTAGATGATAGGTTGGCTCGGCTTGAATGAATTTTTATCGTATACTTTAACGGAAACTGTCTGTGATTCATTGTTTTGATTCAATATTTATTAATAAAAAAATAATTTTATAGGTAGTATTCAAAAGAACTATCAGCCTCGCACGGCTTGGCTGGAAACCATTTAGCAATCAATGTGCTATACTGTCTTTGTTAAATCTTCATCGAATCAATGAGAATCAAAACGTTTAATAAAATGCTATCTAAATAATTAATGAAAGGTTTTTCAACTTTTTCAATATTAACCGAAATAATATTGTTACAATAATTTTTTGTAAAAAGTGTATATTAGCTAAGTATTTAGTGTTATTATTAAGCTAATTATTATCAAAAATATAATGTAATTAACGTAATTATAATCACTCTTGAATTTTAATATAATTTTCTTATACGGGAGTTCTTGGCGGAAATTCTTTGTGTAGAGTCACACCTATTTCGGCCTGTTTAAAACCGAACGTTCTTCAATCTGTTTGAATTTTGACAATCTAGTACTAACATTTGCCTAACTTTGAAAATTTAGGAAATTTCAGAACCCAAATGTAAACAATGATAAAAAAATTTAAAAAAATTACTATTTTAATTATTATTTTACCTCTTGGGGGTTTTTGGGATTGATGATCACTAATGCAAGGTTAAAAGGCAAATACGGATGGTTTCAACCTCAAATAACTCCTAAAAATGACAAATTTAAACAAAATATAATGCAAAATTTCATCTCAAACATTATATTTCAGAGTCGTTTACTAGAGAATTTAAGAAGATAAAAATTTTTAATAATTCTACATTTTACCTCGGAAATTGTTAATCAAACGTTTTTGGGGTCGCTAATCACAAATCTGAGCAACGAAAAGTAACTGAGGATGCTTGCAATCCCATTAAAATTTAGCCCTAGAATTTATTTTTGAATTATAAACCTTGGCCATTTTTAGAGGTAATTTTATGGGGGCTGAAACCATTCTCGGTTGCGTTTTGATCTCTGGCACGTAGTCATTGATCCCAAAAACACGAAGACACGATTTTCACTAATTTTCTCAAGTGATGCAAATGTTAGTGATGATGATTCCTAATTCCTAATTCCTAAAGATCTAAAGAACACGTACAAATAAGAATTTTTTAAATCAAAGCTGTTTCACCACTTTGCCACATTCTCCGGCTAATTTACTGTGCTATTTGTACCTAAATATTCTCAAAAATTTTATTTCCAAGTCATTCAAAACTTTAATCTATAGAAATTTATTTAAAAACATTAAATACAAGTATTTTTGATTTTTAGTAAATTTAATTGGTTTTTGTTTGTGTGGTAAATGGAATAATAATTTAGATAATGTATTTTTGATGTAATTTTAAACAATTTAATTAATAATAATTTAATTAGGTTTCTTATTGTAGTAAAAGTATTATATCAAATAAAACAAACATTGAAACAGATCATAATATTAAAGAGTATTAAATAGATTAAAAAAACATAAAACCACTGAATAAATAAATGAAACATGAGAAAGTATTCAATCCAAAGTTAATTTTAATTCATTCCCATTTAGAGCAATTCATTTTTCTAATAAATTTGTTAAAATAGTAAAAGTGACCAAAAAAATTCAAAATGACACATTTCTTATAAATTAAAAGTAAAAAAACTTTTTAAAAACAAGCATTATTTAAATACGCTAAAAAAAAAACTAGATTTTTATTTCAAAACTTTTACTATCTAGTTATAACGCCATTACCATTAAATAAAAGCTTGTTTTTAAAAAGTTTTTTACTTGCAATTTATTTTTACTTTTTGGTTATGCATGACGTTGCATAACAAAGGATAATTAGGTATATATCAATTATGATTTTTATGCATGAAAGTTGAAAGAAATACAATGTATATCACATTAAAGTACATTAAAGATTTTCTCTAGTATAGACGAATTTTTTTCGGTTCGAATTTCATTTAGTTGGGGTAAAAGTCGTAGGATATACAGTAATATAATAATATGCATATCTCTTATCTGATTCTGTATTTAGTAATTGAATATATTATCCATAAATTTATTTAAAAAACGAATTTTAGTTACAACAATTAAATTTATTTGATCAATATTTCACATTTACGTTTGATTTGGTTTGGTTTAGCTCTATGATGGTAGTGTTTTTATACATTAAAATATAGATTATGATAATGTACATAGCTACTTTATTCACCCTAAAATTTAATAAAGCTAAAATAATATAGCATATATAATATTTACACTGTATTCTTTATAATTATTAAATTTTAATTAATTAAATATAATATTAAGTGGTTTTAATTACTTCCTTTTATGAAGTAAATACTCTGATTTTCGTATTCAAAATATTATGCTAGCTAGACATGACGTGTTAAACACACACTTTATTCAAATACTTTTGAATCTCTCCCATTACGAAAAACTGTACCTAAAGTGTCGGGATCAGATAGAGTTTAGTTTTCAAAGTTTTGCTTTCTCTTTGTAGGCTTGTAACAGCTATTATATAATATAAATAAACTTAAAACAAAACGAATACCATCCCAAATTTTTAAAATGTTCTATGAATTTGTCACACAAGTTTTACTGACAAATTTTACTTAATTGAGTTGACATGTGAAACAATATCTTGCATAGTTAGGTATTTATATATTTATCAACATTCTAATCAGACACGATCTTACACGAAATTAAAAACCTGGAACATCATCAAATTCCAGGGAACATTCATCAACTTTATTGGACGTCATTTTATCGAAACAACAATTCAAGTAACATTAGTTACGAATATAAAATTTTATAAATATTAATAACTAATCTTGCTTTATACATGCAAAAGGCAAATAAAAATGTTATATTTAAAAGGAGTGGATATGGTACTCAGGCCACTAATTTGTAAAAATCACTTACCAGTACAAAATTTCTTTTGTGTAATTTTCGTATTATCTAAAATGGGTAAACTGGTTTCATGAAATAACATTGTTTCATTTGGATCTGAAACTACATAAATTGTATCTGAAGTAACAACACTAAACGAATTATCACTATTAAACATTATCGTTTCACTATCTTCATTTATCGCTGACGTTATCATTTGTTGGTGATGGAACAAAGTTGATTTTTCAGTAGTTACTTCATCTCTGCTATAACTTTTACTAGTCTCGATTGAGGAAGTAATCTTATGACCATTATGATGATGATTATTATTATTGTTATCATCAGGAAAACGACATGAGAATCTCACTTGCCAAAATTCCTTAAACCATGGATTACGTAAATTTGTATCGGGTCGTAAATTAAAATAATAATCGTCGAAAGAATGTACATATGGGGAATGAATTCGTATTGATATACTTCCATGTGCTTCTAATTCTAAACTGTCGGTGACGTCGTGACGATCAGCCCAACCATCGCTGTAAAAAACAATAAAAAGTCCTTTAACATTCAAAGTCATAAAAATGTAATATAAATAACAGCTTTGGTGGATAAAGTGATACGGAAATTTTAATGACTGAAGAAAACTTAATTAATTTTTACAATTCCATTATTTTAAAATTCGTTAAAAATTAATTATCATTTTTCGGTTTATACAACCATTTTCAAACAGTGAAGTTTACAAATATTTCTTGATCTTATATACAATAAATTATTATGACGTATACAATTCCACAAAGTAAAGCTCTTTTAAATAAAAAAAAAAAAAGATATTTTACTTCTGAACTAATATGAAAATAATAGCTTACGCAAAAATGCGCTGAGCCCAAGAATCAAGTCTACTTTCCCTATACATTGAATAATAAGTTGAGTACTATGGTATATGAACTCATGGTCTATCAAAAATGATAAAACCATTCAAAATAAGTTGATTACTTTTCTATCACTTTTTCAATCATGCTTATTCGTGATATTTGATGTTTTCATTGGATCAAACAACAATAAATGAATAGTAATATCTACATAAAAAGATTGGAATTTGAGTAAAAACCAATATCGAAAATCAATAAATATAAAACAATACATTGAAATTTATTTATATATTGTAAAAAAAAAACCAAAAGAAAACCTTCTATAAATTGGAAAACATTGTATTTTGTGTGTGAAGTGATTTGTATAGACGGATACAAAATAGTAAAAGGAAATGGTTTGTGTTGATACGAAATGAAGAGAATACAAGTTGAAATGATATCCGGTTATAATGCCCTTATAACCACTAAAAGTTTACATACATACAACATATACATAATATACTGTTTTATATATATATTATACACAAACCTTTAAATAGTATATAAAACGATTTATTCATACCGATAATGTAAAAATAGTTTTGGATTATGGAGTAGTTATCTTTTTGGCGAGTACTTACTGAGATATAGCTGAGAATAGCTAGCCCCTTAAATATAGGACTTACAATAAGATCCATTCTTACTAAGGCGGTGCTTCAATTAGCATTTTGAGTTAAACTAGATTATTTATAAAATCTTAAGTTCGCAGATGACATAGTATGAAACCAAAAAAAAAGACGATTCCTAACAAAACTATGTCAAATGAAGACTTGGTTTAGATGTTAAATGGATACAGAAATACATTATAATAATGAAAAATTAGTAAAAGTAACACGTAGGTATTATTTTATAGTATAGTAGTTCTCTATTAATCTTTTTATAAAATACACTCTTATACATTTTGGGGTAAGGTCGTAGCTCATTTTAGGCTAAATACATTTTGAAAATTTATATTATCACCGTCGGGTACTATTTGTAAGATATGAAATTGGCGATAAATAAAAGAAAAAAGTAAAAAGTAAAAACAAAAAAGAAATATATAATCCAGTTTAGTGTCAATTATTATTTGTGTATTTTGTCTATACAAGTAAATATTAAGTTTCCCCGGATACAGTTTTTTTTTTCAATCGATGTGAAATAATTAGGAAAAATAGGAAGACAACTTTTCATGGTAAATATTTTTAATTTCATGATATATTTGTTTAAGTGAAGCTATTATTTATCAAATATAACATATGGTGACTATAATATTTTTTGTATTACTGTAAACCAATTGATACATTCACTGATACAATGACAATCTCAAATTCTATCCTACTTTCAATATATTATCGATCAGTGATTACAGATTATTGTTAGTTTACAGTTTCTATCTTGTCATAGAAGATCCGGTCACAAGTGAACCCCAAGCTTTAAATGACTTAAATTTAATATATTTCATCAATTCCACACTGACCTGATAATATGGCCCTTAAAAATTATATAATATTGAGGTGTTTCGAATTTTCTTTCTTGAACATAGGAATTGGGAACTTTCAAGCGTTAGTTTTGTATTCTTCACAGAAATACACACAGAAGCGTCTAATCGGTTGACACGAATCTGGCTTCATTAAAATAACAATAGCCGCAAAATATATGAATTTCAATTCCTATATTTTTTTTTTAACATAGGAAATGTATTGCACATTCTATTTTATACTTCCTTTTAGAAAGCGATATCAAATTTTCAATATTTGTATTTTAAGTTTGTATTTTGTTTGTATATTTACTGTGAATTCATTTCAATTTATTTATGAAAAAGTAAGGAAGCCAAAAGTTTGATTCCCAGATCAGATTTCTTTTAAATAAGATATTTCCTCCAGTTCAAAACATTCAAAACATTGTTGTTTAGTTTGCGCGAACTAGTTGTAGATTGACTTGTGTAAAACAGCCGTTACACAAGCTGTTTTCATTTTAGTTTAGATTTCTTTTTATCAAACATTTAAATAAACTGTTTTGATTAAAAGTCTTTAAAGTGTTTAAGGTGTTTTTAATTTGAAAAAACTGCATCGAAAATTTATTTAGAATTTTGCTTATGCTGAAAATAATAACATGATTCACTTATTTTTTTGGGTAATTTTTCTCATGAAGCTCAACGTTTTGTGTACCAATAAAATATTTAATAGCCACAGTTGAAACTTTAAAAAGATTGAAGAAAGACCAAAAAATAAGATAAGTTAGTAAAGTTCCAGAAGTGTTTGGATACAGAAATTGGAAAAGAGGTTAAAGATGTAAACGAAGAATATAATATTGAAAATAATATTGGGACATAATAAAAATTTTCTATCAATGCAACATAAAGAAATTTGAGTCGAATTGGCTAATGTAAAACTGATTATTTGTTAGATAATCAATCCAGAATATAAATTTTGAAATACCGCAAAATCATGAGCATTAAAATGCAGGGAGGAGAAGTCTAAGTTTTGCAGGAAGTTGAAAATAATTATGATTTATAAATGTTTGAAGACTTAGAGAATGCTATTGAAGAGAATGGAAGAAATAACTAAGAGATAAATTAGTTCAGTAAAACGTATCTGAGATTCAAAGACTCTAAGAGTAAAGCTGGTGAAGCCGTAGATGCACAAAAAGAAACGTTAGAAAGATGAGCGAAATATTTTACTCAGCTGGATGGGGGCTATAATAGGAGATTGTCTTACATTGGTACTCGCAAATTATAATCGACGATCCATATAAAGATGAAATTTTAGGGAAAGTTTCTGACCTGAAGAATTGTAAAGGTTTTGGAGAAGAAAATTTTGTAGCTTAATTAACCTGATATTATTTTTATTTTCTTCAATGTACGATTTAGTTTTTAATTTATATTCTATAATATCTATAAAACAAGAAAATTTACCTTCCAATAAACAATAACCGTCCTGTATAATTTAATCGTTTGGTAGCTTGCAATAATCCTCGTACTGTCATTCCCTCACAAAAGCATACGACAACTTGTGCGCTTGTATCTTGCACCAAATTTTTTATCACATTATCGAATTCATCATCATCTGCATTACTTAAAACTGAATCTTCTTTAGCGATACAAACATCGGAACGTTCTGCTAATTCTCGAAATGCTTGAATACCAGCTTGTCCATAATTTTCTGAAACAAAAAGAACAACTACTTTATAATTTATTAAACAAACAAAAAATTAAACATTTATTAGCCTCTTTAATAAAATGAAGGTTTTGGTTGTGAACTAATTTATTACTATGAAGAGAGCTTCGCATCGTCTATATGGTAGTAGCTTCTTCTACGACAATAATATCGTAGTACCTACGTAATAGTTACGAACAACATTCCTGTAGATTAGGACTGTAGGTTTATGTCTTTTGATGTATTGCAACTATAACACATACTATATTCTCTATACAAATATACACACTATAGAATCTCGTGGAAGAAGTTTCTAACTCTTATGGTTTTGACCGAACTTAGCTATAGTTTTTTTCAAATTAATTATAGATTATTAGAAGAAAATATGCACTTTTGAACTCTTATCATTTGTTTTGAAATAATTAGTTTTGGTAGTGTTATAAGCGATGAAGTTCGAAAAACAGTCATCCAGAACTCAAATTCTCAAATTCTATCAGGAAGACAAAATTTTGTGAAATAACGACATATATTGTAAAAAAATGTAACTCTTTTCAACTACTTCCAAGAATTTTACCAGATTAAAAAGTGGCATATTTAATTTTAAATCGCTTATAGCTCAAAAAATATTAACTTTATCGTATAAAAACCAGCACCTTTTGTATTTGTACTTTATTAACGAATATAAAAAGTTTTTTTACCGTTTGAAAATAATAAGCTTACTTAATATTGTTCCTGGTGGTCCTCTGACAACATGCATTTAAATCATCTGTAGGACTTGCAGGACAGAAATGCGTAAAAAATTCAGTGGAATAGTTTTTGAAGTCAACGCGCCGATTCCTACTTATAAAATAGATTTTGCAGTTTCTACGTTACTGAATTTTCTTAGATTATTAAATTGATATATAATACGTTCATTAAAATAAATTAGTGATTTGAATATATTTGTTATTTAAATTTTAAATCTTCTTTAAAAGTTTTCAAAAAGCTTCTTACTTATTGTATGTGATAATTACAGCTTAACCCCATTAAAAACAATTGTAGTATTTTGCATAATAAGTATTACAAGTTTAAACAAGTTGTGTTTTTTTTTTAATGTATAAACTGCTTTTAAACGTTGCTCTTTTTACTTATGGTAGTATATTATTCATGGTAGTTTTATCAAAATTAGAGAAAAAAGTGAAGATAACAACTAACAGTGTTAATTATTTATATAACCGATGTAATACGTTAAATACATAGTTCGTTATTCATACATTAAGTACATAGAATATATATTTAAAGTTTGTTATGTGCACCGTGCATCAAAATGTTTTCATTCGTTTCTATGGTTACAAAATAGTAGTTTATCAATCAAATGATATTTAACTCTGTAGATGGTGTATGATTTAATATCGGGAATTTCTCCAAATTTATTAACTAATTTAAATGAATAGTCCATGTTTGTAATTAAAAATAATTACTAATCTCTTCAATCATTCTTACAATTTTCAAACCAATAAGTTCAATTAAATATCATTTTTTGTAATTATTCAATAATTTTTGTTTAACATACTATACATATTTACATGTAAACAATTGAACAAATAATTAAATTTTCTAGAATGTTAATGTTTTATTACAAATTACGAAGTGCATCAATCGATTAAGAAGACCCTTCCACGTGCTATGCACGGTACGAATATAATAATGTCTGAAACAGAATGAATATACAGGGTAAAACTCGATAATAAGCCTCACAATTTGCAGCCAGCATCGATTTTTCTTTTATCGAACGATATATATTTTTGTATAAAATCAATTGTTGTGTTGTAAAATAGTTAAAAAACTTTAATCATTGCTTGTTGTTGTGAAGGTTTTAGTTGGAAGTATGTGGCTTTGACCTTGGTGGGGCATTTTAAAACTCAGAGTTGGCAAAACCTTGATTTTTTTTAAATGCCTCAGTTTTTGAAAGATGTATTTACTCATTACATATCGTATATATTAAAAAAATTATGCTAAATATACTTCAGGCAAAGAGGCTTAAGATAAAGCCATCCAATATCTCCGTAGAAAAAAAAATGAGAATAAATGAAGCTTCAGGATATTTTGAACATATATATATTGAATTCAGTATTTTCGACAGAATATGAGTAGAAGTTAGTGGCACACTTAAAAAAAAAAAAAGAGAATAGGTTAGATTCGCTCCGAAATGAAGGAATGTGAAAGAAAGGGCATTCCAACTTCCCTTACTAAAATAAAATATTTTAAGCCCATTTTCAGAAACAGTGGAATTAGAAAGGAATGTTTGGTTTTCTGAATTTATGAGACACAATCCCGAATTAAATTTTATTACTAACCATAATTATGATCTAATGTTGATTGCTTTATTTTACTTTAATAAAATGTGGGGCGTATTATGTAGCTTTACCCTACCGTTTGTAACAATTTTAACAATCAGGTTGAACCTATCTATATCCAAATTTTCAGTTGGCTAATACAAGAAATAATATATATTTACATTCTCTTGAGATTGATATCTTTAAATTTTAATCTAAACGTAGATCTGAATTTTAATATTATTACATTTGTATATTTTTTACTCCTTGTAGATAAAACGATTTTCTCAACAACTATCATATGTGTACAGTGCGTCCACCATCTCCAGAGACGAAAATAAAATCAGTAATCTGTTCTAGGTGAACTATATTCCAAAGTTGATTATATATTTTTCATACCTCAAATAGTTTAATACAGAGTTCTATCAAAATATATTATTCCGAATATAACTTTTTTTTTTGAATTTATTAAGAACAAATTTACGAAATAAAACTAAAATCTCCAATTAGTTGCTTAAATTGTATTCGAATAATACGACATAAATTGTAGTACTTTGTACATGATATCATATTTTTCCGTTGTAAAAAAAAAGTCTGTTGATATCACCTAAACTACTTCCAAATCTGACTCTCGGCCTTAGAAAACTATTCATGACAAATACGGTAATTAAATTTATTTCGATTATTTTCAGCGTTGATTTCAGAGCTTTATTTATAGACATAGGAAAACATTCGTTTAGGTCGAACTTATCGAATATTTTCAGCCCGAATTTGTTTTGGCAATATTTTGGGCATACAAACCTGCTGACAAAAAATGATTAGAAGAGACACCATGGATATTTCTAAACTATTTCAATAAAAATAAAATTGCATTTCAAAGAGCAAGTCACCGATTTAATGGCAATTATTGGAGAACGAATACAGAGCATCAAAGAGCTCGGCTACTCGCTGATAATATACCTTTTTATTGGTGAAACAATTTTTAAAATCGGTAAAGTAGTTTTGAAGTTTTGTACAAATTTCAAAAATAAAAGAAAATACATGAAATATTGTAAGTTTAATATTTGTTAACTTTTATGTATCAATGTAAATATCCATGACAAAATATAAATATCATATCCTACTTAGTATAACAAAAGATTTAAATGTGAAACATGCGCTTAATAATAATCAAAATTAAATGCAGTTGTAAGCCTGTTTATTTCGGAATTTGAAAGACTATAATTAACAGTTTTTATAAAAAAATAAATTTCATAGTTATAATTAAACCTAAAACGGGGGTCATTCTGTAGAGTATGTATATACATTGAATTTAAAGTTTAAGAAAACATATATACACATCCCAAGATACTTCCTAGGCAGATATACTGTTTGAAAATATTTTTCATATTATATAATGTCGTTCTTATTTTTATTTCATTTTAGTATGTGGTGTTTTCACATATATATTTTTTAAGAAAACAAAAAAAAAAAAAATTTATTTAGTTTATTCAAAACCTTATCCATAAACATACACCAAATTACCAAAAAAAAAAAACAAAAAAAAAAAACAAAATTGACACATGCAAATTTTAGATCATAGTACAGATAACGATGAAAGAGATAAACTGTAGATAATTTTTTGATTTGTAACATCTTTCCACTCGATTACATGTATGAGATTGATATCGTGAAGAGGACCGATTTAAATTTGTTACGGAAGTAACGTAAGAGTAGTGCATCTTTTGGAAAATTGAATTGCGAATTTTATGTAAAGTGAATTTTTTGCTACAAGAGTACCCACCCAAACTCACATCTATCCTCACAGACACTTACATAAAAAAATTGTTAAACCATTTCAATTTCTACCTTTGTCATTTTTACCAACAGCCAAGGAAGGTTAGGTCTTTCGCGTGTATCTTATAAGTATAAGACTTTATTATATTGTATATCTTGCAAACAGCTGTATGAAAAAGTAAGATGAAGTTCGTGAATTAGCAAAATTTGTCCACTAATGGATCCATGACCATCCATGATCCAACTTTTGAACCATTAAAGATAGAAGAAAAGTACAATAACAAAACAAACAACTTTTGTTTCAAACATTTTTTCATAAACTATTCAGATTTCCATAATTTCAGCTCAAATTTAGCTAATATGTACATAGATAATGCAATACATATTAACATAATGTATGTGTTTATGTACTGTCATATTCAATGTATTTTATAAAAAAAACATTAATACTGAACCATATGTCGAGTATCTAAACTATTAACTCTGTTAGTTGTTATATTCACTGATTTTAATTGTTTTTTCTATTCTGAATCTTATTTTGGTCGTTTGAATTAAGTATATTACTATTTAATTTAATTTTTTTTATTAGATCCAATTGCCTAAATTCATGTTTGAGACAAAGACATAGAATATTTATTATTAATATTTGACATTAATAGGGCAGTGGCAGTTTGATCAATTATAAATAACGGGGCAGTTTTGATCAATTATAAATTTAATCGCATATATAGTTTAAAATAAATAAAGATTAAAAATGTAGGTATTCTCTGTTATGGATGTGTATGTATGTAAGAACAGAGGTAAACCCCATTATTATTACTAATTCATTTTTGTACGTACCATTTAATTTCTTTTTTTTAAATACTACCTATATTATTCTCTCGTTAAAAATACAAAAAAAATTTCAAAAGAATATTGCATCCTGTACGGACATCGCATCCGTATAAATGGAATGTCGATGCAAAATCGCATCCAGTTTCAATTGACTTATAAAATATATATTATCGATTAATAGGTAAGGTTAATAGGTATTAATAGGTAAAGTTCTCGAATTATTAGGTAAGGATTCGAGTATCATATTATGATATCAATGATCGTTTTCGAATTGAACCTCGAACAATTTGATACAAAACCAAACCTATCAAACTACTAAAAATGCGCTAACTCTCAAATAACACACATCAAATATTATTGGTAATATTCTCCTACTCTTAAACAACCTTTTGATAATAAGTAGCTGATATTACATTTAGTTAAAATGAACTGATTATTATTCAATTTATATTCGTCAGGAATTTTTATTGATAATAAATCGAAACGTAAATAAATAAAAATGAATCCAACAGCGAGCACACCAACGACGATCAAGGAAAACGTAAAAAAAAAATGTAATAAAACTGTAGTGGTAATATTCATTCACTGTTGAGTTATATCTTTTAATAAGGAAATAAAAATCTGAGGAAAAAAAAATATTGGTAAGAGAAAAAAACCGATTTATTACGCAGAAGCAGCATTAACTAAACGAATTTCTTCTTACAATTAGTATATACATACTGTCCGATCATATCTGACAGTTATATAATTTATTGAAATTTCAAAATTTTTGATTTCTCCATTCGCCAGGGAATCTCAATTTTGGAAATGCACACAGTCACACAATATTTGTAATAGAAAACTAAATGAAAACTTTTGTTTTTCATATTCGTCTTACTTCAATATGAAATCAATTAATGCTCACTGGCCCAGTGACGAAAAGCACTTCACCTATTTGACTACTTAGACTGGAGGTTGCGAGTTTGAATCCAGGTAGTTTGATCAATTATAATATAAAAAACGGGCGATCGGTTGATCAACTTGTCGCTTGGAGAAGAACGAAGTAACCGGTTCCACTAACGATAATTTAATAATAAAATTGTCAACTTGTACTACAAGGTGTCTTTGCTTTTTAGTGATGTAGTGTTCTATTATGCGGTTTCAAAATTATTTATTTTTTACACTGCATAAAACTAATAAAGCGAACAATTTTGATATTTTCAAAAAATCTTCGACATTTTTTTAGGAAATTTTCACATATTTATAATTAGATTTATCTACATTGGACAAAAAAAAAACTAATTTTTTTTTTTTATAAAAGGCTTCGTTTTATTACTATGAAAGACTTAAATCAACCAAAACTCCATGAGAAGGAAAATATAATTTTGTGAGAAATCGACATACATTGTATGCAAATATAATGCTTGACAAATACTTCCAAAAAAAAAAAGAAAATTTTAATGATCATGTACATAACCAATAGCTTATGATGTACACAGAGAAAATTCACTACAACATACATTTTTCTATATTTAGTAAAAAGGAAACGGATACAAAAATATTGTGAAGTAAATATAATAATAATATAATCATAATAAATATAAAATTCTCTTCATATCTCTTTAAAAACCACACTTCATTCTACAAGCAGCCCCCTCACCCTTACTCATCAATTACTAATAGTAGTAAAACGGCACACATGCATAACGTAACGTAATGAAGTCGATAGATATTCGTTATATATCAATAATTCGAATACTATTGTTATAGATTCAAGGGTATAGAACAAGGATACAGAAAAATGATTCAATTACATTGCTATGAAGTGATAATCCATCGTCAGAATTTGATGTTATAAACTTTTATTATATACACTAAAATTGATTTTATTTTGAGTTGTGATGTGTGTAAATTATATATGGAAAAAATTTATATATTTCGAAAGTATTCGTTTTTTTATTTATTTGATAGAAAAATTGAAAACTAAATAAATGATGGAAGAATTATTTCTATAACCTTAAAATTGAATAAGATAAAATAGGTGGATTTATATAAAAATTTTGTGATATGCCGTCATTACAACCTGTTGTTTACATAAATTTTGTGTTCAGTTAAATCAACAAAACATTTTCCTCAAGTGAGTTATTATTACAGGGTTATTATTACCTTGTATACGTAAAATTTTATGCTCAATAAAATTTATTTTCTAACTTACTCTTTTGCCTCAATCCAACCTTTATTCATTTCAAATATATAAAAGCTGATGATATGCAGGGCTGACTGCCAGAGAGTGGTCTCCGTACTTGATTAAACTGCAAAAAGTTCACCACAGCCTTCTTCTCGGATTATAATTAACCATGAGAAGGTAATAAAATTGCAATATCAATTGCAATATCATTTGTTTGTTATTCAATTACCTTTGCTATAAGAAAAAATATGTTTTTGTATACAAAGAAAACAATTTAAATATTGTATAAAGCAAATTATTTAACATTACAAACTTTATGATAAAGATTTGAAAAATGGATTGAAAATTTGTATCATACATTTATAGAATAGGTATATTAAATTTAGTCTAAAATTTGTAATACAAAAAAAAAATAGAACACACTTGACAATTGAGAATAAAGGTAATCATTCAATCTTCTAATTAGAGTTTATTTTCGCCTCTCTGTTCGCCATCCAAATCTAAAACGAAATGAATTAGCGAGCTGAAATTTCGGTTATATATTCTACACCTTAAAAGTGAATTTAAGTTCATACACGAGCAGAGTCTGTCGATTGGGTCCAATGCTTCCATGGCCCAACTTTTAAACTATAGCATATAAAAAGTTAATTAATTTTTTTTGATTGTGGTATCAGTATAAAAAATAATATTTCAAACAAAGTTTGCTTTCTTTTAAGGAACAAAAATTATTTTCTTTGAATTTTTCTACTATCCATTATGGTTTATAAGATGGATCATGGGTATATATGATCCATTTTAAAGATTTTATTTATTTACGAATTTAAATTTGGATTTAAGGTATAGAATACGCCATCTAAATTACCTTTTATGAGTATTTTGGAAAAGGCGTGGACAAAAGGACAAGTTGACAGGCGAAATTTGGACTAATTACATGATTCTATGAATACATATAAAAGTTTTCTACCGTGACTAAATTTAATAAACTCATGCAGTCTATCTATACATGTTCAGTATAACAAACTTTTCAGAACTGTATAGACCATGCATTCAGTTTATTTTATAAATGTTAAAAATTATAAAAAGCTAGAAGTTATATTCAATTATTTGTCCGGTATAAAAATAATTAACACCGTTAGTTCTTCACTTAAATTAGTTGAAACTAATGATCGCATCTGCTATTGATATTGATTATAATATTTAATACAAATAAAATAAAATGCCTATTGATGCAAATGAACTAATAGTATTACTATGTCATATTGTCAGGATAAAAATATCGGATATCCTTATTCGCAGGTATTTTTTCTATCAATTTTATACTTCCTTGTACAAGTTAAACGAAATGTATCACACACAAATTTTTGAATTTGATAGCAATTGATTTGAGCTAGTTCTCGCTTCAAGCGTAATCGGTAAAGAGACCTTCCATTGCTTACAAAATTTAAAAGTTGTAGCTGGACGTATTGGAGGTTCGAAAAGTTATCATCTAAGTTGATAATTTCAGATTGATATAATTCAAACTTGTATAATTCATTAAAAAAATATGACTTAGAATTATAATTCCAAATAATTTTTCATTGAATTAAGACTGAATATTTTAGAATCTATTTGTAAGAGCTTTATAGAAGAAATTTGTCATTTCTTTAAATTATTTTTTAAATTATTTTAATATCATTATAAATTTGGTTTTATTTGAAGTACGAAACCCAAAACTGACTATGCAACAACCTTTTAACTATAACATTTTTATAATTAGTAAAATATACATCTTTAAATATCAGTTCATCAAGACGTATGATTATCTGATAAGTACATAACGAAAGGGAATTTCTAGGGCTAATCAACAATTAACCTGTCTCTGACTTAAATCTATCTTTAATTAACTCTGATTCCATTAATACCAAATATATCAAAAACAGTATAATAGACCATAAATAATTTTATGTCAATATGATTGTAACATCGCTTTACTCGATGCTAGTGTAATCGAAGGATAAGCGTACAATAAAGTCATACGGCGTACACATCAGTATATTATAATTTTTATGAATCAATTTTATTGGGAAAAAGTAATATTCAATATGTTATATTGCACAAAACTTATATATATATATATATATATATATATATATATATATATATATATATATATATATATATATATATATATATATATATAAATATATATATATATATCGATATACATACACATACATGTATATATATATATATGTATATATATATATATATATATATATATATATTCCAATTTCCTTTTTATCATGTTCATATATCTATCCATTCATGTTTCATGTTTCATTTTTTTTTTTGTATCGCAGATATATTTAAATAAAATTTGTATGATACTCTTTTTATAATGCTTTGATATTTAAAATACCTTTGTAATATTATAAATATTACCATACAAGAATATTTATACTGTGTGGTTCATAATAAAAGTACATAATAATTAATATTGGGGTAGTTAAAATGTTATTTGTAAGAACACAGGAGACAACTAGAAGCCCAGTACTTAAGTTATTGGATTGATTTGAGAGGTTGTGGATCTATGAACAGATTTTTTTCAGAGTAATTAATATTAATTAACGATACCGCAAACATTTATTTCTTTATGAAGTCTTAGAGAGTTTACAGAGAAAAAAAATTAAAATATTTGTGAGAAATAATAGACTGGATGGACCAATTTAAATTGACCACCCAGTTTTGATGATGGTTATAATTTGTGATAATATATAAAAAAAATAGTCTCGAATCACTCTGTAAATTTGAATAAAATATGTCAATAGGATCATAAATACTAAAATTGTATAATACGGCTTAAAAATTACATCGAAATTTCTGAAACTTTCACTTTCGAATTATATCTTTCGAATTAAAACTATTTTGTTTGCTCATATTTAAAAATTTTTAACTTCCCGCTAAGAAAATTAAATATTTTCGGAAATCGGGAAGTTATTGGTTCTACCCCGTTTAGCAAAAATCCTGTTTTGATCAGATCTTAACGTTTTAAGGTCCTAGAAAACTATTTTGACGGTTTCTGTGAAGGTGTCACCCTACCTGTATGTATGTGTGTGTGTATGTAAGTATGTGACCCGCTTATAACTTTTAAACGGCTTGATCGAAACAAGTGGCGTTTCAAAAAGAATCACGAAACTTAGACCTGAAAATTTGAACCGATTCGGACCAATAGATTCCAAAAAATCTCAAAAAAGCTACGAAAAAAATTTTTTTTGGAATAACTTTTAAACGGTTTCACCGATCGATTCCATAAACTAATCAGCTCTTGACATCAAAAAAACACGTCGATCGCCGTTTGAAGGGACGCAATAGGTCGATTCGTTTGTGAGATATCGTGAACGAAAAAAATCAAAAAAATTGAATTTTTTAAGAAAAACGCTAAAATTTTTTAACATCAAAGCTCAAAATATGTTAAATTTTAAGTACTTAAGTATGGAATTAGCGGAAAGTTGCAGCGATGGCCTGTATGGTCAACTGTTTTCCAAATTGTTTTATGTACATCGACAGTTTGTAACTACCTGACCAACTTTCGTTTCGTGTCCGTCGGTCTGTTCGGACTCGCATAACTCCAAACCTACTAAACGAATATTTACAAAGTCTCCGATGATTTTAAAACATCTTACCTATCATATACGTTTCCGGAGATATTGCGTAAAAAAAAAAAAATGAGCCTACTGTAACAAGGAATTGTATCTATGTAATATAAATGTGGAATATACATTTTTCAAATTTCAACTCAAAGAGCCAAGTAGTTCCAAAGATTAAGCTTTTCAATTAAATATATTCGATAATGGATACTTACAATTAGATTCCGATATATTGTGAAAGATTTATCAAATGAATTTTTGTATGTACTCACAGGGTATATAGTTTTTCATAAGTGATTTTCATACTATTGAAATTATTCTGGATATTTGGAAAAAAAATTGCAATAAATAATCGCAAAAAAAATAATTACGTAGAACAACAGCCTACATATACAGAAAATTTAAAAAATGTAGAAAATTCATTGTCCCTCCTCGTATTGAAACTGCAACTCAATCGGTGAGTTTCAATTTGGATAAACTCCGTGCCCATTTTAGTTTGATAATCTGATAGGTCTGATTTGAATTGAGGTCTTAGAGTAATTGATGCGTT
Source organism: Chrysopa pallens (assembly GCA_020423425.1). NCBI lineage: Eukaryota > Metazoa > Arthropoda > Insecta > Neuroptera > Chrysopidae > Chrysopa > Chrysopa pallens. Next base: position 39,183,479 of record CM035595.1, on the reverse strand, counting down.
CTTAACAGAAGTGTTATTGCATTTTAAATACATGTGAAAACTTCTTAAGCAACAAACGATGGTTTTAGGTGTGCAAATAACATCAATTGTCATACAGAGAACAACAAAAGTAGAAATAAGAAAAAAAAATAATGATAACAACACCACACACCAGTCACTCTCAAGAGAGAGATTGTTAGTACTTTTAAAGGTTCAGTAGCCTTAAAATTACAACCATTCAATCGAAATCCTAACATCAAGCAAGCTTTTGATTGATTTCATAAAAAAAAAAAAACAACATCCAACTTAAAATATAAATTGCAATAAAATTTCGAATAAAAATTTGATAAGTAATTTCCTTTTCACCAATTACAAGTGAAAGTCCACGATATTTTTACTTTTTGTTTAAAAGGTTCTATTTTATTTTTTTACTTTTAAGTGTTGTAGATAAACAAAAAAGTGTTGTAAAATATTACCTTTTAGTAGATATACAATCAATAAAATTATATTTTACCATTATATTTTAGTTCATTCTCCCCCCCTTTCACAGTAATCCACAAATTGAAAGATAATAATAATATTACTGATATTTTATACGAATTAGTCACTTCCTTCCTTGTTTTGGAAGTCGGTTGTTAATAAAAATAATAATTATGGACCTTCAGGGGCGTGGGAGCCGTATGGGCAGGGTGGGCAGCTGCCCACCCAGGGAATACCCTGGGTGGGTCATGCCCCTTTGTTGAAGAGATTAAAAATTTTATTGCTCTATTACAATTTCGTGTAGGATAATTTTAAGGGCAAAACAATAGTTTTTCACGAAAAATTATGTAACAGAAGTTTGGCGCGATCCATGGCGCGCACACCACTTATAAATTTAGTCAAATAGAAGAGACTTAGGCAAAGCATTTTAGTAAAGGACCCACCATTCCTAAAGTAACAATTTTAATTCGATTTTAGATTTAAAAAAATGTTTCAACATACCGCTTTGATGTAAATACTATATATTCCACAATTCAAAACGTTTGGGTAATTATTTTTTGGAGTTATATGTACGCCAAATTTCAAAGATAATGAATGACATTAGGTATGAACACATCTTTTCAAAATTGATACCAATATGTGTAAACTTTTTTGTCGATATTTACCGATCGAGTTGACAATGGTCCTAATCGATTAGCATTTTTAAAATTTTGATTTAAAATTCACAAAATATTTCCAAATGTAAATACAAAATATATTTTATATAAGAAAAACATTTAAAAAAATAATACTTTTATTTTGAGCTTTTGAAGTTCATGTAATCCTTTAAAATATCTGAAAAACAACACCAAATTTATGGTTGGGTTTTGTGAAAAATTTGAAATAGTGTTTTCATTTGTATACTAAATGGTAGAAAAGAAATCAATATACCAAATTTGAGGAAGCATTGTTTACAACTTCTAAATAAATCGATTTTCAATGTATTTTTTTAATCATCCTACAAGTTTAACACAAATGAAATGCATAAATTTTATTATCAAACAAAAGCGTTTTGCACTGAAAGACGTATAAAAATCAAATAGAATAAAGTCGAAGACTTCTGAATATATAAAAAAAAGCAATTTTATAGAAAGTATTTGTTAATATTAATCAAAATCTAACAACGAAATAAAACATTTATAACTTTTCATCCTTAAATTTGCATAATATATTAATTATTTAAATAATTGTATAATATAATAGTTGTATAATTCAATCAACTGAGAATTATTTTAATGATTAAAGTAGGTATTTGGAGAGCTTTTTTTTCTATCTACGAAAAAAGAGATAACACTGAGCTTTTTTCGTGTATATTTGTATTTTGAACATTTTTTTCAGTCAAAGGTTATCAAATATGTAAGTGAAACAATGTGTCAAAATATGGGGCTGGGCGAGTTGAATTTTTAATTTAAAAAAATAATTATAAAACATGGTTTTGACACAAGTTAGGATTTATGTTTTTGGATTTTGATAGCAATCTTATGTGGCACAATTGGTTAGTGTGTAGAGTTTTCAGTCGAAAAGTCGGTGGTTCGAATCTAGGGGGCGGTTTATAATTTTTTTATTCAGATTAATTGATTATTGATTTATATGTCACTATTCTCTTTGTATCATATAAAGAGACAATTTAGCGTTTTTGTTTAAGGGCGTGGGTTGTCAACCGATAAGACAGCGGTTCGGTTCCTATTCCGGGGTGATAAATTTTTATAATTAGATAAATTGATTATATATGTATATGTCACTATTGTTTTGGAGTCATTGCAACAAGCCTGTGTGGCGAAATTGGTTACAGTGTTGTGTTGACAACCAAAAGGTCGTAGTTACGAGCCTCTTTGGCAGCGATAAATTTTTATATTAATAGAGCAATTGATGATTATATAAATGTCACTACTAATTTGGATCACTGTAACAAGCATTCGTGGCGCAATTTGTTAGGTCGTTGATCTATTAACCAAATAGTAGGTTGTTCGAGCCTATTAAGTGGCGTAAAATTTTTAGTTTTAAAGTTATTGTTTCATGATATTTCAGTCCTGTAAAGCACCCATCAGTAGCAACTTCCCCTTGAACTTAATCAGTTTCATAGTGACAGTTGAAGTGAACACATCAATAATTAAAAACAGTGTTAGAAATATTTGACAGTGACATTGTGGGGTTAGTTTTAAAAGACGCGGCAATTCGGTAAGTCATATTAAAATATTGATTAATTTAAAAAAATTTGCTATTATAATTTTTATTTCATTTTTTTTCAGGTCCTATTTATAATTAAAAACAGTGTTAGAAATATTTGACAGTTATCATTGTGAGGTTAGTTTTAAAAGACTCCGATTGTCAAATTCAAATATTTCATAATTTGCAGATTTGAACTTTATCAGTTTCATAGTGACAGTTGAAGTGAACACATCAATAAATAAAAACAGTGTTAGAAATATTTGACAGTGACATTGTGGGGTTAGTTTTAAAAGACGCGGCAATTCGGTAAGTCATATTAAAATATTGATTAATTTAAAAAAATTTGCTATTATAATTTTTATTTCATTTTTTTTCAGGTCCTATTTATAATTAAAAACAGTGTTAGAAATATTTGACAGTTATCATTGTGAGGTTAGTTTTAAAAGACTCCGATTGTCAAATTCAAATATTTCATAATTTGCAGATTTGAACTTTATCAGTTTCATAGTGACAGTTGAAGTGAACACATCAATAATTAAAAACAGTGTTAGAAATATTTGACAGTGACATTGTGGGGTTAGTTTTAAAAGACGCGGCAATTCGGTGAGCCAAACTCAAATATTTCATTATTTGCAAATTTGAACTTAATCAGTTTCATAGTGACAGTTGAAGTGAACACATCAATAATTAAAAACAGTGTTAGAAATATTTGACAGTGACATTGTGGGGTTAGTTTTAAAAGACGCGGCAATTCGGTAAGTCATATTAAAATATTGATTAATTTAAAAAAATTTGCTATTATAATTTTTATTTCATTTTTTTCAGGTCCTATTTATAATTAAAAACAGTGTTAGAAATATTTGACAGTTATCATTGTGAGGTTAGTTTTAAAAGACTCCGATTGTCAAATTCAAATATTTCATAATTTGCAGATTTGAACTTTATCAGTTTCATAGTGACAGTTGAAGTGAACACATCAATAATTAAAAACAGTGTTAGAAATATTTGACAGTGACATTGTGGGGTTAGTTTTAAAACACGCGGCAATTCGGTAAGTCAAAATAAAATATTGATTAATTTAAAAAAATTTGCTATTATTATTTTTATTTCATTTTTTTCAGGTCCTATTTATAATTAAAAACAGTGTTAGAAATATTTGACAGTGATCATTGTTAGGTTAGTTTTAAAAGACTTCGATTGTCAAATTCAAATATTTCATAATTTGCAGATTTGAACTTTATCAGTTTCATAGTGATAGTTGAAGTGAACACATCAATAATTAAAAACAGTGTTAGAAATATTTGACAGTGATCATTGTAAGGTTAGTTTTAAAAGACGCGGCAATTCGGTGAGTCATGTTAAAATATTGATTAATTTAAAAAAATTTGCTATTATTATTATAACTTCATTATTTTTCAGGTCCTCTAAATAATTAAATACAGTGTGACTAACTGTAACTAATGTTAGATTAGATTGACAAGACGCGGTAATTCGGTTAGACGGTTTGAATTAGATTTTATAATAATCATAAAAATCATTATTTCTCCGATGATTGTGTGTGTTACTAATGAAGTAGTTCTGCAAAGGATGATCGTACCAAGTCATGATATTTGTAAGCCCGGACTGAAACTTCGGCAGTTATCTCTATGGCTTAGGTATATAAAACATACACATTATTCTTGAGAATGTTTGGTTTTTATTTTTAAAAGAAAATCAATTCGACCTGTAAACTGAATGACCGACCATACTTGAATAGGTTTTTGTTTGAATTAGATTTTATACTAATCATAAAAATCATTATTTCTCCGATGATTGTGTGTGTACTAATGAAGTAGTTCTGCAAAGGATGATCGTACCAAGTCATGATATTTGTAAGCCCGGACTGAAACTTCGGCAGTTATCTCTATGGCTTAGGTATATAAAACATACACATTATTCTTGAGAATGTTTGGTTTTTATTTTTAAATGAAAATCAATTCCAACTATAACTTAAGTGACTGACCATACTTGAATAGGTTTTTGTTTGAATTAGATTTTATACTAATTATAAAAATCATTATTTCTCCGATGATTGTGTGTGTACTAATGAAGTAGTTCTGCAAAGGATGATCGTACCAAGTCATGATATTTGTAAGCCCGGACTGAAACTTCGGCAGTTATCTCTATGTCTTAGGTATATAAAACATACACATTCTTGTAGAGAATGTTTGGTTTTTATTTTTAAAAGAAAATCAATTCCAACTGTAACCTAAGTGACATAAAACTGGATAGTGTTAGAGTTTGACTTTATATTTGTGTTTAATGAAGTGCCATGGAAGAACAATGGAAGGTTAGCTTCACAAGAGGCGGTAATTCGGTGAGTGATTAAAATATTTATTAATTTGAAAAATTTTATAGTATCATTTTATTATTTTTCAGTTCCTGTAAAACATATTCAAGCAGCAACTTCTATTATTTAAAAGAGTAATAGAAATATATAACTGTGAACAGAGTAAGGTTAGTTTTACAAGACGCGATAATTCGGTGAGATATATTAAAATATTTATTAATTTGATTTGATTATTTAATTATATTGCAGGTCCCGTTTGTTTTTTAATTTTATTTTCTATTAATAATTAAATCAAATTGTCTCTAATATTGGTGTATTAATTTTGATAATAAAATTTGTATATATTTTTGTTTGTATAAGACTGTAAAATAAATAATTAAAATCAATGTTTCTCACTTTTGTAAAATTTTGTAAAAAATAAAAAATTTTAAATTCAAGTGTTTGTCATTATTTCATTATATTTCACTACTGTTTTTGGATATGTACGTCCTGATATGTACTCCCCTGTTATTAAAAAACCAAAGGTATCTTAGGATCGTGATAATATGGGGTTGAATTTGGGATTAAATTAATTGGTATTACATTAATTTTAAACTAAAAACAATAATGTACGATTATTTTTATTTGAAACTATTTTGATGAGGAGATATTTTGTAATAATTTCGATATTGCACCGTTGAAATAATTGATCGTTTAATTGGGATATTTTAATGTTTTTATTATTGTCATGGAACATTTATTCATGTAGAGTAGACAAATGAAATGGCAGAAAATACACCAATATGGTAGGTAATTTTTAGGTATTAGGTATTATCTATTAATTATTGGTAGGTATAGTAGATACTGGAGGTACTACCAATTCATATGAAATAATATAAATATTTTGACCTGATTTGAATGTTCCGATGGAGTGAAATTCGATAAAATGGTTTTTAATAACGTTTTTTGATCTAAAACGAATATTTTGATCATAATTTGAGGGGTCACAAGTCATTTTACCTTAAATATTAATAGTCAAAAAATTCAATTTTTAGGTTTGTTATAGAAAGTTTTCCGACAAAGAAAATTTTATGAAAATGGTTTAAATCAACGCCCGCTCATGTTAATTGCATAATCCAATAATAATTCGCGGGGTCATAGGCCATTTAAGCCGAAAAAATTATTTTCTAAAAAAAGTTGTATTGGTGGGTTGGTTTTGGACGATTTTCCGATGGGGTGAAATTCGATAAAATGGTTTTTACTACCGTTTTTTGATCTTAAACGAGTATTTTGATCATAATTTGAGGGGTCACAAGTCATTTTACCTTAAATATTAATAGTTAAAAAATTCAATTTTTAGGGTTGTTATAGAAAGTTTTCCGACAAAGAAAATTTTACGAAAATGGTTTGTATTAACGCCAGTTCATGTTAATTGCCTAATCGAATAGTAATTCGCGGGGTCATGCGCCATTTGACAAAAAAAAATTACTTCAAAAAATCTATACTACTCTTATGTGTTTTTCTTTGTTTCGAATATAAAACTGAAACACGTTTTTGAAGGGTAGGTGGTGGTAGGTTATATTATAATGAAGTCGGGTATAATTTAATTAATTTTTATTAACGTTTTTTTTTTGTTTTAAATGATATCTGAATATGTATTCTATTGAAAACAAGTAGCATTTTTATACGTAAATCCTTTACTAAAATGTTTTGTCCTAAGTCTCTTCTATTTGACTAAATTTATAAGTGGCGTGCGCGCCAAACTTCTATTACATAAAAAATTGACCTTTCTAGTCTAAGAGAAGATTAGATGACTCATCGATAATCCTCTGGATAGTACTTTCGATGGTTTGTAACTGATGCTTATTTTTACCTTCGGAATAACAACTTATTTTCATAGCCAATAGGACAACCGAGATGGACAGTTTTATTGTCACTATTGTAAGTATCCCCTGTTTAAACAATCGTCAAACTACTTTAAAAGCATGCATCGTGCGAGTTTACTTCAGTTTATTTTGTTCAAGTGCACTGTTAGTTACAAATTAAAAGTTAAAATTGTGTCTTGTGTCTTGAGAGTGATCATCGAACGAGTGTCAATGTAAGTGAAACTATTTTTTAAAATGATACGTCATGTTGTTCGCGTACATTACTTCAAATTTAAAAGCATGCATCGTGCGAGTTTACTTCAATTTATTTTGTTCAAGTGCACTATTAGTTACAAATTAAAAGTTAAAATTGTGTCTTGTGTCTTGAGAGTGATCATCGAACGAGTGTCAATGTAAGTGCTTTGATGAAGCACCTACCATGGCTGGACGTCACAATGGCGTGCAGAAGTTGTTCCAAGACGAGCAACCAAAATCAATCTACGTCCATTGTGCCAACCATTCACTGGATCTTGTCCTCCAAGAAACAGCTAAAGTACAAAGCGGGGTATGCGATGTTATGTGCTTAGTTAAAGATGTTTCGAACTGCATTCTAGAATCGGCAAAAAGAAAGAAAATGTACGATAAAGTCGATCTACAAGCATACGAAGACGATTCAGCATCTTCAGATGATGATTTGCCGGTTGAAAAACCGACTCGATTAGCCGCTCTGTGTCCTACGTGATGGACCACACGTGTAAAATATTTCAAAAGATTCAAAGAAAATTATCCACGAGTGCAGGGAACATTAGTTAAGTTCGAAAATTGCAAATCTGTAAAGCCGGAAAAAAAGCTCAAATTCGCGGGTGGTTGCTGAAACTTGAGCAGTCTGAGACCCTTTTTTTTCTTAACCTCAGCATTCAAATTTTTGCTCCTTGCGAACAACTTGCGCGAGCGCTTCAAGCTCCTGGTCTAACAGCTACAAGTGCGAAACAAGCTGCTGATTTACTATCTTCGAGATTGCAATCGTTGCGCACAGACACCGAGTTCGACCGTTTATTTGAGAAAACAGTTGAAGAATCGCACGAGTTAGACTTGAATCCTTTCAAAGAACCCCGCGTGAGACAACCAAACAAACGGCACGAGCATACTTCCAAATCTGCTCCACTGGTTCGACTTTCAGCCAAAGATTCGTTGAGAAAAATCTATTTCGAAATTTTAGATTTGCAAATATCAGAATTGAATGAAAGGTTCGACCAAAGTGGTTTAGCTATTCTAGTGTCACTCGAAACTGTACTGTTGAACGCGACTAAAGGTTTAGTTGGCGACGAAACCAAGCTCGCGGAAAAACTCGGTGTCTTTGCTGAAGATTTCAATATTAGCAGATTGCATGCTCAACTTTTTCTGCTCCAAAGCGTGCCCAATATTGCAAGTTCCAACTGTTCCGAATTGAGCGAAAAACTCGCGAATCTACCGTCGACAACCAGGGATATGTTAGATGAAGTAATTTTACTGATAATTTTGATCCTAACCGTACCTGCGTCTGCAGCGACTTCTGAACGATCTTTTAGCGCTTTGAGAAGATTGAAAACTTATTTAAGGAATTCGATGTCCCAAAAGCGCCTCACAAACCTTTTGCTATTACATGTACATAAAGAACTTACAGCTGCTTTAGATTTAAATATTATAATGAAAGAATTTGTGGCACGGTCAGAAAAACGCAAATCTGTGTTTGGCAAAATCTAGGTTTAAGGTTGAGAAAAGTTGAAGTATAATTTAAGACTTGTGTATTGACTTTTTAATTTTAGCAAGCACTTGTAAAGCGACAAAGTTTGTAAAAACTAAAAATGTAATTACATACAAATAAGAGATACATGTAAATAAAATCGAAGAAAATAAAAAGAAAAATTTTGCAAAAATTATTTACAACTAACAAAAACTGTCTGGTATAATATTAATTAACAATCACAAACATCTTTCATACAAAATTATTATCATCGAAAATTTAGGGGGGAGGGGTTAAAATTTCGTACCTGCCCACCCAGCAAAAATTTCGTTCCTACGCCCCTGTGGACCTTAAACATATGCAATGACAAATTTAATACTACCAATAAAATAATCAAAAAAAGTTTGTAACAATGAAATGAATTTTCGTTTTGACGAACATAATACTATAAAACATCTAGAAAACAGTTGCAACGAGAAAAAGATGAAGATCCCTTAATCCATGGAAAAATAGCGTAGAGAGTGAAAACAGATTTGAGTAAACCAATACAAAGCCTTCGCTGGTCTTCAAATGTAGAAAACTTCAAGCGAGAGCTATGATCTGCAACAAGCTGTACAGCTATAGAAAACTAAATTCGATTTATAATTTAAAGAATAACTGAATTAAGATTCTTCTTTTGAAAATGATATAATTTTCAGTCTATGGTATCTACTGAACCATATTTCCATAGAGCTATGATTAAAACATAAAAATACGTATCATTTATGGTGTCTAGAATCACAATATGCATGTATAATTTATTCACAAAAATAAATTTTTTTTATGTTAGGTAAATATACAGAGTGTGTTAGGTAAATTTATAGAGCGAAAAAAAAAATATTAAAAACCACGAACAACTAATAAGAATGTACTTAACAGCTAAGATAGAGTCTTAGTGTTCGATTAATCTACTTCTGAGTTATGTTTATCGCATAGAAATATTTATGTTAGAAACGATTGTATTCCATGTATTAGGAAACTTCTAAAAAATATAATTTGCCCATATTATAACTAAGAACGAATATTAACTCGAACCGTAATCTTTACATGCTAAATTTGCATTTGTGTTCATTTTCTCCCCAACCATCCTGTATCTATTACACGAAAATATATGTACGAATTCATAACAAAACATAATAATAAATTCCAACCCCTCCTCATCTGTATTTTTCTATCTGTGCTGTTTTAAGATAATAAAAACAAAAAAGAAAACCTAAAAACAATTGAGGAAAATCTGTTTTTTTTTTGTATTCATTTTTATTGTTTAGTCTTTTGTTTTCTATTGCACTTGATTGTTTTATTCGGTTCACGATTGTATTTTGTTTTATATATGTGTTTCGGTATATACCGAATAACTGACTCTGTCTTATATTATTGAAAAAATGTTTTTTGTTAATTTAAATTTATCTTTATATTTTACGTAGTACTTTCGATATAGTTTACGATTGCTGTTTGTTTCAATATTTGATAAAATTAAATCGATTAAATTCAAATTGTACAAGGAATGTTTCGTTTGCTAGAATATTGAAAGGTCTAAATGAAAAAAAAAATTAATTTGTATAGTTTTTACGATATACAAATTTTACGATTTGTGAAAAACATGAAATCAGCGTATTGTCACAGAGAAATTTACGTATAAATGGAGAAATTGAATTTTTTTAATATCATATCCAAATTACAATTTAAACAGACAAGTCATTCCAGAGATTTAGCTATCGGAAGATGTGTTTTTTGATAGAGACATCTACAATGCTCTGTATTGTAGTAAACATTGTATTTGTCTTAATGTTCATTGAAAAAAAAAAATACAAGAATGCTTGTCGAAATTTTATGAAATTTGATATGCATGTCATTGAGCAGCAGGAATGGTTAGTTAGCAGAAAATCGAAAAGAAGGAAATAAGCTGCGTTAGCTTAATGTATCATTATGTGTATGTATGTAAGTCTTTTGTACGTAAGTTTGTTACCAAGGTCCTCCTATGCCGATGAACCGATTTTGATGAAATTTTGTGTATGTTGTTGCATCCCCATTTAAACACTACGATTTTTTGATAATGCATGAGTATATCACCAATTTAGGCTCAAAAAGGCTCAAAACATTTTAAAGTTGTTTGCAATTACAAATTTATTGATGGGGTCCTAAATTGATTGTAAAAAATTTAAATTTTCAAATTACAATACCTAAATGAAACAATTCGCTTGTGCTACTGTAATAAAAAATATTAAACTACATCAGAAGTAACAAATATTAGAATTTAAAATATCGAAAAAAACGGTAAGACAGAAAAAATGAAATTAATCTACAATTCATATTTTTTCATTTAATTTTTTTATTATTATTTATTTTTTATTTTAAATAAATAAATCTTTTGTCTTATTTATTTCATGTCGTTTTTAATTAAATTTTTAAGTGTCTTATACACTTTTTTTGTAAGTAAAATAGAATGAGTTATTACAGTGAATAGAGAAGTATTGAAGAAGACTCTTAACTCTCAAATCATTCACGAAAAAAAAAATTACATTCAATTTGGATTTGGTAACTTCTATATACAAAGAAACTGGTAATATCTTGTGACGTCTTAATATCAAAATAAATTGGCTAAATTTCCATGGGAAATTATAATTAATATAAATAGTATTGCGTGAAATTTAAAAGAAACTCAGATAAAGTTGAATTGTAAACCGCCGATCATGGATTCACTTCGTCGTCACATTAAACCTTGTTTTATCGATTCTTATATTGTTTTTAATACATTGTATATTATAAATATGTAATATTTACGGTACCCTACTGCATGATCCTATAAATAATATTGAACTATTATTTAAACCTTCTTTAAATATTATTACTTTCAAACAACCAATCAAATTGTAGAATACAAATGTTCACATGAAACTTTTGTTTACAAACAATGGACCAACGAAAAAGATTCAACTTTTGTCTGCCTTTCTTATTTCCGAATAACGTCTTATATTTATCGATATTGAAAGTATTTTATTCGACTGGATATAAAAAGTTAATTTTAGAATTTATTGGTTAAAAGTAGGCAATTTATTACTTAAAAGTAGGCAAAACTTCGTACTTAGATATTAGGGACAAAAAGAAACCTATATTGCAATTATTTTTATACTCGACATACATAATAGGGCAGAGTATATTAAATTTAGTTTAAAGTTTATAACGCTAGGAAATATTAGCCCTAAAAACAAAATTTTGATATAGGTGTAGGTGTTCATAGAAACACCTTATAAGTCCATTTCTGATTGTCTGTCCGTCCGTCCGTCCGTCCGTCATCGAACTTTTGGTGACGTATTTTAACATAAAAAGGTGTTAAGTTCGTGAATGAGCAAAATCGGTCTAATGAATCTTTGACTCAATTTTAAAACTATAAAAGATAGAAGAAAAGCTCGAATTATCCAGGTTATCTACTACTTTTTGTAAAATCTTCCGAGGCAATGATGGTCAACATTTGAACAATATCTTGCTTGCACAAATATCCAAAACTCACTTGGTGTAAACTTTCAAAAAATACGGTATTGTTTGCTGAATAATCAGAATACAAACCAAATTTACCAAAAATTATAATACGTTTCAGTATATAGAGGTGTGATGGTGACTGTACAAGATTTTTGTATTATTTATTTTAAATTAATAAAAAAAAAAGCCATAATAGTTTCGTTTTCTGTATAATTCTTTTCTTTTCATACATTTATAGAAAAATTTCTTAACAAGAAAAGAATATTAAAAACGAATATAGTCCCTTTAAAATATATGATATAATGTGCATTATATTTTAAGGACTCTTATAATAAATATATTTAAATAAATGTTCTTCTGAAAAGAAAATCTGGTATTTTATTCTGTGAAAATATCTAATTCCATCGTAATTTTTTAAGTAATATATTTAGTCCTTAGTAAGTCCTATGAATAATATTTTTATTTCCACATTCCATAAATAATTCTTAATTTTCTAAGTACCTAGTACTTAAAATTAAATGCCCATTTAAACGTAGGCTAAGTTTTAAATAATACTTAATCCTAAGCTAAAAGTCAATATTTTCATAGTTTCATTCCCTATGTAATGAATAATAATACTTAAATTTTAAGAACTTGATAATGGCTGCTTAGATATTTAATTTAAGGAATTGGTTACAAAGTGCGAGCTCATATCCAAGTTGGCCCAGTCAATTACTGCAAAGCAGCTACACGCACTGTGTGACCGAATCATACAGGCATCTGTCATTTTTATCTATTCTTCCATCGATCATCATTTATCGTCATCTTAAGCTCTTGTTACTAATCCTATTTGTAACGATATTTGTTTTCCGTATGTTAAGGTCACAAAAATACACGAATTTCGAACTTTTCATTGAAAGGTATATGAAGGTAATCTACTTAAAAAACTTCTTTCAGATAAAAAAATTATCATCACGTATTCAAGAGACTCATAAATTTCAATGCACTTCTGATCATGAAAAGATACTTTTTTGGCCACATAATTAACTCGTCCTATCGTTACATTTTCGATACTGGTCAAAATCGAAAGATGATAACATCTTCGTTTGCATTCCCTTCAAGGTTACTTAAACTGTACTCATAGAGTGTTGTTCTCATATACGTCAATGCCTACAAATTGCCACCAATAATACCAGTTTCACAAATCTAATAGTATAATCGGAGGGTTATTAAGTGTAGAAATCTGAAAAGCAATTCAGTCTAGTCCATAGCATACCGATACAAGAATATATCGATTATATATAAATTATATTGAAATAATATATTTAATTAAACGAAAAATAAATGGTATCAAAAGATATAACAGCTTAAACTAAGCTCAACGGACATCGTAGAAAACAATTTATCATTTTGTCAATAAAATGTCTATAGAAATAATTTATTTACAAAATATAAACATTAATAAGCAATATAAACAAAAAATAGCAACAAAATATACAATAAATTAACTTAATTAAAATACAATTTGATTTAATTCGTTCATAGTATACCAAAACACCCCCAAGGTACTCATTTTGTTGAAGAATTTTATATAGGTCATAGAAATGTTGAATGTTAAAAATATCACTTATCAACAATCTTAGATGTTTTATTAGGAAGTTTGCATTTTTTTAATTATAGTTCTATAGTAGTGTTGAGTTTTTATTAGAGACCTCTAGAATAATGACAAACTCTAATGTAGTATATATTTATATATAAATATATAAATATATATATATATATATATATATATATATCTATATATATATATATATATATATTTATATATTTATATATATATATATATATATATATATATATATATCTATATATCTATATGTCTATATATCTATATATCTATATATCTATATATCTATATATTTAATTTTTTTTTTGCAATTTTCACGAACAAATAACTAAAAATAATAAGAAAATGTGATAGAACTTTTTTTTATACCCATCAAAATGTGAAACTGGGCTTTAACGAAATCACTCTCAGAGATACCGAGCAGAAAATTGTTACAGATCAAATATATTCGTATTTTACTCGTCCAAATGTGACACTAGGCTCAATCAATACCATAGCAAAAATCTCAAACTAAAATTGATTCAAAAACAAAGATATTCCTTATAAGATCTAAATGATTTATTCTTTTTTGAAAAACAATGTTTTCCATGTAGTCTTTGTAATCTGTCTTTTTGTGCTTTGTCCCGAAACAAAAATCTTGACAATACATAAAATAATATAATTTTTTTTATTAAAAAACTATGATACTATTGTTATCAAATTATTATTAAAACAAAAAAGTATTAATTATTTCATCAATAATTTTAAATTATTTTTAATGAACCATAGTAAGAGGTAAAAAAATGAATTGTATTAATTGTAAGTCCAAATTATAGCTTATTTCATTTTAATTGATACTCAAACGTTCGCAATAATTAACGATAATTAAGGAAAAAGATGCTGAATTAACAAGTATAAATATGCCGATAACTAATCAATTTATATAGGATTTTCTAGGAAAAGAAAGGAAGTCGTTTTATAGTAAATAAATACATGATAAAGCATCGTATATAAGTTGGACCAAGTTGTTAATGAGGACATTATCTACAATACTCAAGCAGTTTGAATAACGATCAGTCCATACTGTTAATTAATAATTATTTCATATTCTTTATTTATCTAGAGTATCGGACCATTACACTAATTTCTAATTCATTATCGTCCAATTTCATAACATACAAGGAGCATTTACAAACATGCGAGACGCTCTTACCAATTTATTAAATAATCACTTATTTTTATCGAAGTATTCTTTTATCGAGGACCAAATGTGTTTAACTAACCCGAAAAACACAAACTAGTGCTTTATACGATATATCGTCCAAGTTTTCCCAGCACATGATTAACGTAAGGACCAAAAAAACTATTATACAATTTAAAATAATGACATTATTTTACCACTTAATAAAATTGAAATGAATTATTTGGCCTGGTTATTATTAATTATATCGCTTGTTATATTTCTATTTATAAGTATTATTGAATTTATCTTCAATTCTATATCTACTTTTAATTTATAAAAATTATTTCAATCTTTAATGTGTATATTTAAAATAAATAAAATGATTTTCACTTGAATAATCATTAACTTAGTAAAAATGTAATCATCATAATTCAAAAACTTGAATTTATTTATTTTTTAATGTTTCAGTTATAATAATAATTTACTTAATTCGTTAATGCATATAATTTTATTCTAAATTGTATAATGTAATAAATTTAATTTCAATTCTATGATGGATAGATAACAAATGAATTACTTGAATTATTTTAATATCATTATCAATAAAAATAATTTTGTATTGAAATTTTAAATTATTTGATAATTGTATTTTATTACAATGATGCTTATTAATTTATACATCCACTTGTTTTTAATAATGTTTTTAATTCGTTAGTTTCTTCATCTTGATTTGTTTCTTTATGAAGTAATTCAATTTGTCTATTTATTAATTCTGTATTTTTAAGAAGGTAATGCATTTTTTATTGATTCTCTAAATCTTGTTTTATAATTCTTTTTTTATAATAGTATGATGCTAAAACTCCATATATTGCTTTCGCGAGTAATGTCTGTATAATCGTCTAGAAAGTATTCTACCGATTCTATTCCCGCACACAATTTGCTTAAGCTCTCCCCAAAAAATTTTTGTTTTCCCATCTAAATGAATATAATTTTAATCAAATAATCAATCATTCTTCTGCCAATCCGCCTTCCGCGTATATCCAAATACAACTCTCCTGCACATAATATTTAAGTTTACTGAATATTTTTTTTTAAATCCTGGATTACTTCAACGAATACTTTATTCATTCAAATGCATCATAAATTTCGGATTCATTTTTATGCTTGACATATGCAGAATACATCAGAATATATTTATTATAGTCTAAAGTATATAACGCGAATATTGAAGGCAATAACAAAATATAAAGGCTTACATAATCATTTTCATTGAAAATCAAGGTTCCCAAGTCGACGCGTATACATATTTAATGTATGAACACACATAATAAAGGAAAAGGGTGTTAATTGGTCACTCAACGATTATAATATATGAGCATAATACATTTTTATTGGAGTACGACTCGAAGTTAGTCCCACATAAATTTGGAAAAAATCCTCCCCTTAGGGTGAGAAAATAGGGCTGATTCATTGTTCACTTGCAAATTTGAAATTTGTAGATTGTAGTCACAAAAAATTATACAATAAAGTTTTTAACAAAAAATCTAACCGCCGAAAAAACTGAAATGCAAAAAATAATAAACCTTTTTTATTTTATCTTATTAAATAAAAATGGTTTAGAGATACTTTTAAAATACGAAAAGTCAACTTACTGCCACAGACAATTTTTTGCTATAGAAATTTTATTTTCTCACCCATTGACTCACTCGGTCACGCCGTTTCAGATTTAGCTATTTAAGTAAATATATTCGATAATGGTTATTTTCATATAAATGAATATCGTAAGTCATTCATCTGATTTTAATGAAATTTTGTATGTTCATACTCGTTGGAAATTAAAGTATTAACGTCGTTATTTGAAATATCTGTCGAAAATGAAACTTGTCATTTTGGAATACTTACCCAAAAAACAAAATTTTTGAAACCTCTATTATTTTAAGCACCAATGATTAGACCAAAAATTTTAAAATTTCTTATCAGGTTTTTTTTAAAAAAAGTTTTTGAAAAGTTCCTTTGCAAAGTTTAATTGGTTTATCTTAGTATAATGTCTAATATACCAAGTTGCATTAAACACTAATTCTAACATCGACAGTACTATGTTAAGAGAAAATTGTTTACAGAATATTACAAAGAAATTTAATTCACTTCGGTAGTTTTATGATACAGAAAATTTAATAATTCAACTGAATAACATGCATTTTTTCCCCTAAATTCGAATTGCAATTCCTTCGATGACGACACCGGACTTATAAAATATTTCAGTAAGCATATTCATAGGTAACCTAGAAGTCCAATGTCTATTGTCGGCAATGCATTCTTATTATAGCATGGCACATAATATTGCGATGTCACATTTTGAACTAAATATGTTTAAAAACTCCCATTAGAACAGACGCAGAAGAAAATCAGGAAAAACATATACCAATTTTGGATCAGATGACTATAATTTTTTGAATAAACACCTTTAAAAATATAATATTTAGACTCACCATCGGTATTAACAGCTGAAACATACGTCCAATTAAATCGTTTCACAATATCAACCATCACTTGAGCTTGATAATAATCGGATGGGACCACACGTAAAAAATAATTAAATCGACTTTTATCACTTAAATCTTTAGACGTTGTTGAATATCCAACTTGTGGAATATGAAATAATTGTAATAAATTCTGTACTTGTAGCGCAACAGACGATGATCCTGGACCAATAACACCAATTAACGGTCGTACTTGGCGTTTTTCATTATTTGTGTCTAATGAATCTGGGCTACCATTGCTAATTCCATCCTGCAAATAAAAATTTAATTTTACAATTTACCCAGAAACTTAAACAAAAAAATAAATAAATTAGCATGAATTTGAGAACAAATCGTTTTATTATCAGCTTTGAGGTCATTTAGAAACTGCCGCATAAGCCGGATATTTATTTATTTCATTGATTTACTTTATATTTGATTTCCAATAAATTGCTTATCAATTCATTATAATAATAACAACAAACAAAATAGTTAAATTTCAAAAAATAAAAATCCAAAATTTTTACCATGATATTTACCATTATAATAGTAATAATATTAAATATATAAGAGATGTGCAAAAATTGAGTAGATAATTTGACACAAAAATTGAGTAGATAATATTCACAACATCATTAAGTTCTAAACAAATGTTTTGATATGTAGAATTTTCAATCTGCCTTGTTTGCACAAAAGGAGAAAGATTAAAAGAAAACATAATTATATTCCATTTATTTTAATTTCATATCGATTGCAAGGAGCTCCCTATTCCTAGCTTGCAAAGAAAAAATTTGCTAGTTGGTAGATTTTCCAGAAAGGAAAAGGGTATTCAAAAATAATTGCTTTATTAAGTTACTCACTAAGTTAAGTCAAAAATTATGGTTTCCTGTCAGTGTTCAGTCAAATCGAAATTCCATACGTCTTTTTATGGTTAAACTGTATCTATTTTGAATATTCAGATTTAAATATACTCTGTACCACCACTCCCCCCCCTCCCAACAGTTTTACAATTTAAATATAGTAAAAAGCCCATAATAATAAAAAAAGGTTTCTGTGTCTTTTTTATTATCAAAAACTCAATTTTTGTGGGTAAAAAAAGGTCAAATGGAATTATTACTATTATTATTATGATCAGAAAATAAAACATTTTATAATATGTGAATTCAAATTCTGTTTGATTAATGAAAAAAAAAAAAAAAAGGATTATATATTTTGTATGGCAAGTCTCAGATAAAAGAGTCATCCATTAATGGATAATATGTTTCAGCCATATTATAAAATAATATTTTATACCATCGAAAATAAGTGTACATAAAAATAAAAATGGTCGTAAAAAAAGTGTCTGAACATAAAACCAATAACATATAATCTCTGTACATACGTTGTTATATGTATATGCAGTTGATAACCAAAAAAATTGAGTCACTCTTTTTCTGGCTATTCCATGGCAATGTCTATAGGTAAGGGTTCCATAGCGATGACCAATATTTTGTCAAAAACACGTATACTGGATATTATTAATGGAAGAAATTTGAAATCGAATGAATTAATATGTAATTAAAAATTCTTTTTGATTTCCAATTTTTAAACTGCCAATTTAACTTTTAAAATGAGTATATAAGGAAACGTATCTAAAATTGAAGAAATTTCAAGCGGACTACAATGCGGAAAACATTGGAGATCTTTGATGTGAATGATAAACATAAGTTTAGTTAAGTTGTAAAAATTATCCTTACTCACATTATAAACTAAAAATAATTTCTGTCTGCCTGTTACCCAATCACAACTTAACTACTGAACCGATTTAAATGAAATTTGGTACATAGTCTAGAGTCTGAGAAAGCACATAAGCTTAGACTTTTAATCCGAAAAAGGAATTAAGTAGAGAATGAAAGTTTCTATGGAAATTACGGTATTTTTAAAAATAGAAGCTTGAAACTTATTTTTTATGCTTTTGATTAGATATAAATAAACACGGCATTCAAAGCCCTTAAAAATGTAAAAATAGAAGATGAAAGTTTTTGTGTGATGACATCGGAAAAAAAGCAAAAAAACTTTAAAAATATAGAAGAAATATAGAGAATTACGATGGGGGAATATGAATTTAAGTTCGTATTTGGTTTAAGCGCATTTTCATAATTTAAAATTAAATTAATAATCCATACATAAAAAATTTTTTTTTCCTGAATGACTGACTGACGGATCAATGGACAGCCTAATCCACTGATTGTAGAAACTTGGAGGTTGTATTCTTTGTATGATGAAAACCTCCCATAAGAATGAATTTTCCGAAATTCTACCCCTAAGGGGGTGAAAAACGGAATCAAACTTTTTGTGAAAACGTGATTCCTTTGTCCAATCTACAACAAATTTTGCATAAACATTCTTTAACAGAATTGATGGAAGATGATGGAAGATGAAAGAAAGTTTAAACAGCTTAGCGAAGTGGGTGGGTAACAGCTGGTTATGAATAAATCGACTCGAAAATTTAATTGAGTTTGTTAGCCGACTTTTAATCACTGCAAACATTTAACTAAGGGAAAAAGATCATTAGATAAAATTAAAGCAAAAATTTTTATTCTACAACATAATTTCAAATATTAATTTTTTCGATATTTTACCAAAACTAAGTATATCGATATTTATTATAAAAACGAAAATGTTTTTCACTTAAATCTAAATTTTTCCGTGTTCTGCATAATCGTAAACATCAAATAGCTTACATTGTTGTTTGTACGATATTTTACCATAAATACAATTAAAGATAGTTCAGTTTTAATGTATTACAGTGTACATATTATAAGCTACTGAATATAATATTGAACTAACTCACTATAAATTTATTTTGTAAATAGTTGATTCGATGTTTTCCAAGTGGAAAAGATTTAATAACAAAATATAATATTTTTCGTGCTAAATAATTTTAATACAACGTCCATGTACAGTACAACTATTTATATTACCATATAACAATATAACTTACATTACTTAAAGGAACTTTGAGGTTTTAAACACCTCCTAAATACTGCAGTCTAAAAATTCATTGAAGAAATCAATATTGTTCTTTACTTAAACTTTTCCTCTGTCGATATAGAAATATATAAAATAAATTGGACAATTGTTTCGTGTCCGTTTGAGACATTTGCAAACAAAAACAGACAGAGGCGTAACAAATATAAAATTAATTATATGTAGAATAGTGCAAATTTATTAATAAAAAAATATATAACACAATTCATTTAATGTATTAATATACCTATAAAATGGAGTTCCATCAAGTTAAGCTCAACATAATCGATTTCCGTCAGTCTTTAGGTTTCATAGATGGATTATTACCACAAAAGATTAATTTTGTTTATTCACCAAACATAAAAACATATTTCATACATACAACAAGATATGAAAACTAATATATTTCATTTTAAAAACGAAAAACATTTTTTTGTAGGGAAACTACATCTAGTATAACGTCTTGTATTAATTTATAATCATACTAAATTTCTCAGTCTATATGCTTGTTCCTAATATCTATACTTTAGAACTTAATTCACAGCGTGAAGAGCTTAATTCACAGCTTTTCAGTAAAACAACTCAGCTAATGTGAAATTTATTGAGAAATGGAATAATGATAGACGTACATGCATATAGACGTAAAAAAGACACAAACATTTGATTCAGTTAAATAATTTTTGAAGCATAATTTTATATTCAAATGATTTTATAACATAAAATAAGTGAAATTTCTTCAATATTTAATATTTAAAAATAGATATATAAGAATGTAATGTAAGTAGTATTTGTTTATTTACTGCTCGACAACGGCAAAGCTAAAAGGAAGGGTTATGTTTTTAACAGTCTATATATGTATTACGTATGTGGGTATGTACGTGTGTGTTCCACTATAATACCTAGCTACAGGACCGATTTTGATGGCTAAAGTATCCATCGATTCGGTATTACAATCTGGATGTAATAAGCTATATAATAAGAATAAAAACAAGAAGGTGAAAGTTAGAACAATAAAAATGGAAGTTACAGTTATTTTTTCTATGAAATGCATCTTATTGGGTATCAAATGAATGAGCTCAATTAGTTAATTTCAAGCATATTTATATTAATAGCATTTACTCAACCACAATAGCTTTTAAACTAAAATACAAGGTATAAAAATAACTGGATATTAATCTGTTCCCGCATTACTTCTAAGCAATTTATCAAATAATGTAGCGTGTGAATTCTTAATATTCAAACTTGTCAACACGTTGAACACTTACGAGAGAGGTTAAAAGAGTTTTACCAATTACAAATTCTTGTGATCATCAACTAGCAGTTTTAGAACTGTATTAAGTCTTCATTTACAATCATTTCCATCGATACCAAAATCAATATATTTGAAATTCAATTAATAGTCTTCTCACTTGTACTATGTTTCATGTTTTAATATAAATCCATAAAATTATAATTTTTTTAATTATACGTTTCCCGTATCATAAATTTTTTTAATTCAAATTCGTCCTTTTGGTATATCAAATGAAAAAACTCAATTAGTACAATTACAAAACATATACATTAATAGCGTCCTAATAGTATCAACTTAGCCCCAAAATATTTTTAATAAATAATTTTAAATAAACTAATCCCCCCCTACGGTATTGTGTTCTTAAGAGTAAAGAAAATATATTATCCGAAATTTGATAATCTGATGTGGTCGAATGCTACTGACTTTGCCGAAAAAGTTGCTTACAATAAATAATAAATACAAGAGGTGACAGGCGACTACGGCTATCCTCTGGACATCAAATTATCAAATTTCGGATGAAAATAGTATCTTGTTTCGTACTTTTTAAAGCAACATTATCGTAGTAGGGTTTTAGTTCATTTAAACTTATGATTTTATTTATTTATTAAAAACAGAGAAAATTAAAATTACATGTCAACAAATGTTTTGTTATACGATTCAATAGTTTTATAAAATTTTCTCTGCTAAACGGATTTATAAGTTATACAATTTTCAATACAATTTTTTCGATTATTATAAAAGTAATATTTTTATAACCAACATTTAAAACAAATCATCGAAATAGACGTAATTTTCACCACTTCCAAGATAAATTTGTAATGCTGTTCCTTCGTTATGCATTTATAATTGCATTATCCATGTATATTATGTTTTATACCGTAATTCGATTTATATTGTAAAGCGAAAAATTTTCAATATGTTTTTATCTAGATATTAAAAGATTAATATATTAATCACACGTACTAAATATGAAGGTTTAAAGCTTCCAGGCGTAGATAAGAGAAATTAACTTAAAGTATGAACGAATATAAACGAGTATAAACGAATGGCTTAAAGTATTTAAAAAATTTCAAATTTTGGAGAAAAATTTACTTCCTTCAATGTTGTGTATAAATTTTATGGCGAAAAACAAATTTTATGATTTCCATATTTTGCAACCAATAAGAGTGTCACCCCTACTTCAAAAATAATTAAAGAAAAACCAAATTTTTAAATTGGAATAAACTTCTTAATTGCCTACATGAAATTATGTTTAAAAATAAGCCATTTATAAGTATATAATTTTATAGATATGTTTTTCTCAAGCATTTATTTTATATTTTTAATCGGATAGAAACTACTCAAAATATTTTTAAAAAAAAAATGCTTTCCATGTTGAAAAGTGGGATCTATACCGAAAATTCCGGCCTGGATTTTGTCAAAAAACATTGTACGAAATTAGAAAGTTCATTTAAAAAATGTGTTTTTTCTTTATTTCTTCGGCTTTTAGAATAATAGACATTATGGTCAAATCGACTAATTTTTAAATCATTATAAATAAGCAAGATATGGACGTTCAAAAATCTTAATTAAACAAAGAAGAAAATAACATAATAAATAATTCTGGTATAACTAAATTGTTCAAACATAGATACTCAATGATATATAAAGTAATTAAATTTGTTAGTTGTTATCTTCATTTGTTTTTTAGTAAAAAATAGCGTATCATTATGGATACCTAATTTTCAATAAATCATGGCATTAAATCAATTAAACGTAAATTCACGTACTCACCCCATTATTATCATTCACTGGACACGTATCCAAGCCGCCGCCTTCACCACGTGCCGCTGAATTCGGTGATATTGAATCACGTATCAATTCAATCGATTGTTGTAACGCAACCGGTGCATACCAACACGAATCACGTATTTCCACACCCAATGTAATATTTGGTAAAATATTTGGATTTTTATTAATGATATCTAATGTTTGAAATGTCACTTCAACACGTTGTATCCCATACATTTCACGCACTTCACCGCACTTTAAAATATTACTGGAGTCTTGTGATTGAGCGGTACGTTTCTGTTTCGGTTGATGATGTATTGAATACAGTGCACCAAAGATAAAATCACCCGGTAATAATGCAGAACCACGTTCTTCAATATTATTATTGGTATTATTTAATGAGTTATGAGCATTGTTTATTACTACGGAGATTATAAACGGTATGATTAGTTGATTTAACGAACACATGATTGGTGATTTGTTCTTTGCTGTTTTTTTTTTTCTGAATTATATTTTTCACATTCTATAAATCAGTAATTTAATCGCACTTTATTAGAATATTTTAATCATTGCGATGTATTTAGATTTTGTTGAATCATATTTATAGTTTGGTTTTTGTTTATTACGAGGTCTGTTTTAACACTGAACATTTGTTCGTATTTCAAAGCGATTTTTGGCCGATCGATTACCGCATTATTATCACATTTTGTATCTGAAAATCAAAAAAAAATTAAATTATTAATTTTAATAAAATATACAGTACCGTAAAATTACATGGGAAAACAATGTTAAAATACACTTGGAACAATACATATGCAAGGCACAAAAAATTTACATTGATAATCAATCATATAATTCCCTCTACACAAAATGTTATAACTCATTATTTTTAAAAGATTTACTATTCTGTCACACTAGCGTTTATTTCAATGTGCGTTGAAACCAACGTACATTGAACGAACGTCAATTTTAGTGAAATTAAATATAGCTTGTCACACTTAGATATTCTTATTGTCTTGACAGTCATAATTAAGTTTAATCATTTTAAATTTGTGTATAAAATTTGTGTACTTAATAATAATCGGTTATTGTGGTTCAGGTCCAGGTATTATAAGGTATAATGTATATATGTTTCTGATGTTCCACAATGCATTTAACATAAATAATTTTAAAAAGCCTACTTTTTTCTGTACATACTAGAACAAAGAGCGTAAATTATTGAAAAGAACCATTACTAAATATGCATACAAAATGTGAGAGACCGATTTCCAAATATGGATACAGTCCATAGGTACAATCGTCCAAGAGAACACGACTTGCACCTACTTGGCAAAGTTTTTCTGTAAATAAAAGGCTAAAAAAAATTCTATTATATACGACTATGATTTGTAATGTGAATAAATCCATTACGATATTTTTAAACAATATTAACATTTTTTCTTTATTTTATTCTACTAAATTCTACTTAACGATGGTAGTTAATCTGATTTAATCTCAAAGACATGATAATTTATAATAATATTATCACGTTTAAAAATGAACTATTTTCGTACCAAAAGTATGTTTTGTAAGACATTGTTAATTCGTCATCAGGTTTGTTAACTCATAGTTTATAAATAATTTTTGATGTATATAATGAATAACACATTTCTACTCGGTTTCCATATATGGGAGTCATTTCGAGAAAAGGGACGAAAATGTGTAACAGTATAACAGTATAACAGGAAGGCAGAGGAGGCACTTAGTATGTGTCATTTTAAAGATAGATACTTCCAAGCGAAAAATAATTTCCATATTTAAAGCAGACATCAAAAAGTAAAAAATTAATAACTTGGTTCTTGTATATTCATAAAATTCCTATCTATCATTGTCACCTAGAAAAAATGTGAACCATAGAAAACAACTTGAGACATAGGTACTATTATTTTATTCTCTATACGCACAGTGCACAAAATCATATCACATGATTTATAAATATTTTTCGAAAAGATTGTAAAAAGTTATGATTAGTGTAAAACTTTTTCCTTTACAAAAAATCTGCAATTTAGCTGTTTCCTTTTGCGAAGCCCGTAAATTTGTGTTCCCAGAAGCTTCAAATTAACAGTCATTAAATTTTTGTTTGTAGTAGGAAGATAAATCAATATTAAATTCAAAAAAAAAAAAACATGACTGTCATGTGATAAAAACAAATGCCCGTTGTCCGAAAACCAGAAAATTGTGAAATATACCAATTTTTGTGTCATATTCTCATAAAAATAACAAAAAAATTGATGTCCCTCAATTTGAAGCTTGTCGGGGCAATTTAAAATTTCACGGGTATCGAAAAACAAAACGTCCCACTTTTCAGAATTTTCGTTGAAAAAAAAGTTGTTGCCTTAACGAAAATTAAGCCATATACAAGTTTGTTGAAGTGTGTATATTTATCAATGATATGGTGTGTTTATATACACCGGGACTATAAAGTTTGCTTGAACTAAATTTGCCTATCATAGAAAATAAATTTCTCTCAGACATTCTTATGATCAAAATACTAAAAATTGAAGTCTTTACGCTTGAATGCAATCATCATTGACCAAAATATATGAGAAATCAATTTATAGTAAAAATTGAATAAAAGTTTTCTTCAAAGAAAAAAATAAAAATAAATAAATATGAAAAGTATATATATGTAAATATTTTCTTTAGTTATTAAGTATTTATAAAGTTGAATGAATACAGGTATGCATGAACTGACCCCAATTGAACGTTATACCATTTTGAATAATTTACATCAAAACAAAACCTGAATATAACATTTTGATTGATTTCTTTGCATAAAAGTAAATGTTATTTTTTTTTAAAATAATGTAAATTGATGCTTCTTTCATTAGAGTTATATTTAGTCATACTCGTCAAGTTAATTTTAATTGACGAACGTAGTGACATTATTTATCATTTATCTCTATCTAAAGATATCTATTTAACTAGGTGTCTATCAATGAATGTTTGTGCTGCTGTAACTTTCGTAAGAGTGAATCGATTTTGATGAAACAAGATACTTTAATAATGAATTTCCAAAATTATTGTTACTCTCAATTGTCCTTTTTTGTGCGTGTAATATACGTATTGTAATGTACAAGTAGTTCTATGAAGCTCAATTCTAGCTCTGAAGTAAATAAAAAGTTTATAAATACACAAAATTTAGATGATATCTGACACAATCGAAAGCGTCATCTAAGATAAATTAAATATACTAATGTCAACAAATTACCTATTGTATTGTATTAAATATGTAAAAAAATTTGGACTATTAATAATAATCATTTAGCCTGAACATACGCCAGAATCAGAATATGACGCACCAGAGCCGAGTTTTTCATTGGGAATTCACTGTGTTCCCGAATTTCAGTGGTAAATTAAAACTTACATTTCCCACAACTGTTCTGAAACTAGCTATGAGCTTGGTAAGATCAACGATGATATCTCTCAACATTCTTGAAACAGTTACTAGCATCAGGAAATTGATTGGAAATATAATAATTCTAGAATCCATAATAATGCATGATTCACTTCTTATTGAAGGCAATTTATTGACAAATTACGAATACCTACTGCTTGTAGCCGATTACGATCTATCTTTTTTTTATCAGAAAACATACCTTGCCTATGTCTATGATGAGAAAATGAATCCATAGCAAGGATCCGTGCAATCAACGCGCCAACGGACGTTGACGTCACGAAAACTTGCGTATAGTGTGTGAAAAAAGGAAAAGGGAATCGTATCAACAATATTTGAAAACCATGTATTTATGCTTCAATTGAATTTATGCTTCATATAATACCCAAGGTGTTACTTTTATGTATGACATTAAGTATTTAATAAAGTTATGATGTTTTTATTAAAAAAAATCTAATTTTTTGCTTGAAAATGTTCTAAAACCTACTGAAAACATAATGCGAAGAATACACCTAAATCCAATAAAGCGCGCCCTTCATCGCATATCGGGACATCAATGCTCCAACGATTTTTTGAAAAAATATTCACGAAAATTTATTTTTTGAAATAGATTTGCTTTAAATAATCCATTTAAAACTACAAAAAATGTTTTTTCGTCAAAATGCATGCGTAACGGTTTTGTGCGTGAAAGAGTTATATTAATTTATGAAATGTATAGAAATTAACGGCTCCCATGCACTTAACCGTACATAAAGTTAATGATTTACTGTAAAAACTAGAAAATGGACAGGCTGGGTGAGAGACAGTTGGCATGTTTGAAGTGAGAAAACTAAGTAAATGAATTAAAATTGAGTACCTTTAAAGTAGACGAAATATATTAAGATATACTAATGTAATTTTTTTTTCAAATTTTTAAATGAAGTTTGGATATATATCATTGACATTGATTTTACCACTTAGCTGAGAATGACCCATATATAGAGTATGGTGGCACTTTTATATAAAACTCAGGTATAGACTTCATTGATGTTTCATATCGACCACACATAATCTATATTTCTTTATATTAGGTGATTTATATTATTAATTAAGCTACCAAGTAACCAATTAGCGTATTGTAAATTTTTGACTTAAATTGATTATCTATCAATTAATTTTTTTTAGTAAAAAATAACAAAAATAAAGCTGTTTTCTTGTTTGTTAATGATAACTATCTTTTTCCCAGTTTTTATTTTTCCCTAAATATAACGAGTGAGCTTTTAAATTTACTACACGCAAAATGAATTTCCAGAATAAAAATTTTTCACACATAATAGAACCGACTTCAAAAAGCAGGAATTAAAAAGTAAATAAATAATTTTGGATAAAAATTTTCTATAAATAATTTCATTGCGAGTAATTACCTTACGAATTTCGCACCAATGATTCATTTTTTGTGAGAATGTGATTGACATCGATTTCGAAATTTAATTGGTCACAACGAAAAGATTTACAGAAAATTTTAAATTAACATTGTTTTAATTTCTGCTTTGATGAGAAAATTTTACTTTGAAGTGTTATACAACCATGGAAAATATCATTTGAAATATCATTTGATTTGCATCCCTCCTTTGGTACTGGAAATTTTACTTTAAATATGCATGGGAACAACTTCGACCGATACCCTATCCTATTAATTATCCAAAATGTACAACTCAATGCTTTGGCTTCACTAAACAGCATAGGGCAGCAATTTTTTTGAAATTTAAATGGAGCCAACTTAGAAATATATGATATCCAATACAAATTCCGATACCCATTGGTGCTGGAATTTTAAATATATCCTATTCTATAAAATAACCTCTGTCATTTATACCGATTAGTTCCTTTTTTGTGCAAAATTGAAAATTATCGTAATCAATTGACTATAATTTCCATAAGTTTCTTACAGATGGCAGTTTCTAACATATTGGAAACTTTTTATTATCCTCATTAGGAATAGTTTCTGATACACCGATTACATTCCTTACTTTATGTTTCTACCAATCAATCGGCATAATAAACCTGGAAAAGAGGGTGATGAAAGTTAAGGCGCTATACCGCTAAAAAATACCACTTTAGTTTAGTCGCAGAAATTTTCGGGATCAAATCCTACAATGCAAATTGTATGAGCTTTTATGCCTAGATAGTTTAACTACATTTCCCTTTGTTATAGATCATCAAACCATGTATTAACCGTGGCAAGGAAGATGCTAAAAATTAAAGCGAAATTCCGTTGAAAAGTAAACCTTATTACTAAAAACATTCATCATCAAATCGAAATATGAGGTTTTTTTCCCAGATAGTAAAACTATATTAGATTTTGTTATCGGTCACCAATCCATGTAATATACATGAAATTAATGTTGATAAAAGTTAAGATGCAATAACAGTACAAAGCACAACTTAAGCTTAATTATAAAAAATTTCAGGAGCTAATTAAATTGTTAGAATAGTATGAGCGGTATGTCCAGGTAGTAAAAATATATTGCCCTTTTTTATATAGATCATTTAGTGAAGATAGAAATAACGATCCTAAAGTAACTCACTCAATACATACACAGTTTTATAATAATAATCTATCCTATTTATTTCCAGTAATTAATCATCCCGAACAGATTCTATGTCTTTCCACATCCCTTTATATGTATATATCCTCATATTAGTACGAGTCCTGTTTTATCCCAAATTGTATGTACATATAATAAATGTATGTATAATAAACCAGTGGTTATTTAATGGTGGTATTTATCGTAATTGCATTAAATATCGATTAACGACTCTTTTTAACAATTTATCTTAGGCTGCTTAGATAAACAAAAGTGAAACGATACCGCGGTTACCAAAACGGAGAAAAAATATCATATAGAATTTTTTTAATTGATTTGCCTTGACTTCTTAATAATATATTTGCTGACGATAAGTCTCCCAGTCTGAAGCATTTTATATTTTTCTAAGAAATAATTCAAATGCACATTCTAGCTGATTATTAGAGATTATTTATTATTCAATAACTTAAAAAGTTTATAACGATCAAAAATTTTACATCCGTGAAAAGTTTGTCATTTCGTCGATATTCAATCGACAACCAATTTTTTAAACTTCCTTCCCATTAGGGCAGGAATTTTTCTTCAAATTAAGAAACCACTGTGAATATATACCTTATTCATCAAAAAAGAATTAAAAACGTTTTATAAAGAAGTAAAGTATGCACGAACAACAATTGTTTTTTAATAAATTTTTCGATTTTTTTTGCTCCAATTTCCTAGATCAAATTATTTTGTACGTATTTCGACTACAAAGTAGTCATTTTCAGTATGAATTAGCTAGTTGTAATGATGCTCTGAGGAGATTTAATTTATATGACCACATTGGAGGTATACTGAATCCGAGTATAATGGCTATAATTAAAATAACGGAAACTTCCCAATTATTTACATATTGAAATTTGAAATAATATAACCAAAATATTTTCGTGAATAAAACACTAAAGGGAAAACATTTTCTTTATTATATGGTTCTATTGCTAACCAAATAATTTATTTAAAAGTCGTTAAATAAAACTGGCTAAAAATAGCTATCTTCGTTGAGACCTTCTTGCAACTGTTATTATTTAAAATTACAATCACTATAACCTATTCCAAGATATTACGTCGTCAATCATTGAAATTTAGAATTTCAGCAAATTCTCTATTACCAGGAATTACGTCAAAAACACACAAATTTTATCCGAATGATCATTTTCACTATCAAGAGCATATATGTAAAATTAATTAATTATTGCTAACGTCTAAATGGGTATAAACGCCAAATGCTGTATTGTAAAAATTATCGACAAAGAGAAAGCCGATTACATATAGATAGAAACAATCGATAATATCAACTACCGAGTTAATTGCTTAAATACTCAATACAACTTCAAAATTCTTCAAAATTTTCGCCATCAATATTGGCTAGGGTTACAAACTTTACACTAAAATTTATATAATGTCATATATTATATATGTCGTGTATTAGTACAGTGCTTAGTACTTAGAAGGGGCTTCTTAATCCAATGATACGCAACGAGTAGCAAAAATTTGTTATTAACCATTCGCATTCCAGAAATTATAGATATTTGCTCTCTTGATTTGCATGTAAATTTTATAGCAAATTCTAAACAAGAATTATCGAATAATAAAAAAACAATAACATGTAATTTAGGTGGTCGAAAATTGTAAAAATGATTAAGGAAATTGCATTATTAAAAGGTAGTTAGTACTCGCCGCTTCGGTACCGCAGAAATAAAAACTCATCGAATTGTATAATGTTTAGTTTAATTTCCAGTTTCGCTTTTCTTCGAACGGTTACACAGAATACAAATAGATGGGGAGGAATTTTTTGTAATAAAGAAAATATATCGTTACTTTGATAAATAGCAACGAAAGAAATCAATTTGATGAACGGCACGCATAACAATAAAATTAAGATGCCACTGATTATGAAAGACCAATGTTTCTAACTAATAAGCTCAAATCGTTTAATAAATTTAAAACAAAAAACAATGTTTATAAAACAACAAAAATATTTTAAACAAGCTGTTTTTTTGTTACAAAATGTTTTTGTTTTACAAACAAACGCAGAGTACAAACAAAAAGAAGAAATATACTTATGCGTATAATGAAAGAAAATGGGTGCGTTCATACGTACAATATACAAACAATACGTACATACGAAAAATAAACAAATGAACGCACGTCGTGTGAATACATAATCTATCAACTTTGACATTTAACACGATTTATTTTTGTATTGTGTTTTTTTTTTTTTTTTTTTAATGAAGTGCAAATATTTTTTAGTGAAGAAATTATGAGTAGTCACGCGTTGCAGTGACCATTTTCCCATTTTATCAAAGTATATTACATGGATTGCATGCAAAATTTGAAGGAGATTGAACCAAGGAATCACATTATCCTATACGTCAACAATTTCCTTCATTTTTCGGAATTTCAGAAAATCCGTTCATGTCGGTATTTGGTGTGGAATACCAAATACTTCGTGCTGTGGTACTCATATGCTTGATACAAAGTATATTGATCACGAGAACCACGAATGGTGATACTTGAACTACGAGATATACAAACTTTATATAGTTGACAGTTCGACATACTGCTAATAAGAAGAGAATAATAAATTTTATTTTGATTTTCAAATTTAGGATTAGGATTAGGTCTAATGGGAATGATGCTAATAGGATTTGTAACATAAGTGATAACTGGAAATAAAAGAAAGTGTCCCCTTTAGGAATCGAAAATGGGCCTAAGACATATCTTAGGTTTTGGCACAAATCACACATTTTGAAGAAACTTGATTAAAATCGGTTTATCGGCTCAAAGTCATACCTATAAGGTTTTTGTACATGACTTCAATATACCTATGCTTAATAGAAAAAAAAAACAAGTTATTTTGAGCGTATGATACGATATTTGGGTAAACCACTTTTTTGGATTCATAGGACCTAAAAACATGTATTTCAAGTCAAAACTCGATATTGAAATTTTGACAGGATAACTTTGTTTTACTAGTAAAGTAAAAAGGAAACTTTCAAAATAAATAATACAATTTTATGTAACGACCACATTACATTCGATGAATATTTTCAACAGATCAAATTCTAAGCTTTCGAGTAGAACTTGAATAACATGAAAATTCATAGTCTCTTAATACTATTAGGGCATGCAGTTATTACTATGGTTATTTATTTATATATATGTATAGTATAAAAAAAAATTCAAAATTTAAAACCAAACCTGCAGAATCTCCGCCAAGCTAGCAGAACAAACTATTCAAAATTGAATTGGAATATGATCAAAATTGGGTGCATCTAAACATTTGACTTTTTTTGCAATTTTTATTAAATTGATTTATTACAAGCACACTATAAAAGCATCTAATTCTAGTACTTATATTATATCATAAAGCTTATTTTTTCTCATTGCTCTGTCAGTTATCACAGCAATAGTGCATCATAATTAATCAATATTCATAATTAAAAATTTTAGAACCTGATTTAATTTTGCAATACCTCAAAAGCACCTAATTTGGAGCATACTTAAATGCAATTTTGAATTGTGTTTTTTTCTTACTTTTAGATGCCATTGCTAGCCTGAAACTTTTTTTTATCAGTGATTCATGTTAGTGAATATATGCAGTGAATTTTTGAAAATTTTGATTAAATAGATTTATTGAAGCACACTATAAAAGCATCTAATTCTAGTACTCACATTATATCATTAAAGTCATATTTTCGCAATGCTCTGCCAGTGTCACGACAACAGTGCTTCATAATGACTCAATTTTCTTAATTACGAATCTGAGCACCTAATTTAATTTTCTAGCATTTACGAAGCACGAAGCACATTTCCAGCATATTTAAATTCATTTTTGAATAATTTGCTTTGCTAGCTTGCCAGAGATTCAAAAACTCTATGAATCATTCAGTTAGAAAGAAAAACTTTCATATAATTATGATGATCTAAAATATAAATCATCCATAACACGCCTCATATTACATCATGCACGAAAATATGAAACAAAAAAAATAAAAATTCATTTACAAAAAAAATACTACATATCTAAAACTAGGTTTACAAATGTGAATTCGACAGTTTGGACAGTAACATATTATATAGTTTTTTTTTAAATATTGTTTTGAAATAGGTAATAATATTACTACATACATAAAAATAATTCGAAAAATCATGTACTAAACTTTAAAATAAGGCCTGCTGTTTGATATTGATGTTTTAACAAAAAAAAAAAAAAAAAACATTTATAAAACTATAAGTATTTATTTGAAATTACTCGTATTACTTTCATGTATTAGACTGTGTTTCAATTAGAAAGTTAGTTTCCAATTTTACCAGACTAAGGCAAAGCCAAAAAGAACGGTTATAATTTTATCAGAGTATGTATGTTTATTTGTTTGTACGTGAATTACACCGTTGCGAATCTCACTTTAATGAATCATGTGTCAATTATAAGTAGGCTATGTGGCAGACGCTATATTTTATAAGTTAATATGGCGGATGTTAAATAAAAATTGTAAGGATCTCAACAATTTTATAAATTGTAATTGGTCGTATTGGATATCCAATGAAAGAGCTAATTTTATTTTTATATTTTAAAAATATATGCATTGGTAGCATTCACTTAACCCTGCTGATTTTATAATAAAGGTAATAATAGTACCTCTTCTCGACAGCATTTCCTATAATTCTAGCCTAGGACGAGTGTGTTTTGTTAAGCTTACTGCAACTTTTTCGAGTCTATATCAGTTTTAATAACCTTCTCTTCATACCTGCGATGTTTCGTTAAAATCGACTTAGCTGTATTAATTGCGATAAAATTGTCAAAGCTTTTTTAAAGATAAGTGACTTTTAATAAAAGTTAAGTTAAGGGTCCAATTTTGCGTGTAAGAGGAGTATGAAATAGTTACTGAAAACCTCCTTTTCATGACTGCAAAAATTCCTAGAAATCAATTTAGTAGTTCACCGCCTTTAACTAAGAGAACGTGCGGTGAAAAAGTCACATAAAAAATCTTCCACTTACAAAAATGGGAGAAATGGTAATGTGAAAATTAATATCAACCAAATTTTGTTTCAACAAACTGTATGTCATTTTTTTTTTTTTTAATTGATATTTTTATACAAAAATATCTTCCAAATTT
Source organism: Chrysopa pallens (assembly GCA_020423425.1). NCBI lineage: Eukaryota > Metazoa > Arthropoda > Insecta > Neuroptera > Chrysopidae > Chrysopa > Chrysopa pallens. The sequence continues at coordinate 39,148,881 of CM035595.1, read as the reverse complement.
TCGACTGTTTCGATCTTAATTTTGTTTTATAAAAGTTCCCAACTGAGGGTCAAATTTTTTTTTTTTAATTGATATTTTCATACAAAATCAAATAAATTTCCAAGAATTTTCTTTCATACAAATCCTGGTAAATAAAAACAACACAAAAAAATAATCAAATCGGTCGAACCATTCTCAATTGATTAGCTAACATGCATATATGATTCAATTGATTTTTATGTATACGAATAAGATATTCTTTTTCGTTTCAAAGATATGAATGTAATGAGAATTGAACTGTACATAGTATTATATTGAATTTTGTAAACAAAACGGAAGAGGATATTATGCTGACTGCATTTTGTTTATTTGTTATGTAGTAGTAGAAGTAGTTTTCGTTTTGTATTTATTATATACAACATCTCAGATCTATCGATTATAATATAATTGAACAACAATAAAATGCAGACTATATCTATTTCAATATATATAATAAGTACTAGAAATACAACAAAATATTGAAACCCCACACAGATATTGAATCGTTTAAACTGTGTGCTTTTTATTAGTATTCAAATATTATTAAACTGATTTTCTATTTTGTTGCGTTCTTTATCGTTTGTTTTTTGTTCACAATTTTCTGTTTGAATTCAATGAACAAAATTGTTTTGTGACCTTATCAAATTTTATGAACAAAATATGCACATGCAAACTTTGTGAAAATAATCAAAAATTGTTTTACTCAAAGGAGTCTGTTTATTGCAAACTTATATTGTATAAAATGTTGCAAAGGATTATTTTATCTTCATGTATAATAAGCATTTTTTATTGTACTCGGCAAGCATGACTAACGATTTGGTCGTTATTCAAATTTTTTTCTTTTTAGATTATGCGGTCATGAAAACTTGAAAAAGTTGATTTTAAAAGTTTCAATTTACTTTTCGGTAAAATTTCGATAAAAATGGAAACCAATTGATGAAGATTTTAAAAATATTTTATTAACTCTCCACTTTATAATTTTTTTTTTTTCGGTTGCTGCTAATTAATTTTTACCCGACTATGGCAAAGCCAAAAATGGGTTATGCTTTTATCTTTCTATAATGTGTGTATGTGTATATATGTATGTACGTATATTCTCTACCATAGCCACTAAACTACTGAACCGATTTTGTTTAATGAAATGTCCACTGATTCGTTATTACAGACCGGATGGTATAATGGAAGTAAGAACAAAAAAACAGAAAATAACTAAAGTAATTTTTCTTTGAAATGTGGGTATCAAATGAAACATACATTAATAGCATTTACTTAACACCAAAATATTTTAAGTTCAAAAAATTGATTTGATATTAATCTGCAAAAAAAATTTGATGTTAATCAAGTTTGCATTAAGCACCATTTTCATTGAAACCAAAATCAATTTAATTAAAAATCAAAAAAAGTCTTCGCACATGTACAATGTTGCAGATTATAATATAAAATTTTTATTTTTAACATTACAATAATTATATATTTATTGGGCTAATTTTTCAGCTTATAAGTCTTTCAGCCAAATGCCATTTTAAATAAAAAAGCATTTATAGACTTATAAACCGCAAAATTAACCCCATACATTTAAATCAAAGATTATAATAACTAATATTATTATTATTATTTATAATTTAAATGTAAATATTGTAATACATAAATAAATCCAGACCACGGCAAAGCCATAACGAAGGAGTATGTATGCATACATGTATAAAGTTTGTTCGCATTAATTCGTATATTCACTGTAGCATTTAAGGTATCGATTATTTCTTACGATCTGAAAAGCATAGACTATATGTTATGAAAATAGACAATATGATGGATATTTTATCCAAAACTGTAAAGGTCTCTTTTTGTTGAAATTTGTTCTGTTGAGGGAATGAAATGAAAGAGCCTCAATTAAGTACACTAAAAACTGAAATAAGTTAAATAGAACTAGAACCGTCCTACGAAAAGATTCCTATCCAAAATAAGTTAAAATTATGTACAGAGAATAGCCGTGGGCGGATCCCATCAGAGTTTTAGCAATCAATGTTAAATAAAATGTTTTCTGAATAGCAAGGACGTCTTGCTCGTATTGTTGATGATTATTTTTCATTGTATTAAAATTACAATATTTATATTTAAATTTTTTCGAGGGCGTAAAAAAGTTTTTTTTTAAATGATCATAAGTTTTTTATTATTTTAAATTATACAAAACGTGTTGTTTTATTTATACGCACACATTTTTCTTAAGTGAGAGCAAAAAGATGTCCGATAAACTGATATATTCAAAAAAATATTATCTTGAATAATTTATTCCCTTACTTTATATAATTTTAGCAACGAAACACGTTATTGGTTGAACAACGTGATCTCAACATTTTTAGTCACGATATAGATTTGCTTCAAGCTGTCAAGTCGCGTAGCTATGTACGATACTTGCAAGCTTTACCATAGATTACGTGTACCATTGGAATACACAAGTTGTGTACTGAGCTTTTTACTCTCCTATCAGTTTGATTATGTCTTATCTTATTATAAATTCAATCTGAAGCATTTTAAAAACGAAAATATTTATTTGTATTTTTGTTATATTTAATTAATTTAAGGTAAAATCGATTTTCTTTCATAAGAACTCCAATTTTCGTAGACCTCACTAACCCCATCCATGTAGAGTTAATAAAAGTCTTTCTTCATAAGAATATAGATCACACTTCTTTATCGTAATTGGTTTTAAGTCCAATATATTGATATATAATGAGTTTATTAATTTTTAAAATTGATTATTACGAAGCCCCTGATGTCCCGATTTGACTCTAAAAATATACAGTATGTAATAAATGTTACTAGCAAATTTCATAAAAATTGGAACACGGAGTAGAAAGTTACAGCGAAATAAACATAAACCTAACAATAATACAATACACGTAGATAGATTGCTACAGACCTACGAAATTCAAAATCATCCAGTTGTACCAAAGACCTTGTTTCGTTCGGTCAATTAATTGATTATTTCATAGACTCTTAATATAACCTCACAATAATTACAGTCACACTTCACTGATATTCGTTATATGACTTTCTTTTTAAGGATCGCTAATCAGGAAGTTCAGATAGTATTCTATGCAAGGTGTCCTGATTGAATTATAAAAACGATTTAAGCAGTTGTGTATTTCGGATTTCAATCAATTGCTTGATATTACGTTCCTCTCAATTGATGTACCGAGGCTGAAGGCCAAAAAAAAAAGCGAAAACCGTTCTTTGCTTTACTTCTAAATTTTCCCAAAATTAAATCATGAACTTGAACAAAATAGACCTCAAAACAATTAACAAATAATATATTTGATTAAAGTCTGATAATATTTCTTAATCTAGAGACTAAAAGTCGAAGCTAGGTTGAGGTTCATCCCCAATGCAAGAAAAGGCAAAACGAAGAAAACTCTCTTGTTACTAATTAGCTTTCAAAATTGGCAAAAATTATATGCTTAGCTAAAAAATTGATTCGGTGGCATCGACTATTAATTTTTTTTTTTTAATTTTTATTTGAAGAAAGAAAAGTAAAAGAAAGTTACACGAATTTTTTTGAAGTTTTCTATCGTTTTCTTAACGGTGATTTTTATCTTTTTAGTCAAAATGAATAATTACTGTTTCACGCAATGAGCTTCTAAGACTTTAAATAAATTGTATTTCACACGTAGCATTAACTCATACAAATCATTGTAAGATAAACAAAAATGTTTATTTTCGTACGCCCATAATTTTTATACCCTTAATAAATATAAACGCATTTTACATTTTAAATATTAGATTATAATAATTTTTATGTTTTTATTTTTTATCTGTGCGTTGGCTTTGCTTTTGAATTAATATGCACATGTAAATATGTATAAACATAATTTTATGTTTAAAAAAATCCTATTTGTAAGACTTTACGATATAAATAAAGAAATAGAACGTATGCTTTCGTACTTGATATAGAAAAGAAACTTTGAGAAATTCTTCTGCCACTAATAATAATTTACAAACATTTTTAAATTTATAGGGAAATCATTCAATTATTACTGTATAGTTTCTCAAAGCTTTTATAACAATAGTAATTTTTAACACTCGATTTATGTACTTCCATGTTTTATCTAGCAATTTCGGAAGTACTGTGTGCCTTTTCCTTGAAACAGTTTGATGGTCTGCCAATCTGTCATTCTAGCCTTCTCTTAACATCTTTTAGATGAACGCTCAAAATTGTATTTATAAACAGTGCTCGGGGTGGTCCCATGTTACACACATCTCATCTACCTTAGAGATTCATTGAACTCTTATTTTAAATGCAAATTCAATAAATCGTAAGCCGTTTAATTGATTTTGATTAAATTTCAACATGCGTGCTACAGTCTTACATGTCTTTTTTCAGAAAATCGATATTAAGAAAATCTGAAATTGCGAAAAATACTAGCTCAAGTTACTGCTACAAAAAGTTTGTGACTGAAATGTAGAAAATATTTTTGCAAATCAAATTCACTTAATGATTCAGTTTTTTGGGACTTTAAATATCTCTTATCAGGATTTCTATTCTTCCCTGAAGTACGACCTCTACCTGCACATCAGCTAATTAAGACTATGGACGCTGTTAATAATGATAAATTCTCTAATGACTACACTTGCACGCAAGTAAAAGTGTATACACAGATCAAAGAAATACAATCTGTATTCAGTTAATCTATAGTATCTACTTAGAATGTATAATATAATTTCCTGTAAATAATTTGTTATTATAATCTTACAATGTTGAAAATGTAAAATTTCGATTATAGTAAAAAGAATTACATAAAATCAAATGCACCAATTAACAAACTGTTTTACATCTATATTCAAAATAATAACAAATTTTTTACTTATTTTATATGCGAAAACATTTTAAAATTATCGTTACGAAATAGAATTTAAGCCTATTTTTACGGCAAGTGATCAGGTTATTGTATATACTTGAGATTTGCATTTGAAGTTACTTAGCCGAAATCTGAGCCAAATTTTTTAGTTAATAACGAAAGTTTATTCATCGTTTTATTGTCTAAGTCGATTTTTATATTCCATTCAAAATTATTATTAACCTTAAACGCAACCGAAGTGAATATAACAACTAACAGAGTTAATTATTTAAATACTCGACATATGATTGTATTATATTGTTTTAACTGTTTTTAATTAGTATTCATAAAATAGTATAAATATCCAGTCTATACATTTATATATGTATACATGTATCACAATAATATATATTTTTATTACCTATAAGTGTTTATTAGCTAAATGTGACCTAAAATGTGGAGATTCCAAATATTTTACGAAAAAATGATTCAAACAAAAGTTGTTTGTTCCATTTTTTTATTTGAACTTTTTTTCTATCTTTTATAGTTTAAAAATTGGGTCAAGGATCCATTGGACTCAATGAACATAGTTTTCTCACTCACGAAGTTAAAATTACTTTTTATGTTTAGAATACGGAATGAAAATTTTAGTTCGATGTCTGTTTTTGTTTTTTAAGATGTTTTGTTTTTGTGATGACGGACAGACGAACGGGCAGACGGAAATGAAATACTTAAGTGTTTCTATGAACACCTATACATAAACGTTAATTATTCGGTCATTATTAGGTAGCGTTACAAACTTCAGACTAATTCATATACTCTGACATATTATATATGTCGAGTATAAAAACCATACCCTAACGGATTGACGATAAATCAATAGTTCTTGCGATTTTTTTAACCAAGAAGCTGATTATTCATTTTCTCGTTTCTCGATTAATCTCAGAAATTTTATTTGGATTACAAGGTTTAATTGCATCCAAGATATTCACTCCGTGAGAATATTGTTATGAATTTCTTAAGCATACAATACTGTATATGAAAACTAAGCAGAAATGGCGATGTTTAATGTGGTTTTCCACCAGTTTTCAAATAAATAATATCCCGGCCGTTTAAACCTTTTACATAATGGATGAAAGCTATCTCTCAAAAATCGAAGAATATAATCTGCTGTCAGCAGACCCCAAAAAGTATAATATACAGTAAAAAGAATAAATGTTGTTCCATTATAAAAATCAAATCTCCATGGAAATCCATGGAAATGCCTGCATCAAGGAATTTTTTAATTTATAAAGGAATTATTTTTATTTAAAAAAAAAATTAAATTACTAAAACAATTTTTTTATGCTAAATAGAATTGTTAATTTAATTGGTTAAAGAATAAATAAAAAAAAATGTACCTAACCGTACCCAGAGCTGGTCTCAACATGTTTTATTTGTATATAATCATATTATTTAAAAGTTAATTAATTTATTTAATATAAAAGGAAAAAAAGGATTCCTGTAGGCGTATACTTGAGTGTTTAAAAAAAATGATTTTTTTTATGTGAAGGATATCAAAGCGGAAAAATATTTTCAATTAAACGTTTATATCAATATAATGAATATTCGGATACTAATTTCTACTCCACAAAAGAAATATATAAATATATGCATTTTTTTTCTAAGTCCCACCATTTTCAAGAAAAACATAACTTTTATTTTTTTGGATTCATCACGATGATATATACTAAAGAATCTTCTAAATTAACTATTTGATCAGATAAACAACAAATCTAGTTATATGGTAAAATAATAGATTGTTTACTACTATTTTTATTTTTAATGTGTCAGAAGAGCCATTCATCGGTGGTGTATATTTTGTTTGTGACATCAAGCAAACAAATTCACACAATATTTAGAAAAAAAAACGAGCGAGCGTTCCAGTTCTCGTCGACGATGTGTTACATCTAACATCCCCCTTTGGTAATAAGCAACATTAAAAGTTTATCCGTAAAAAAATGACTCAAATTTTAAAATGAGGAATTATTTGAAATGAGTTTTCGTAACGAAGAATAATTATTTTCAACGAAAATTGTATTTTATGTATATACGTTTTTTTAATTTATTTATTTAATTTTTTTTAATTAATTAATTTGATTTTATAATTAACTTTTTTCTTTCATACTCTACATATTTACAATATGTCAGAGTATATAATTTTAGCCTAAACTTTGTAATGTTTTTTTTTTTATTATTATTTTTATACTTATTTGTTATTTTTATACTCAACATACATAATATGTCAAAGTAGTTAATTTGAGTTTAATATTGGAAACGCTTCCTAATAATGACCACACAAACAAAATTTTGGTATAGGTGTTCATAGAAACATCTAATTAATCAATTTCAGACTGTCCGCCCATCCGGCCGTCATCACGATAACTCTAATATATAATATATAAAAAATGAGATAGCGAGCTGAAATTTTTTCGTTAAGTGTTTGAATTCAATGTTATTCACAAATATAGGTTGCTATAATACACATTATTATTATACATGTATTTATAACTGTATAGACTGGATGTTAACACAGTTTATACTGACTGATTTGTGATGAAAAAAATATAAAATACCCAATTGAAATTTTGCCTACACGCCAGTCGCTCCTCGATTATTAACTTATTCCTAAAATTAATTAATCGTATAAAATATATAAAATTTTTATTGCTATTATGAAAAAATTGTACAAAATCTAATTATTCACATATTTATTATGAATTTATCATATATTAAAACATTAGTAATAATTTTACTCTTAATAAAATTGATAATAATAATAACAGATGGATGAGCTGCGTAGATTAAACGAATTCGCTTTTAAGAAATATTAAAATTGTCGCTTGTTGAGAAATTCTTTGATTAAATGCTATTATTTATTTCAAATGAATGCAAGCAATCAATGAAATTTAGTATATACGAAATATGGGTGTTTGTCATTTGCGGCTAAACTTATCGACATCTTAGCGAAAAAGTTTAATGTAAAAGTTGTAGATAATAAGAAAACCTAAAACATCTTTACTGGACGTTATTTAGCATATCCTCAAAATTACCAAGAAAAATGCAAAAACCGTTTTTAAGATCTCAAATATATATATATATATATGTATATATATATATATATATATATATATATATATATATATATATATATATATATATATATATATATATATATATATATATATATATATATATATATATATATATATATATATATATATATATATATATATATATATATATATATATATATATTCCACTGTAGTCACTATATTAGTAGTTGAAAAAGTTGAAAAGTGACTTAAAATTAAAAAAAACAGAAATTTAACTTAAAAAAAAATCAGGAATTCCTTTTTTTATTTTATAAAAAGCGATAATTTTCATACAATACTATATTTCACAACTCATTTATGTGTACTTAATTAATCTGGGCTTTCAAAGTCCCGAAAATATTGTTTAAATTGCAAAGGGAATGTTAAACAATTTGGGCGAAATGGTCCGTACTTTTCATGGTTTCTATTCAACGTTTTAGATTATTTTTTTTATTATCAAAAACTTTTACATTTAAATTTTTTCGATAAATTGCATAGTTTAGCCGCAAATAACAAAAAAAAAAACGGATATACTACCACCTCCATCACCCTTCTGGAACTTTAACCGAGTTTGGTCGATTTTTCTTAATTACTTACACCATTTACTTCATTTTCCAGCTATTGCTAATAATTTTTATTGCCTTTAACACGATTGTCCCCGGTCTTATATGCGAAGTTTTACATTAATATCTGAGAAATTCGAATCATTTCTGGTTTTAATTTTCAGGTTGATTCCAATAATTTTACTTATGCCAAACGAAGTAATAAATTTGATCCACTTTCGGAGTTAACAAGATTCTAGAGAAGTGAACACGCTTTACAAACTGCATACTCATGTTTACACACTTCATTCGCTTGCGTAAATGCTTACTAATTATATGAGCTTGTAAACCTCTTGAACTCTTAACTTGGCACTTGATAAAATAACACAACAATTAATTGGTAATAAAAACAATAATTAATTACCAATATAGTAGAGTAGTACTTATAGTAATAGTTTATTCAATTAAATAGTGATGTTACGAGTGAATGTACACATATAATATGTATGTATAAGTATTTATGTAAATATAGTCTTTATAATGTAATTAAAAGATGATGAAACAATATGATGAATGTATAGAACAGATACACATAATTATATTTATTATTATGATTTTAATAAAATAATATTGTGTTGTTCATTTTAATTTTATTATTTACCTCTATACTTTCATATACAGATGGTACGAAATTCATTGGGTATTTTACTGATTCTAAACTTGCTATATTTTATCCCAAAATGTGAAACTAACCTCAATACTATCACAAAAATGTAAAGTAAAATTGATTCAAAAACACTTATTTTAAAAGCTAGCACAGCGCATTATATACCCAACTCATTCTTGGATACGATGTTATACTTGTAATTTATATGTATATACTAGCAATTGACATCATAAACAAGTATTATCCTCCTTGCTACATCAAGAAGTTTTGAATTACTAGCAAATTTTATAGATTTTAGAAAAATTACTTCAGATCCATGTTTGAGACGTACAGAAGCTTATTAAATTTAGAATTCGATACAATATCGCTTTCACGCATACATTTCTATAAATACCATTTTTGATTCAGAACACCTTAAAACAAGTACTTTCAGTGAACACTCGATTTCTAAATTTTCACACGATTACAATACTTTCTTGTAATAGTAATAGAAGAAAGTAAATAAGGTTACAATAGGATTAAAAAAAGTAATATCATAATTTCAATTTCATGTTGTTAAATTATCACCAGCTAGAGTAGAATATATTCAGAGGGGAAATACAGCCACGTCACTTGTACCTAGATCTTCTGACCCTCTATACCCTCCTTGAACACTGAATTATCTGAGAGCAACGATGCCTTTTAGAAGCTTACGAATTTTTATGCTGTTTATGGAACCCTTCACTTCATTCTTATTCAAGCAACAACAGTGTGGTCAATTAAACTACCGCTGCCTGGATTCAAACCCGCAATCTTCAATCTAATTAGTATTAGTTCCTTTCCTCACTTGGCCACTAAGTTGGTTAGAATCTCAGGTAACCTATCATTTAAACATAAGTTCTTGTTGCACGCATTTCCGCTGTAGATATGTAATATTTAGTAACAGTGTAAAACAAATACATTAAAGGAATAATAGCAGTGCAGGGTTGGTATATAGTGTTCAAACATAAACTACCTACCTAACATGTAACAAACCTAACTACTCTATATTTGATTAATTAATTATCATGTTCGCTGACATGAAACTCTATAGTTACTTACCTACATACAAACTCGTTCGTATATAAAATAATGTGTCCAGATGAAAGGAGTGGTTGGTTCGTTTTATAAAGTAATGACTTTCAAGTACAAAATCTAACATCATAGTATTATTAATAAAACACTTATTGTAATATGATGGGGGAATTAAAACCATAAATGAAACATCTATAAACTGTAAGTGAAACGTCATAGTATAAAAGCTAAAAAATTTATTCTATACGTTCTCAATAGTGAAGTGAACAATTTTTTGGGGTAATAAATTTTCAGACATTCTACCTTTCGGAAGTTAAAGGTGAAAAAGTTAAAACAAATTTTTTTGACAATGAGAGACATTGAACACATTGCGAACACAGATAAAATTTAAGTTGTGAGGTTTGATATTGTCTGGTTGGTTACAAATAAACAACTTTTATTTGAAACATTTTTATTCACTAAATATTTCTCCACATCATACATTACATTCATTGTAATTATTTTATAATTCTACAAAATTATATAAATATATATATTATTATAATTCTTTAAAACTGTATAAACTACGTATTTTGTATATTATAGTAATATCAATAATTGGAAATAGTTTAAATATTGATATTCTTCCACATGCTGGGTATTAAATCAATAAATTTTGTTATTTATTCACTTAATAAAATTAATTAAATTGGCATCAATATAAAGTGTTTACTATTTTGATTTTAAAATACTAAAATCATAACGCTGCAGCCTTTTAGCTTTGTCGTAGTCCCCCTGACAGAAATGGAAAAAAAGGTAAATTTTTCACCAGTTTACCAGTTTATTAGTTTAATTTTTCCCCAGTTTACCAGATTATTAGACTGAAACGGTATGGTTTATCTACAGTGTATAAGCAAAAAGTAAAACACTTTCCTTTATAATATCTATAAGTCGAATATGCACAGTCTATTACTATACACAGAAAAAAATATATAATACTAACGATAAGCCCCTCTGGGCTTCGGGCCTCGAGCCTCCAGTGTAGGAGTCAGATATACCATCCATTAAACCATAGTATATTATATATTATATTTATGTAATATAATATACATTAAACGTCGAAAATTGTAAGCATAAGAAAACACTGTTAGAAAAAATCTAGAATTTTTCACTCCCCCCTCCCATTTCCATTAAATTCTCATTTTCGACTTTTGATTGTATATGTCGAGTGTTGTACGAATCTTATAAAGCTGTAAAGCTGGAAATACACACGCAAACAAAACCCTGTGTAAGCAATTATAAAAGTAACTGTAAAAACAATTTCGACAGCGTTTTAAGTTATAAATGGTTTTTGGAATCCATTTTTTGTCTTATTTTGTCCAAAAATATAAGCTTTGCACGGTGTCAAATGTTTATGGGGAAGAGTGGTGTAACCGCTTCGATTTTAAAAATTTTTCATTATTACATGTTTCTTAGACTTTCGGGAACATTCATGAACACTATCATTTGCCTCACTTTATACCAAAAGACTATATTTTTCTTGATTATTAAGTTTTTTAGACCTACACAGCCCCTCCTAATCGATCTAATGATTTGGAAATCCATGTGTAGACTTATCTCACTTAATGTCAAAGATAATCATTGGATGTTCAAATTTCTATTCCACTTTTTTTAAGAGGAAAGTCGTTTTTAGTCGTGTACTTTATCATATACAAAATATTAAAGTTCATACAAAATACCGTATCCAAGCTGCTGGAGTCTTGATATTTTCTGCAAAAACTTTGTTTCTAATATTTCAATAAAAGTCACTTTAAGCATTCTGCCTGTGACATACGTAAATAATTTAAACAATACTATGATAACATTAAGACTGGTATATTATCACGTATAATATGAAATCATTAATCAACAACCCGTTACAATAATAACGATGACCACAAATACACGAAAGTAACGACACATAAAACTAAATTAAACCAAAATAGATAGATAGTTTTAATGAAAATAGTAAACCAAAATAATAATCATAATAATAGCTAAAAGTAAATTTGTGGTGTCAAATGTTATTTCACATTTTATATTGTGATCAAAACTCATTTTACATCCCTATAATCGTCATAAATCCTTTATTAAATAGCAAACAATAAAATGTAAGAAACTTTAAAGAAAATTAATTATAATATATTACAGATTTTATGGATTACCATAATTTTGAAACTTAGAACACAAACTACTAATTATATTTTCGTTTGAAAAATTCTCAAAAATACTTTTCTTGAAAAACTTTCAATTGGGTTAAAATCATTTCTATAATATTTATAGAAATAGGAAATATAATTAGAACAAATGTCGTGTCATTTAAAAGCTCATGTATAAAGCTAAAAAAAAATTTTATTCTTTCTTAATTCCTTGTTAAATTCAATATAGTAGTTGATTGTCAAATTTGGACATATAAAACAAATAGGATTTTAAAAAGTTCATAAAATTTCACAATTTTCACGCCCAAATAACTCACCAAATGTAATGACATTTGAAATGCTTCATTTAAATATGAAAATTACGTATTGTAGAGTTTATGATCCATTGGATCCAATAAACTTTTATACTATAAGATTCAAAATTCAAGAAGAAAAATTCAAAAACAAAAAATATTTGTTTTTTGAAAGAAACAAATTTTTCGCTACTATTTCAGCTCAAATTTACCTCTGATAAGCTCATATATGTATTTATAACTGTCTGAATATGTATTTATGAGTAGTTCACGCATTGATACTGAACTATATGTCGAGTATCTAAGCCATTAATGCTGTTAGTTGTTATTTGTTTATCAAATGATTTTACTATTAAAATGGCAAAAAATGATTATCGACCAATTTGAAATTTGTGTTTTCTATGGTAATTTTTACGTACAATAATTATCCTAATCGTCTTTGAGATAAAGCAGTTGCTCTTAAAACTATATAATTAAGTTGCAGCATACCAATTTCTAAATATATAGTTCCAAATCACATTATATTATAACGGACACCTATACTTCAAAATTGACAAATGTATTTGTCTAAACATCATCGTTAGTTTTAGATAAATTCAATACAATTAAATTTCAATAAAAAAAAAATTGTATATCATTGTGTAAAATTCACTTAGAAAATTTCTGTCTTATACATCATAAAAAAGAAAACCATTTTGTTAGATACAAAAAATCTATTGATATCATTAATCATCCATAAAACTCAACAAAAATAAAACCATTATCGCATTCGAAAATATGCCGGGTGTTACACTTAATCTGTCACAATATTTTTATTCGTTGACGTTCTTGCATTTCTTTTTAGTAAAATTTAATTTTTTGATAATCAAGATACTCCTTGATACCATAGACAGATGAAAACTACAGTGCAGGTGTATAAATTCAATGGTAATACAACATTATGTTAAATAATGGAAATTGATGTGATAACTAGGTTAAAGTAAACTGATTTTATATCCGACATATTTGTAATCAATAGAGAGTATATTAAATAGAGAGTCTAAACTTAACGCTTGAAAATGTTGAAAATACTTACATAATTTTAGTATAGTATATATAATCGCTTTAGTAGTCCAAATTCGCCTATCTGTTCGTTTTTAAGATAACTTGCATACGAAAAGAGACAGCTATCTAAAAGTTTGATGACGTATTTTGTAGTGATGGCTTAGGGTCGTAAATGAGTTAAATCGATCCAATGGGTCTCGTAAATCTATAACCGTCCTATAAAATCATAAGAAATCGGAAAAAGTTGACAGATAAGTATCACATTCAAGACTATGCATGGATTAATTTATTAATATGGTACTCGCGTCATAATAACCTACTCGCGTCCAAACAGTATAATAATTTTTTCTTAGTATATATTTCTCAATATATATTCAATCTGCCACGTAGATTGCACCACTCATGTGTCTATATAGTAATAATCTTTGAGAACGAACGGGCGGATAGACAGAAATTGACCGAATGATTCCATGAACACCTGTACCAAAATTTTGTTAGTGCCTTCAGTATTTGCCTGACCGTTCGAATAGAATTCGATTTAGCTCTTACGTATATAATTCTCTCAGATATTATTTTTATTTTTAACGTGTATATGCAAATTTTGACTCTTCGGTTATCAATTTCACACCCGGACATTAAAATACTGTAGATTCGTTAAATTTGTCAAAAATTCCAATACATTGAAATTTTCGTTCAAGCCTTATTTTGTAGACAAATATTGGCTATGTGCTTCCCGGACTTACCTAGCTAGTATGAAAACCAATGATTTTTCTAGTTAAAATCATGAAACCGGGTGCTAGCCACACTACCCTCCCTATATGTAAGAAGGATAATGTAACAGTGAAATTATTAATTACCTTTTCCTAAGTACACAACAAGATCCATAAATATTGCTTAGCATTGGAAATTTAAATGAAATATTAATAGTGATTGCAAATAAAATGAAACATCCGGTACCAATTCAATGTTCGGTTTAATATCGTATGGATAATTGAATATCAAAAAATTAACCAGCAAAAAAAAAAAAGAAAACATAACAAATTTATTGAAAGATTATTTTCTTGTACAAATTAAATGACGTGTAAATAAACACATTATATGGTGACGTGTTAGGGGGTGGCAGTTAGGTGAAAAGAAATAAGAAAAACATAAAAAAAAATATATTATTGGTACAATCAATCACAAATATATAGATAAATCAATTTATAAGAATATCTCAAACAAAAAAATAAATATCATTTTGTAAAAATATATCAGAAAAACAAAAAAACAAAATAGAACATATCCTGTACATAAATCGTATGTTTATTACTATAGCAGTTTGTTTTGAATATAGAATGTAGGTGAAAATTGATAGCCATTAAAATTGAATTATTAAATTTATGTTCTGAATTAATTTTGAAAATTTGTTTATGAAAATTTTATGTTAAGCATTTAATAATAGTATTTCTCTATTGATTTTCGGTCTTTTTTTGTGTAAAATCCGCCGCTGTGTGTCTATGAGAGTCTTTTCAGAATTAAAAGGAACGGAGGGTCATAACAGTGTTAACGTGTAACAGAAGCTAGGAAAATTCGCAATATTTGAAACGTTTATTTACGAATTATATTTAAAATGAATGTTTTTATTTGAAAGTGATTTCATAAAAAGTGTAACATATTATTGTGTAACAGTTTATACAAATTTGTAACATATTATGTTACATGATACAAAAATGTTATAAATAAATTTAAAAAAGTCAAAATAAATAAATAAACAAAATTAAATAAATAATGAATGAAATAAATTTAAAATCAAACAATTAATTTAAATTAATAAAAATCATAAAAAACAAATGGAAAACATTAAATTAATAAATAAATAAAATAATAAATAAATAAATAAATTTTTCGTTATAAAAAATCATTTCAAATAATACCAGTTACTTTTCAATAAAATTTTAATTTTCCTTTTTAATAAAAAGGAGAAATGTCAGATGTTACACAACATCTGCGAGTACTAAAAGGCTCACTTGTATAATTTTTGTTATTTCCTGAGCTTCTAATCGACGACTTATTACGTATATATAATATGCTATTTTCTTGACATTTATAATTTATCGATAATCTAATAGTGAACTAAGCGTAAATTTTGATAGAAAATTTTGTGTCTAATATGGAAAACAGAATTAGTTTTGGTGTCAAAAATAAAAGTCTTCGTTTTTTAACTGTAGAGTTTAATCCTAAAATTCTATGGGCATGTGGCCCATTTCGATCAAGAATTCACGTCAAATTATATTCAGAAAATATCCCGAAGTTTCTGAAATACATTTTCAATAATCACGAAAACACAAAAGTACAATTAAATGACTTAATAAAATGGTTGAGAAAAAGAATTTTCCTAGAGAATGGGAAATAGAAATTATATGTAATTTGAATAAAAGGAAAGGGGATAAAACCAAAGTGAACAATTATAGAGGTTTTATATTGTTACCAACAATAGGAAAGGTTTATACAAAAATGTTATCTCTAAGAATACAAAAATGGGCAATTATAAATAATCTAATATCGAAATTCCAAACAGGATTCAGCACAATGTACGTATCTTTGGATAATAAATTAGTTACAGATTCACTTAAAAAAAAAAGCAATATCAAAAAAGCGACAAAAGTTAAATTGCTGTTTTATAGATTTACTTAAAGCTTTCTACTCAGTAGATAGAAATGCTTTATGTTACAAACTGGCAAAATAAGAATATGATAGAATTAATGAATTTCTCTGACTTCGTCAGACATGGCTTTAATTGTACTTTGTACACTTTGATTTTTGCTATACATTAATGACTTACCAAGAAGTATTAGATAAAATATATACAATCGCAACAAGTAAAAAAAAATAACAAGATAAAAATGTTATTGTGTGTAGATAAGATTGCAGTTTCGACACCGATATATTTTCAATTTATAGCATTGAATCTCGTACGTTGTCATTCATTTTTAAGCTTATCAGAATTTTGTATTTTGGCATATATACAGTATTTCATCTTCTCAACCAAACTTTCTATACATCCTTTTTTATGCATGCAACATCAAATATATTTATGTTATGTAAGTTGCCGATACTCTATTGAACTGTGTAAATATTTGTATCAAACAACATTTTTTATTAACGACTGTATAGTTCCAAAGAAGGTATTCATATGAATCAAATCTTCAATTCTTAGTTTTTGAACTTTCATACTTGGCATAATGATTTGTGAACTTTTCAATTCTTTTCAATTTTCCAAACAGTTAGAGATTTTCAAATAAAAATTCAAAAATTTTCATTAAAAATTGATACGTCTAAATTTTCATTAATATTATAAGCTGGTTTATTTAGGCAAATCAATTTTTAATGCTAATGAAAAAAACCCTATCATTAATCAAAATATTGTTTATAGATATTCTTGCCCGATATGCAATGCCATAAACAGTCATTTAACTTCTATTTATTTCTCCATTCATCTTACTAATACAGGTCATAAAATTGATGGTGAACACAAGTCGAAGGTGTTATTTGTGACAAAAGACAAAAATTATATTTTCTAGAAGCCCTGGTGATCAATAAATTAAATAAAACCCAAATTTTTCAATTTTAAATAGTTAAAAATAGACCTTAGTAACTCCCCTTTATAAAATTTGAAATTAAAAATAACGATATTTATCAACTCCACCCACAGTTTCTTCACTCACAATTATCTTCCCTGCTTTCTCTATATATTTCCAAAATAAAAGAATAATTCATTACTTGATAATGATTTTATAAGTCATAATTTAAAAAAAATTCCAAAATAAAAGAATAATTCATTACTTGATAATGATTTTATAAGTCATAATTTAAAAAAAATTTAATGTGAAAATGAGATAAAGAAAAATTAAGATTGTGCTATCGTGGGACTGTACAACCAACAAATATACAAAATTAGTACCTATCTATCAACAAAGGTTTGCCAATTTTTCAAATAATATGTCTACTTATTTTACGTTTTTAAGATTAATATACGGTTTCTATTTTATTTTATGATGTATTGTGACAAGTCTGTGTGAAGTTAATGTGCAGCATATTTTGTTTTGGTTGTACACTGTAAATAACCGTAATTAATATTATGAATTAGTGCTGGGGGTACTGTACTTTTATTAATATGTATGTAAATTAAAATTTTTATATTCATTTTTGTAAAAGCATGCAGAAGATTCAATTAAAGAGATCGAAACATTGCCGAAGTGATAACGAGTGTTTGTATTATGGAAGATGTGGTTTTTTGATAATCGTGTGAAATACACAAGGAAAACTTTTGTTTTTATTACATTTCCGCTCTTGGGGAAAATCTCCAAAAATTCCTACTTTTTTTTCTATAATTAGTAGACACATGCGGTTTTTCGATGCAATCGATGTGAAAAAATATAAGAAAACTTTCCTTTTAATTGATTGAACCATTCGCTATAACTGGATCCCATCATTTAGAATTAAAAATTACTAGTTTTACAGGATCAATGATGATTATGCTGTCAATTTAATGTACAACAATTAAATTGACAGCATAATCAACGGAAAGGACTATTGAAATGTATTTTATTCATTGAGTTTTCCAGTTTATTCAATTTTCTTCTTTAGTATTAAGAAATTTCTTTTATTTGAACTAATAAACGCGAATCGAATGAATAACATTAAGATACGAAATACTTTACAAACATAAAAAACAATTGTATATTGTTTATTATTTAGATATCGACCTCCATCTCATATATAATATTTTATATAAATTATTGCTATTGAAAGAACTTATCTTAAATTTATAGACACATTTCGAATGACACACATGGGAACCTTTTATTTCGATTGTTGTGTGTACTATCTATATGAATTTAAAGATTTATTGTTCAAATATCTATTGTTGTTAATAATTATTATTTAATAAAAAATTTATATCATTACATTATAACTTTTGTTTTAACTTTACAGTTTTATCCTATTAAAAATATAAATTTGAAAATAGGACCACGTTCCTATTTAAAATTTTGTCATGTAAAAGATATGTGATATAATATTATGTCTAAGTCCTTTAATTTATTGAGCTCTGACGAATACGCCAATGACTGAGGGACCTTTAAAAAATACATTTCTTGAACTACTAAATCTCTTTAATTAACTGTTAGAATTTTTAAACATTCTTTGAATTTCATGACCATATTTTTTTTAAAGCGTGCGTAAGTTAAAAAAGCGAAGGGTAAAATCAACTCAAAATATTTTGTGTAAAATACACACTATATGCAGTTGGTCGTAACTTGGCCAGGTGCACCACCATGCACTTAGATATCATACAATACTTGAATCGAATTAATTTAATATGAGAAGAGTACTCCCGTATTATTTGTGTTCTAAGGATTAAGGATTATTTATAACCCTTTGTCTTATAGATCCTTAAATTTTACAATATATACATATAATTGAGTTTATCTGATCTTTGCGAAATAGACAATTATCTTTACATTTATTTTAAAGAATAACTTTTGCCCCCCACTTCACTCATGGTAAGTTTGATTTTGATTCATGATTTTAGTTGTATGTTCATAGAATGTGACACGCCACACCAATTATCGTTCCTTTTATTTGAGGAAGGATACTTTCAACTAAAAATATCGGTGCCGGGAAAATTAATACACTGGTATAATGATCGGCCCCGGTTCTTTTATTTGTAACCGCCAGTTGATAGAGCGTTAATTTTGTCAGATCTACATCGATTGTTATTTTTATATTAATTTGATTCTTTTTTGATATTATCAACGATAACTACTCATAAAAACAATCATTCTAAAACATAATATTTGAAATTGAAAAAAAATTTGAAAAATTAGTAGAAAAACTAGTAATTTTTGAATAAAAATACTTTCAATGAATTTTAGATGACTGCTTTAATTATATATATATATATATATATATATATATATATATATATAGATGACTGCTTTAATTATATTATATAATGATAATATAAATAAGCTATAAGTTTTTACAAAATTATCACTGTATCATATTTATCACTCTAAAGTACTTACTCTATCTTAAATAATAACGTTTTATCCCAATGGTAAAATTAATTTTAGTATTTTGTGCTGTAAATACAGATAACTTTATATTAAATGTCTTTAATAAAATGTGTTGTTTTTGGAGAAGAACTAAAAACAGTGTTCCAAAAATTTACAATCAATTTTGCAATACGTTATATATATTCCTAGTTGTTAAATTAAAATTAAATGTTCAAATTTAGTCGAAAATTAAATAATATTTTATTTGTTATGATGACTTTAATGAATGTTTCTTGTAAGGATTTTTCCTTTCTATATATAACTTAATTTCTAACTTTTCTTTAACAACGATATATTTTATACTTTTATTAAACCAAAAAAACATAATAGGATTTATTTTTCTAAGTGTATCAATTTTTTTTCTATACCAAAAATATTTCCGTTAACATTGTATTCTTAAGTAAAACCTTCTATTACCTTATCAATTTCTTCAAGATTTTCTCAATAGATAATATAAAAAAAAATCGGTATTAATTTTCTATTATTATCATTTTTCTTCACAAATGAATACAATTCGAACATATTCGAAGTCAATTCGAATATATATTTTTTTATTAATAATAACTTTTATGTCCATGTCGATTAAACATTATTAGAAATGAAGATGATTTCATTAAAAATTATATTAAATAACTTTTGTATTTGAAGTTTGTTCTTTTCCGTGAAAAGGAAATTGAATTTTATAGTTTTTAATAATATTTTTAATCTATAGGGTATCCCGATAACAGCATTATTTAAGTTGCAATACTTGCTTTTCATTTGTTTTAAAAGCTTTTATTTAAGTTTCAATGTTTGTATTTTAAGACAAATTTTATTGCTTTTTTTTTAAATTAGTAAGCCTAAACTGAGACTGACAAAAACATTTCAACGTTAAAAATATATTCAATCAAATAAATTAATAGTAAATTGGCATTTCTAAAAGAAAAATTTTAAGTAAGTGGTCTAAAAATGAGAAACTAAACTTTAAGTTTAATCAAACCCACCAATTTATAACTTTAGACAATTTATCTGATAAATTTCAAAGCTTAATTTACCTATGTAGTGTAACAAGAAAAGAATATATAACTTGATCTTGACACAAAAATCACGTGACACGCTTTTATATCATATAAATTTCCTAATGTAATAAATTGATGGATTTGATTTAATTTAAAGTTTAGTTTCTTGTTTTAAGAACATTTAAATAAACACTTTTTTGCAAGATGTTTTTTTACACAAGTTTTTTTTTTTTTAATTTATAGCAAAAAACGAGATGATCAGTGTGCATAAAATTATTTCTGTGTGTATAAAATTATGCATTTCTGACGGTCTTATTCAATGACTGGTTAATTTCAAGCATTTATTTATATCAATACTGAAACATGTTTTTTTATCATTTGTCTGAAATCCACGTACTTCATTTTTAATTGCTTTTGGAATAAGCAATTTCACTTGGAATCAATGCATACTCCTTTACCTTGAAATATGAATCCGATTTCCCAACCTTTGAAGAGACATATAGTACTTAGTTCACTTCATTTTTGTGAGCTATTATTAGATGGAACGATTTGGTGCTTGCATTTTTTGGCCGAGTAACAGTTTTCCATAGAGCCGGAACCGCTTCTGGGAGAATTAAGTGACTTTCATGTAATGAAATTATTGGCATGAATTATAGAGCATTACAGCTTGTTTTATTTGTTAATTATTACTTATATTTTAATTGATTATAATTTATTTGTTCGGTATTTTTAACGTTTATTTATTGTTTAATTAAATTATTCTAACACAGAAGGGATAGATGCTGGATAGTTTGGATACTATTGAAAACGCCGAACTTAGAAATGATCCACAAATAGTTATAAAATTACGAAATCGATATAATGAATTCGCTATAATTTTCATGTTTTTAAAATATCACCCTGTTTTTGTTTTCAATTTTTAAAACATTTGCTATGCATTTGCCTATGAATTTCTTAGTATGACATATTTTACTATCTAATTTGGGTGAAATGACCGAGAGAGGACACAGGTACGCTTTTTGTACTATAAAAAGGCAATAAATTGGTATATATTCTTAAGAAAATTTGAAAATGAAATTTATCATAAATTGGAATTTCACAAAGTAAAGCTCTAAACAATTAATGCAATGAATTTGTTTAACCTTAGAAAGATAATCTACATCTTTAAGACGTGAGAAAAAAAACTTAACCATAAACTTTCAAGACTTAAAATTTTAGAGTTGTTTTTCAGGAGCTTTATAGAATTTTTAAATTATATTCGGACATATAAATGTGATTTTATTTAAAGTACGAAACCCTTAATTGATTATCAAACGACCTTGAAACTTTTTTAATTATGATAATTCTGATATTCTAATCTTTCCATCTTTCCAGGGTTAAATTTTGTAGTTTTCCTTTTTTTAACATTATGCGAACATATGAGCTTTATGGTTATCACCCTGTATACATTTAAGTTCCAGTACAATAAATATAAATTATAATTCTAAATATATTGTCATTACAGTCTATATAGTGTATATATTGCACTATATACAATGAAGCTTAAATTTTTAACCGACAAAAACTAAGGAGGTTTTGTAAATAACAGGTATCCTTCTACATTGGGAGAGGGAAAAGCGAAACAAAATTTAAGTGATTGTTTATCACGCACAAAACCAATTTTAAGTGATAAGACAACTCTCAAATAAAAAAAATTAAAGAATTTCACTAAAAAATCGAAAAGCAGAGACATAAAAGTCGAAATAATTTTTAAATTTTTTTGTTATGTACAATTAGAACATGCACATTTATTTCAAAGAAAAAAATTAATATAATTACAAAAATTTAATGAACTCATCGTATTTAGTACTGTAATTAAGTTTTACTTCATTTAAATTTTCTTCACTTTTGTATATAAAAACATTAAATATTTCGATTTTACAAAATTTTATCCATCATAATATACATAAATTATTATTACTCATAAATTGTTGCATTGTGGTTAATTATACCTCATGCAGTAGACATCACTGATATTCTTAACTATACGCATTGAGTAGACTCCATAATTGTAAAATTATTTATAGAAATATTTAATTGAAAATGTTTTTTTTTTTTTTACTTTTCAGTTGCTGATTTTTAAAGTTGGTTTTATTTTTTTAACTAAAAATTTATATCAACTATCTGACTAAATGTGCATGTGGGTATTATACATTCATTTATTCATTTAAATCTATTTTAAGCTATGAATCAAAGTTCACTAAACCCACCATCTAATGAATGTCCTACTAAATACCATGACTAAACACAAAGCTTAGTTACCACTCTACGTGTTATTATTATAATTTAAATATTTAATTAACAAAATACGATAAAATTTTATCCTAAACAATATATTTTCTGAAGTTCAAATTTTCTTCGAGAAGCTGAGCATCAAAAACGCAAAAAAAAGTTTTTATATTTTTCTGTGGTTTTTATATTCTTCGAAGTCAAATCAAATTGGATGTCGATCCTATCTCCACTACTGTATTACATATAAAGTGAAGAAATTACGGCAAACGCTTTAATAAATTGCTTTAATTATTTATCCATGTGGTCTCACTCGGGTGACAGATCTTCCATTTCTAGCCCTATAAATGTAAATATTAGATGAACTTATGTTATTTGTGCAATGAACATCTATAACACGGTATTATTCGAAAATGATGGAGTGTATTGATTTACGTGGTTTATACCCAGAATACGCATCTATTTTAATGAATCATTTTCAGCAGAAAAAGCATGTTGGAAAAAATTTGACTTCAGGTTTTTAAAACAACCGATTCAAATCGGTTAATGTTTCATCTATAGTAACAAAAAACATTTTGGTATAGTTTTCTGTTATCTTCGGAAAAATCTAAGCACTTCCAGTTGTAAGAAATCGTTCAAAACACGCATTTTTAATATTAAAAAGTCATTCCTAATGACAGATAACTAGAAAAGAATTGACTTTTCGAAAAAAAATTAAGACATTTTTTGTTAACAATTAGTTGCTTTATCGACTATTTTGTAATATAGTACAACTATGATCCAGGATATTTGACAAAATTCAAAAATTAAAGATGTACTAAAGAATGTAGTCATCTTATAAGATAATAGCCTCAATAAATATATGAATATTTCATTTTATTTAATTGGTGACGTCACTAGCAAGTAAACTATATAATATATTACATACATATATTATATTATACAAGGACACAATAATAAATAGATAGTGGCTTCGTATTTTTACGTTACACGTACCACGGGACAAATATCATTACAGCAGTGACTTCCATTGATAATAGTGTAGATTTTCATAAAATATCAATGTAGTGTGCCTATTATGTAATAAAGAATTGTTTAAAATGATTTCCAAAAATTATTCAAATAGTCTATTGAGAATATTTAACATTAATGCATGCATTGTAATAGAATTCCTTACACATAATAAGCTCTAGGGGATATGCAATAGGTATCAGAGATCGAGTCTGGTAGGACTGACTATATATAAAATTAAATATAATACATACATGAACATACAATATATGTAAACTATTATTTGAATTTTGAATTACCTACCCTTATCTATTATTGGTTAAATATATATCTATAGAAAAAAAATGAATACAAAAAAAAAACATAGAGCTTTTATATTGAAGTCTCTCACCTGTAGTTGTATGATGGCATATACATTGTTCACCTATTGCGAATGGTAGAAATATCATAGTAGACAAGGCAAGATAACAAAAAATAACGGAATTTAGAAATAAAAAGGTCGATAAACGGTTTTATTTTTCATTATATTCAGAAATGCATTTGGAATATTTGTGACCAATAAAAAAACAAGGATTCATCAGTAATGCAGAAAATGTATCCACGCATTTTTTTGTTTGTATAAAGTTGATAAAATGTTTTGAAAATTACTATTTAATGGCTTTTTAGATCGCTGATTACGATGAAAATGTTTTCAATATTTGTGTACAATTAATTATATATTACTGCCGAGTTCGTAAATAAAGTTAAACTGACTTTTCTCCGATTTCTTGAAGTTATACTTCTTTTAACGCGTTTTGATGAGAGTGAATTTGGCTACAGAAAAGAATTAATAATATATATTTCTTTAAATGACTAAGTTAACTTATAAGTATGGAAACTGAATATACAATACTTAGTGTATATACTGTATGTACTATAAGTATGGTACATAGTATATTCAGACTGAACTTATGGTATCAAACAAAATGTTTTATCATTTTTAAATTCAATAAGCCAGTTGATGTGAAATATATTATTTTATTAATAACCAATATATTAATAACAATCAATTCTGAATAATTATATATATTTATAATATAAGTTGGTCAGTTGTAAAAACTTTGAGAGTGTTTTCAAATATTAGAGGTTAATTTTGTAACTATTATATTTAGAAATATTACGAGAGAGTTAATTATTCTTTAATAAATATTTAATTTTTTTTCAGGCGTCAAAGAAGTATAACTTCTAATGCGTGTACATAAGTACACACACACACACACACACAATTTTTATATATGTCAACGTTTTGGAACTAAGTAATTTTCGTTTCGTGTCTGTTGGTCTATGAAACTTATACAAAGCGCATAACTCCATAACTAATTAACGAATATGTTCAGGTTGGAAATTTTCATTTTGAAACATCTCAATGATTAATTTCACATAAATGTCAAATATAATAGTGAACCATTCATCATATTTAGATGAAATTTTGTATGTAGATGCATGTATGTAGTTTATGTCAGTGATTTAGTGATTTTATTGAAATTGATCATTCTGGATACTGAAGGGAAAAAACTTGTTACATACAATCGGAAAAATATGAAGTTAATTTCGTTACACCAATGGTACAGCTAGTTTTATATGATTGAAATGTACAAAATGTGTTTTTCATCTTATATCCAAATTGCAAGTCATTTGATGAAGACGGAAATAAACAAGAACAAGAACAAGAAACATATTAAGACAAACTATATTTAATATACAAATACTTCGTTGAAAATATATTATAAAAGCATAATTATGTGCAGTTTATTTAAAACTTTTCTATTCTAATGAGCATTTTGTTGAGGTATTTTGGACATTACTAATGCGTCTTTAAGCGACCGGCGACTAATAATTAAGTTCACATTTCAAATGCATATCTGAAGATTGCAAAAAAAAAAACACTGCTTGTAAATTCGACCTATATTTCAAAAATTAGTTATTTCATGTAAAATAGATAAATCTTCCCTTGCCTATAGGTTTCTGTCTGTCATAAGTATAATATCAAACAGGTCATGACCTAAAATTGAACTAAATAACCACATAGATCAGAGTACACATACCATAGGTACAGTTCATAAACAGAACAGCCAGGAATAACTACCTAAAGTTCAAATCTGTTTGATGTGTACTGTGTTTGT
Source organism: Chrysopa pallens (assembly GCA_020423425.1). Taxonomy (NCBI): domain Eukaryota; kingdom Metazoa; phylum Arthropoda; class Insecta; order Neuroptera; family Chrysopidae; genus Chrysopa; species Chrysopa pallens. The sequence continues at coordinate 39,122,578 of CM035595.1, read as the reverse complement.
CTCTATATAATAGAAAATTTTTATTTTAAATTAATGCCTATAACATATCAGATTATTTACATTCCGTTGGTCTTCTGGACATTATAAATCAGTTTCATATCATGCTAGTCTATTGAAATAAAATACAAGTGTATTGAAATAATTGTAATTTATTTTATAAAATAATGACAACTTTTAACTTTGTCTAATTTTTACTTTAAAATTTTTTAAAACTACCAGTTCACTTTCGACTTCAAGTAATGTTATTATCAAGTACTGAATAATTATTGTTTTATTTTGGAAATATATAGGGAAAGCAGTTAAGATTATTATGAAGGAAAAAACTGTGGATGGAGTTGATCAATATTTTTACGATATTTATAAATGCAAATTTAATAAAGGGGAGTTAATAAGATATATTTGAAAATTAAAAATGTTACATTATGAGCGTACATTGCCTCTTAAGGATATTTATCTACAGATATGATTTTTTTAACCATTAAAAACAATAGATTTTATTTAATGATTTATTCACTATATTTTACCTGCACTCAACGATACATTTGGTTGATTCAATTACAATGAAAGAATAATTTTCAATTATATATTTTCAATATTTTCATATTGACAATTTTAATTTTTTTGTTTAACTATTGTCCAAATTTTTGTTATAAAACTAAAAATATTTACCCAGAAATAATTACATAATTCAAAAATCATGCAAGTGACATGTATTGTGTTTAATTTAATGGCACCATCACAATTATGTATAATTTTTTTATTAAAAAAAAAAAAAATTCGTTAAAATCGTTGTAAATTATTTCTTTAAATGTTGTGATAGCAATATTCGACCTCTATATTCAAACTAGCTATATGTAACTTTAATATTTGGATAGTAAACTATTATTCAAAAAATAAAAATTTTATATTTAAATTATTATTAAGCTGATATTTTAAAAAGAGATTTTTCATTATATAAATTAATAAAATTAAATAAAAATTTTGTTAGAAAAAAAATGTGTAAAGCTTTTATTTGCAAGCTGGTGAAATATTTGAATAAATAATTTTAGCTTTTTCCACTTTAAAACTTTTTATTAATACAGTGACATATGGACTAATATTCGGATTATTAGTCAGTCCATCGTCATATTGTAAAGCCTTATTACATTATGAAGATGGATAAATTAGAGGAAACATATATCACTGTTTGAATAAAAAGTTTTTAAATAGATTTCCACAAATTTGGAATCGAAAAAATTAATAACTACCTTTTATCCTTAGAATTTGAAATTTGAAATTTTGGTTCTGTTCCGACGACAATGTATTTCAATAAAAAAGTATGATGTACTTATCCCCTCCCCTTGAGAAAACTTCCAAAAATAATCAAGGTAAAAATTACTTGTTACCTATGTAAATTAGAAACATTTTTTTCTTCTTTCGCGTGTTTTCCAATCAATGTGTAATGTTGATGGTAAATCGCATTCGCTTAAGACGTTCCGGATATAAACTACTTAAGGGAGCATATTCGTACGCCACGAGAAGAGTTCTGTGTCCATTATGTAATTTCCAACAAATTGAGAGTGAAGTCACATTCAAACATTACTATTTTTTCCAGCTTTTATTATATTTATGATTAGTTAATAAAATCATTTTAATTTATACATTAATTTACATAAATACCAACTGAACTATACCAATTATTATTTTAATATTAGCAAAAAGCATATTGTTTATGCTGTTGGAAATTAAATTTATTTAACCGAAAAATGTACATTAATATTTTATGAAAGGCAACCAATTCTATTAAAGATCAATTTTTACTATAGAATCGTGGTGTAGTATATTAAAAACACACAATCAATGGGAGCGACCTTACGAAGTCGCACGATGAATTTGTTTATAAGAATGTTAGTTCATTATTATCATGACTGTGTTATACTAATTAGGTGATTCTATGAACACTCATACCATAATTTACTTAATGCCTTCAATATTTTAAACTTTGGACAAAATTTAGTATACGGTGACATTCTCTATCGACGTCGATATATACCAGAGGACAACAATGTTTGGGACCAAGACGGTATATTCTTCTTCATTTTATTTAAGTAAAAACCTTTTTAGTCATTCATTTAAATTTTAATTTATAACCAACTTCCAAAATGAGTATTCTCAATTCGACTGCTGCGTATAAATGTAATTTTTAGGTGTGTTCGCTGATTACTTCGTCGTTTGTGAACCGATTTTTATGATTTTTATTTGGTTAGAATGGAAATAACCCAAGGATAGTGCCATGATGCCAGCATTTGATGACCCTAAGGAAATAGAAGAGAAAAAATAATTTTTGGTGATTAAATTTCACAATATGAAAAATTTTTCGTGGTTGAATTCAACATTTAAAAGTAAAAATAAAACATTTAAAAAAAAAAGAACTGTCTTTAACAAAATTGCCAATCTTATCCCTAGCTAAAAAATTGTTAGTTGACGTCGACTGAGAAAGATCATAAGGAAACTATTTATAGAAGTTTATAATTTAAAATTATTTTTTACTTTTTAATTCATTTTTTTTTTTCTAAGGTGAGTTTTTCAACATGTAATACAACTCCCCGTTATCCAACAACATGTATCGAAACTTTTCCAGAATTTCAGTAGGAAAAACTTGTTACACTAATCATAATTAAGGTTAAGAATTGCTTAAGATTGTTACACTAATCATAATTTAAATTTTTACATGGATTTTTATAAATAATAAGATTTTCATATAGGCACTGGGACTTCGGTTATAATTATCCATTATTATAACCGATTTATTCACAAAAATTTATTTTGTTATTTGAGTTTCGTATTAATAATTTATGGTTATCTAAAATATAAATACATTATATTAAATTCATCTATAATCGTCCTATGACCTCAACTTTTTAAGAGTAAAACCTTGAAAAATATGTTTTTTATTTTCCAAACCACATCCGATTTTAATACAAGATATCTGATGTATTTATTATTAAAACAATGTGTATTAACAATTCAAGAATTATCATAAACAAAAAATATTACATCCGTTTTTGATATATTAATTGTAACCTTTCAAAAACATTCATTAATTAGCAACGTATATAAACTACCAAATTAAATGGGACTACAAATTAACGAACTTAGTTTCTACTATAATTCAGAATAACACTGTTAGTTGTTTAATCAGTGTTAATGTTTGAATTATTTTTTATCATTAGGTTTAATAAAATAAGCGTGTATATTAATCATGCAGTCCATACAGTTATAAGAGTATTAGAATTATATGTGCTAAATGATACGTTAATTACATATGTGCTTAATGATAATGCAATAAATGATACGTTAGGTAGAAAAAAGGCTTTTAAGGAAGAACAAGTACTTTGCAACAGCTGCTATCGTAAAACTTCCACAAAATTACAATAATGACTGAATTGAGAATCAAATCTTAATGTGCCTTAATATTAAAGCGTTTTTAAAGCGACCAGTAGTTGAGATAGAATTGATTAGTGTGATATCATCAATGCAAAACAAATTTTCTTGCGGAGTTTGACCAATTTTTAAGAAAGGTGATACCACAAAGTCTGAGAATTACCGACCTATATCAATCTTACGGGGGTTCCGGGATTATTGAACATGAATGCGAGATCGGCGAAAGCCTGCGGAGTATATATTGGGAGAAGTTTGTCATAGGAAGAAGTTTTGAACTCCACCGTAGGCACCAGTTACTCCATCATCGATGTCATATTCGTGTTCAGCTAGCTCAAAAACCCCCGAGTAACTTATTTGGACCTATTTTATGACACATTATCATAATACTCCAGAGGAATACGTTTATAACACCCGCTGCAGGCACCAGGTACTCCTTAATAGATCTCGTTTTCGTGTTCAGCAACCTCAAAAAGTCCCGAGTAACTGGTTTGGGACCATTATATGAATTTTCTTAAAAGCCCAGAGGAAGACGTTTCGAATTCCCGCTGCGTACATCAAGTACCCCGTAGATTTCCGGCGATCTCGTATTTTTATTCAGCAACCCCGAAAACCCCCAAAGAAAAAAATTGGTGCATTATTTTACCATACCAGTTAGAGGAAAAATTGAATTACAAAACATATGTGTAAGTTATTTAAAACAAACAACTTTTGTTGGAAACATTCGTTCGTAAATCAAATGCAATACAAAATATTCTACATGAGTATAAAACAAACTGTTATAACTATTTGGGTTGAATATTTAGTTATTTTATAAATGTTAATGATTATAAATAGCTCACATTGATACTCAACCATATGTAGAGTATTTAAAAAATCAACACTGTCAGTTGTTATGTTCACTTGTTTTATAACGTATAGCAAGAGCAATTAAAAGCTGCTATGGTCATAATATTTATAAAAAGTAAGTTTATTTATTTTTTTATATGATAACTCTTCTATAAGAATGAGAGCCTTTACTCGACTACTAAACTAATAAATCACCATCTATACGTTCATCGTTCATTACTCGACTACTAATGTAGTATATATTGCCTATCCATCAACAGCAAAAATATTATATGAAAATCACATTTAATACCGAAAAATGACTTTTATGTTTGGTTACTTTCTTTTTATTATTACATTGTGCCTTAATTGAGTAAAATATACCCTCGGTACGGTTGTTCCTCTATTAGAAGGTTGCCATTGTTTTTACCACTTTAACCGCTCTTTCACAACATAAACTTTTTCTTCGTTTTTTTTTTATTCTGTCTCGTTTTTCGTTTTTATTTTTTGCATTTTATCATGTTAGTAGCAATGATATTACGATATGTTTTTACACATTTATAGAGTCTTACATCTTTACTTTAATGGTTTGCTATTTCCCTTCGTAAATTTTATTATACGTTAAGTACAGGATGTTTCAGTGTAGCCACATAAAAGGTCAACAAATAAATGTATGTTAGTTTTTATATAAACTTTATAAAAAGTTAAGGTCTTATTCATCGTTGATAGGATAATAAATAAGTAGTAGAATACAATTTTTGAAAACAGATTTTCATATAAATGCTCTAAAAAGAAAATAAACTTTAAATTAAATCAAACACATCAATTTATTGCATTACACAATTTATATTGTATAAAAAATTGTCTGTGATTTACTATTTTTAAAAAAATAATTTATATTAGTTTTAGTCTAAAAGTTCTATCGGTAGCAAAAATTGACCAGGCAAACAAAATTTTCCATTTCTATTTGTACGTCCGTCCGTTCGTCTGCCATAAAGATAACTCAAAATCGAAAAAATAATGACTTGCTGACGTTTTGGCGGTCTATTCTGGACACAAAGATTGAGTTTAAGTTCGTGAATAATGAAAATCGATCAAATGGAACTCGCACACCTGGTCATTTGGTCAGGATGTGTGTTCTTTAAGGAACAATAATATTCTTTTATTCTGGTCTCTATTAGCCTAGAAGTCTTTCCAATATATGTCCAGAAACTGAGATTTTATAAATACCATATTTCTATAGTGAGGAAATAGGATTTTTCATATTAAATCTTCCTTTTCAATGAAGATCATCTTACCCTTTTGGATTTGTAAGATGTTTTCCCATCAAATAAAACAGATCTCCATTGTTGATATGTATCTTGGAAGCATTTTTTTGGTTTTTTGTCATATTCAATGATTTAGAAAATTAACCTAAATGTGAAATAGATAAATAACAGGTGTGAATTTTTTGTATAACGGATCCTTAATACGTTATATGTTTTGAAAACCAGGTATTTCCACTGAGACACTGTACTTGTACTTTTTTATAGTAAACATATATTTTGTTTTACGCATTATATACAGGTATTTTATATAATGTATACGAAAATATAGAGCCTAATGTTTTTATACAGCCTAAGATTATATCCATATTTGAAATGAAATATTTCTTTAACGATTTTTATTTATTTCAAAAATAAATTTAAAAAATAATCATTTTTATAAAGCAGAAATAGCAAATATTGCATCAAAAATTTGTTCTTTTTCCAATTATTCCAATTTTTTATGTATAGTCGTTTGTCTTGATTAACGTACTGACAAACCTATTAAACCTAGAAAATGTTTTTGAACTTTAAAGGGGAGGAGGTTGGGTAAATAATAAATTTAAAAAATAATCATTTTTATAATAGGTAGTTTGTATGATACTCCTCGATGTTTAAGTTTAAAAACATGTGAAAGTTGAATTAAAGCTACCAGAAATAAATAATCAAGCGTTTGGGAGTGAAATATATAATTCTGATGAATTTCGATATACAATTTTCACAGGAAATAATCATGCGTTTGAAGTCCCCCTGATTCCACAAAAGTGGTTTTCAGGTATTTCTCTATGGGAGTAAGTTTGCATGTGTGTGTGTGACGGCTATATTGTATCAAATACTATATCCAAAATTCACCAAACTTGATATTCTGTCTTCATATTACCTCTAATTATGCCGTGAAGCATTTGGTGAACCTCTTTGGAAATATCTCACGTATCAATTACCGATCCGAAAGTAAAGTTCTCGAAACTTACCTCTCTTTTTTCCATTTAAATGTCACTAATTCGTTCATCTGATTTTGATAAAATTTTATAAGTTCATGCGTGGTATGGTGTAGATTTAATGTGTAAAGTGTAGATTAGTCATTTATATTTTTTGTTAAAATCACAAATTTAAACGTAGAAAAACGAAACGGAATAATACAAAATCAGCTTACAATCAATAAACATTTTTATAATAAATAAATGTAGAAAATGTATTTTTGTTTACCTCATATCCCAATTGCAATTCAATCGGATAATTTATTTTTAAATTTAAAAAATCAAGTTTTTTCACATAATCACCAAATTTAATTTGTATATGACGTTTTCTTAACATTTCCACACATTTAACTATTTAAGTGGCAGTATTTAAATATCATAAGAAAGTTTTGTGTCCTTAATTGTCATTGTATTTAAATTTTTTTCATAAATATTGAATTCTCTCCCCATTCTTATTAATCCTATCCATCTAGATGAAACGGTGCCCCTGAGTTTCTCGTGTTTGAAACTTTGGATTATCACTCTGACATCCAATACAGCTATTTTTGTTGGATTTCATGATCCTACATCTTTGTTTAAATAATATTTTAGAAATTTACAATCAATAAAATGATTATTAAAAACGTAGCTTTTTTTGAAATCATTAAATGAAATGATACTAAAAGTAAACAGAGAACTTAACTATAATGTTAAGTTTTTCTTTTGTATTCCCTATTTCATCATCATTAAAGAGTATAAAGTTTTATTGTCTTGATTGAACATCTAATCAAACACACTTGAATTCACCAAAAGTGGCTAACAGTAACAATGTCTTCTTTAATGACTGTACTATTTTTTTGCTATAGTTACTACAAGTATAATTTGATTCTTGTTACAATGCTTACAATGTAGTCCCATGCGATGTGTATAGATAGGTATTAAGATCACATCTTGTGTTCGACAATTCGACATTTTAAATAGATCAATGACATTTTATTTTTCTAAAACTATTACATTCTATTGTGTTACAAGCATTTTTTGCTTCTAATTATAGAATTGTTAAACTTGTCTTACAAGTAAAATGTGTTTCAGTCTTAAAGCATACAACAATAATAGGAGAATACCACCACAGACGTTGTTTGAGCGTAATTATGACCGACGTAAAAAAAATTCTCTTAGTTGAAATAGTAAGTGATTAGTTAAGAGTAGAGGTGCATATTGGGTTTCTAAACTCTAAAAAATGCAGCCTTTCAAACTATCCTAATTTTACCTTGCCATGTGTCCAAGTGGACGGAAAGCTTATATTTAGTGAAAAGCCTTGAAAGTCGGGTAGTCCTTTCTTGAAGAGAAAAATCAAACCTATAACCTCGGTAAACTTCGTACATTTCAGTTGGCTACATAGCGAATTGCATTTCCGAGGTCGAAAAAACATATTTGCCTTTTTATTCTTTAGGCGATTTATTACCTAAGTAGAACATAACTCGCACGTGTTACTGTATTTATTCAAGATTCTTGTACCAATAGATATTAATATAATGCTCATTTGAGACAAATTAATTATTCCTAAACGCAAGAAACTTTCGAATCTATGTAGTAATAATCAACATGCGGCTTAATAAATATGAAAATTATCCATAGAAGATTATTAAAACCGACAAAAACATTTATTTAGATTAAGATTAGTTTCGATTAAATTAAACTTGAATGCCATATCAATTTTGTTGCCAATTATTATACACTTATCTGATTGCCCCCTTTATAAATAAATCAAGTATACTCACAATTATATCCATTAAATTCAATACAGAACGCCTCAAAAAAAAGTGTTGAATTATCGGGTGGTGCAAAAACAATAAGCATCTCCATCTCTACATATACAAAACAAAGTCCTATCTGCCTGTTCGCGATAAACTGAAAAAGTACTGAACAGATTTTCATGCGGTTTTCACAAATTAATTCAGGAGGAAGCTTTACATAAGTTTTTCCAAGTATTTGTGTAAATTGATTGAAATATAACGATAAAACAAAAAAAAAAACTAATGAGGCTGGAGGCCAAAGTCTGGTCGTGGCCTAAAAAACAAAGCTTAAAGTTGAGTTACTTTCTTTGAGAGCGAAGCGGGCACTTAGGCTGAAGACCGATGCATCTCTTTCTGGAAACCAAAGTCCCTTTCCCCTATTTATATTTTTAAATTATAATTAACAAGTTATATCAAACAAACAAAAAATTTTAGATATAGTAAAAAGCACATCCCGGTAGTTCCCGGGCAAAAGATAAAAAGTTTGACAGTTTCACGTCACATGTTGATAATGTCTCTGTTTCGAAAGTCCGTATATGATGTCATCAATAAATTATATTAGCATATTTTGATGACGTCATATGATGATGACCATCCATGATATAAAATCATGGAAATACTGAAATTAACACTATTACGTCATGGCGTGTTTTTAACTTTCACGTTCTAAGTGTTCATAACAAATTTTTTTTTTATTTTTAGTTTTTTTCGCACATTATTGATGTTGTTTATTTTAAACTTTTAAAATTCATTAAATAAATTTTTTTTCAACAGTCCAGAGAATAGTTCTGGCACATTTAATATTTTACGGGTTTTAATATAATATATCAAATAAATTACGTGGCATGCGCATCTGTACAGGTCCTACTTGTTACTTCAAAATCGGATTCATGGGAAACGAAAATAACATTGTTCAACACCATTATTTCCTCAACACTATTGTATTGTATGGTGCAGAAACATGATGCAATAGTCACATGGGCATTATAGACAAGGTGCAGAGCAATTATTTTAAGAGAAGTTTATGGCTACCCAGATGTAGAGTTAACTACCTTGTACGCACAAAGTCTTGAAGACCATATTAAAGTACGAGACCTTTATACGTGATAAATGACTGATGGCTGAAACTGCGAAATGATGCCAAATCAAATAAGAGCTATCCTTATTCCTTTTAATCTGATAACATCGTCGAAGATATCAGTACGTATAATTGGGCACAAGTTAGAGAAAACTTAATGGATCAAGGATATGATCATTTGTGGAATAAAAAAAATTTAAACAAAGGTAGAAACGCTAAATACTATCGCCAATAACTACATAGACAGTTTCTCAACAGGATCAAAAGCGAATATTTACATCAACTTCCAATACGACGTATACATATTATACTCCAGGAAATGATCACCACTATCTGAGCTATTTCACTAAAATATAAAATAAATCAGGCACAGGTTTTACAGGTTTAAATTTCAATCAGAAAAATTGAATTAATTCTGATTATTACAAATGAATTATTAACTAATGATTAAATTGCGATCAATTCAAATACTTCAACGACTTATTTTACCATTTTTATAATAAATTGAAATAAGTTGCTAAAAATTGTTTATATATTTCTTTTAACACCACTGTAATTTTTAGACTGAAAAATCGTGCCAAACATCCATTAATGGCAATTTAGCCAAAACATATTTCCTACCAATATATAGATATAGGTTAAAACAGTAATATATTAAAAAATCTAATATATAAAATGTTCTCTTGCACATTTTTGATTAATCGGTTTATACGCTCATATATTTTCCGCCACATACTGTGTATAAACTAATTTTCAAAAACAAATATTTTTATGTGAGTTAAAACATTAAGGTTGCTCAAAATAAACCATGTTGCTTGAGTAATCGATTTGTATGAGTTATGACTTGATTTATTTCATTTACAAAAATTCAATCCATTCAGGTCTTTCATTAACAATCTATTTTGTTCAAAAATTTGCATATTCTTAGGATATATGCGTTTTAAAAGTAAAAATAAATATTAACAATATACAAAATATCAGAAGGTAATTGTTTTTAGAGGCTTATATCGATCTAAGAAATAATTCACATTGCACAGGGACAATAATTTTCGAAAACAATTTATTCTGACATTTTACTGCTCCTAAATTGCGATAATGATTAATTTTTTCATTTCATAATATATAGGACAGTAATTAAGAGATATCATTAAAATGATGGAAACTTCCAAATTTTTAGCATAATTAAACATATTCAGCTAGAATGATAAGTTTTTTTACCACTTTGTACAATGTGTAAGTAAATGTGCTATAAGTTTAACTTATATAGTAAAGTATAATTTACATAATAATTAGTAATGTATTATGCTATATATAACAACCAACAACAATAGCTTTACATAAAGTGATGAACGAACAGAGCCATCACATAGCATCCAGTAACAATCTGTGACAAGTCCATAAATTATATGCAAATGATACCAATTTTCATATAAATAACTGGTTGTATTTTTTAAAACTGTATAAGATTCATTATATAAAATATAAATACGATTTGTTGAGTTGACTCTTTAATAGAAATCAAGTAGGAATGCAACATCTTTCATAAAAATATTGATGTTCCTCGTCATACAAGATAAGAGGGACATCGATGTTGAAAATATTGAAATAATCGATCTTTTCGATGAACCTAAATCAATAAACATGAAGTAACAAACGTTTAAGTCGATCTTTATTCGATACAGTTATACAGTCTTACAGAAAATCTTTATTGTCTTACATTGTCTAGCATTAATGGCACGCACATACTTTAACAATAAAACATGGTTGATTTAAATATTTCTGTTGATTTCAACTTTGACGTAACAACATCGATGTATCATTTCCAAGTACCAAGAAACCAATAAAAGCGTATTGAAAATCCGGTGATACACTAAATGTCAAGTTAGTAGGACATTAATGACAATATGAAACTAGTAGACTTTATTCTTTAGAAAATATTTCAACATTCAAACTGTAATAAATGCATTAATATTACCAAAATAAGCAAATTTCTTTTATACAAAATGTAGTATTTGAAGTATTCGGTCCAGATTCGATTTGGATGTGGCAAATTTAAAACTAAATATTAAGAAAAATAGTAATAATATTTTATCGTAAATTTTAGGATTTAAAAGATGTACTATATTTCACATCAAAATGTGAAAATAGACTCAATACCATAAAAAAACTTGTAAATAAATTTTAATTAATTCCAAAACAAAGAAGTTATAAGCTACCAAAAAATTATAATCCATTTCTTTCTTAAAAACGTTGTTTTGTATGTAATTTATATGGAGTTACAACTTAAGTTATTAAAAATTATTTCCCTCTTTATATAATCAGGATTCAATATTTTAAACATTGGACTGATTTAAAATTACGTAATATAATTCAAATATTTGAAAAAAACAGAGACACTCCTATAAGTGATCCAATTTTAGGGATAATGACAAAACTAAAAGATGACACATTAATAATATAATCATTATGCTACACATTTGTACACTTGATACATAAAATATATTTATTTTAGATTCATTGGGTCCTCAGAGATGGGTGACTTGGTATTAATTACTACGTTCGGCAATTGAATATCGAAAAATTGAATATTCATATAGTACAAAATATTTACAAGTATGGAAAGATTTACTGAAACTGGAATTATGACAGTCTCTTTTGTTTGATGTAAAAATTTTTATTAAAAGCGTATTCACAATTCTAAAAATTACAATCTGTTTCATCATTTTTATTTAACACTCACATTATAACATTATTTATGTATCAAGTCAGTCACTATTTATTTATTTTTTATTTTTATATTCAAATTATTATTATAGTCATCAGGGGTACAATAAAAAAACAAAATAGAAATAAATTTTATGGTTTTTTTTTTTTTTAAATAAATGTTTTAAAAAATTTTTAAAAAGTTCACTCGAAATTTTTTCATCTCAAACTGTTTAATTATTTTTTAATCCATTAATATTAATTAATAAATTTAAAGCCTAGAAAAAAATTAACTAAGAACAAATCCGCGTGATGTTCGAATGTGATCATTTAAATACCTTACATCTGTCTTCAACGAAAGAGTTGAAGTTTGGACATAAGATGAAAAGTGCATTTTCTACAATCCAATCATCAATAAATTTATTGCACCATTAAGCTTACGAAGCTAACTTTCTTCATATTTATGCTGATTTTCGACAAAAATTGTTTCTCTTTAATAACCAAAATAATCACTTTGAACAAAATTTATGATAAACTACATCATAAATATATATCGAAATCTTATGAAAATCGGATGAACGGTTCATAATAAATCGACATTTATATGAAAATACAATTACCATTATAATAATTTAAAAAATGTGTAACAATAATTTAAAAAAGGATTATTTTATGTGTTTCTAGAAAGTCTACGCCAAAATTACACATAGAGAAACTACTAATGTTGTGTCACAGTAAAGCGTACCCACAAAGAGATGAATAAAATTCTGGTATGTAAGAATAAGAAGAGCAGAAACTAGGGTCCAGATGGATTGAGGAGAGCCGTATTTTCCGTTGGAGAAAGAAAAATGACATTGGCTTGGCTTAAGAAGGTAGAGCACCTATGAAAATCTCGCTAGCTAGTTTTCAGGTAGTGTAACTCCAAATTTAGAGGAGCAAATCAGTAATGCATACTTCAAGTGTCAAAGAGCTGAAAACCTTGTCAAATACTTTAAGAGAGGTGATATAAATCTGTTTAACTGAACATTGCGGATTCCGGTACTGCTTCATATTCCAGGAGTATAAAGTATATTATTGAATCCCTCTGCTACATGATAATGCACAGTTATCTGTTTCTAACGAGCGAAGTTCCTGCAGCTTTCTTCAACACTTCTTACGACATAATACCATCTTCAGAAGTGTCCTCTTTTATAGCAATTATTGCGATTTTTGTGAATAATAATATTTTATATGATTAAGATTATAACAAAATTGTACCTATGCACAATCTAAAAAAACAATTCTATGTTATAATTCGTGTTCCAAATTATAAAAAACTAAATCAGATGACAGCTATTTCACATTTCCTTCTACTTCTGGCTACTTCTCAGCTAACTTCCTACGAACAATGGATAAACAATAAACAAGTTTTTTATACTTAAAGTCTATATTTCAATACTTAGAGTTTGATATTTATTGCGGCAAAGGCTAAATAAATTTCTTATAAACTTTAATATTTCTCGTTATAGACATCAACAAAATGGTATTCCCCAATACCCGCATTTTTTCTAATTTGATTTCGGTCAACCAATGTTATTATCTTTTCTTTTTTCCACAAAGTATGAAAAGGGTATTATATTTATTCACAATCACAGATATAGAATATGTGTTCACTGCAATTGTGTGAACATAAAAGACATTAAATTTAATAAATTCTGCTTTTCTGATGACATACTATTATTGGTTATATTTGATATTATTATTAATATTTAATAAAATATTAAAGCTATAAAAAAAACTAATATCTTTATATTTTATTTCACAGAAACCACTCACATACCGAATTCTAGACCACATAACCTATATATGACAATTTTTACTAGTTATAATATACGGTTTTATTATGCGCGGTACGCTAATCAAGTATATGCCATCTTGTTCCAAAACAGATAGAGACATACGACTTTAATAAATTTAATTTCTTTTAAAAAAGTTAGTTAGATTAGTTAAGAAGATTATAAAGTACTTTTAAACATTCTGATCTCTTTGAGAACATTTTGAACTATTGTAAACAAAATTGGAGCAGTTTGAACAATTGCAAAGAAAAATTTTGCGTATTCCAGAACAGTCTCGCATATTTTACAACGTTTAACAGCCTTTTGGAAGATTGCCGTTCTAGATTATTCTTAGAAGTTAAGACTATAAAGCAAAAACCTTTCTTGAAAAGTATACCTCTCCTTCAATGTTTTGACAAAATCCACAAAATTTCTAGGCTCAACTCTTTCAATTCTAAGCTGAAAACTGCTTCATAAAAGGATACTATATCACCATAACATAATCACACTTACTTTTCGCCGCGTATAATTTCAATTAAACTGAAAAATTAGAAGTTGTCTTTGGAAGATTTGGAGTTGTGTGCGTTCGGATGTAGAGTGTAGCACAACCGGCACACATGAAATGAAAAATACTCAGAAAGTTCCAAAACACCAACATAAGTATAACAATAAATTATTATAAAATTTTTTAACAAACAAGAACCTAATAGTTGCGATATCGATAGATGTAACTCAGAAGTACAATTGATCGTTAACATTTCCAAGATTGTGACGCAATAGGAAAATTTTTAATGCCCGGATGATTCACTTTTCCATAATAAAGCCATATAAAAAACCCAACAGTACGGTAATCAATAAGAATTATCAATAAAACGTAGTGTGGTGAGTTCAGTTAAAAATAACTACAAGTTTTATGATTTTTTATACAAACATATTAATACATATATATATATATATATATATATATATATATATATATATATATATATATATATATATATATATATATATATATATATATATATATATATATATATATATATATATATATATATATATATATATATATATATATATATATATATATATATATATATATATATATATATATATATATATATACATCAAAAATCATATATATATTGAGTATATTAAAATCGTAAAAATTTTGATAATAAGAAAAACATTTTATTTATTTTTTTATAAAAACGAAGAAAATTATTATTTATTATTTCACAAAAATTGAATTATTTTTTAACTAAATACAAAAAAAGGAGATTTTTGCGGGGGAAAGTTGACGAAATCATTTTCAGTATTGTCCGTTTAAATATTCATCCAAGGTGGAGAAATTTAAAGTGCTTTATTCAAATTTTCAAAGATTTATATCAATATCCGAATGATCCTTACATTTGAAGTGAGACGACAAAGTTGAAGAAAAATAACTGGTCTTGAATTTTTTACCCTTTTTGAAATAGCTCCTTTAATGTTATGAACACAAGCGAATTATTGCCTTTTTGTGTACGATTATTAGATTATACCGTTTAGATATTTTTAATTTTGTTATACAACACTTTATATCCGTTTTACAAAAGTACAAAGTGCCATCAGCACTTTAGATAACGTATAAGATAGAACATCTATTATCAAAATAATGTGAAAGATATTTTGAAAAGATTGAATTGAATCAGAAACCGTGGAGATTATATTTTGAGGAGTACAAAATGAATTTTAAACAGATTTATTCCGATTAACAAAACACTTTCGATCCGATTTATATATAATTTTTCTATTTTGTATGAATTCCTGACAGGTTTTAGTAACAATTTTTATTCATTTTAAATGAAAAACACTATATAAGATATACTATAAATATATACTTAAGTATCACATAAATTTGTTGATTTTATTATCAATTAATTGATCATAAAAACATCAGTAATTTCTACCATCTAATTAAGATATTTTTGCAAAAATTCATTTCAAAAATAGACTCTATTTAGTCTAAGTATCTTTAGGATAGAAAGAGAGGAAAAACAGATAAAGAAAAATTATATTATAAACAAATATTACTTCAGAGCTGTATCTATCAATATTTGCAGGAATGTTGTTCTTGTTTGAAAAAATATTTTTGCGTGTCTCTCCGACTGTCGGTCGCAGTGATAAACGAATATTTATAAAAATGAAAACAATAGTGAAGGTCAGCTCCTAAAAGTGATATGGTTGTTTCACATAAATTCCGATATCTCGTTAAAGAATATAATGTACGTTAAATAATATAACACACTTCTGGAAGACTAACACAAAACTATGAGCCAATATGCGATTAAACTGAGCAAAAATGTGGTTTTCTCTGCACTGCACTTACTACGCTGTTCTATGAAATCGTCCCACAGCATGAAAAAGGCAAATAATCACATTTTTAAAGAAGAAATGTTTAGATTTTGGATGCTAATTTTTATTCTACTCTTTTCCTATTGAAAATGACTTCTCAAATTAAATTTTTGGCTGCAAAAATATGTTGTATAAATTTTTGGCTGCAAAATTAGTGGTTATTTTTTACAAAAAATAAAAATTGCTTAGGTAAAAATTATTCATTTTAAATTTAAAAAAATTAATAAATAAAAATTGTAAAAAAAAAAAAACTAAAATAAACTGTAAATAATTTATGAAAGATTCCTTATTTTATTTTTACCAATGTCTTAAAAACTCAATAGAATTATAAATAAATTTGTTAAAAGCATAAATTAATTTTTTTTTTATTTACAAACCGAATATGCACTTCAATATATCCGATTAAAAAAGTTTACTCTCAGTTTTAATTTAGAACAAATATATTCTCATATTAATTTTAGTCTTGAGTTTGTAACGCTACCTAATATTAACTACACAAACAAAGAAACACCTAATTAGTCATAGAAACACCTAATTAGGCTATATCCGAATGTCCGCCCGTCATCACGATAACTTAAAAACAAAAACATATTGCGAGCTTAAATTTTTATGACGTATTCTAAACATAAACAGATAGTTCTTGAATGAGCAAATCTATCAATTGGGTCCAATGGATCCTTAACCCAGCTTTTAAACTGTAGAAGAAGAACATTTTTTCAAACAAACAACTTTTGGTTGGAACTTTTTTTCGTAAAATATCTGAATTCTCCACAATTTTAGCTCAAATTGGGTAACAAACACATATAGGTAATAATAATACATATTATTATATAAATTATTATATAAAGAACTGTATAGACTGAATATTTATAGTATTTTATGAATGCTAATTAAAAATAGCCCATTTAACTTTTTTCCATAATACTTGTAGTTTTGCCGGAAATCGAGATAAATCGTGTTTAACCCTTAAAATTCACCTCCTCCACCACAGATTGTCCGTAAATTATTTTTCCATGTATTGTTATTATATTCTCTTCCATTTCCAATGGGTTTCATCCTACTTGAATTTTTTTACACTTTTTACCATTTTTAAAGGCTTCTATCCTGGTCTAATAATACAAAACTCCCCTTAGTAATATTCGATTTTCTTTTATACATATGTTTGTGTGTTATTTTATTTTTTTATTTATTTATTTAATGAAATAATTAAAATTAATTCCATCTCAGGATCAAAACAACCAAAACAGAAGGTCGTACATATACATACATACATGTATGTTTAATTTCGAACAATAAAATATTTTCGAACAAAAGATATTCGTATAAATATATAAAATGATAAAAATAATAATAATGATAATACCGTCCTTTTCCATTTATATGATTCTTGCCCTTAATTTTGTTCTTTCATACAATAATTCTCTCGTTTGGTTTTTCTCGTTTTTATCAATGGTTTTTTATGTAATACTGCTTATAGACGTCTACAATATTTTACCCATGGATCATGTTATTCAATGTTGTTCAACAGAAACCTTAACTTTGAAAGACATGAACCTAAGAAATTCTTTTTTTTAAATGTCAAAATCTGTGAGAATAGAGTAATTGGAAGGAATGTTTGGTTTCCGGGTTCGGAATGATAAATATTTTCTAGAATAATTTTGAGTCAATTATTAGAAAAATTTTATTTATTTGAACATACGAATTTTACATTTAAAGATATACGAAGCTGCAAAAAATCGTAATCAATTTAGATTTTTGGCAAAATTTCTAATATCAAATTTTTGTTTGATGATGATTTGGATTTTTGCCACGTCAAACCACGTTGAATAATTTCTGGTATCCATAATTATAAAAATTTTTTGTCAACATTAAACGGAACCTATATATTTACTATTCAAAATGCAATTCGTTTAATCGTTTCGCATAAAGTGACTTTATTTCTAAGCTAATTTTGTTTCGTAGTTAAAACTGATTTAGTTGCGGTTCTGGTTTGTGTGTTTGTTTAAATATAGATAAAAGTACCAAAGATGTAGTGTAATTAACACATTGTTAAAAAAAAGTTTGTCAGCTGCAAGTAATTTTAAGCTTGCTGAAATTATTATTTCCTAAGGACTAGTAAGCTAAATTAATATGAATATTGTCAAAGATAATAAATGAGAATTTTAGGATTTTTTCGAAATAAATTTCGATTTTTGATCAAATATCCGAAATCAATTTTGTATCAATTAAGAATAGATATTAGACCAAAACTCCTGATTCTCATTAACTATCTTTGATAGTATTCATAACCTACAATTTGTTTCGAATTTTGAAGATTTTTTAGATTGAATACCTATTTTAAACGTAACATTTTCACTTTACGAAGCAGCATTAAGCAGAATTTTAAACGTCTATGGAAACCTTTAGATATAGATGCGAATACTGATTATTATTTTTTGTCATTAATTTTTTTTTAAATAAAAAGATATTTTTTAAAAACCGAATAAGATTATTAATTATTGGTTCTTATGTTTAATAAAATGAGAATATTTATTTGAAGTCAACAAAAGTCGGTTAAAAATTTATTTAATTATTTGATTCATTACTAGATTCAATTATTAGAGAGGAGTAAACAGTATGAGTAAAGTAAGCTTGGATTTTGGTCGAAAATTTTGAGAGAATTGAATCTAATATGAAAAATTTGTGGATTTAAGTGTAAAAAAACCAAAGCCTTTTAATTGTGTTTTAAAATCGGTTTGTATGTTAAATTCTCGTTTGACTTACTTATATTGTTCGCTTTGTTATTTGTAAGAAGGCGTAAGTAATCCACCATGTCCAGATCTTAACCATTATTAGCTGCTATGGTTTTTATTGTGCTAATTTATTTAAGAATCATAGTCTCAATTTTCTAACTCGAAATTTGATCAACACTCTTTCTATCCCCCAACAAATAGATTTTTCGCAGATTTTTCCCATTTGTTGTTCGTATTCCTCTTAGAACAATATTAATAGAAAAAAACTAAAAAAAATATTTATCGTCCAATAAACAAATTAAACCTATTATTTTTGTTTACAATCCAAATGGAAAAATAAAATTCTTGAATAATATATTTTTAATTATATTTTATAAAATTAACGATCTGTATACAATAATTAAAGGATTATAAGAAGGAAATAAAACCACCTCAAAAACACATTTATACGATTCTTTTTTATATATACTTTTATTCCTTGTTCTCCTTACCATAAGATGTAAAATCATTTTTCATGTTTATGTTACAGATAAAGTATAAGTTTAGTTAAAGGGTGCATTCACTATAGTTAATATGTGCTTCGACCTTCATTTTTTGATAATAAAATAATTTTAATTAAGTATACGGTTTTAATAATAAAATGCAGTCTTAAGTTTCTAACGCTAGAAAATATTGACCGAACAAATATAATTTTCGTATAAGTGTTCATAAAATCACCAAATTAGTCGACTTCTGGACAAGACAATTCAAAAACGAAAAGTAAATGTGCAATTATGTAAATGTGCAAAAACGGTTCATTGGGTCCACTGGACCCATGACCCAAATTATAAACCATAGAAGACTCGAAAACCAAAAATGTTTATTATTTAAAAACAAACAACTTTTGTTTGAAACATTTTGTCAAATTTTCCTTATAAACACATTATTGCAGCACGGATTATTATTATATGTGTATTTCTAAGTGTCTAGACTGTATATTTAGAGTATTTTATGAATGCTAATGATTAAAACTAATTCAAACATTGATAGTCAATTATAATTCGAGTATTTAACCAATTATCACTGTTATTTGTTATTTTCACTTGTTTATCTTTTAATAAGATTGATGCTTCAATGTAAGAAAATGTAATATGCTTTGGGTGAAATTCATACTAATTTGTAAAGTATGTTTGTATAGTAAATTACAGGCTGAATGTATGAACGTGATACCCGTGGTCTCATAATAATTTTAACTCAAATGCGCAGACCCGTGATTTAACTCGATTCCAAATATCACCCCTTTTCATACTTTAACTTGTATTAAATTTTACTTTTAGAATCGTTTGTAATTTTTCCACATACCTTCAATAACTCGTCAAGTAAAAACAAGATTACTTAATAAAGGATTTATAAAGATTAATAAAGGATTTTTCGAATTTTTTAGTACGGTTCTGTGTACTTGTGATTGAGTTATCGTAGATCTGTGGTTTTTCTTTGGTTCTTGTGGTTTGATATAATACAAATATAGACCAGGGTAGAAGACTTTAAAAATGATAAAAAGTGAAAAAAATTATAGTAGGATGAAACCCATTGGAAACGAAAGAGAATATAATAAAAATGAAAGGATAAATAATTTACGGCCGATCTGAGGTGGAATGAGTGAGTTTTTAAGGGTAAAACACGGTTTATCTCGATTTCTGGCAAAACTACAAGTCTTATGGAAAAAAGTTGAATGGCAAAAAGTAGATTTCATTTTTGTCATATTCTAAACAAATTCTGTTGAATTCCTTCCTTGAAAGAAAAGGCTGAGTACACTTCAACTGGATCGTAACATTATTCATGTATTACACTTTGTCTAACTGCAGATTTAGTGAATGCATACATTAAATAGTGACTTCATACATTGACAAATTATATTGTTTCACTCTAACATATACACATCGTTAGTGTATGGTTTTTCATTATATACAGGAAAATGCATCATAACAAAAGATATTTTAAATATACACCTATGTGTTATTTTATTTGAAACTGTCATGCGGACCGATCGGTCAAAATGTAGTTTGCAGCATTATTGGCGTTTCTAGTAAAATTAATTTTCAAATATTATGTTGGGGGCTACAAATTTGCTACATTTTTTTTGTTAGTTGTCGACGTGTAAGTATTACAGGAGGGCTAACAGTACATTGGTTAATCTTTTCTCTTTTGCTAGGGGGCCTTTCATAAAATATGTGATTCTAAATTTGGTTTCTTTTAATCATATCAAATTATTTAATTTACTTGTTTATCTACACACGAAAATCTCGCAACAAGCATTCATATCTTATAAATTGTGTAATGGCGTTATAAGTTGATAGTAAAAATTTTTAAGTAAA
Source organism: Chrysopa pallens (assembly GCA_020423425.1). Classification (NCBI taxonomy): domain Eukaryota; kingdom Metazoa; phylum Arthropoda; class Insecta; order Neuroptera; family Chrysopidae; genus Chrysopa; species Chrysopa pallens. Next base: position 39,101,202 of record CM035595.1, on the reverse strand, counting down.
AGGTTATTTTTGCCTTTTTGGGTCACTTAAATAAAAGTATGTTTTTAAAAGGTTTTTTAATTTTTAATTTATTTTTAACTTTTTAGCTATCGCTAGACTAAAAACTCACAAATACATGTACAGTGTTTCATAACATTTAGTTATAGTTACATATCTGCTTCAAAACTCGGTTAGTCAAGCTTTAGCAGTCCGCCATGTAGTATTAAGAGTGACGTCACTTTATTTTTCGAATTATTCTTAACTAAATCCCATTAATTTAGCCCATATTGTATTGATACCAATATTGTAGGAGTGTATTGTATTAAAATTAAGTAGTCTGCCATCGTGGGTATGCCGCCATGTTGGATTTAGAATACAGCATAATTACCAATGCATTGTCATCCAAACTGAACGAGTACAAAATTTCTGTTCATTCGGTTTAAATATCTGCTTCAAAATTGAGTTGTAAGATTCCACCAATATAAATAATAAATTACAAACATTGCAAGTTAAATAAAAGCTTTAAAAATAAAGTTTACAGGAAAAAACTTCAAAAAATTTAAAAAATGTCGTTTAAACATTAAAAAATTCTGGAAAACAATTTATATAGCAGTTTTTAAGGCAGCTATATCCTTTTCCCAATAGAATAATATGATGTGAAATTTTGTCACTAGTTATCAAATTGAGATTTGAAATGTGATATTGATAAAATAACGAATTATAAAGATATTCTTATTTGTAAATAGTTGCTTACATTCTCAAATATTTGACTAAAACACGAAAAAGTTAGTGTTTTGGTCATACATGGACATCCGAAATAAGGAGGAGGTAGCCGCGATCACACATATACTACTCCATCATAACTACTAGTGTCTCTCCATCCTGATAAGCGGAGATGGCCCCGTGACAAAGGACGCGCTCTATTTATAGCTTTCGTAGTCTACATGTTACTACCCGAGTTGAACATTTCGCAACTCACACGGTGTAGGTGGTCCACAGATTTGTGTGAGTCATATTGGAGGCCCTTTTGACCATACATCGGCGATACACTTCAGAATTCACTTGAACTTGAGCTGTTTGTTCGGAGTTTATTTCAAATAAATGATTAATGTAAATGAGTGAACTTTTTTTTAAAATATAATGCATAAAATTAAAATAAAATATTAATTTCAAAAAAAAAAAATAATAATAATAATAAACTAAATAATTTGATTTTAGATAATAATAATAATTTAAATAAATAAATATTATATAGGTCACTATCTTATGTACCAAATCTTGTTTTACATACAAATAAATAAATATATATATATATACACAAATATATGGATATTTAATCCTGTAATGATATATATACAAGGATAATACTGTGAACTGTGTTATTTTATTTACACAGTATTTCTATATAATATTCGATTTTATATCTTTTTGCAACTATTCTAAATTGTCTAATAAATCAAATAATGGAAACCGGTTTCACGAAAATAAAAATCTTAATCGAGAGTTAGGTATAGTAGCCGTTTGTTCATAATTGTTTATTTTAAAAAGCACAATCGACATCTGCCTACCTCTTCAATGGCTACTAGTAGGATTTTATCTGTCTATTTGGAGCTTATTTTATTGACGATATCTCACTAAAGAAAAAAATTTATTAATACGAAACTAACAAATAAATACTACAGTTTATTATACCTAATATAAACAATACGAATTAAGATATCAATTAAGCACTAAAACTTACGGTTTTATTTCACCAAAAAAAAATTATTTTTTAGTTATGACCTAATCAATTTATTTTCCACGAAGTTCGATTTTTCCCAATTTCTTAAAAAGAAAAGCATGTGACCGTATCAAATGTATTCGTTAATTATTCAAATTTAAATGATACTCGCTATATAAATTTTAAACAGATGAAAATTGAAGTTTTCATATATAATATTTCAGGTAGGTATTGATTTTATTCTTGAAAACTTTTCAATCATCATTATAATAATAAATAAATATTATAAACCAGTTGTTATAGTTGAAGCAACAGGGAGAAAAAAAAATTTTTAAAAAGGAAAATTATGTTCGAACGATTTTCTTGATTGAATATCTATCTAAAAATGAAGGGAAAAAAACGTGTTTTGAAAACATTCGACCAGGAGATTTCTGATTTGGTCGCCACTTTTTATTTTTTCTGTAAATATCACAGGTTATTTATGTACAAGAACATTTATTAAATGTATGATTAATATTGAACAATTGAAAAGCTTCTACCATTATGAAAATTTGGTTTTTCTTTATAATTAAAATAGTAGCGTGAAAGATACATACGTTTGGAAAATATAGAACTTTGAAAAACTAATCTAATACGTACATTTATTACATTATAATAATTATCCTAAAAACCGTAAAATTCTAAGAAAATTGGTTTTCATGGTAGTTACACTTGTACCGAACCTCGAAAAAAGGAAAGTTTTTCAACAAAAGTTTGGGATATTTCTAAATACTGAACAGCGAATAGATATTCATTGTGTGCATAACTCCAAAATTAAAAGTTTTTTTTTTTGAAATTTTAACCAAAAATGATAAAATTGTAAAAATTTGGTGAGAAAAAAATTAAAAAATCAAAATTGAAAAGTGAAATTAACTAAAAATACTGAAGTTGTGATATAAAATGAGTATCAGTGTCTTAAAGTAGATAAAATTATCTACATTTTAGTTTTCCTTCCTTCCATGTTGTACACAAATGTTATAACCAAAAAGTAAATTTGTAGAATTTGGCGGTTTTTAGGTTACGTTTTTCATATTTAATATTATAAATGGAGCGTATTGGATAAGTTACTTTAAGTTCTCTATTTTGCAACCAATTAGAGCTGTGTCATTGTTCTACTTCAAAATGAACGGAAAAACAAATTTACAAAATCGCATAAAATTTTTTAATTTTTAAGATTATTTTTCAAAATAAATCATTTATAAATATATCTACGCTTTATTTAAATTGGATATACATAACCAAGAATATTCAAAAACCACTGAAATTGTGGCCGCTAAAAAAAAGGCGAACCAGTTCCAAGTCGAATTTTTTCAGAACACGACTTTTACTAATTGATAGGTACTAAGAGGCATAATCAATCAGAAAACACTTATAAATTTTTCTTCTTAAATATTTGTACTCCCTATTGCTTTGGCTATTATAAACACAACTCGAGTGCATCAAATTCATTCATTATAATTTTTATAATTGTATGTCTATCCCTGATATAGTATATGTCATTGTCATTTATTTCATATGCAATTGATAAGTACAAATTTATTAACAATGGTCACAGTGGTTCGGCCAGAGTTGTCATATAGTTATTTAAAGAAAATCGTCATTTTGTGGCGTTCAAGTAGCCAAAAATAGCAAATTCTAAATATAAAATCGCCAAAAATTTTTTAATTACAATTTAGGATTTCTATATATATATATATATATATATATATATATATATATATATATATATATATATATATATATATATATATATATATATATATATATATATATATATATATATATATATATATCATATATAGACCAAGGTAGAAGCCTTTAAAAAACGTAAAAAGTGAAAAAAATTACAGTAGGATGAAACCCTTTGGAATACATTAACAAAAATTTAAAATTGTCAATTTATTAAGAAGTTTTTTTTTCCGATTTTCAAAGAAAGTCAGAGAATTATGAGCTCTATTAGAAGTCTACTTTCTAAGTTTACATAAAAGGTTGAAATATAAGCACTCTAAGAAGTATTTTTCCCGACTTTATAAAAAGCCCCAGCATTTTGAGTTCTTTTAAAGTCCTTTTTCCGATTTTCGTAAAAAAATAGCCTCATGATCTTAGTAAGAAATCTATTTTCTCAGTTTTATAAAAAGTCACAAAATGATATGAATAACTATAATTTATTTTATTTCTCAGGATTCAGATTTTTGCGCTTATTCGGCGCTGAATTAGAACCATGCATCATATTTTCATCAAAGTATTAAAAATTGTGTAGACACAATTTTTTTGATATATTTTATGGAATAATTTATTCTATTTAATAGGAAAAAATCAAAAATAAAATAAAATCAAAGAAATTTGAAATAGAAAATTTTGTTCGCTAACTTCACAGATCATTCAAAACACATTGTAAGCGTGGAACCAATATTGAAAAAATATTTTATCATACGAAAAAAAAATACATATTAAAAACATTATTACAGAATAATATGATAGTAAATGAAATCGTTTCCTCCCAGTTTTAATTACAGTTCATTCTCAAGGTTAATTTGCAAGATAACCGAAAGCGAAAACACGCATTGATTATGTAGACCATCATATACATTATATTAAATTATTAACAAGAAAAACTATCTCATCTTAATATATGAAAACACATATCTAACATCGTAAATATTTATGTAGATCATATAAAACTTATCGAAATAGAGTTATTAGCCCATTTATTTGTATTAATTTCATTACAATCCATTTGAAAATATTTCTTTTATACCTAGAAAGATGAACTTCCTTACTGTAATAAGAAATAAAATAGAAAATTAGTCCAGCCGCTTCAAGAACATATATAAAAAATTATATCCAAAAAAATTAAGAATAAGTTTCCTATTTTATATGAATATTACCAAAGAGAACTTTAGTATTTTTATATGATAATATGAATTAGCTAAACGTAATAATTCTCCAAAGAGATGTTGCACGTTGTTCTAATTTGATGACGGTCTGTACAAATGTATTAACATCATAAAAGTCAATTTAAAAACTCTAGCATCTAGCCTAAGCTTTATCTATTATACATCATTTTATATACTAATTACTTCGAGATATTTTATACACTTTCCAAGTATCTATAAAATTGTTGCGTCAACCAATTAGCTTCGATCACGTGTTCAGTGTTCGCGCAATGATATTAAAAAATCGGGGTGATTTAAACAGTTAAAAATAAAAATTTAACTTCAAAAACTAAAAAGAAATTATGAGGTGAAATAATTTTAATTTCAAATTTCGTTTCAAAAAAAATCGAAATTTATTCTTATTTTGTATTTAATATCAAATTTTCACTATACTTACAGATGGTAAACCATCATTTCATTAGTGATAAGTTATCTTTAATTATTAAATAACAATTTATTTATATATATGCTGTTATAATAACTAGTATTTTTCTTATGAAATTTCTTGAATATTTCATGATGACATCAAAAATTACTCAACTATATTCCATAGTTATTCGAAAAATAGATAAATAGTTGCATTGTTACTCTGATAAAGTTTTTGAAATAATTAGTATATCTAACATTACAATAGCTACATTTCTGAAATAAAATCAACTTATAAATATTTTGTTTGTAAACAACAACAATGTAAAACAAATTGCGAAAATTTAAACAAATCGCGAACTTGCAAAACGTTTTTGTACGTTATTAGCTTGACCTTAAATATAAATTTTCAGCCAATTCTAGACGCGTGAATCATTAAAATATGGTAACTTAATTATGGAAAAGTTTTAAGAACCATTAACAAGACGGTAAATTGTGATGGATTAGTGAAAATATTCATTTTATTGATTACATTACCTACTTAATATTTCGCCACAAAAAATCTGCCTAATGATAAATTGTCCCAACGACAAAATACATGTTTACTTTTTAATATAATTTTAATATACCTTACAAAAGGTATAAATACGCCATTATCCCAACAATAGTAGTAAATCAGAATAATAATAATGTTATATCATATACTAGTCTTTTTCTAATCAAAGAATGAACATAAGGGTCAAAAGTGGTAAGTGCTACCCTAATTCAAATCGAGGTAACGCAAATCTGTATTACCTCGATTCTAAATAAAGCCTTGGTAGTTTATTCGCATTGTGAAAATAACAGCCAAACAATCTGCTCAAACCCGAGCTTTTAATCCTATGCTGAACTCTAGGACCAAAAAACATGAACGATCGTGTTAGCTCTACTTCAAATATCAGCTGGTCACAAAAGAAAAAGAAATTCATAAATTTCAATATTCATCGTTTATAAGTACCGTAAGGACCCAAAAACTCGCCTTGATATTTTAATTTTCACATACTATTTATTTAAATTGACATAATTGGAGGGAAAAAATTCAAATTAAAAATAATTCAAATTTGATGCAAAATTGAAATGTTTTTACACAAAATATATATTTTTGGAATATTATTACATTTTGTACGAGTGATGTTTTACCCGAATGAGAGAATGTTATTCCCTCAACATTTATTCATCTGAACATTAAGTTAGTATGTATGAATGGTTTAATAAACTTAATACCAAAACCAAACTAAAAAGTAAAAAATAATTTTTAAATATGAAGACAAAAATAAATAAATAGTAATAAAATAAATATAAATAATAAATTATATCTGATGAGAGAAAGTTCATTGTAACGAAATAGTTTTTGTTTAAAATAATAATTTCATCATTGAACTGAAAAATACATTATATTATAAAAAAAGCGCAAAGAGTTATACTTTTATAAATTGCTGCCATTTATTTATAACATTTTATATTCCATTAAAAATTATTTTAATTAAATGAATTAATGGATTTTCTTTTAAAACAAAATTTTTCTTCCTAAAAATTATTTTCTACTTTTTAGTTCGATATTCAATTTAATCGACTTTTTATATTTTTTAAATTTTGAACAAGCATCAATTAGTTATTCGTCTGCTTAACTAAGAACGAGTGAAATTTTGTATAGTTCAAAAACAATAACCATATTACCACCAGTGCAGAACGCTGATTGGAATTTATTTTATTTTAATTTTTTATCATATCGTGTTCTCGTAGAAATGCATTTTATTAGAAAATTTTGGAAGAACCCTACATAAAATTATAGTTTAAAACTTACCATTGAACAATTTTAGAAACTTTCAAATTTCAACACTTGCAACAAGTCTAAAACCCTAAGAGTCTCAATTATTTTATAAAGATTTATTATCAAACTTTTTACATAATTTTAATTTAAATAGTTTTTCTTCGAATTTATTTCGACACAAACTTAATCATTCATTCCTTTTAAAATATTGTCATAAATACATTTCCACTTATTAGAGCAACCACAAAATTATGGTATGATTAACTATGGAGTTAAAACGGTAACAAGAATGAATGCTGCTGTAATAATTGTTGAAAATTTACGTAATTGTTGAATATCGTAGTAATAATTGTACATTATTAGAAACAGTTCGTTCATACTAAACGAAACACGAGTACGCTACTAAATAACAAGTAACATAAACGGAACGGACGGATGTCGAACGATATACGAAAACTTTATAGTATATAACAAAGTTAGTATATACTTTAACATATATACTGATTCTATCCAATCAACACCGGTTGCGCGTTTTTCATCTTTAGATGCGCATCTGTCGGCTTTTGTGTTTTTTTTTTTTTGTCTTATCATCGAAAAATTCATTTTTTATTTTTATACATTGTTAATTATTTACTTACACACCTTAATAATAAATACTAAAAAACTAATAAAATAAAACTATTATGCTTCAATTATTATTAACATAATATTATTCCAAAACATTGGGCTATTTTAATCTGTAATAAATAATTAATGACAGCTGTGTATTTCTTTACAGCTATAATCTGTAAAGAAATACACAGCTGTCATCTTATATGACCTATCAAGAGAGCCTTGAATCTTGAGTTTCTTTTGATCAAACTCGAGAGATACGGGATCAACGCTTCAAATTTGATTGGATAATTTTTCACTCATAGAAAAGCACAGGTTAAAATAAATAACGCGGTATCATCTTAACAAATTTATGACGAGGTACTACATCAGGGATTCACCCTGACACCACTGCTATTCTCCCTATACATAAACGACCTTTCAGAAGTATTAAATGAAGGAAAACTTACTTATTATGTACACAGATAACTCCTCTATTGGGATTACTGCGTACAGTTTAGATGAACTCGTCAACAAAATTCAGGAAAAAAGCAAAATGTTTTATACTGGTGTATTAAAAATAAACTCATCGGTTAATCTGCAGAAAACGGAAGTTATTGTTTTTAATAACATTGGGAGTAGATGTGATCCAATCGTTTGAATATGAATAATGAATAATATCGTTGCAACACACATCCACGGATTGTAAATTTCTTTGTATAATAATAGATAACAATCTGAACTGGGATTTTCATATTGATAATCTTTGCTGTAAACTTAATACAGCCTATTATGCGATCAGGACATTCAAGTCTACATTTCTGACAAAAGTATTGTTACAATTGTATTATGCTTATGTATTTTCAATTGTAAATTATAATATTATTGCATGGGAAAAAGCGACTGAAATAAATAGCGTTTTTATTATACAAAAAAGAATTCTAAAGTTAATATTCAACCTAAAACCAAGAGAATCAGTCTGGGGAACATTTGGCAGAAAATCCTCACAGTACCTTATATTTACATTCTTTGCACAATTACTCATTATGTAAATAACAGAGGGTTGTACAGCAGGTTGAACTTTCGGCAACATGGCCATTATAGTCAAGACCGGAACATTCTCATTCCGAATATTAAATATCAAAGACCAAAAAAAAATCCAATTTGTGTGAGTTGTTTGTTGTTTAACAAATTTCCAAGCTATCTAAAAACGGAGGGTAACGGCGCAGTTTTTACAAGACAAATAAAGGATTTTTTTTATTGACTACACCTTTTACTCCCTAAATGAATTTTACAATTATAAGTAAAAAAGATATTGTTATTTCACCTTTTGAATCAAGCCTATAAGTCAAGTAAATATTTATTTTATTTTATTTTATATGTTTTTGACATTGTACCTGTGTTCAATTTATAATTAAATATGTATTAATCAAAAAATATAATCGATAAAACAAACTTTAACGCGTAGTCAGTGGACTAACGAAAACGATTCAACTTTAATGAATTATATATATTATATATAATTTAAAAAAGCGTAAATTTTCAATGTGTTCGTGTTTTTAATAATCGAATTGTTAATTATTCGATATATTCATATTTGTTTTTTATTAAATTTCAACATAAACATTATATCCATCATAGGACACAAGCGTACAGATACAATGTTATATATTATATAGACATTTTATAATATAGATTAACCTAGCACCTCCACCAACGATAATCAAATTATTTTTTACAAAATATTTAGTTTGAATTAGGTACTAATATTAAAAATCTAGTGCCCAAACTGCTTAGCGAGAAATAAAATTTATATTGGGAGGTGGTTTTAGTCCGCTGACTAAATATTAAGATAGAGCCCCTCATGTAATAACACCAACTTGTGAAACTCCACTAAAGAAAGTACAGCAAAAATTAAGTTATTCAAAAAAAAATTCACTTAACTGAAAACAAATGTGGCAAATAATTAGAGGCTAATTACCTGCCATAGTTAAAAATTTAGGAGGAGCTACTGAACATAATACAACAGAAATATTATACGCTTGTACACAGAGTTTATTTTCGATACTAAGCGTGCAATATTTGTATTTGAAGTCTTAAGACCAGTTTTTTCCAGGGAAGATTTCGAGCATTAAAGTCGGTAAAGAGTACGTACTTAATTAGATCTAATTTAGATCTCTAATATGACATAATTTAAAAATTATCTTATGAAATTGAAATTTCAAGTTTTATGAATGGGGTTTTCAGGAAAGCGTTGAAGTACTAAAAATCCGGTATAACAATTAATTTTAATATTTAGCAAGTGAATATGGTATTTATGAGTTTTAAAGATGGTTTATTTCAATGAAGGATTCGAGCACTAAATTCAGCAACAGAGTGTTTAATTAGAGCTTAATTAACTCTTCAATGTTTACGTTCGTTTGTCTCAGAGTACGGTTGGAGCACTTAGTTCATAATTAGGTACTGAATTAGGTACTTACACGAATTTTTATTCGTGTATCAATTTGACGTTTGAATTAGAAGTTCATTTTAATATTTTACTAGTAGCATTGATATTTTAAATCTTATGGACTAAATGTATTCGCTAACATATTCTTAAAAAACTTCTCCATGAAAAGTGCTCTAAGTTAAATGAATTTTCTTTTTAGAATTCCTTAATTAGCACTTAATTTTTGGTGTACTTAGTTTTTTCAGTTTAACAATTTGGTATTTTCATATAGTTGTGCTTAATATTAAATCAAAATAAATTCAATTTCCCACAAAACTTCAAGAGCACTAAATTGATAACTGAATTAACACCTAAACTTAATTTTCGTTGGTGTATGTGCCAGGTTAATGCACATCACTTTATAAGGGATAGTCGGGATTTCTAGAATATGTATAGCTCTACAGTCTAGTGTTTTATGTTAAATTTACTATAATAAATCTTTAATCTTCAATCTATTTGTTTGCTTATCATGATTAATCTCCTTTGTAGAAGGGTTTATAAAACAATTTTATGATTTACCAAAAAATATCATAAAATTTTATATGTAAGTTTATTTATAACACATATAATATAAATGAATAAAAATCTTGTCTATCAAAACACACAATATAGATTATTTTAAATAGTGGTCCTGGAAGTATCAGACACAATCATTTCAAGTCGATTAATTCATGTTGGAATTGAATATTTATTAGCAGTCATACACTGTTATGAAAGTCAGCAGGCTCCGAGAGATTGGACGGGCGAGATAAAAATTTCAGTTGTGTGACCATGCAATCTCCATCAAAGGCAATCAAATGTCATATTCAGCTGATAATTATTTCACTCGTAAATACTATGCTGACAATTTTTTTTTATTTACTACATTCTTGAAACAATCTCTATTACTAATTTCAAGCGACCTGAAATATATTTTATTATTCCTCCACCTTGTTATTAGGCCACCTTGGGTGCGCCTGCTGAACCGCCATTCGATTATCAACTTCATATAAACTTTCAATAAAATCGAAAATTGATCGGCCTGACATCACCAAGAACAATGCAACGCTACCTCCTGGACTATAGGTTTTGGAGAGGTACAATTGCGTTAACGCATTTTTATTGTTTTTGTTAGTTTGGCACCTAAATACGATAATATTACAAAATGTCCACATTATCGTGCGTTTTTAAGGAGGGCGGTTATAATGCCCCTTATTCAGTTATTTCAAAATAATTGAAAAACAAGTGACTCAAGATTTGAGATTTTTCAAGAACACTTTTCTGTAAAAAAATTTTCTGTAGGAATTCGTTTGTTTTTTCCTAAAATTAATCATCCCTTTTTTAAACTCAAAATATTTCCAAATAAAAGATAAAAAATTTAGATAATTTACGCTTTCTATTTATTTACAATAATTCATTCATCACTTTTTTTGGAGGCATCCTAGCTGAATACATGTGGTAAAAGAAAAATAGGCGTTTATTTATACAAAACAAACAAATTTTTTTTGAAGCTGCAACTAAGCAAAATACATATAAAATACGTATAATAGATGTTATAATTGATATATTTCCATCAGCATTAGCATTTAGCATCGTTTGCAAGTAAAACACGTTTTTCTAACATTTATAGAAACAAAACTATAAAAAGGTAGGCGCGTTCCTTAGGCGATTTTCCAATATTGGCCGTTGTAGAAAATCGCGTTTCTCAAGCATACCCAGGACCGCTATAGATTAATTTTTATAACCATTTATATGGTAAAATATGCAATTCAAGTTTTCCAATTTTTCGTAGGGTTCTGCATCCGAAATGTTATTTTTCCTGTTAAGTAAAATAATATTTCCAGCGATTGCAAAAAAACACATCGTACTAGCTACTCTAACATTGCAGATTCCTTTTGTTTACAACGTAAACATTGCAAAATGTTATTCATTTTTTAAATTTAAATTATTTTTTCTTTATTCTTATTGGATTTTTTATATTTGTATAAAATATATATACAAATATTTGATGAGGTTTTTAAGAATAATTTTTTTTTAATTTTTTTAATTTTTTTCTCTTGCATTTTTTATTTTTGTAATAAAATAAATTTGCTGTTTTTATCAAAATTATTGATTTTATCACGATGTCAAATATTTATAACGAAAACCTGGCTTCAGCAATTATAGCTTGTGCAAAGTGTGTCATAGCGATGATGTAAGAAATCTTCTGAAAAACTTATCGAAGGCATCTCACGAAATTGAAATTTCTGTATATGTGAACAAATTTTTCCTGAGGCAGTAGACAAAACTATAAAGAAATATGTTTATAAATGTTATTGGCATTTATAGAATAATATAGATACCATTTTAACAATCATGTTACCATCTCTCGTCCATTATTAAAATGTCACTAATTTTTCTGCTTCCCCTAATAAAAATATTCAAAGAATTACTCCGTAAATCATATCTCTGATGAACTATCTAGTCTTTCATTATCTAGTCTGAACATCTCAGAAATTGACTTGCTAAATCGAAATAAATCTATTATCACATTTTCTATTCATAAAGTTCAGCTTCCATAATAGCAAATTAACGAAGACTCCCCGTCAAGAATTCCTACTATATTTTGGGACAATCTTGCTAAAACTAGAGGTCAAATGCGAAAAGTAGAAAGTTGAAGCTCAATGAAATCGCTGGGACAAATGTTTTTTCTCTTGCTTTAGTAAAAAACATCAAAACTAACGACACAATTGATTTTTATCATTTCATTATTGTTAAATTAAAGTGTACATTCTAAGATTAAACTGCTTGAAGCGTAATGAAATGGTGAGAATTAATTTTTTTACACTTGATTAAGCAAAAAATTACCGAGAAGCAAGGTTTATAAATAGTTGATTTTGATCATTTAATTATTACTGAATTAAGATGAATAGCAGGGGCTAAAACTGCTTGAAGCTTAATGAAGTAACTTCTTTACTAGGAGTAACTTCTTTACTATATTTTTAGCGAAAAACATCAAAACCAGCGAGAAGCAAGATTTCGAAATCATTCATATTGTACATTTCATTGTTATCGAATTGAGGTGCACATTTAAGTGTAAAACCACTCGAAGCTGAATTAAATTGTTAGAACTAATTTTTTTACTCTTGTTTTGTCAAAAAATACCAAAACTAGCGAGAATGAAGGTTTTAAAAAAACATCAAAACTAGAGACAAGCATGGTTTCGAAACTACTGATATAATATTTCATAGTTATCGAATTAAGGTGTTCATTTGAGAGTTAAAACGCTCATTTAATATACTCGTTCTGTTTTGATTTTTCAAAATTTTCATAAAAATCCTAGCTATATGCACTTATTTTTTTAACAATATAATATCATTTTGGTTTCCAATGACATTTCAAATGGGTGTAGTATTTATTTAAAAAATGGCTTAAAAATTATAACATTGTTTTAAGGACAATTTAAGAATAAAAATTATCAAATTTTTTTAAATTCCGATTTTGTAATATGATTTAGATAGATATATATGTTGATATGTACAGTGAGTTTTGTGACTTATGAAAGGAGAATGCTGCTAGATTGAAGATGCTAGCTTGAAAATCATTTAAAAACTCCTATTCAGTCCTATTGAAAATGGAATCGGAATAGATAGAATTGAATAGGAAATTAAATTTCCTATTAATTCCTATTCATACTTATTTAAAATTTTGAATAGGATCAAATAAAAAATGATTTCCTATTAAATTATAGTAAATCGTATTCAAAATTTTGAATAATTATAATAGCATTGAAAACGAAATCATTTCCTATAGAATCGTATTCAAATTTTGAATAGGTTTCAATAGGATTTAATGGAAATTAAAAAAAATTTCCTATTGGTTGCCTTTAGGGTCCTGTTCATTTCTTATCCAATTTCAATGGGATGGCATAGGAATCTGTTATTAGAACATACGTCAATTTCTTTTGCATTTTAATATTCCTGTTTACATCTGACACTAATTTTAACTTTAGATGCTAGTGCCATCTATTGCTAAAACCTTTGACTAGAAAATTTTTCACCAATTTATTTGTGTAATTCTTTTTTAACACTCAATCAGAATCTGAACTATTCAAATGAAAATTTAGAAATTCAAAAAAAAATACAAATAATCAAGCGATGAAATATAGTAAAAACTCGTGACTAGAAAACAATGACTTAACGATTTACATAAAGGAAATTGGAAAAATCCAACAGAGGCTATGTGCTTAGGACAAATATTTAATTAGCAGTAACTCGAAAACTATAAATAACCTAATGATGAAACATAGTGAGCAAATAATAAGACGATTCGGAAAATCCGACGAAAGAACACTAAAATTTGTTGTAGCTTTCTTAATTTTTTTTTTTTTTTTAATATCTGGCTTTAGCTACTTTTAGCTATATACCCATTAACCAAAGAGGATTATTATTATTATTATTCATACAACAACAGTACACAGTACTGCTTTTAAAATGTTTAAAATATACCACGGAACTGTAAGTTGAATAGGTTTCACTGGCTCTAAGGTACCATCCTCTCCACGATTCAATCCCCACTGTTCGGGGGATATGTTCCCCAATCGTTCTTGAACTTTAAAGTAAATAACTCTATTGAGTAGAGTAGAGTATTACATTGCTGAGTCTTTTGTTGGAGAAAGTGAGAAAAGGTCTGGTTTGATATTGGCTGAAGATTTAAAAAATACCAGATATCGTTGGTAGTCAATTTCCAGCACATTGATTTTTGCACCGTATAGCGCTAAAACTATTTTCTCACCAGCTACTAGAAATACAGAATAACAGAAATGAACATGACTTTTCATTTCTGTAGATGAAATATTAACCGAATTATCGCTTGTTGAAGTTGTCGATACATTCCAAAAAAATTGACGTAGTAGCATTTAAGATTGAACATAAAAACGAAAAAATTTCCGAAAAATCTATTTTCTCACTTCTCTAGGGAAAAAAATAATGTTTTAATTAACGAAAATTGCTCCAAATCATGAAATTTAACATAACGCATGTGATGATTATTTTTTTCTTAAAAAAATTTTATAATTCCAAAATATGACTAAAACTCAATAACATGCGCTAAAATTATCTCAACACAAAAATTTAGATTTTTTCATCAAATAATTTGATTCCTTTTTTGTTTCTGTACTATGAAAATAAACTGAAATATCTTTTCGTATATGAGTTTGGAGTTCACTATTTTTTCTATACATTTGTTTTTCAAAAATTCAGTATTCAAAACAGAAATGTTTAAACTTGTAACCCTGAAAATTATCTGCAAAGTAGTTTATGAATCAGTTTAGGGAAGTTGAAAAGCCCATTTATGTATACATTGAAATATCTAGATTCGATGACCGATAACTGAGAAAGTATAGACTATACTATTTGATAAAACTTCATCATTTTCTGCTTTATCCATTTCTGTGGTTATTTTTCTCTGCACTGTATTTTCTTATTCTGGTATCCTTTCTTGGATACTTTTCAAATTTCACGTAATTTTACCATTGCCCTCTGTATTACTATTTAATTTAAAATGAGAGAAATAGTTGTATCAATTTCCTAATTTCAATTTTAAATTCCATTACCTAAATTTGCTTTCCAATCTGACTACAAAATTCTTACGTTTTAACATTTTATTTTATGGAAAAAAAATAAGAAAAGAAACAACATTTGTGAATTATTTTTATGTTTTATATTAAGAACATTTTAATACAAGAAAATAATTATGAATTAGCATTGGGTCCACGACGACGTCCAAATGTTTGTACAACATTAACAAATCGTCGATTGTATTGGATACGTCTCTTAGCACGGCCAGTCTTCTTTTTTTTCTTTTCTTGTTTTTCTACTTTTGGTGTTTGTCCTTTCACTTTACCTGTAAATACAATAATAAAATTATAAAATCTAACGTTTAAAATTCTGTTTATTAAAAATTGTTTAAGGTCACAAGGGTTTCAGAAGGTAACGTCGTTTTAATTTGCGAGATAAATTAGGTATAAGAAAATATTTGCGAGGTGTGCGCATTTACTGATAGCTACTATAATTATACATGTATTTATTAAATTTGAGCTTTAATTTATACGAATCTAAACCAGTTTACAAAAATAAAAAGTTGTTTATTTTGAAAAAAAAAATACTATTGAATTTTAGACTGGGTATCTGTGTAGAATTGCTAAAGCCAACTTAAAATAAATTCTTTTTAAATTTTAAGCTATGGATTTAAACAAACATTCATATATCACCAGTTCAGTGTTCATTATTTTGGGAATTAATATAAATTTTACACTCACTACTATTACACTTTCTATATATTAACTAAGTGAAAAAATTTACACTGAAGTTTAAATGCATGCAGCTGCGAACAATACATTAGTACAAAATGTCTCCTTACATTTTGGATAGAAGATCGCTTCAATAAATATACATTTTACGAAAACTTTTGACAATAAAAACACACTTTTAACTTACGACCCTTTTAGAAACTTCGTACGCGACCTTCCTTCGTTAGTCTTTTTTTATTATGAAATATTATCGCAAATGATGATATCGATTTGTATGAAATTTTTTGCATTATCTCGATAATTTTGAGGTTATGGTCCAAAATGTTAAACAATTAAGTTTTATGAATGTTTACATTTCAATTTTTTCGGATAGATGTATTGTTTAACCACAAAGGGAGACTTTTACGAAATTTGCTCGATTTTTCCTAAATTATTCACACCATTGACTAAATTTTCCGATCATTTGTACACTACTAATAACTTATCTTCTATTACGTTATTTATAAAGATTTGGCACTGATCTAACATAAAGTTATTGAATAAATATGCAAAACATATAACTGCACATTTTCGAAAACTAAATTCGTCTAAAAAATATATTTTAACTCGTCTAAATTAAGAGCTTTCAAATTAGAGGAAAAAAAAATACAAAAACAAATTCCATTTATAGGCAAAAATTAATTGTTCAATTGTTAATAGCACGAAGTAGCTAAAAAATGTTAAATCCCATTACTGAATTTATACAAAATTTAATAGCTGATCATTTAACACTCGAATGACACTGATAACACTTAAATTAAAATATTTTTATACTGGCACTTAAAAGGATATACCAATTGAAAGTTTTAATTACCTGCACGAGCTAAAGAACCATGTACTTTTCCTCCCAATAATGGTACTGTGAAATCTAATTCGAAACTAGATAAACTTGATACTAAAACATCATCTTCCAAAGGACTACCCGATGCAGATAATGTGAATTCATTTGATTCAACTTTTTCCAAAGCTGCTACTCTAGCCTAAAAAACATGAAACCGAAATTTTAACACAAAATTTTGAAGGTTTATTAATTTTCACCTACCTTAATTTCGGCAACTGTTTCATTTTCAGTACACTCAATAACATGAGTTTGTTGTCCACGAATGTGTATTTGCATTTTGAAAGCCTGAAAATAAAATTTAAGCACGTGTGTCAAATAATTTTGATACAGAACTAAATAGAATAAAAATTGATAAACCTAACAAAATTTTCATTATAATAGATTAATTTTAAAAATATAAGCCTAGAAAAGATTTAAATAATATAAAAAGTTTAATACCTTTACTTGAAAAGTTCAAATAAAAAACAACCTATTGAAATATGGAAGTCTAGTTGTAAAAGAACATATTTAACTGGAAACGGAAACGACATCAAACATGAATTATAGCATCGTAATAAGTTAAATCTATGAAGCGGGTAATTTGAAATTAATTTATATTGCCCTTTTCATAAATTGTTCAATAGAATCAAAAATAATTTTATTTTTTAATATAGTATATATTTAAAGTTCATATATATATTCCAATTAAAAAATTCAATGAATATTCAAAACTTAAATTTTAAATTTTATTTAAACAAACAATTTATAGAGCCAGCTTTTTAAATGCGGTTCAAATTTTTCCAATATTTTTTAAATTTATTTTTATAATTATAAAGGAAAAAATCGTAAATAATAAAGTGTAAGGAATAGTTAAAATACATTTTTGAGATCCAATTAAATCTACACATAATTTCGTAGAGTTTGGGTCATAAATCATTTTCTACAAAATTATCCGAAAAAAATAATGGGATCTGGAATTGAATTAATTTAAAAAAAAATAATAAGAAATAGGTTCGAAAAACTTAAATTAAAATAAGATAGTACAATAAATTTAGAAATTAACTTAAAAATTAAGTTGACCGCGAAAAATTAAAAAAATTCGATACGTGTTAAATTCTCGTTAATTTGTTTAAAATGTATTAAAGGGACCATTCACAAAATCGATATTCGCATTATTTGATTTTAATATATTTCTTTTTCGTGTTATTAAAAAAGGACACTCAATGGGGTTCCATTTTGTCAAATGTAGCCACTTTAGCAGGATAACTGGTAATTTTTTAGCGCTAATTTTCAAATAAAAAATTCTTACTTGATTTATTTATGAATAAAAATTTTAAAAATTAATGTTTATAAATTTAAATTAAATAATTCATATTTTTTTAATATATATTGCTAATATTAGAAGATCATAAATGTACTATCTTTCGAAACCAACTTAATTATTAAAACAAAAATTTATGACACGCGTAAGCAAAATTCTATTTTTTTTGTTTACTATTAACGACAAATCAGAAAAGTACTTATTTATTTTATTATAAAAACGTCTGATATTTTTAATTTTAAATAATAGCTCGACACGGAATCCATCTATGATGCTGTCACCTGCGTCGAGCTTGACAAAAACGGATCCCCATTGCTTTTTCTTACTTCAAAGTCAATAAAACAACAAAGACTTGAATAAGAAATTTCATTGAAAAAATGATTTCCTATTCAATCCTATTCAAAATTCTGAATAGGATTAAATGATTTCGTAATCAATCCTATTGATTTCCTATTCATTCCTATTTAATTTCTATAGGGTTGATTTGGACTTTTTTATCAGGGTGTAAACCAAATTTCATCCAGTCCAATCCCTCTTAAGTACTATTTTCCACTTTTATTAAAATTTGAGAATTGAAGCAACATCATATAAATATTATTATGTGTTTTTAGCATCATAAGCAGAAACTATCTGTTTTAGACGGTAATCAATATCTATAAAGCTGTAATTCCTAATCCTAAGTAGTATTAAATTGTGTTATGAGAACCGTAATTTTTGTTTGTTAATTTTTTATAAATTCAGCAAATTGATGGAAAGACAACATAGATACAATAATAATAATATAATAATAGAAATTTTTTATGCTGTTATCTTAATAGTAAAAACACGCATATAAACATTGTATCAAGGAGTCCTTCGGCTATTTTATCATCCGGTTATTTTGCCCTCCGGTTATTTTGCCGCGGTTATTGAATCGCAACACGAACCGTGGTATAGTCATATATTAGACACGTTCTCTTGATCTCCAAACTGGAAAAATATTCAAAATGGGAACTGAGGCTGCACACTACGTTCTTCATGATATAAAATAAATATCGTTTTGAAGATTTATTCGTTTTGGCAACTCAAATGGCGTGCTCAATGACCAGATAGTACTAATTTTTTAAAAACTAGAACCCACTAGAACTCAAATACAACGTTTTTAAAGTGATGTTTGTGTGTGTATGCATGTACAGTTTTGGTCGCCTCGATTATCTCAAAAACAAATTTCCACCATCACTTTCATTCTATGTGTTAAACTTAAAATAGAATGACTTTCAGCAAAATGTGTTCAGTCGTTTTCTGTTGAAGATAATAAAACTAAAAAAGAAAAAAATCGCTATATTTGTAATAATAAACAAATTGTTTTTTTATTCCCGTCTTCATGTGGAGTTTGCGAGTCTCACATAAAACAGTAATTTATTTATTATACCGTGATTATAACTGTCATATACTAGAATAGAATGCTAAAAATAAATAGTAGATGTACATGAACCACAATTGAAAATATATTTTCACAGTTTTTTGGGTCATTTGTAGAATAAACAAGTGAATTTTTCCAAATCTTAAGATGGTTCAATTTAGGATTAAAAAGTTCAAATTTTTAAGAGTGTATATTACCGAAATAATTACTGTCTAATAGGGCTTTTCATTTTAATTTTCGATTCGTTTTTGTTTCGGACAGAATGTCAAAAAACTAATGTAATAAAATGAGAAGCAAATATTTTCTATCTTTGTCAAACTTATTGTCAACAGTACGAAACAAATTTTAAAATGAAAAGGTCTATAAGTAATGTGGAAATTTCTTCGATTTTTCTAAGAAATGTAGAGGTTTTAATTAAAAAAAAGGTATAATCGGAGAGTGTAATTTTGATTTTTCGATCGACATGCTCATCTAGAATATGTCATCTCGAGTTTGATATTTTAAACTCTTACAAGTCTTTTGTAAAAATACATAGAAAGGAGGTAGTGCTATAAAACGCTTAATTTAAATAACAAATACATATTATACACCTTAAGATATTAATATCAATAAATATTATATCACTTTCTCTTTTTATATACTATTATGTTTTTAACGAAAACAGAATTGAACTTTATTCTGCAGTAATATTTATTTTTACAATTCAGATTAGTTTTAGAATATTTTTGCTTGCTGTGCAAGAGGGGTACTCTAGTGGATGTTTATTTTTTATTTATGAATCTCTGAACAAATCAATTTAGAACGGAACCTAAAAACAATGTGATGATAACATTAGTGTAATTTGACGTGTTGACCACAGACATCACATTGTCGCTGCCACACAATACCAAGGTAACCAACGAACGTTCAAATGTGATCGACGGCTAATGATTTACACACAATCAACATGATAGATATTTTTCTATAAAAACTGTTTGCGCTTAGCCATAGCACCCACGAAGATCGGTACACCGACAAGAATTTTTTTGAGTGTATATTATGTTGTTGAATCAGTATTTAAAACAATCCGGACGGTACAATGTCCTCGCCATCGGTAAACCGTTTGCTATTAATATTACTACATTGTTTGTACAACTTAGTTGATTTCATCTATAAAACATGGGTGTATTACAGATACAAGGTGTATCAGTATTTTACTACAAATAAAATTATACAAAATATAGATAATTATATACGTTTAAGGATTGTACATTTAGATAAATTACCATCACACATTGTTATAATTTTGGGAACGGAACAACCCTCTTATAGTGATTTATCAAACATTGTGTTATGGTGTATTGCATCAGGAATACCGTATATTACATTTTATGATCATAGAGGTTTGTATCCTATTTTTATTTTATATCATTTCAACAAGTACGCAAACATGTTTTGGTAGTTTGAAATTCAATTTTCGGTTCAAATATTGATTTTAAAGAGAAGAAATTTCTAAACATAAAATGATTATTTTTGAAAACAGATTGTTTTTTTTTTTGCCAATCTTCTACGGCTTAAGAAATACGATTTAATTTGGGAAGGCGTATGGAATGATTTTGCTTCTGGCAATTGAAGTCCTTTATTGTATTTGGAATAGACTTAATATCTTTCTTCGTATATAAATAGCCGCCATCGGAATAATCAGATTATTTTTGTAAAAAATGTTTGAATACAACTTGTAATACCCTTATCCGTTAATATTCACGGTAGAAAAATACCAATGCTAAGGTTCTAATGTCATAAAGCCTACGTTCTGAAATAGACTCACAGTCATCACAACGTCCATATATCAATTATATAGGACCGGCGAACATGATAAGATTTGTCTGATTAGAAAATCTAATGGTCAACGCACACCATCAGACAGTCCTATAAGAAATCCCTATCATACTAAAATCCCAAGCAAGCGCATATCATCGGATACGTACAACAGTATAATTAAGTCAATTTATTTATCGTCACTAATTTTGATTTAAATAAAGATAGTGGGTGAAATTTAAAGTTTTTAAAAATATTCTTTTATAGAAAATTCTAATGTTCCTTTTTGGTCAATTCGGTGTATTATATTTGTTATTAAAATATAATTAAACATTTTCAATTGGTTTTATTTTAAACAAACAAAAGTAGCCACAAAGACTCAAACTTCAAAGTCAAATTTTGTATTAAATGTAGCTAAAACTAATCTATATATTTATTGATTCCATTGAATGAAAATTTTATTTTGAAAGACAAATGTAATAAAGTTGAACTTATTTACAAAATAAAAGTTTGTCCAATTAAAACGTTCATTATATTTCGATAAGTTCTAGAAATCGGAAATTTTATATAGACGTTCTTATTTTAGGGTATGTGTGTTTTAAGAAAGGATTTAAAAAAATTAAATATCATCGAGAGGTAACATATGTTTGCGAAATCTACAGAGTTTCGAATTTAAGAGATTTTACAGTTACCGTACTTTTAACATTCACACCAGAAAAAACACAAGTGTTAATTTTTTTGAAATTTATTTCTAGGAACTTTAAAGAAAACCGAAGATATTCTAAAAAACACATTAATCGAGAAAAAAATCGATATGAAACAAATAATATGGAATCGTATGGAATATAAAAATGGTATCTCCACAAAACAAACCACAAATGGTTATAAAAATGGCCAATCAAAACATCATAATCATCATGGCATAACACAATTTCATATAAACATTTTATCAAATATAAATGGGGGTAAACATAGTCTTGTAAATATAATTAAAAAATTATCAAAAATATTTAATAATAATGGCAGCGATGCGGATGAACATCCACCATCAGAAATTGATTTAGAATATTTAAATAATTATATAAGTGCTGAATATAAATTACCCGAACCCGATTTAGGTATTGTTTGTGGTAATTTATTATGTTTATATGGGGTTTTACCATGGCATATTCGGACTACAGAGTTCATACAATTAGATACACATGTAAATATTCATATTGATACATTTTTAAAAATATTATATAAATATGCAAAAAGTGAACAACGTTATGGCAAATGAATATATTACAATCTTCATATTAAGGATGAATAGGAGATAGAGACAAAAACTCTTAAGTGTATAGGAATATTCAATATACAAGCAACTTGAGTACTAAAAATTAAGAATTTTTGTAACGTTTCACTGTTCCGTTAAAAAGTTATATGAGTTTTTGTTTTAATAGAAATATCAAATAATCTGAAATTATACAAACAAAAGTTATGAAATCGTTTAGTAATCCCATCTCAATTTTAGATCATTTATGAGAATGTTGTGTAAAATTTATATTAAAATTCTTTAAATGATAAAAATACGATGAACTTTTTTCAAAAGACAAATAATTTTTTTATGTATTTGGTTTTTTTAATTGGGGTTAATTTTTTTAAATTTGAGTTTTTTATTAAATTTCATTTGCATTTAGGATATATATGTTCAATTCATCCTTAATAGACGTATAAAATATAGTAATATTAAATTCCATTTAAGGTTATTCGATTGTATCGTTAATATTCCTACAGATCTCAGTGTTGAATCAAAAATCGTTTCTTTTGGATCTTTTGTGATCAGTTTTATCACTCTTTTTTAATCGAATAGGTAATAAAATTCGATAGGAATTCGAAAGTTTGATAATTTACATTATCTTACTGGGAAAAAATGTTATTTATTCTAGAATTATCAAAATTTTAGTTTGGTAAGATCTTTCTTCAGATAATTTAAATGAGACTCCACTGTTGTTGTTACTTGAAATGTTAACTAAAATTGCATTTTTGGATTTTATCGGTATTTACATCTATAATTAGAATGATTACTATTTGAAAAAGAAAACGGTTATCGATCTCATTTATTTTTGAGTTTTGTAAATTATTTCTAGAATTTTTGTTTTTAAATTTAAAATTATTCTAACTTCATATAAAAGTAACTGTTACGTAAATAAACTTTATTCCAAAAGAGAAAGAAAATTATATTATTTAATTTAAAATCAAAAAAGATAAATTGATATTATTTTTGAGATTCCAAAAACTATAGCGAATAAATAAAAGATTTAATAGTTTGTTAAATTTGGAGAAGGACTGATTGTGTTAACTTTCTTATACGAATGAATTAAATATAATCAGTATTTGTTTCGAGATGACATGATGGTAGTGAAGGTATCGAATAACCTTAAAAATTTCTACCTTAAATAAACGAATTATTATGGTATGTTTTGTTTTCCTACGTACAAAAATGCGCATCATCGTATGTTTCACAAAGTAAACTGTTATTTATATATATTTATTTTTACTTTTTGTTGTTTTTATTTTATATTTTTTTAAAGAAGGTATATTTCGTATAAATTGAACAATTTACCCAAAAAAATTATATATTAAATTACCAATTAAAGGATGATTTATTGACATTTATAGGTTGTTAATTTTTCGAAGGCGTTAAATTTTGTGACGCAATAAAAAAAAAAAAAACGTTAGAAATTGAAATTAATTATTTGTTCTAATACCCGTTATATACTGGGCTCTAATATTACATTTAGCTCTTGGAAAATCTAATACATTTAGTAGACTTGTTAGTTCCTTAATTTTATAATAATTGTATACTCGAGTAATTGAAGCAAATTGAAATTTTACTAATATAAATTAATTTTCTACCTTTTCAAGTCTCTAAGTATTTATACCCTTCTTAAACAGACCATTTAAACTCAAAAATTAGCTCTCAATCAGTAGCTTCACAAAACTTTTTGAATTTATGCTTGTAAAATCTTTTTTGTTTTTAATTTTAAATTGTATAATTTTTGGTGTGTCCGATCGAAATATACTTCGTTTATAAAAAGAACGATTTTTTTATATTGTAAATTTTGTGTTATTTCAGTTTCGAATAATTTTTTGTAGATAAGGAATTTTTCTGGTTGTGTTATCTTCAGAAAATATACTTAAACCCTTGAATGTTGAAAAATTTAAAATCATTTTGTCCTTGAACGAAATTAGGTAGGTCATTATATTAGGAAATGAGTGGTTTGCAACTTTGTAATAAGGTTTAGATATCAATTACTTAATATTAGACTTTTATCGGACAAAAATATATAGATAAATATTTTTTTCTCTTATCATAAAATGAAAGGTCTAAAGGTCTTTTCAAGAATTATGAAAAATGAATTATTTTTTATGTCAAGCAATATTTTTTTAAAACCATTTTGAAATTCCAAATTGTAATTATAAATGGCCTAATTTTGTATAAAAAAATTTCAAATTTTTTTTTTTTTATCTAATTTATTTTATATTCAAAATTTTTTTTCTACAACCCGTTTAGTACTGTCGAATTTTATGTTCCTTTTTAAGAGGTAATTTAATTAAAATCCGAGTTCTTCTAACAAAATAATGGTGCCAAAAATCTACGATTAAGTGTGTAGTCACACAAGCGTTTTTTAAATTTTATAGAGTTAAATGCAAATGTAACGTACGTCTAAATAAACGCTAATGTAACAAGCTCCTTTCCACGCAATATAAAGCAGAAACGCACGTTATGTATAAAGATGCTAGTGTGCCCAATGACTAAAGTGTTCAATTTATATTGAATTAATAACATTTGCAATTTATTAAAGGTAGCTATAGACGTCAGCTTTTTAGTTTGTTAAAAGACAAGATCATATTTAACAGTAATTAGATTTTAAAACTCTATTACTTTTTAAGAATAATTAACACAAAAATAATACCTCTATAATTTAAACAATCTCCAGTGTAATATATATTGTATTTTTCCAAAAAGATTATTGACGTGTATAGCCGCCTTTATTTTTATCATATTTATAATTTCATTCATATTTATTCATAATAGGAAATGAAATTTTTATTTAGAAAATAAGAACTTTGTGAAAATTAAAAAAAAAAACTTTTATTATAGTCGGTCAACGTTATGTAATTGTAAATATTAAAATTTGTATGACATGGGTATATACTTATTATTAAAAAAATCCAAAATAATTATGAGCATGCGTAATCAGAAAAAAAAAACTATTTGTAAATATTGTTTATAAACAGAAAAATCAACAAATGATATTTTTATTTTATTGTTAATATTTATTATATTAAAAACTGATGATCTGTCGTAAAAGAAACTTGCAAACATTTATCTATCACTCCCTGTTTTTTTATTAAAAGTTCCATACACGAAATCTCTATACCTCAAGAAAGCGTGCACTTCAAATTCACTTTAACGAAATTTTGTATACACACTATCATATAAGAAGAAAGCTAGACGGAGTTCGAGTAGTTTTTATTCTGCGTTCTCTAACTGAACAGCGCAAATCAATTACCTCTATAGAACTGATAAAAATTTTGAATAAGTATTTGAGGTAGTCTGAAAATTGATTTAAATCAACTGTAGCAACGTCTAAACAAAAAATCCTAGACCTAGCTAACTATCCCACACTTATCAAAATTTTTCCCATCATTCGGCTTGTATTAAGCATGACTAAAATGAAATTTTGGTGAAAATGTTTTTTCACTTGATAAGTTTTATTCTAAATCTTGTCTAAAATATTTTTTTTTTCTTTAAATGGTTGGTCAAATTTTAGATCAGAAAAAAGATGATATTGATGACGACAAAAGTACACGTTTTTCTGTAGGATTGTGGAACATTTTTTGATTGTGTGACATAAGCTTACACTTTTTTCATTTTTGAAATATATATGCCCGTAAGGACCCACAATAAAAAAGGTATACATATTTCAGAAATGAATTACAAATTACCTACACAAATGCTCATTAAACCCGAAATAAGCTTTCACACTTTTGATTTATCGCACCCCGTTTATCCTACAAGAAAGATAGGGCTTTTCTTCTTTAGGTACAGAATAAGCACTGTGAAATAAATACCCTTGAAAATTTAAATTTAGAAGAATATGATTATGTTTAGATTGGTGAATATTGGAGGACTAGAAACTTGCATTAGAGAAAATTCAATCAAATCTGTTTGTGAAGCTCAAAAAATAGGTTTAGAAAACACAGAAATTTTGGGCACGAAACTTTTTTGAAGAATATTGTGGTCTATAAAACAATTTAATTTAAATTGCGGACGAAAACGTCCATTTCTTCCCAAAAAATGGAATACCAAATTAAGTTATATAGATCAAATTTCAAAACACTTCGAATGTGAAAAAAAATAGCTGCTTTCGGTGGAAGTATCGTTTATATAAAGCATACGTGATACTATCAGTAAGCCTGTATTTGGCAAAACCTGAAGTTAGAAAACTGGGTAAGTAAATATTAAGTATTATGTTGAATTACTAGAATGTATTAGTCTACCACTTTGCTCCCGTTGTTTTGCAAAAATAGCGGTAGTAGTTAAAATATATTAATCACAGATGTCGAACACTTTGTTTTGACATTTGTAAATATAACCCTACTTTGATATAACTTAATTTGTGTTTGCATCATAATAAAATTTTTATTAAGTATGTCCGAATTCTCGTCATTTGTGGGAAGTATTGCTTTTTTGTTTCAATATGAAAAAATCTGAGGTTCACCGGATTATCTTAGATACTTATGGTAAAACGGCTATTAGTGACAGAACGTGCCGGGAATGGTTCCAACATTTTAAGAGTGGTGATTTTACTGTCGAAGACCGTTATGAGCTTCTGAAACCATCACAGGTTAGCGTTATAGAACGCAATTGATGCGCTTGAGCCGTGCTTTAAAAGAAAAACGGCCACACTACAACGAGAGATACGATAAAGTGATTTTACAGCATGATAATGCTAGACCTCACGTTGCCAAACTGGTGAAAAAATATCTCGAAACGTTGAAATGGGAAGTTTTACCCCACCCGCCGTACTCTCCAGATGTTGCTGTGTCTGATTTTCACCTATTTCGCTCAATGGCACACGACCTGGCTGACCAGCACTTCAGCTTTTTTGACGTGGGATTCACCTGCTGCCCGAGAGATGGGCCAAAGTGGTGGCTAACGATGGACAATACTTTGAAACTTAATGCATGTAATCGTTTTTTTGTAATAAAGCCTCAAATTTAAAAAAAAAAAAAAAAAAAACGGCGGGAGCAAAGTGGTAGACCAAAATAATAAGAATTGTAAAAAAGTGAACTCTAGTGGTCATTTCGGTCAGTCAACACAAAGTATTCACTTGTTATCTTCTTACCGATTCTATTTACGAACCGACCCCATCTCCTACACTATCTCAAGAACCTGCCGCATAATATACATGACATTAAAGAAAATGTTAAGCAGAAAGTTCTAATTTTTGGATTTTATGAAGATATATATCGTATTCGAATTAAAAGTAGGGAATCAGATTGTAGTAAAAGGTTTTACTGTATTGTTTAATTGATATAACTGTATATAAGAGGTTTTACTGTATTATTTAATTGATATAACTATATTTAAGATAAATAACACAATAATAAACTTAAAATGAATAATTTTTTATTATTTATTAAAAGCATCGTGGGCGAAAACTAAAAACAAAGTATGGCGTTTATTTTCATGATTCAGCAAATTTTTCCTTGCGCGTGTTAATATTATATTAGATTTGATTGTAAAAATTATTTCATTGCTAATTACTACGTTCTTGTAATTTTTTTTTTAATAGACATAAAATTGTAGGTAGTATATATACTACCAATTGTTCCATTTAGAATTAATATTAATTCGAAAAGTTTTGACGATTTTTAAGAAGCTTAAAAATTTTATTTTACAAATAGTTTTGTTAATCTTACTCAGAAATGATTAAAACTAATAAGAATATTAGTATAAGCTATAAGAATAGTTTTTATAAAAAATTATTTGTAAAAATTTAATTTTTTCAGAGAATTATTTGATAATTTTTCGTAATAAAAAAATGTTTATAACATTCTATGATACCATACCCGGTGGATATCATACATACAGTTACAAAATTTCTAACATCACAAAAATATATAGAGAATTTCCAAAATGTGATAAACTTATCTATCAATTATCAATTTCATTAATTTCATCGAAACAGAACAGAAATGCAAATTCATCGAATAAACTTACAACCCAGTTCGTCCGGTCAATAATAAATCATATTTAAATTAAATATTTATTATAATGATTGCTCCGAGGGGATGAATTGTATAACAAAATTCAAATTTATTAATTCGTAAAAAAAATATGTTTCGTAGTACAAACAGATGAGGAATCAACCCAGTCCAGTCTATATTTTCTTTTTAATTACTAAAATTTAAATATTCATTTTTATGCAAAAAAATTCCATACAATAATTTGTACCTCGTACAAAATAAATTGAAATGCAACTAGCATCTCCAGCCATTTATGTTATCAACTTTTAAATACGAGTGTATTAAAATCTCAAATTTATATTAATCATATTTGACGCTGCTTTACAGTTTAAAGTTCGTTTGTTCAACAGTTCAAAGTTACTTCACATTTCAATAAATAATCTCTTCGAGACCGGTCATGAATGAAATTTGACTGTTACGAATATATGAATGTATACATTGTTACTTACTTAACAATATTTTACTAAACCGAGAACGAACCGTGGTCGAAATTATAGTGCGAATCGATCATCATGTTTTATATTAAAATATTTATAATTTACATTATACTTACCTCTAATTTTAATAGTTTTAAAGGTCTTTGAAACAAAGAAATACAATAACTATAATAAACAAAATGTGTAATGCAATATACATTGTTATTTCTTTCAATTTTCGTTCACAAATAATTTTTAAAATAAGTATCCAAATATAATGAAATTGGGCATGGATAATTTAAACATGAAAACGGAGGGCTTGCGAAGATTTTAACTAGAAAAACCATTTCTAAAATAAAATTTATTGGAACAAAGTTTCTTATCGCGCGTTATGGTATCAAGGGTCTAACTAGCACTTTCAGGGATCCACTTTTGCAAAATATATTGTTGAAATTTATAAATAAAATATTTTTGAAACGTGTCGTTTTATATTAATTCAGAAATCTTCACACGACTTGTTTTATATTAATTAAGAAATCTTTTTTCGAGAGAAACTATTCAATAAGGAGAAACTATTCCTTCCGTTTTCTCATGACAAGAATGTGCATACAAAACTTCAAAAATTTTGTAGTGGATAAGAATTTTTTTAGTTATTTGTGCGTGAAAATTTAAAGAAGTAAAATATATAACGCATTAAACAATGTATTTATTATAGATGTCTCATTTATTGTTTCAAAGGCTTAAAGCAAGCAGAGTTATAATAGAGACCATACTTTCTTAAAGGAATCCTGAAAATGTAAAAATAAACAAAAATAATTACAATGACAGTACAAGCTCACATAAACATCATGTTACTAATCAATTATTCAATTTAATTGTAACGGCAAAATTTTTTACAAAAAACTGAATTAAAAGAATCAAAAAATGAAATTTAGACTGAAATGATGAAAAACAAATTTCCATGCAATATTTCTGGAGATACAAGCAGTTTAAGTTCAGAATTGTTACTTTGCCTTTAACAATCAGTAACTCGGCCAAAAGCTCGTACGAGATTCTAAAAGTGAAAAGAACTAGCTTTTAAAAGCCTATATTGAATATCTCGTAAAAAATGCTGTGTGTATGCAGCAAGCTCCTCGTTTAGATGTTTGCATACACATTAACGTCCATCTGGATCTTCTGACATATTGCCCTGCTTTATCTGGTAACAAAATGGTCTTACATTAGTCTATAATCAAATTAATAGTAATTAATACTACTCGAGCGCGTTAGATTAGGATTTGGAGATACCTTAATCTTTGTTGATTCAAATCATGATGTTTAAGAAAGCAAGCACCTTACACAGTTATTTGTATTCTCCTATAAATTAATAATTTAATTGATATCTATATATTTTTTTGAATATAAACAATTTAATACTAATTAAAAATTTACTTACAACTAATTTAGTTACGAATTATTACAAATCAAATTTTTATGTTCAAAATTTTATGAATTCAATATGTATATATGCATGTATGTATACTCCGCAATAAAAAAAAAATAAGTCCAACGATTTGAATCTTTCTCACCTTTTTTAAAATCTTAAAATACACAATAGACTAGAAATAGAAAATTAAATACGTATCAAGTATATATTTGTTCTTTTGTATTATCAGAATTACTGAAATCCTATTTCACAAATTGTTTTAATATATAGTTAAGATTTCAATTTTTTATACAGATAAATTTTAGAATAAAAAACATATTACGGTAATTTAAAAATCTAGATTGGGTTCCCATTAACATATATTATCATTAGAAATACCCATATAAAAATTTATATACAGCTTAATTATGATTATTATCATAAATTTTTTTTCTATGAAAATTCTGAATATACCGTTTACTTTTTCGGATTCCATAGTATTTTTTATTGCCTTCACAAACTTGAAATTTTCGGAAATCTGTGTTATTTTTATTTTTATAGAAACATCATTCAATAACAAATGTAAAAACCATTTTGTCCAACATGTGAACTACAAAATTTCTATTTTTCATTTTGTAGGACAACGAACGTTTTAGCATATGCCAAACAAAATATTTTATTTTATCTTTTCCATTGACTGATTTTTCTACTACTCAAAAAATGTCCGTCAATTTGAAGGTTGTAAGGACAATCAAAAGTTTTACGATACCCGAAAAAGAAAACGACACACTTTTCAAAATTATCTTGGGAAAAAACCAGTTTTAATATTATATAAAAAATTAGAATTTTAGGTAATGTTTTTTATTTTGATTACATTTTTTTAAATATGGTAAGATGTGTAATTTGTAATTATTATTCGAATGAACAGCGCTCTCTTTTTTTGAATTGCTAGCAGATAAATTAATTAGAAAAAAAATAGATTAAACTTATCATAATACAAATTGGAATGCATTCGATTAAACAGGAAATTACAAAATATTCTTTTTTTAAAACTGTTTTGTTTTTATTGTTTTTTATAATCAAAACTAATAAATAATATGAGCATTAACTGGTTTTGAAAATTTTATAGCATTATTTAGGGTATGCAAATTTTTTAGTCCCCCATTAACATAATAACAACTACATACTCTTACTTCTTTAAAAACTTTATTTTTGTATAAAAATTATATAATTACATGGTGAAAAAAAAAATTGTATTTTTTTTAATAATCGGATGTATTTTATTTTGTATTAAAATAAATTTAATACATTTTTTTAATCAATTAAATTATCTGCAGGCAATGTAGGTAACGAACACGATATTCATTCGAATAACGTTTAAAAAATGCACATTTTAGTATATTCAAATTATACATAATCTAAAATTTGAAATTTAATTTGATATAAAGGGGAATCGACATAAAAAATGAGACAATCTCTAATGTAATAAAAACAATCTCTAATGTAATATACATTGTCCTTTTTTTTTAATTTTCGAGCACATATAAATTAAAAAATAATTATTCAAATGTTATGATTGGTATACACAATCTTGACATGTAAGGTGGTCGACGAGTTTTTCTCAAAAAATATTTTTTAATAAGTCTTTGACACGCCCTAAGTCTTTCTTAATAGTAATAATTTCATATTAAAAATCAAATTTGTTGTTATGTTTATCATTGAGCACGAATCAGAATAATGTTTGCAAATTCCCATATTTTATCATAATTAGAAAATCAAAACATAATCTAGAAAATTGTCTTATAAATGCTATTAAAACCGATTTTTTATCTCTAGGAAATTACAATTTTAAATGTTAATGATTTTACCTTTCTCGAAATATTTTTTAAAATAAAATTTACTTGCATAAAAATTTAAAATAATAATCACACAATCAAACAATTTGTAAGGAAATGCCAACAGAAATTCTGACATATAGAAATGAACTGGTATATACGTGACGAAACACTTCGTCAATCTATTCTGACAAACAGAAAAGACCAAATATACAGCGTGGCATAGCACTTTTTCAGTTTATTTATGTGACATGTTACTTTATTTAACAGATTAGATTTAATTTATTTAAATGAAATATTGTTTAGAATCAGTATATATATTATAAAGCACATCATAAAATCATTTATTTTATAACAATAATTAAATGGATATAAAAGATTCACGTTGTCGCAATTTTTTGTTTTGGAGTATGTGTGTGTACTGGAACTTCTTAATATTTTTTTTATTTAACAAACAAATACAATTATTTATTTCTTATATTTCATTAAAAAGAAAATATTCACGGGAAACAACAGGATGAACAAACGAGATATGCTGAAATAAAAATATTCAAATTTCCAATGAAACTATTCACACAATACATATACCCAATATGGGGAAGGTGAATTTATTGTAAGGGGGTCGGGTTACAAAAATACTAACATACAAAAATTTATGTGACATCCAGAATAAAAATTAATACTAATTAAAAATGAAATGTAAAACTTTTATGGATAAAAAAAGAAATATAGAGAGTAAATGGTCCAATCTCTTGTAAAATATGATAGTTCGCATTTGGCTGCTACAGCAATATTATAAATAAAATACAAAATCACTCACAAAAGCCTTAAAATAGCTACCGATCTGTAGTTTCCATTTACTTCATTAAACTACAGGTAACAACGGCCAAGTGCGAATTAGCGCAAGACACATTATTGCAATGGGGTTATGATAAAAAGTTTAATCCTTCAAAAATTGATTACTTTATGTTATTTTACTAACAAAGTTTTTCACTGTTATTCAAATTGGTATATAATTCAAGTATTTATAAATAATCCTCGATTAGAATCTTCAATCCTCAAGTTCTCTTAATTTCACATGACTGAAGCAGTAAATGCTGACATGTGCCTTACTGTAAATTTTCGTGGTACAAATCTGAACATCTTCGAACATATTTTAGAATTCCTGCTTTTAGACAGTATTTTTCATAGCTTTTATTTTATTTTTTTTTTTCACTGCAATTAGATAGATCCTTAAATATAATAAGCCTATTATGTTGGCTATTTAAACTGCATAAAATGATTTATTTATTATATTATTATTTGATTAATTTAATCATCGCAACCGAAAATAAAATCAAAATTATTGCAAGGAATTAAATCTTTGTAACAATAACTCCCATCATTTTTAGTTATAACCATTCCCCCCACAACAATATTTACATTGAATAGAATCAAGTTGCCAATCAAAATATAAGTTTTATCACAGACACCTGGGGTCACATTTCATCGAAATGAAAATACCGAGAGACAAAACAATTAAAAAAAAAAAAATGAAATACAACCTTTTATTGGAAGAAGTAATTCAATGTCTGTGAGAGGTCTTCTTACCCCTTTGCTGGCTACGACTACGGGAACGTCGATGATACGAGCGTGAACGATTTCGTGAACGTGATCTATCTCGTCGATCGTATGATCTACTTGATCGATGTCTGTCTCTTGACGATGATCGCTTACTACGACGGTCTCGAGAATTCGATCTTCGAGATGAATATCTATCACGAGATCTTGAACGTGTTTTAGATCGACGATCTCTTGATCTCGACCGTCTATGAGATCGCGAACTACGATCGCGACTATAACTTCGTTTGCTACGTATACTTTTCGATCTCGAGTACTCTGGACTGGAATATCTTCGATCTTCACTATTTCCATTTTTTGAGTTTCGTCGTTCTTTTTTCGATTCACTGCTGGGATCTTTGAATACTTTACCTGCACGACTGTCGATACTGTCTGAACGACTTCTTGAATCTCGTTTCGAATTTCTACGTTCACTTACACTACGTCGTCGATTACGTTCACCATGATGATGCCGATGACTTCGATTCCGACGATGTCGACTTCCACTACTATCTGATTCACTAGAACTATCTGATTTTGATTCACTAGACGTTCGTGATCTAGATGAACTAGATTTATCTCGTTTTCGAGATGTTGATTTAGAATTACTATTCGATACTATATTATTTTTATTGGTTGATTTACTATTTCCAGTAGAAGTACCACTTCCACCAGCATATATATAATCGTCTGTTTTAGGTAATTGTGTATTTTCATTTATAGGTCCATCATGGAAACGTGATTTACGTGGTGTAGGTTTTTCTGAATGACCTATAATTTTTTTTTTAATTTGAATAAATAAAATATTAAATATTCGAGTTTCGGACAAAGATCCAGACTGATATTTTAACGTAATCTATTTATGTGCAGTAAATGAAACTAAATGTAACTTTCGTATCAATACTTCTGATTCTCAATAATACCATTTTGAATATAGGTAAATTATTAAAATAAGAAAAAATAGTGTATTTAAGACAGATGAACCTTAATGCTGTAGTAAAATATAAAAACTGAATACATCTGTCAAAAATATATTAAATAAAAAATTTCAGATTCCAATTTAACAACTTTAAAAACTGCCTGGATTGCTATAATTTTTCATTTTAAACCTTTATAAAAGGACCTGTATTGCGTCAAATTTGGATTCAGTGACCTTGAAAATTGATTCGGAAGGATTATTTCCTTTATTTTATAGTTCTAAGTTTGTAGCTTTTTAAATTTTTAACATTCAAAGTCAATAATGCAATCATACAAAAATTGCTTTAAACATGATCGTTATTCCTATCTAGAACTCCTTACTAAAACTAAATCGTACTAAAAACAACTGAAGATAACAACTAACAGACTCAATTGTTTAGATACTGGACATATGAACTGTTCGACAGAAACATTGATATGCGTATAGTTTAGCACCTATACCTACTAGAGATATTCGGTGAAAAATTTGATACCACCACGATTTCCTTATACCATTTTAGAAATCTATGGTTCATCATGTGACCATTCAAAATGAGTTTCACCAAATTCAGTTTGGATCCTTGTCTTTTAGGCTAATCTCGAACTTCATTTTTTTAAATGGCCAAGAGGGCCAATACCTCAACTAAGAGATACGAAAATTGTTATCGTGAAACGAGAAATGAAATGTTTTAGAATAACTCACCGTAATGCGAATTGGCTGTGTCTACCTGACTGTATCTCTCACCATCTTTGGCATTATTATTGCTATTACTGGAGCTACCTCCACCACTAGTGTTATTGTTACCACTTTGATCGTGCTCTCGTTGTAAACGTTCATGCTCCATTTGACGACGTTCCATATCCAATGCATGTGCATCAATTTCTCGCTCGGTCCGCATAAATTCTGCTTTACGACGCCGAATTGTTTCCTATTTAATTTTAATTTTTGTTTGAAACTAGTTTTAAGAAAATTTTTCTAGTTTCTATTTCGTTGGTAATTTTATGGCAACTTGAGTTAGAGTAAATCAAAGAATATTGTAACAACAACAGTGCCATGCAAGTCTGATATTAAATTTTTTAGGGAGTATAGATTGTTTTGTGGATATAAAGAAAATTACATTTTTTTAAATTTAGATGTTTCTCCCAGAGGCTAGTAAGTATCAAGCGAAGAAACACATTGTAGTTTTAAGTAATAAGGATTTCAAGCTTAATTACAGTTCAAAAAACTCCAGTAGATAAAAATTCGCTCTTCCGAAACTTTTAAGATCCGAGAGAACCTCAAACAAAAGAAAGACGCTCAATTTATTACCAAGTGTTCCAACTCTCAAAAAAAAAAAATTATTCGAATATTTTAAATGAAAATTATGCCTTTATAAAGTTGTTATTTAGAAGAGGCAACGAAATAAAAACTTTTATTTTTAAATTGGTTAAATTTTGCCTAAAAGATTTTTCAACTGTTTGTTTTTAATTAGCATTCGAAATAGAAAAATTTCAAAAAATCTATAATTACCTTGAGATTGGAATCGGAATCATTAGCATCACTATGCTCCGATTCGCTTCCGCTACTGCCGCTCTCACCGTAGATTCCAAGACCTAATGAGATAATTAAATCCAAAATGAACACAAAGAAAATAAACAGAAATTTGTAATGAAGTTTTACAAAATTCACAATGAAAATTTTAATGTAAAATGATCGTTCAAAAAAACCAATTGCTATCAAAATATTGTATTAGATATTAAAAAACTTACCAAGTTTGCCAGTTAAACTGGCCAATGCTGGCGTCTTCTGCGGATTCATTGCTGAAGCTTTCATAAATACAAAAGTTTAGTAATCAATGTGGCCAAACACTAAAATACTGCTTCTTACAACAACAGTTCTGGAAGCACACTTTATTTAGGCTCTCCAGAGATTCTCAACAAAATATCAGATCAAAATTAAGTAAAATCCATTAATTTATAAGAAATATAGAATAATTTTTTTAATCATTCACTAAATTTGCATTATCTCAAAAAATATTTATACAGGAGTGTATTGTGTAAATTAGAATAAACATTTAGAGCATATTTCTCTTGCTCAAAAGATTTTTCAATAAAAAAAATTTATATAATATGGTGCAATGATCAGACAAACTTCGTACAATCTATCAATTTTTAAAGTATAGCCGCACTAGGTGCAATGATCAGACAAACTTCGTACAATCTATCAATTTTTAAAGTATAGCCGCACTTGGTAGAATTGCATTTCGACGAATCGACACGGATGTTTCTAATATATTACACGATATTCAAGTATGTCGCGATGCTGTACTTGTCTACTTTCTGTGAATAGGCTCAATCTGATAAAATAATATTTCTTTACGATTTCTTTAAAAATTATTGTCAAGATAAAATTATCTAAAAAATAACGAAAATTTAGTTGGGATGTATTCTAAACATCCACTTATTCCAAACTTAACGTTATTAATTTTTGCATTTTAAATTTATGAATTGTATTTCAGATTAAAGTATCCAAGTTCATTCAGTTTTAGTATAAGAATATCACTCTAAATGTTTATCCAAATAATTTTTAAAACATCTCCAATATAAATAAAATTGTTATTTTTACAATAAGTTTTTTTTTTTTCTTCAATAATATAATTTGATTTTACACTGAAATAATAAATTATTTTTAAATCACAATAACTTTTTTCGCATTTTTGCTTGAAAAATAATAAATCACCAATTCATATGAAAAATCATAATAAAAAATTTTTGTATACAAGTTTTACATAACCTATAACTAATTCCCATATTTACAGTACCTGAGGCTCGATAACGTTTTAATTCTTCCTGACATATATTTTCAATTTCTTCAGTTGTTACATCCAATAATATTTCCGTCATCATTCGACGAACAGTTAACATCTGTAATATAAATAAATTTTTAGATAATAATAATAAGAATTAGCAATGAAAGAAGAGTTTCAATTGGATCTATACTTTATAATATCTAACTAAGCCTATTGAATCTTCTAATTTAGGTACCATGCTTTCGTAGAACGCTTCACATAGAGCCATAAATGTATTTTATCGGAAAAGTGTGTAACGGAAAAATGTTGTTATAAGTCGCTAAAAGTACATGACTCTGGAAAAACCCGTAGACAACGCAGAAAGGCCAAAGCTTCTCGTTAGATTCATTCATTCCACATACGTGCTCTATATACGGGATTACTCATTTGAATGGTCGAATAAAAACGAATGGTAATTTTTTCAACAATGAGGATATAGTGATTAACAATTATCTAAATTTTTAAACTGTTTGCAAAAAGAAACAATTTTTTTTTATTTACTGCTCGAAATCTGCCAACAAATTCGAATTCGCTAACATTTCTAGGTTTTACAATTTTTCAAGGAATGTGCCATCATGTTAAAGTTAACAAACACTAAAAATATTAAATAATAATTACCACATCTTGAATACGTTCTTCCTTTGATCTCGAACGTATTGGAGGAGATTCCATTTCTGGACTTTCACGTTTCTTCATTTTTTTCGGTGGTGATGTTTCCCGTTTAAAAGATGGTTTAAATCTATCTTCTTTACCAGAGTCGTCAGAATCACTTTCCTAAAAAGAAAAATAAATCCTTAAAATTTCATAAAACAGCCATTAACGATTAAGCGCCCTTTTTCCTCTAACTTCCCAAAGTTAAAGGAAAAGTCTGTTTGATATATAACCATTAAGTAGAATTAGAAAATATTTCTCATCAAGATAAATACACAATAAATAATAATACTTTCGAGTTATATCTAACGATACTGGAAGTACTGAAAGTATTGTGTTCGCTCTGAATAATATAGCTAGTAAGTAAACTTAGAAAATATTTATGATAAACATCAAGATCGGTACTCCATAAATAATAATACTTCCGAGTTATGTCTAACGATAGTGGAACTACTGTAAGTATTGAGTTATTATATCGTTAGCAACCAGTGTAAATTTGCTAGCACTTTTTTTGTGTTTGTTCGTAAATTTTTCGTCCAATTAATAAACAAATTTTGTGTACATATGCGTGATACATGGTGATAAATGTTTGCACAATACATTTTTCACCCAATATCGAAATTTTAATCATTTCGGTTAAGCTCATCCGGACATATTAACGAACGAGTGGTAAATACAAAATACAAATTTTAATGGTTGGGGAAAAATTCTTTAAACAACTGATTTGATTAGACGTTATTAATTTCATTATAACTCCGTTAGTTTATGAATTAACGACTTAAACAAAGATTATTATTAAGGTCTTTTTATGTCATAAATTTGATATTTTAAATCACAAATAATTAAAAAAATATTGACATTTTGAAAAAAAAAACTTCATTATCTCCTCTAGACAAAGCTTTTTAAATTTTAACTACATAACTTTTGTTAAAAACTAGCTATTTTCATTGTCTATATTAACGTAATTTATACTAATGTTATCAACAACAAAAGTTGGTATGTAAGTATTTTTGTATGTAACGAATAAACTTAAATAGTACTGGATTAATTTGAAAAATTATTTCCCACGGCAAAGGTAACTAAGTGGTTGAAACCGCGTGATGTCCGATAGCCTATTTGGAACAAATTCAATACTGATACAAACTATAGTATCTTTTGATACTATCTCAAAAGATAACGCTTTTAATGTTATTTATCATTTAAAAAAATATCCTCCTTCGAGCCGGATTTGAACCAGCGACCTATGGATTACTATTATACCACTACAGTCCACCGCTCTACCAACTGAGCTATCGAAGGTTAGTTATTAATATCATTTAGATTTAATTTAATTTAAAAGTTTTATTCAAAAATTTCAGTTATTTTACCGTCAATAATGCCAAATTCAATTAATTTTTACAAGAGAAAAAAAAAAAAATCTGATTTGCAACAAGCCGTTCTTTGGCCACTTTGCCCGACCGCTTGGTTTTTTTCTTTGCCAAATTAAAGTACTTGATCTTTTGTTTGCCATATTAAAGATCAGGTACTCATTTTCCTTGAGCTAGGTGAACCTAGGGAGCGTACTGCCAAGATCTTCAACATGATAAGATTTGAAGTAGAATTCTAACGCACCATTAGTCCAACCTGGGATCACTAGCATGAGAACTTAGCGCGCCGCCACCAAACAGAATATACTTTTTTTATCAATAATAGTCAATTTAAACTATTCAACCTTAAAGTTAAATGACAGTAAAGAACAATTACGTTCAAACATGTTTATAACTTAATATATAAGTTTGGCCACTAAATATGATAAATCATAGTGCCCTCTTTTTCATAGTCGATCAAAATTACCGACCTTTTAATATAACTCGAATTTAGAATTTCAAAAATAACTCGAAAATAAAAAAAATTCGATATGTTTACAAAGAGTACTAATTGGAATAAAATTAAACCTTTTTCTACAAAATGATTTTTAAATCGATTAGATAACTTAAAAACTATGGAAGATAAAGTTTTCGAAACCAATCGAATTTAAATGTAAAAGGCGTCATTTTTATGGAAGCGCTTTTTAAATAAAAGATTTAAATATTGATTATCTATTGGTTCCGAGATATAAACCTAATTGTACCAGACTACTAGTAGACTGAGAACTCATTGATAAATCACAGTATTCGAAGTACAGAAACCATGATCTGGCAGGAACCAACTCTGTAAGTAAGAATTAGAAAAAAAATTGAAGAGCATAAAATTTTACGTAAAAAAGGATCTTTTCCTTTTTTCGCTATTACAAAAATTAACGTAGCTTAAACATCCAGAAGTTTTCACATATACATGTATACATTTGATTTATAAATTATATATCTGTCTGTATAAAAACTTGGAAACGCTTTGGCTCTGTTATTTTTAATAATAGCCAAAAAAGGCAAAAGATCTTTATGTACAATTGTATGCCCTATAGACTTTATTCGAAACTTTTTTTCTAACTCTTACCCTTTTCAACCAAGCTAACTTTCACCATTTCATTTGAATAAAAGCTGCTGACGTGCATAGTTGATTACTGCCAGAAGGAGGTTTCTGTACTTCGCATACTATCACTGAAAATAATTACAGACATATAGAATGACTGTTACTCAAATTACCATGAGCTCTTGAGGTAAATTTTCAGGCTACAAATGGAAACAGAACTATCCAATTATAATAAAATTTTGCGTATACAAAGTGAACTTTAATACAATACAATTTATTTAAAAATTGAAAACTTGAATGTTTTGTAATTTAATTTTTTAAAGCTATGACGAGAATTTATAGAAAATCCATTTTTTATAATTTTTAACAAAAGGAAATAAAAGAACAATTATTAAAATATACATCAAATTATTATTTCATTTATACATAAATTTGTAGTGATGAAAAATTTATGCTAGTTCTTTATCGAGTATATTTGCCTCAAATTAAAAAAACATTTCTCTTTTT
The DNA here is from genome assembly GCA_020423425.1 of Chrysopa pallens. Classification (NCBI taxonomy): domain Eukaryota; kingdom Metazoa; phylum Arthropoda; class Insecta; order Neuroptera; family Chrysopidae; genus Chrysopa; species Chrysopa pallens. The sequence goes on along the minus strand of CM035595.1, from coordinate 39,059,678 downwards.
TTTTTGTCATGAATTATCTCTATTAAAAAAAAAGAAAGATATCGATGCTTTCTTTAACATACGAAAAGTTTAAATATAAATACTTACAAATTTACTTTTGCTCGGCAACGTAACCAATCCACTATCAGTCATAACTTTACGAACTTCTTCTTCTTCTTGTTTTTTACGTTTTAAGAATTCTTCACGTTCTCGTGCTTCACGTTCCTTATCAAGTTGTTTTTGTTTTTCGCGTTCCATTTTTTCAAGTCCTTCACGTATCCATGCTGGTAATTGACGACGTTTAGCAGCATCTAATGTTACTGTTGTCGGTTCAGGTTCATCGTCTGATTCACCGCCACGATGTTTTTTATTGCCTTTTATACGATTGGTAGGTTGACCGCTCGTCCAATAACCTGAGGCATAGCTATTCGAACGAGATCTAAGAGAAAATATTCAAATAGAACTGTGTTGTCGAATAATTTTATTTGTCCCAGACCACATCAGGTCTTTAATTTGGAATATTTTGATTAAGGTTCAATAGTTGCGCCCCGGTTAAATTTTTTATAAGTTTCATTTAATAGCTTTAAACGTACTTTAGGCGAAGCTTGTTACTAATAATTTCTGGCTTTTCCAGGTCATGAATTGAATTTTTTTTAGGCGTAGTAATAATTTTAATAATTTTCACAGGCATTTTAAGATATGAAAGATTAAATTTCAAACATTGAGAATACTTATTTTCTCGTCTGATTGAAGTTATTTTGTATTAAATACCGCCAAAATACAAAGATCAAATATTACCTTCTACTGTTCACTACTATTGAATTTCATTGAATTTCTTAAACATAAAAAGTGCGACTGGGATTAGTACTTAACATTTATCTGCTAAAACTAAAAACAGTTTTTCACGATATTTGCCAAAAAAATAATTTTCAACAACATACAGTTGTAAAAAAAATTCTAGAAGCATTTACCGATTCTGTAAGCTGTAATAAATGTTCAAATTTGTCGATATTTAACACGTATGGGATAAGAATTTACACTTTTTATTAGATATTTTTGAACATTTTTATTTAGCGTTTTTGCCATGTAAAGTAACTTTACAAATATAACTAGGACGCCAAGCAAATTAAAGATTTTCATCACTTAAATATTAACTACAAACTGATACCAAAATTTGGAAGAGTACAGCCAAAAATTGAAAAATTAGAGCGAATAAGAATGTCCGACTAAGATGTTGTATGTAAATTCACTGCGATATCCCGCTTCATACTTCCGACTGATATTTAATTTTTTTGGTTAATATTTGATGGTATTTCTGTAAGGCTGTATCTTTTTCATAACATGCGAAATACGAAAATCATATTCTAAAAAAAAGTTTCAAATAAAAATTGTATGATTTCTGTACTTCGCATACTATGATTCATTAGTGAAAAAAGTTGCAGTTTTACAGAAAGACCGTTACTTAAACCGCCGCGAGAGCTTAGGCTATGAATATAATAAAAATAAAATTATTTATTATGAATTAATCATAACCTTGAACATATTTTCAAATTGGTATACTCTACTATGATGAAAGTTTCTTGTCCATTCATCCCAAAGTAAAGGAATATTTTTGATGTATATATAAAAACAGAATTAAAGTTTTAAATTTGAGCTTTAAACATCCATATGACAAAAATCTATAATTGTGAAATTTTGAAAACTGCTTTAGTCAACTAATTAAGCAATACCAATATTTCTAATTTAAGAAAAATTTAAACGAATTCCCTTTTAATGTTTTATGTATGTAATAATTTTGGAGTTTTAAATTAGCTTTGCTCCAGTTTATATTGACACAAATGATGCTGAAGTTGGTAAAGATGTAGTAATAGAAAATTTTAATTAAGCTCTAATACCTCGAATTGCAAGGTAAAATATATAGGTAAAATATAACAAGGTAAAATTTGGTCTAATTTTTTTGAGCATAAGTTTAATATTATAATTTATACATTTTTAATGGTCAAAATAACATCTTAATTTTATAAATAATATATTAATTTAAAATCTTACCCGGTGTAGTTTGAAGCTGAAGGATCTGTTCCAGGAAATGTAAATGGTGTAGGTAACAGAGCATTTTTTGTTAATGCTAAAGGTGGTACAGCAGTTGCAGGAGTTGCACCAGGTACTGCTGGAGGAGCTGTCCAACCTGTATTCCAACCCCACTGTTGTTGTTGCCAACCCCAACTCCCAGGACCCGAGGCTAAATTCGATTACGTTTTCTAATTTTGCTCGCAAAAATTATAATTAAAAACCAAATATCACAATATTTACCTGGTCCGGTCCATGATGCTGGAGGAATTGATGGATCAATAATAGCCTCAGTCTCATCTTTTTCATTTTCTACTTCCATAGGTGCTTCACCACCTTCAATTAAACTAGAGCCGGCATTTCCTGAATTCTCCTTATCTTTTTTTACAGGTCCAATAGGCGGGGGTGGTGGAGCCGGCGGAACTTGTTCCGGAGGACATGTTTCTTTCATCATAATCCATTGTTGAGCTAATGCAGCCCAATCAACTTGATCGTTCGATACATTTTGATATGCTGATGGGTTAAGAGCCCATTGAGTTGGGTAATTTCGGTCACCATCCGTTCCAGAAAACATATTTATAGCACAGATTTTATCACTTCAAAATAAATACTTTAGTTTTAACAAAACATTTTTAATGAGATTTCATATTTTATTTATAGCATAATACAATTATTTTAGTTTTATTTACAAGAAATGTCAATCCCACAATACGTTTTAAGCTTAAATTGGTATGAAGTGAGATGATTGTAAGATTATTTTAATTAAAATCTAGGGACATTTCATTATGTTTTATAATTGCGGTATTTTTCAATTATCTATTATTTTCGAATCAGTATGCAGAGAATTTCAAAATCAGTATATCGGAATTTCTGTCAGTGAGTGTTCTGATTCTGAATGGACCAAAATTCAAAGTTGCCAAAATGATCAGAGACTAAATCGGTAAAACGGCTCCCCGGTAAAACCTATATATATTCTCTATAGATAATGTAGAATAAATAATTGTGGAAGCAAACTAATATCTTAAAAAAGAGTCTTAGATTTTAAATGATCCATAGAATAAATAATTGTGATATGATCTAAGCTTTGGATACAATTATTTATTCTATGGCAAACTCTAAAAAAAAAGAAAGCACTACACTATTTTGCAGTATGTATATGTGGTATTATACAGGATGTCCGTCCGTTCAGTACTACACGTTATTTTTGGATCAGAGAATTAATTTTTGATACAGAAAGCTTGTCGATTCTTGATCTGACCAAGAGGTAATTAAATAATTAAAAAATGTTTTTTATCATTGTAAAATTTGGTCAAATTTTTAATAACTGTTAGATTTATTTTATTAATTTCTTCAAAATTTAATAGAAAAAGAGCCTAAGCTTGGATAAACTGTTCGATTTTTGATGATCGATATTTTATGTACTTGTTTAATAAAAAACATAAAGAGTCTGACTCAAGACAATTAAATGTTATATTTCATAATAAAATTGTATAATTAATTTGTAAATACGCGCGTCTGAAGTTATACTTCTTTGGTATCAATTTTTCTAGTAGTAAATAATATTTAAAATTAACAATTTATGAATGATATTAATCAAAATATTCAGTTTAAATCACTACTATTATAAATACGACATGTGCGATTAATGTTGGTAGCATTTTTTCTATACTCCAATGGTCGGTTTTGCGGAGAACTCAACCTGTATTTTGTGTGACAGTGATGCGCGCGCATCTTATAATTTCACTCTCGTCATTTTTTCATAACGCGCCAAAGAAGTATAACTTCAATAACAATGCTTATTAAGTAATGAGTTCATTATTTAATGAGGAAGTGGTAAAAGTTGTCAGACCAAGATGGAGTAGGAATAGCTTGAATTTTTATAACAATAATTATTAATAATTTCCATAATTAATCATAAAACTAGTTAGTAGTCAATCCAAGTCTGGTTTGAAAATCTTTAATGTTCATTAATAACAATAATTTATTAAATCATATCTCTTCATATGCCCCATCCTATTTTTGACTTATTATGTACAATTATATATTATTGGAAAAAAAATAGAATGAATAAAGAATTGAATTGAATAAAGGAACAGCTTTACAGTATGTAAATTGACGTCATATCTTACAGTGCACGCAGTATATAGCGGATCATTCCCGTAACAAGAAAACAGCAAACTGGGCCAATTTGACCCAAGGGTGCTGCTTTTTAGGAAAAGATTTCCCCTGCCACACGATGTCGATTGCACCTAGTTCCGGTGTAATCTTAATTGTATATAGTTTCTTTAATTTAAGCCATATATTTATTTGTTAAGTCAGTTATAGGGATGGCCTATCCATCTACATAGGTTAAGTATTTTCAAATGGTTTTTTTTTTAATTTTCCATTTTTATTCAAACGATGTATGAAAAATTGTAATCTCGATCTAACTAGTACATAAGATGATGTATTATAGATAAAGCTTAGGCTAAGTGCTATAGTTGTAAGCCGACTTGTATTTACATTTTGATGCAAATAAAGAATTATCAAACTAAAAAAAATACTAAAACATTGCTCAATAAATGCAAAACATAATGAACGCATTCAAAACATAAAATTCTGAATTGTCATATCTGACAGTTCGATGTATTTATTTATAATACGAAATTTTAACTAATATTTTTTATGGATTTAATTTGAATAAAATTAATTAAACTATTTGAAACATGGAAGAATATATAGAAAACTATGTATCAGAGGTAAAATAATCATAATAGAAGTGATTATCCGAAGTGACATTTTTCAATATATAAATCATAATTCATCTGATCAAACTAAAATGCTCTTGTGTATATATTTTTTTATATAACTCGTAATAATTTGCGAGTCTTCATACCATTACCAAATGGAAAATTAAAAAAAAATTTTTCGGGTGCTGGAAAAATCGGTTAATCTGTTATAAAGAGTTTTTAAATATCTCGTTTTAAAGAGTTTTTTTTTTGACAAGCACTCAGGGTGGCCTTCTACAGGCTAAGTTAAGTATACCATTCAACTGTGTCCGTTGAGAAAACTTGTAGGCCTTTTTACAGGATAATGATTGTCAATTGAACTACCGTTTGTTACCTGGGGATCTCAGACGAACTCTCGTGTGGGCTGTAAAGTATGTGGAAAGTATGCACAATATCTTAAACTAGAAGACATTTTGTGCCTCCAGGTGACTGAAGGTTCTCACAGAAGGTTCAGAAGACCAATAGGTCTAGGTGCTTGGGATCCAATCACATTTTCTCTTAGATCGCAAATTATATAAATTTTTGTCGCTTCGGAAATCAGATTATGATTAGAATATTGAGTAAATTAAATGTCCTATTTAAATTTTAGAACACTGCCTTACGTTCGAAATTACAAGCGAAAACAGAAGCGTTAAAAATTTTAGCTAGAGAATTAGATAAATGTCGTACGGAACGTGACCAATTTAAATTAATGGCTGAACAAATTCAGGAACGTTATAGTTGTTTAAAGAAAAAATCAGGTCATATCAATTTATATACGGATTCGGGTGGGGGTAATGTGGCACAATTATTAGGGGAAACTCGTGAAAATAATAAATTAATGAAATTGGAATTAGAAGCGACTAAGCAGTGTTTAATTGAGGCACGTGGTGATATTCAAGTATTGCGACAAAAATTACAATCAAAACAGAAACATGGAAGTTTAACGAATGAGGATGTTTTTCCGGTACATCAACGTGAAGAATTAGTTGAACAACTTGAAAAACTGAGTTCTAAAGTAAGTTAAAATTAAACACTTGAAATTTCGACTCAGTATAATGGATTAATGATAAATCTTCGGTCTTGCATCACAGATTTGAAGCTTGTTTTTGAATTATCACATAAAATTTTCAGCTTGATGCTTATTATCCCGCAACATTAAACCCGCAGGACCAAAAAAATTTAAATACAAAAAATGTTTGTTTTTTTTTAAACAAACAACTCTTGTTTGAAACACTTTTCCGTAAAATGCTTAGGTTCGTCACAATTTTAGCTAATAAGCATATAGATTACCTCGATATTAAACCTCGACAAACCATATGTCCAGTATCTAAATAATTAACTCTGTTAGTTGTTATATTTATTTTTTATAATAGATAGTATTTAAAAATAAGCCTCGAAATGTTTCTAAGGATTCATTAAATCTGTAATTTTTTATTGAATATTATACAAAATTGTAATGGTCAGAATTATTTAAGTAGTCGGAATAATGAATGCAATTATTAACATAATTTTTATAGAAATTATTTGAGACAATATTTAATTCTTAAATAAAAATTATAGTAAATTTTATTCAGCTTATTTTATATACGAAATTTTTATGGTCGGAATTAAAAATTCAGAGAAAATGTATATCGTTTACAATTTTTTTCAACATGATTGACTTCTAGCAGCCCTTTAGACCTAGACTTCTGGTAATACTTTCATGCGATTTCTACAGTTAAAATTTGAAACTATACACAATTTCAGGGCTACACCTAATAATATTATTTTAATAAAAAATTTACGTGTTTGATTCACCACCCACACTTCCGGTGCCGGGTTTAACTTCCTGCTGCAGAGCTATGAGTTTGCCATCTAGGAAATACTGTTTTTTTTTTTTTTTTTTTTTTTATAAAAATTTTTACTGCATCTTACATTTCTAATTTTAGTATCCAGTTCTAAGATTATGTGTTTTATATGTTTCTTCCGAATTTCTTTTTGATTCTGATACATTAATTTAATATATGTGAATTTTTAATATTTTTAAATATGACTAACTAAAAATAATAATTCATAGATGTAGATCATCAAAGCTCTTACTATAGGTGCTAACCTGGTATTATTATGGAATTTTAAATCAATTTTCTGGTGGCACCCTATTTAAACAATTTACTCTGTTACGTATTACACTTTTAAATATGTTTTCTTAGACAATTCAAATGCGTGCTGACATACAATCATTATTGGATGAAAAAGAGGAATTAATTAAGGAACGTGATGCTTTTAAACATAAGGCACATCGAGTTAGTCATGAATTGGCTATTGCACTTCGTATGACTGGTCAAAAGAATGGCGATCAAGGCACAGATGATCAACAAATGGCATCGGAAACACCTGCATTTTTAGTGGACGCGGATGCTTTAGTATCAGAGAATCGTTATTTACATGAACGATTACAACAAGCTGATGCAGAAACTCAACTTGCAACTCAGGCTCTTGCTAAATATAAGGTTTTTATTTTTATTAAAATTTTTCTCTTTTATACATTTGGATTTTGCAGAAAAAATAATGTTAGGCTAAAATGTAAATAACCTCAACTAGATTTAACCTCACAAACATTTTACTACAGAAAGAAATAATCAGTCTTATATACAAAACGGCCTACACTCTTCTAAGAGGAAGATATAGAGATCCTAAAAATCTTTGTAGAAGATCGAAACGGGGTGTCTTTTAGGAGATATTTAAGAGACGCTGTTAATGTTTTTAATTATATTCTGTAATATTTGAATAAAAATAGCATCGAAATTCCATTCCTCATTGGTTAATTTGGTATCCAGGTAAAATCTAGACCATATAAGATTAATTTTCATCCTCTAGATCAGGTACCATACCTGATCTAGAGTTTTAACATTGACAAAAAAATTCTTTAGATTTTTTTAACTAGCGTGCTTTTTTTAAAAATATGAAAGAAATCGTTTTAGAATGTGAAAAAAAACAATATCTGAGATAATAATGTTCCCAAAAATTAAAAACTCGTGATCATTTTACGATTAGTTGTAGTTTCTGAATTTATAACTTTGAAAACACTCAAATAAACTGAATTTCTGTGTTTTAATTATATATTTTTTATTATAAAAACCATTAAACTGTAAAGAATTTGTTTGGATATTTTTGCCATTTTTAATTTTGGTTAAAATTATTTTATACAACTATTATTTTTCTATTTCCGTAGAATATGCTTGAAACAAAACGGCGAAAAGGTATCATAAAATTGGGTACAAATAATACGGACATGATAATGTCTCATAAACAAGGTAAAATTTATTATCTAAATAAAAATTTCAAGTTAGTATGGTGTAGCAAAATAATGTGTATTTTGGCAATTATTTAACTTGACAATACATAGTTAATTATGCATATTTAGAGGAAATTATTGTGTAAAATTTTTCTTAAGTAAGGCGGACCCCCATTTTGGTGTTATTTAAAATTCTTTATAAAAATTTTAAGGCGGTTAGAAATAAACCTTTTCATTTTAAATTTCAATGTGTTTTGTTTCGGGTAGAATATAAAAAAATAAAAATAAAATAAAATTGAAATAGAATAGCAAATGTTTTCTATCTTGGCCAATCTTCATGTTATACGAAACAAAATTTAAGATGCAAAGGTCTTTCTACAACGAATTTAAAGTTTTGATAAACCGAATATAAATAATTTGTTCTTTTGAAAATTTTATTTTTTAAACCTTGATATTTAGAAAATTTTACGTTAATTTTTTTATAACATTATAATTGTTACGCCACTGTCTTTTAGAGCCTCTTTTCACTATATAAAAATAAAAATTTGAATTTGACTTTCAGTAAAACAACTACTAGAATGTGGTACAATGGCTGAATTACCAGTAACAGCAGCAACGATTGCTGATTTAAAATCCTTATGTTTAGGACTTCTCGAAACATTAAGTGATAAAACACTAGCTCTATCACATCAAAAGAAAGCCAATAAAATATTAGCTAGTCGTGTATCTGAACTTGAATCAAAATTAGGTAAAGGTTCAGCATTTCCTTCACATATCTTACTAGAAAATTATAGTTCAGCGGAGGCAGATCGACAGGATGTATCTGAAGAATTTAAATTTTGTAATCAAGTACGAAGTAATTCAATTGAACACACTACGCAAGATATTAAACTAAATGGTGCCGATAGGGTTACAGATGAAGATGAAATTGATAAATTACCACCGAAATTACAAGAAATGGTTGATAAAGCTTTGGAAGAATTGAAAATTGAATTATAAAATAATTTTATCTACTTTAAAGAAGGAATTGTTTCAGCGGTCTAGAATACTTACGTCACAGAAATGAGATAATTTATAAAATTTGGAAAAATAACTGAGGAAACTTTCTCGGGAAATATACATACTTATTTTTGGTATAATTTACACAATGCTTCTACTCGACCAAATAAAATGGAAGTGTTTGATCGAGTAGAAGAGTGAATAGTTTTTGTGAGGTGAGATAGAACATCATCAAATTTCAAGGACATACTAGATGATCGTATACATATACTAAAATTATGTATGTATATACCAGAAATAATAAATGTTTCCAAACTATATATTGTCTCACTTTTATGCTTTCGTATAAGCGACCTGTATTTGTAACAATTGGAGTGACCATTGATATGCGCTCTTCAGTTATTCTGTAAAAAAAACCTGTTATAGTTGAAAAGAGAATAAATTCGAATTAAAAACAAGATGCGACGCTATAAATATATCTATTTAAAATTAGAAATTGTATGATTTTTATTCTAACACAACATTTTGTTGTTGTTATTAAGAATACATTAATTTGAATTTTGGTGTGTGAAATTGTATCGAACACTTACAAAAATTGTTGCCGCTGTATCTCTACCTTTATCGTTCATATTTAGATTTTAGTTTGCGTTCGTTTTTTAATATTCTTTGTTCGTGTAAGTACACCAAAAACTTTTTAATTGTTTAATTTCTTGTCATAAATCTAGTCATAACTTTACGAAAATGAAAGATGATTATACACAGATTTCTATTATAGAGAGGATGATACTAGAAAAACGGTCATTCATGGGTTGTGGAAAATATATAGATCCATAAAATGGATTGTAACTAAAAAAGGTCTTAAGAATGAGATAATAAAATCTAAATTTCGTTGAATAATCCATTCTTTAACATCTTTAGTATAAGTATTCTCTGATATCTCGATAAAAACTGTAAACGTCAGCCTAAATGCTGCAATGATTTTAGTTTATTGTATTTTTCAAAACCAAATAATAAATAAGCTTAATTTTTATCAAAAATTTTTCAATGATTTACAAACAGTTCAATCTACAGCAGTACAGAAAGTATTGATACCATCATTAATTTCCTGTCATATAAAAGTATAATCATCAAGCAACTTTTTCGAGAATGGAAACGAAGCTACTTTCTAAAAAGTAGCTTGATGCTTATCATCCCGACATAACTTGGAATAAGAGTAATTACAGGCTTGGAATAAATTGATTTAAAAAAACAAATTCCCAATTAAAATTCATTCCGGACATTTTTTTTTTAATCGAGCTTTAATGTTAGGGATATCATTATACTCAATTTCTTACAGCAACTTAGATTCTATAGACCATATACTCATACTTGATCTCAATTAGTTTTTCACGCTTTTCATGATGAAAACAGACCGCTGATATATATATAGACCGCTATAGACTACAATTAATATACTCTCATATAATCTATATATATTAAGTATAATATTGATTATATGCGAATATATAAAAAAAAGATGAGCGCTTTTTATTAGTTTATAATAAACCTATGAGTGGGGTAGAGAGGTTTGAATTCTACTACAGTGAATGTATTGATGTCAATCCTTCTTGATTATGTTGTATACGCTAAATACTAAAATATTGGTATGAAACCTAGTTACGTTCAATTGTTCATGACTAAATGTTTTGTGGTTTTTTCTTAGCGTACCACACAAAAGTTCCATTTTAATCTAATAGAACCTCGCTCGCTCGACTAATTATAATAAATATTATTAATATAATAATTATAATACGTATTGAGTGTATTTTATGAATGATAACATTGATACTCAACCATACATCGAGATCTAAACAATCAACACTGTTAGTAGTTATCTTCAATTGTTTATAATAAAAATTATTTAAAATATATAATTTTTATCTAATTTTACGAGGATATCATAAAATGAAATATTTCTATCATTAATTTTCTTACTCTTCATTCTTGCTATTTAATCCTCCCATTTATCCTGAAAATCATGTATTACATAATATATAAAAAAAGTTTTTTTAAACTATATTTTATTTAAAAACTGTAAAAAAATGATTACCTTAAATACTGAAAGGCTTTAATTCCTACCATTTAGGAACCACTAACTTGATATCGTATATGACGCCTTAGTTTCCAAAAGTTTTGAAAATTTATAAAAGAAAAAACAAACGGTCAAGTATTTTCAAAATGATTTTTAATTCTTGATCTTAAATAAATGATTTTAAGTACACAGAAGCCATAAAATAAATTTTACAATAATTACGTAATTTAAATTTTATTTGTTTTTTAAATAAAAATAATTTATATTTTTAATATACAGTAATGTACAACAATTAACTATTCTACAAAAAAAATAAAAACGGATGACCAAACGGAATTAACCAAAACGACAACTATTTTAATAAATACCTATGAGGTATTCGATTTAATATTTACGCTACTTGGATCATTTCAAATTACAATGCAAGTAGAGCGCCTGTTAACAACGCGGATGCTCCTAACATTGCATAACCAGTTAAATAAACTTCCTTAATCGTTAAAAATTTTCCCATATCCCAACATAAATGTCGGACACCGTTACATGTATGGTAGGCAAATGGGAATGCAATAATAGCTTTTCCACCTAATAGTACTGCTGCTGGAAGTTCCCAATTTTCGATGGTCCTAGCTACCGTTTCAAAATCATTCATGAATAAGGCGCTTACACCAAATATTGTTGCGTAGCCCCATAAAGCTACACCTGAAACAAGACATAATTTTAAAATTTTTTTAATTACTATTATTCAATTAGTTAAGGGCCGATGTAGCATAGTGCGATTACAAAGTATTAATGACATTTAAACGCAATATAATCCAATTTTTGATTGAATTCAGGGCCGATTAAACACATGAAATAGACACGAAATTTAACAGAAAACTTGAAAAAATGAAGCTAAAACAAATTTAAAATTACGAGATTTATTATGCACTTTTTTTTATTTATTATTAATTTTTTATTGAAGCTATCTTGAAACTTTTTACTTGGTGCAAATATTGCTTTTGGTCATAATCTTCATATTTTTTCTTGGCGCCGAATTTTCTAAAAATATTCGTGAAATTTCTATTTTTATAAAACAAAGGAGTTTCCGTAAAATTGTTCGTCTACAGCTACCCCACATTGTAGAGATTTTTTTCAGAGATTATTAAAAAATTCATGATTCATTTTCAAAAAGTATTTCTTTTATTATATATCATCGTATAATAAATACAATATGTATAAAATTAATACTTATTTCATCTGGAAGTGTTCAGTGTTTATAAAATTAATAATAATTGCATAGTGAAACTAAAGATGTTTCAAAATTTTACTATCTACTACATTCATATATGAAAGTTGATATGTGCCAAAAAGGGGAAGAGGAATGTTTGCAAAAAACATTAAAGTTTTACTATGTTTCAATAATCAATTCGCATCGATTACAAATTTGGTAATTTTAGAGATGTTTTTAAAAAGGTGGGGTGGGGTGTATTCATAACTGCGGTTTTCTACTGATTGTAAAATATATTGTATCTTTCTAGTTTGTAAAGAAAACATTGTGTTTGTGAGGATTATCTCTGAAGTAATAAAAAATTAAAGTTTTCCTGTTCCCCTTAATTATGTCATTTCATATCACCACATTGATAAACCGCATAAATATATAAAATAAACCGCATTTTTAGTAATTATAGAAAAAATTAGTATTTGTAAAGATTTTCTAAAAGAAGAAATGTAATTTTAAAAAAAGTTTTGCCATTTGATTTCATATCAATTGCAGAAAAACCACATATTTCTGTGCTATATCTAGAAAAAATTTTTTTCCACAAAAATCAGGAATGCAATAAAAGTTATCCTATTTATTTCAGTTCTATTGCAAAAACTTCATTTTATTATTATTCTTAGAAAAAACTTGATATCCTTATACGTTTCTCCCAAAAAAAAGTCGAGGGATGCTTGGCTATTTTGAAGATTTTCGCCAAAAGAGGTGAAAGAAGCAATACAAATTTAAAGTCTTCGTATTTCTACTAATTATGCCATTTCACTTCACAACGATTGCAAAACCTCTTCGTTTATGTGTAGAAAAAAGTTGACTTTATAAAATTACCTACGCTAAATGTATTAACAAAATTAACACCGTCGAAAGTTTTATAGTACGTAAATATTTTGTTGCTGCTTGCGCCAGAAACATTTTCACAGAACTATATAAAACGGATAATTTTTTAACTATCAAGGATTCGTATTTTATTTTAGGTTTCAGAATATGTTTGTTTCCCTAACAATTTGAATCTGCTTTACACCTATTTTTTACTTTTACTTTCCACGTTAGAAGAATTTACTCCAGCATCAATGGAAGTTTCTGATCCTCACGTTTTCTTCTCAAAATTGCAATTGGTTTAAGTTTAATAGTTCCAAATGTTTTCCATAAAAGGTGCATGTTCCGTAAAAAGATTTAATACGTGTAATCCCTGCATAATATAATGTTCAACTTTTTCTGTATCTATCTGTATGCGTACGCTAAACTTGGAAAGTTGTGTGATCAAAGTGTGGTTCATAAGAACCAATTTCGTAAGTAACCATCTCGCAACTGTCCCTAAAAATTTACACCAGTTCGAAAAAACGGAGTTTTAGTACGAATCCGGTCCGATTCGTCTTATTTTTTAGCTGATGATTTTAAGTTTTAAATACATTATTTCTAAGAAATCAAAATGCATTTTGATTTTTAACTTGTTTAGAAACGACATTTTACCGTATTTTTAAGTCTTACTCCCTCTTCTAAGTTTTTAACAAGAAATTTTATTACCTGTAAATCTATGCGTAATTGACAACATTGATGTCAATTGTGGCGCGTAAATTGTTAAATGAGGTGATTGTGGGCGACCAAGTTTTAAATTACGTGCATCATGATCTTCAATTACTGCTTTTTTTACGGCAGATGTTTGCATTGTAGCGATTACAATTCCATTCCATGATTTATTGGGATGTTTCATTAACTGTGGAAGATTTGCTTTGTATAAACCAAAAACACTTGACGCTAATGATTTGGAACACATTCTAAAAATTAAAAATAAATAAATTTTCTAAATGGTTTCAAGTTTTTGATAAAAAATAGTAAAATCTTTATACAAAGTAGGTTGTTTTCACAAAAATGAAAGCCTCATTATAACTACTGCTGTTTACTTTAAAATCACAAAAATACGCTTTTAAAGAGTACATATAGTGCAATCGAGTTATCACATTTTTTACTGAAAGTGGAAAAATTGTTAACAAAATTTTGACGGGAGAAAATGATGGATGGGAGTACAATAAACGTAAAAAACCAAATGCGTGAGCAGCCGTGGCGGATCGAAGTTTTGGGGGGTAAAATTGGATGAAAAATTGCATTGTTGCGAATTCCAGCAAAAGTTGAGGTCGTGTTTTGTAGCTGACTCTAAAATTCAGGTAAATAATATACTTTAGACGTGTATTAAACCGAAAAACCTGCCTTTAATTATCATTTCTTATCATAAATTATTTTAACATTATAGTTTCTAAAAACTTCCATTAAATTGTGTTAACAGTTATTAACAATTTTCTCCATTATTTATGTAGTGGAACTCCATTGGATTAATGTGAATTTATCCAAATTTTACAGAAAAAAAATTCTTGGTATAAGATTATTGTTAATTTGCAAAAGTTTTTTTCCGTAGAAATTACTGCATATCTTAGAGCTGATGACACGTGAATATAAATTTTACAGACGTTAGATTAAACGAATTTTGATTTAGTCGATACACTTATTAAAATTACATTTCTAAAATATCTATATGTTGAATATAAGCGATGTTTCTGATAACGCGTGTATCTCAAGAATTTCCAACTTAAATTCTTTACAGATACTACTTAGTAAAGATTCTACAATAATAAAATTCAATAAATTTGACAATAATGGACATTCTGATGAATAAGTTTTATTTTTAATTAAAAAAACCAATTAAGAATCCATATTGGAAACTTATATTTGGATATCGTTATCTAATTGTATGCAGATTTTTACGACTTCTGAAAATATACCCACTACCTTCAGATAATGGAATTCGTACTTTTATTACTTTGCTGAAATTTTGAAGGATTTTATAAAGCAGAAAGTTCCTTCTGAAATAAAACTATGTTAAGATTATTCTAACTACACCCAAATTGTAAAAGAATATCTTCATTTTCTAGATTAAAATTTTCTACAAATATTTTCAGATTCTAATAAAAAAAAAATTTTCAAAAATTTACATACCTTGAATATAATGCCATTGTGATATGGGTTTAACAAATATTGAATTATGTAAGGTCTAAAAAATTTTGGTTAAATGAACCTCCACACGTTATGGATATTCTTCTTCTCTAAAATAAGATGTTAATTATAGGTTAATAAAAATTTCCAATATGTGTAAAAGTAAAATCAAAAATAATAATCTAATTAAAAACAAAAAAAATTCAAATTTTTTTTATTACTGTGGAAAATTTTTTAAATACCTGCAGGATAGAAATGTATTATTATTTTGACAATATCACGTGATTAATGTTTAACCAATCAAACTCTTTGTATATAAATAGTATTTGTTTGGCGTCGATTTTTATGCGTGGCTTCGAAGTGTTTTTGTGTGCTATAAAAATAATTATCTTTAATTTTAAATTTACATTTTTAATTTATATTTAAAATATTTTAATATTTTTACTATACCTTATTACATTTTATATTGTACTGTATTTTGTTATAAAATTGAGCCTAAAATTGTGTAAAAATGGATTTTTCAAGTGGTGATAGTGTATCCGCGCGAATTCCTCCTTCACGTACATATTATTATGGAAAAATTGTTTCAGTGAATCGTGAAACATGCATTGTGTATTTTCCGCATAGAGAAATGGAATATTCTATTCCAAAATCAGAATTGAAAGCATCACGTACTTATCGAAAATCACCGGCAAGAACACGTTCTCCAGCAAGAAAATCTCCAGGTCGCCCTAAGTCTCCTTCACGGCGAGAGGTTACTGAAACAAAGGCAAATGAAAAATCAAAATCTCCATCGCGTACTACTCGCCCTAAATCACCGACTCGAAAGGAAAAATCACCCTCACGTAAAGAGGTTAAATTATTTATATATTTGTATAAACTTAACCACAAACCGGGATCATTCCCCTTAATAAGTTGTGTTAAGTGTAAACACTGAGATATTTTGTTATGTAACACTAGAAATATTTTCCTCATACTATTTAGTAGGATAAAATTATCGAATTTTTTATTTTTTAGCGTAGCCTTTTTTTTACAATACAATAAAATAAGTTTGTGATGCACATTACTGCACTAGGTTGTTTTGATCAAAATACTGAAAATAACTAAGAATTTAAAATTCTAAATTATTTTAATTAGAATAATATTATCTATGTTTTCCTAATATAAAATATTGAAAATTCATTGTTTAATTATTACTCCTATGTCTCATGTTCAAGACTTGTACAATGCGACGACACCAAATTTTAAATAGATACGTCACGTCAAAAACAAATGGAATTAAATTCTATAAAACTAGTAAGGTTAATCTACCAGCATACATACAGTTTTTCTTATAAGGATCGTTTTTATTACGTTGGAAAAAATCGATTGGTTTTTCATTAGGTTTTATTTAACATATTATTTTTTTAATTTTAAATGTGCAATTTTCTTTAACAATTTGTTGTCATTTCAAACCTATCACTATTACCGTTTCATAGAAATCTGTGGAAGCATTATGAGCTCTCATGCTAATATGATATATAAATTACTACATATATCCAACGAAAAAATATTGCCTTTATTTATCAATAACCCATTAATAATTTCAGGCCTTGAATTATCTGAATCACCATTTAAATATTTAATTATATATACTTTCTGTTTCATTTATTGATTTCTTTTTAGGTCAAATCAACTACAAAGCAAGAAAAATCACCACGTAAAGATAAATCACCTGCACGAAAATCACCTTCGCGAAATGCCCGTAAAGATAAAGATATTATTAAGGAAGATGAACCACTTAAGTCACTTATAGATTTAACTACCGAAGCAGAATCTGAAACTGAAAAAGATAGATTTTTAAATCGTTTCCGAAATAGATCTCGAAAACGATCTGACGATGAAAAACAAACTGCCAGAGTCTCACCGTTAAATACGGTGAATGGTGTTGTAGAGAAAGTTAGCTCTTCGATTGGAGTTATGACACGGCGAGCATTACGAACCACAGCTTCTCAACCGAAGGAAATTGAAAAAATTCTACATTATCAAGATACAATTGAACAGATTTATCGTAATGAATTCTCTGATAACGAAAATGAACCGGTTTTTGATACGTTTAAAACAAAGAAAGCGTCAACACCACTTCCCGTATCTAAAGAATCGATAGCGCCTCGTAGTGCGCCAAGTATTAAAATTGAAAAAGAATTTGGTGGAACTTTGGGAACAATATTTTTTGCAATTGTTGCTATTGCATTCCCCATTTGGCTTCAATTATGGTGTAATAAAGATCATTGTGAATACACTAAAATACCAGATGTGAAACCATTGCTCAAAAATTGGAGAAAATTATTTGATTTGGAAGTAGCTGTAATTTATGTGGGTTTTCATTTATTGTACGCACTCTTATCGATTTTACCGATAGGCGGACGAATTGTAGAAGGTCCACTATCGAAGTATGGTAAAATTAGATTACGTGCAAACGGTTTATTTTCGTTGATTGTGGTCACAGCGATTATTTTTGGTTTGGAGTATAAAAATATTCGGGCATTGAATTTATTATATGAAAAACAATTTCAATTTTTAATATTTGCGACAATTTTTGGAATTTTACAAGCGATTTTATTGTATATTCGTAGTTCGTTTGTACCATTAGGAAGTTTAAATGTTCAAGCCAGTACAAATAGTCGTTTTTATAATTTCTTTATGGGATGTGAATTGAATCCAAGAATTTTTGGTTTGTTTGATGTAAAACAATTGTTAGTTCGAACTTCAGCACATATAGCGGTAAGATATTCAATTTTTTTATGACCTTTTTATTGGTGTTTCCAATAAAAAGATGAGTATCCGCTTTGTCATTTGAAAACATATTTAAATTTTGGCAAAAAATTCTCTAGTAAATTTCAGGAAAATTTGATTTTAAACAAAATTTTTCTCCTTATTTTTCAAAGAGCTACTACGGTGTGTATTGTGCAATAAAACTTATTCGAAGTATTTTTATAATTATTAATGAGGACTATAGGATTTTTCGAATAAGTAGTCATCATCTGTTTGAATTAGCTCTAAGATTTTCAAGTTAATCGTTAAAAAACTTGAAAAATCCACATTTTAAATTACGAACAACTAAAAAAATATTGCCTTTCCGAAAAAACTTTTTAGAACATTTTTTTTTCTTAAAATTTGTTGATTTATCTATTGTGGTTGTTATTTTTACTGTTACAACTTTTATCTCTCTGGTAAATAGGTATACATTTCAGTACATTATACAACATATAAATAATCCAGAAAGTTTCACAGCAATACATTCACTGTGGTCAAAACTCTGGATACTCCATTAAATAAAAAATAATATAATTTATAATTATGTATTCTATTTTAGGTGCTGATTTACTTGGCATATTTAGTTCGATCTGCTGGCGTAATTTCACCATTTGATTTAAGATTGGAGACGATCGTTGTGAGACCAACGTTAATTACATTCTGCTTAATTCAGTTGTACTTCTTTGTAGATGTTTTATTCTTTGAACATGTATTTTTATCGACGTTTGAAGTTCAATCTGAAGGTGTTGGTTTTATGAGCACCGTTGGGTAAGATTTTCCTATATAAATTTAAAAATTTGGTCCAAAATTACAAAAAACCTATTTATTCAATAACGCCCATAGAAGTTCATATGTCCAATTTCTGTGTATTCAAAATACTTTACCGTAACCACCAGTTGGTAATTACTAAAGTATAGTTGTTCAATGTCGGCATTTAATGTGGTTGTCAGTATACGCCCAACGATGATCATGTGATTATCAGTATACGCCAAATGAATGCAATAATTAATTAGAAAACTGCAGTCAGTTAGTTGTTATGTGCTATGTATACATGTGTTTTTACTTTCATCGATGTAATTCACACACTTATAGATTTTAAAAATCAATTATAAATCACGTAATTTTAATTCATTTTTGCAATCGTTTTAATAAAAACCACAGACCCATTATTTGCCGATATTCAACAGATGTGGTCATAGCTAATTGGTGGTCGGGGTAATTACTAAATTTTTTTGAATACTGAAAACATTGAACTTATGAGCGTTTTTCTTCCTTACTACCGTTTTATTTTCAATGCTTATCTAATCGTCTAAATTAATTTTTTTAGATATGCAATTTGGCCATTTACAGTAACTTTACTTGGAAAATATATTTTCGAACATAATATTGAACGACCTTTGTGGATTTTGGCTTTAATATTCATTTTAAATGCAATTGGTTTGACGATATATCGTGGTAGTAATACTCAAAAACATGAATTCCGAAAGAATCCATTTAATCCAGCATTAGCACGTAAGTATTTAACTATAATAACAAAAATTTGTTCACAAGGAAATTAGAAAAATCGTTGATTTCTTAAGTTTAAACTATTTCTGAGTGAAGATATATTTTCAGTGTAATCACTTTACTTTTCCACAAGTCTCTCTTTTATCTTATTTAATCATTGCCTATAGTCTTATATGCCAGTCATCTTTGTTTTTCAGTATCATAAAAATGCGTTTCTATTTCGAGACAATTTCGTACAGAAACGTCTTCCATCTAACAAATTGTACGCCCATTTGCTTAGAAATGCTAGTGTTCAATAGCTTTGGTCCTAAACTACCTTGCTAATAGTTTCTGATCATATCCCGAAATATGAATTATGCAAATCATTTGAAGTCAAAATATTCCGCAGATTGGCACGGAAAATGTTGTAAATTCCCCTTGATAGTTAAGAATATTGACGTCAATGTATTTCTTGGTAAATAAGCATCAGAATTCCAGACTGAAGTACACTCAATGGTTAATTCTAATTTAATGAAATGTCGATTAAATGCAAAAGAATTGTTTTCCTTTATTTTGACATAAAATTATTAAATTAATCAAGAAAATATTCAAGTAATTTTGATTTTGATGAATCTAACGTAAATAATTAAAATTTTCAATTGAAACAATAAAGGAATATCAATGTTTTTAACAATGTGATTTAGAATTGAGTACTGTGTGGTGCCTCTCTTTGATCTAGTAACTGCTTATAATATGTTATCATAGCATATGTCGTAATTTTAGCCAGTTATGACTTCTTGTATGATTGGTTGGGGAATATCTTTCCATTCTTCCACCAGAGCTGTTTTAAGCCGAGTTATTGTTATAAGTACGAATTTCCGATATCATAATCGCCTTTTAGTGTTGTACCGAATGTGTTTTATCGGATTAAGGCCAGGGTTGCATACAGACCACGGTAATTATCCGCTACCCACTTCATGAATGTTGCTGGTCACAGAGCTAGCAACATTATGTTCTTGCATTTTCGTGCATTATCAAAAATTTAAAATTAAAATATTTATCAGTTACCAAACCCTCCGTAAATATCATTGCGTAGATACTATAGAGATACCTCCAAATTGCAATATAGGATTCCCTTTTTGCCAAACTTAGCTACTTGGGGCAGCAGAATAACTAGTACTTTTTAGCACTAATTTTCAAATCGAAAAGATTAGTACAACATTTATAAAAATAATTTTTGTTTGAATTATTTATGAATAAAAAAAATGTTTTTAATTAAAAATTAAATATTTGATATTTTTTTTCATAAGTATTTATTTACTGTTTACTATTAACGTCAAATCAGTGCAAAACTTATTTATTTAATTAATATTGTATTATAAATACGACTGATATTTTTACTTTTAAATAATTGCGTGGCACTGAATTCATGTATGATGCTGTCACATGCGGCTTGACAAAAACTGATGGCCATTGTTATACTGCAGTTTTTGCTAGTTTGCATGCAACAAACTTCTCATTTAAATTTTACATACACATTGACGTCCACCTGGAACTTCTGGTATACTCTCTTGCTTTTTCTGACAACAAAATGATCTTTCATTAATTCATAATCGAATTAGAGTAATTGCGAAAAATTAAAATCTGTTTGATTGGGTAATTATTAGAAGGGTGGGTTTAAGAACAATTCTCCGCGTTTGAAGATTCCTTTTGATTAAAAATCATGTACAGACGATGACTTCATTCGTAATTTCCTTATTAAAATTTTCAAAATATTTTAGGAATTTAATTTAAATTACTATTTTACAGATTTGGAAACAATTCCAACGATGCAAGGTAAGAAACTTTTAGTGTCTGGTTATTGGGGCGTTGTACGACATCCAAACTACGTTGGTGATCTATTAATGGAATTATCATGGTCAAGTATTGCTCCATTAAGTCCAGCAGCATTAGTTGCATTCCCATTTGCCCTGGCCTTTTTTTTACATCGTGCGTCACGTGACAATGCCCGATGTAAACAAAAGTATGGATCAGCATGGGATCGATACTGTGAACGTGTTAAATATATTTTAATACCAAAAGTGTATTAAGTATAATAATTAAAACCAATCAAGGTTTTATTTTAGGATTTAATTTACTTATTTTTTAGGGCTTTATTTTTTGTCCCACACTGTTTATTTAAGAAAAAAAAAATATATATATATATATATGTACAAACAATACTTTTTTCTGTTCAAACTTTTTTTTGCACTGTGTATCGCATAAAATCGAATCGAATTAATTATTCGTTTTATGAATAATTTAGATAAAATATTTTAAGCTTAAAATTTTTATAAATTTAGTGTAAGTTGCGGACAATTTGAAAGATTGCTCGTACTCAGTGGTTGACTGTATGAACTTAACCATCATTGAATAACCAGTTTGCGTTTAGATAAAATATGAAAGATGTCATAAGAATACGATATTTGATTAAATTTTTTTCTTATTCTATTGAAGTGTCTTTACTTCACATACATGGACCTGAGGTTATATTTTTTAATTGAAGCAAAATATGAGAAATCAAAAAAAAAGAAAATGTTCAAGAAAGAGATGTAAAATAATATTTGATAGCTTATAATTTCTTTGTTTTTTAATAAATTTTAATTTTTCAAGTTTTGTTATGGTATTGGGTTCAGTTTCAGATCAGGATGTGAAATAAAGCAAATTTAGAATCAGTCAAATACCCAATTACGAAACAATCTATACGATTTTTTCCAAATACTTGTATAGGAATAAATGTTTTATTTTCGTTACACTTTCGAATTGAAATGATGCCTGTGGCTAAATTTTAACAATACAGATTACTACCAGAGTTAGGTCAAAATCGTACAAAATATTTTCATACAGTCAATCATTGGCCTATTTAGGTTCGATTCGCTCTTATTCTTCGTTTACACAATAAAACTTTTAAAATTTTTGATGCAATCCTGAAAATGATGAATATAAAGAATGTAACTTCAAAAACTTACAAAATGGACGTGTCTTTCATATAGATTTTTCAAAGACCCCAGAAGATATTTAAAGAATAAATATAACTTCATGTCTTAAAGTCACATCCTGTATATTTTCGTAGATTTAGTTGTCTTTCATACAGGTTGTTTTTTTCAAAAAAAACGAAGGGAAATTTAAATAATAAATGTAACTTCATGTCTTTAAGTTGCAGTCTGTATATTTTCGTAGATTTAGGATTCTTTCATCTCAATCATGTACAGAAAACATTAATTTTAAAGTTGGAAGCTCTGGTTGATATAATTATCCACAATTTTTTTTAACTTGAAAAGAGTTTGTCCGTGTAAACTTTAGTTAAAGCTGATTTTTACAATTCGTAGTTAACTTAAAATTAAATTGCTTCGTTATTAAAAAGTCTGTAATACTGATTTAAAGATGTTAGGATTATAACGATAATTTACTGTTTTAAGACTTAAATACGTTGTAGATGTATAATTTGTACACTCTGCTCAAATTAGCTGAGTTTAATTACGATTTGCGCAAATCAGCTAGATCACTTTTTTAGTTTTTATCCACCGATTAATCATTAAATGATTTTTATATAATTTTAAATAAGCTATATATTTTTAGGTTTACGCACAATCGCGAGATACGCTTGCATCAATACGCACACAAAAAATAATCTTGATTAGTTTTAATTTGTACCATACAACATAATTCTAAGAAGTCCTATTTATCTAACGATACTTATAAATACTTGTTCTTTTCGTGAATTGAATTTGGACGGTTTTGTTTTTCTTAGTGGGAAAGAAGGGGAATCATTTTAAGTATTGAATGCAAGGTATGATTTGTGATTTTAGTTGTGTATGTACCTGGTTTCAGAGTAAGTAATACTCTTCAAATCAAGTAGTCTCCAGATTAAATTTTTCAGAAGTACGCTAGCTTAATTTTGGGGATATTTTATTTGAGGTCGACACTTACCATATACATAATCTTAGAGAAGTTAAAGGAAGTTTAATCTGAGAATGCATTCAACTTCATCTCAGAAAATAAACAAAAAACAAATATTTTTTAATATGTGATTTATTAAAATTTATTAACTTTATTTCCAGCAAATACTGAAATTACAGGATAAATCGATAAATTTTGCAGTCTATTATGTCGAATATTTTTCATATTGGGAATTGAAAATACTAGATTCTGTATTTGCTGAAAATAAATTGTTTGTTACGATTAAATTATATAACGATATTTTTATTATGATTTTATTTAATCATCGAATCGCGGTTTATAGATTATTAATTAGTAGATTATTAGAGTTGAAGGACAAAAGTTCCGAAAGATTTCAAGTATAAATATATGGTGAAGAGAGGATAAAATTTTGAGTAAAGGACGAGGACATCACATAAATATATTAATTTCGTTTGGCAGTTGGTAAAACCGAAAATTCTCGAATGCTTATATATGCTCGGTGATCAACGTCAACCATTTAGCAGAAACCGAATATGATACTAAAAACAGTTTTATTTTATTTTTTATTGAGACGTCTAAAACGATACAGGGAATTAAAATTTCCTTCATGTGTATTCGTCTTGCATATTTTGGAGTTCTTCGTTCAAGTTATATATTTCCCATAAAATAGCGCAAATGTTTGTCTCAGCGGCTGTGTATGTTTTTTTAAGACTGAATTGCACTAACCTAAAGGTACAGTTAGTTTAATAATATTTTCAATTGAATTAACACTAGGCTACTGGAATAATGAAACACAGGAGAACGGTATTCGAATTTTTAAGTACAAGGGAATGAATAAAACAAAAGTTCTTACAAAATGTACGTCATTTTAATTTTCTGGCAGGTACTATCGAAACTGAGTAACATCAATAATGTTGTAGTCAGATTCATAAGACGAATTCGCGAAAAAAATTAATTTGTTTTTCGGTTGTGAACTCAATCTCTTATAAATTTTGTATTCAGCATACAAAAAAACAAAATAAAAATACGCTGAAAAAAATTTATTTATTTAAAAATTAATTGTAAATAGTTTTACGTTGTGAAAACCATAATTAAGGTTTGAAGAAATACAAATTTTCTATTTTCTTTCCTTGGTCTCCTATTTTTTTATTTTAGTTTTTTTTTAAATTTAAAATTTCTGACATGTTTTGTCTAAAATATAGTTCCAAACTGACGCATATATTACACGATTTATCCGATTCGGCGAATAATAAATAAGGTATTCACTATTAAAATATCGTTATATATTAAAAAAATATATAAATAATTAAATTAATTGGACATATAGTGCAAACGTATTTTTTAAAAAGTATTTGAGCATTTTAAGCATAATATTATATTATAAATAATAACTACTAATATGAAAATTTTTTTAGAAATTAACGTATAAAAAATATAAAAAAAACAAGAATTTAATTATTTAAAAAAATAATTATAAAAAGACATTTCATTTTAATAATTTATTTGACTTACCTTAATAAATTTTAACTCGAATCAAAAGTTTCCACCCAAATCAATTTTTGTGTAGAATCTTTTGATCATACATGATGAATTTTTAAGTTTTCCTAATTTTTTGGGTGTTAGTTTATCTGTTGTTTTGATTATTGTCCTTATAAAGTAAGTGTCCGAAAGAATATGTCATTTATAAATACGCCCCTAATAACTGTGTGACACAATTAATCTTAGCTTAATTCTTGCGAAGTTCAAGTTGATAGATTAGTCTACATCAAAATTTCTCGAATTATATGTATTTATAAAAGACATCAGCTTACTTGATTATTGGGGTTATTTAATTGTCGTTTAGGAATTCATGTTCATAATTGATAAGATATAGAGGAAAATTTTAATTTGGAAGGTTATTATACATGGTTTGCAATCGATTTCAACCATATTGGAATCTCTGGAAATCAATTATATTATTAATTGTAGATTTAACTTTCGATTTTCAGTGAAAAATAATTTGTAATCTAGAATTTTCCTCTACGTGTCTCATTTACGAACAAGAATTGATTTTCACATTCAAAGTCTTCGTACAATGTGCAACTTTTAAACTCCCTTTTTCCACCTATACGATTTGTTGAAAAAATTTTCAGCTACATGTTTTAAAGTGAGTCACCCGATTAATAAATGGAATTTTAATTTTCTAAACTGTCATTCTTAATTTTAATTTTAAATTAATAATCGAATATCAATTTTTCTTTAGAATGTTATTTAAGAGAAGGTTCTAGTCTACAATAAATAATAGAATAACTTATGATAGAAATTTCAGAGAAATATACATTTTTTGACTAGAACCTACCCTTAAAACTTATTTTAAAAAATTACTAAGGTATTTCAACGAAAATTTAGGTAATATTATTTTATAGATATTTTCGGTTTTAATTTTATGGCTCTCTTTATTTTCTAAAAATTAATTTTACAAGACTGGTTAATTTTCCAAAAATCAAAATAAAATAAAAACCGAAAATACAATACAGATATACATTTTTATAAAAATTTTGCATGCAATTTTTGATTTTTTAAAAGATGTAGGAAAAAAAATGAAACTTAGTTCCAAAAAATTTATAAAAATATTATAATCCGAAAACATTTGTTTTAAAAACTAATAAATTTATTTGATCATTTATTTAACTGGGGAAAACGTAATTGGAATTACGAAGATTTATTCAGTAGTGAATCAATTTATTCGAATCGTAATTGAAAATGAAAAAACTATGCAAATTATTTTGTGATTCGGCTACCGAATATTCGTAATTTGGAAGTTTACCAAAAATGACCGTATTTTTTAATTATTAAAAAACATTTTTTTATTACTATGGTGAATAATTTTCAAAATTTAGGCTCTCTCTTTAATAAAAACGAATATCTTGCCAAAAATGAAATTTATTTTATAAAAATTAATTCGATATACATACCAGATTTACATCCCAACAATTCTGACAATCAATTGATAAAAAATGATCTCATATTTTAAATAGAAAATTTCCATTTTCATGAACAAAATAAAAATTGTTCGCTGTGTTAAAATTGTTCACCATAAAATTAGATCTCAATTATAGATTTTATTTGAAATTTTTTTATTAATAAATTCACTTTTTATTATCTTTTGCACCAATCATGTAAGAAATTTTAAAAAAATTATCATTTTGGGGAATGTTTTAAAAAAGATTTTGTATTATTATTGATTGTATATTTTTTATTGTCGTCTCTCTGATAAGGATTAAATAAATTGTGGCCTTACAATCATTTTTCATTTTCGATATAGATAATCAAAAATTTTGTATTTACATTTTTTTTTTAAATGGTTTTTGTGGTATTTGGTTTGTACAAATATTGTAGATACAAAAATTTTTTTTTATGAATATGAAAATGTGAAAATTATTCGTAAATAATTTTATGTATTTTGATTTTATTATTTCTATTTAAATAAAGTTGAAAACTCAACATTGTTTTTTTTTTTGTATTGAATAATGATACTATTATTATAGAATTATTATACTCTTACTATTATTATACTCTTATTATAGAATCAATTTTAAATACGCATCATTAGAAAATTTAGACGTCATGGGGAATAAATTTTCGAACTCGCAGAATATATAGGAATGTTGCAGCAGAATATCTGGTCATTGGAAGATTTTGTTTTATTCACGCCTCACTGCGTTGCTCTGGTGTACAAGGGAACAAGATATAAGATTCGCTGTAAAGGAAGGAGCCCAAATTGAATTTCATATGACTTCGCGATTCCCGTAATAAAATGCTTCATGATGTCCAAATTAAAGAAAATCTTGGATCCTCATCTCAGGAGAATTTATATATGGATTGATTTGGCAAGCCATAATGAAATTTGTGCAGGCTAACTTGGGTATTCTAACAAAATTCCAGGAAAGAAACTGACTCTTGAGATGTGAATATCAATTTATCATTATCCTATGACAAAACTTGCTATTAGATGATTTTATATTTCAAGTGTTGAGTTGCTTTCAAGGGGGTAGTCTCTTCGAGTCTAGGTGCTAAGAGATAGAATCATGGTGACCTACTTATTTCTTAGTATCTAAGTTCTGTTCAGCCATATGGATGATATTGAAGAAATAATTGTAAGACGCGGACATCAGAGATTATATCGGTAAAAAACATTCTCTGCGCATATCTTGCAAGTTGATCTACAAAAATAGAAAATCGCAAACTTGTTGCACGATTTTCTCAGAAGATAACCAGTATTAAAAAAATTTGAGAATAAGAATTTCCGATATTACAAGGCCACTTTTAATTAGCAAAAGATAAGAAGAAACAAAAAAGTAATAAATTTTTATTGGCAATTATCTTTTATTTGTGGTATATCATACAATTTATATTTTTATTGTTTTCCAAAAAAAAAAAATGATGATTTCAATAATGTAACAATAAACCATTAATCACCTTCTATATACAGAAAGCTATTAAGTCTTTGTAGAGCAGAAGGAATCGGCGCACGAGTACCAAAAACTATTCCACCTCAATTTTTTTATGCGATCCTCTTCAAATTGCCCTCCTAATGATATAAATGCATGTTGCCATGGCGCAACCCGGTGCCATATTGTTTAAACCGAAATTGTTTAAACAATTGCAAGGCATTGTTATTTTTCAACCGGACAATTTTTTTTTATATTCTTTATTGAAATACCAATAAAAAAGGTCCTATGACTTTTAACGATAAAGTTAATATTTTTAAAGATATGAATTTTTAAAGGTTCGAAAAATCTCAAATTTGGGTACTTTCAACCCATGAAAAATATATTTAAAAAAAACATAATGTCTAAGTAATATTTTTTTTTT
Organism: Chrysopa pallens; assembly: GCA_020423425.1. NCBI lineage: Eukaryota > Metazoa > Arthropoda > Insecta > Neuroptera > Chrysopidae > Chrysopa > Chrysopa pallens. Next base: position 39,031,206 of record CM035595.1, on the reverse strand, counting down.
AATTCTCCATACAATTGTCAATAATATTGTAAAAAAAGATTTTAAAAAATTTCATTGTTTATACCTTTTTTTAATTGTTAATAAGTATGCGTCGCTTACCTTTAAGTATCGCTGTCTCTCTCTGACTCATGGTTTTTTAAGTATCGCTGTCTCGCTCTGACTCATTGGTTTATAGTTAAAAAAATTTATTAAAAAAATTTTATGTACAAGGTGTGTAATAAGACCCCGGACTGACGTAACGTAATGACAGGCTTAGACCAATCAATAAAGTTAAACAACAGCAGCCACAATCTGTATTTGGATGGGTGACCACCTAGCAGTACTGTGTACTGTTGTCGTATAAAAAATAATATAAATAATAGAAGCCAGAAATAAAAAAAAAAGGTGTGTAATAAAAATTAGAACCATGTCACTTCAATAGTCCCTGATACGTATTTCAATTGTTATATATCTATTTCTACAGTACTCCTCATGAGTTCCCCGAAACTGGCACGTGCAAATTAATGTATTTTTTTGTCTACTTATTCGAATGTTCGTCGTTTGTTTCTAAATTTAGATCAAATTTGAGAACTCGAAAGAAAATTGGTATTCTTCATTTTCGTCTTATTATAGCTTGTTTTACCAAAATTCATAAAAAATCGAGGCGCCACGGATATCGTAATCGAGTCGATGAATGTTTTATAAATTAAAACGTAATATGTAATTCATTTGAAACAGTATTACGCGAAAAAATTTTTCGTAATCAACACCAATATTTCAGAAATTGCGTTTACGACTACAGTATCTTTATCGGTTGCAATGTTTTTGAAAATAATCTTTTCTGTTATGGCCATATAATATTTTTGTATTTGTTAAATACTAAGTAATGAAAATATTTTGACACATAATAAATCCTATAAGTAACCATAGAAACAGTAGTATACTTACTTTTCTTTAAATTTTAATGTTGTATACATTCTCCACGCCTATGTTATAATTCAATTTGGACAAAACCGTTTATCGGACGGGTTAATATACGACCGTGAGATGAATCATGGTCTTATATAGGACTATAAGGCCGTGATTTACCGCAGAAAATCGAAATCACCCACTCAATAAGCCAGGAAATCAAAAAAATTGTATGTCTAATTTTCTTCAACTCTTCCCTTTTTTTGGAATCATTTTAATGAATGTTTTATACATTTTGGATAAAAATTAACACTGTTGGGCTTTAGTGATTTTTTAGAAAAATCTTTCGTTTTCGTACTTTCAAATAATATTTTCAAAAGAAATGACAATTTAAAAATCTTCAGTAGAAGGTGGTTAAATTATTTTTAAAATAGAGGTGTTTTTACTTTTCTCGCTAACTAACTTCACTTATTGGTGATTGTATTTTCAATAAACTTTGCACAATTTAATTGCATTTATGTTTTACAAGTTGCCTAGTTTAAAAATATATAAAGTGATTTTTTAAAATCTATGCGGATTTTCCATTAAAAATTAACTTCGGACTCAATTTTATTACTTAAATGTATCAAAACTTGTCCAGCAATGATGCTGTTTTCCATGAAAATAATTTTTGGAATAGGTTTTTTAAAAAGATATTGAAACAAAAATGGATAATTACAATAGTGTATATTAATAATCTCCTCTTCAATATTAATTTTCTAAGCTGTTAATTATCAGTCATCTCAACTATTTACAAAAATTTTTTCAACTAACATATTTATTTCGAATTCGTGTAAATATTAGAGGTATTTAATTTTTTGTACACGTTGTTACAGTACAAATAGTTACACAGTTCAAATTACGATTGCCAAATAAAATTTTGACTATGGATTTGAACTTTTGAAACACTATTTTAAAAAAAACTTCGATTTTATACAAATTGACACTAATGTTAATCAAAATTTAATCTTTGAAAAAGTACTGACATTGGCAATTTCTATACAATTTACATGCAAACAATTGAACAAATAATTATATTTTCTAAAATGCGAATGCTTTCTTACAAATTTTAGCTACTCGTGGCACATCAATCGATTAAGAAGTCTTTTCCACGTTCTATGCCCGGTAAGTGTTAGAGCGAAGTGCAATTTTTTTAAAAAGATAATTCAATTAGAAAATACAAAAACTAAGATTGTCATAGGAATCAAGAAAGGATATCTGAGTTTTTAAAAAAAAAAGTAAAAAGAAAGAAATATGAAAAAGCTATAAAAAGGTGTGTGATAACCTCTCCAGTGTTAGCTAATCCGCGGCATTTTTTCTTTTTGTGCAAGTGACTGAGACCCGATCAATCTCTGACCCGCCCAGCAGGGCGAAGATTTATGTTTGAAATACCATCGAACCTATACAGGCTTACATTTTTAATAAGATTGTTTTCAGGACTTTATTTAAATAATTTTCGATACGTCAGTAATATCTCATCTGCAAAAAAGAAAAACAATGAAATTGTGTCTCGTTAACTTTCATTGAATGATTATTAGGAGAGGAGATTCGGGTGAATAAAATGTGTCTGTCACAGTCTTCCAATTATAAAAACAAAATAAAATTAAACACAAAATCACTAAAAAGTTTTTTATTTTTGTTCACACTTACATACAAACACCAAAGATTTTTTTTTTGTATTAATAATTTTGCCAAATCCAATAAATTTTTAGATCCAATAAAACATGTGGGTTTTGGATTTTTTGTCATTACTTTTTTTTTTATTATTGGTAAATTCTAAATTCTTGATCCTAAATTTTTTCTAAAAGGAAGATTTTGAGTTTTTTTTTTTTTTTTTGATCTTAAGCACTAAAAAAAGTTTTCATTCATTCTCACTTTTACAAATTACATATTTTTTGTTTCTAAACTTAAAAAAAATTACTTAAAGGATATCCGGTTGAGACAAATTATTTAACTATTTACACATAAAATATTATTTAACAAAAAATAAAATTAAAAAAAAAAAAAACAAAGGTGCATTTTTTCTCCATTTTGCGTGGGAGGAAATTCTTGTATTTACAAATAGGAGAATAAGTATTTAATGACGAATAAAGGACGTGATATCAGAATATTTTTAATATCAATCCTTTTCAAAATTTTCAATTGCAAATTGTTCATGCTTTGTGGGCGTTACGAATTTTTAGAATGACTTTTTATTATTTATAGATAAAACTTTGTGGATATTACAATTTTACTTTAGAATGTGGATGGATGTTTTAAAATTAAAAATGCGTTAATCTTATGTAGATTGATTTATAAATTATTTTTTTGTTTATTAAAATGACTTAATGTCGCTTTATTTCTGAACGTGATGAAATCCAGAAATTGGTAGAATAAATTTTCTTATTACATCTGATTCGCTTAAGATGCGAAAAAAAATTTTCCTTTACAGATAGTTGTTTCATCCGAAAACCATATTAATCCATAAATAATTTGACCTTTTTTTGTTAAAAAAATATATTTATCATTCTAAAATAGGTTTTGAGTCCACATAAACACTCCGATTTGCTTTTTATTGAGTATTTTTAAAGCAACGTACAAACCAAAGAAATTAACAAGGATCATATTTTAACAAAATAAATTAATAAAACTGTCTAAGAATTTCAACTTATTTTATATATTTGTCAAAAGAAGGCAAAAATTTAAAAGAAAAATACTTTAAATGCTATTTCAGTCCGTAAAAAATGCACCGTTTATTTTATATTGATTAAATTTGAGATTGTGTGATATCCTTTTTTATTTTTATTATCGTGAAAAATTATATAAATCACAAAAAAATTCACTTAACAAATAGGTTTTTCCTTTTTTTTGCTTTCATTAAATTAGCAATTCTATTGGTGTATTTTGTTTCATCTGGCCATAGTCAAATTTTTTTGAAAATTGATATGGATCTCAATTTATATAAAATGCAACGAAAGATTAATTATCACATAGCTTCGAAATTTGCCACTGTAATTAATTTCCACATCAATTTAAAAAAAAATTTTATTTATAATTTTTTTATAAACATCGAAGCTTAATTTTTTTTCTTTAGTAACAATAATTTAAAAATACTAAATTTTTCTTTACATTTTCTTTGAGAGAAATTGGAAGTGTCAATTATTTTTTATTGGCTTAATTTATTATGGTTTTTTTTTTCTCTTGCATTAATTATGAGTAATTAAGATTAATATTAATTAATTATGTAATACAATATGTACAGTCTAACTGCTTCTTAATTTTTATGGCATAAATTTGCATAATCAATAGTGCATACGAATTTTTTATTAATAATTTTAATTATTTTTTGTTAATTTATTTAAATTGTAATTCGAGATCAAAAAACAAAAAATTTATTATACAGATTTTTTATTCTTTTTTAGAACGATTTTAAATTTTAAATTCGAAACGTGAAACAAAAATAAAATTTTTCAAAACAAAAAATAAAAAAATTGCATGTATAATTTATTAAATCAAAATTGATTATAAAACTCCTTAAAAAAAGGACATTTATTTTGGTGATTCCTAGCGAATAATTTTGTTTATGCTTAATTCATGCGATAAGCACAAAGGAATGGAAAAATTCGTATTATACGCTCCTTGTCCATTAGTTTACTATTCTCTTCACAGATGTTTACACAAAGACCTAAATCACTCTAGTAAGATTGTATGATGGAAGACCATAGTCAGTTTTTTATTTTTTCTCCAATTTCTTTCATTTAAAAATGGAAGTCATTCAAGTTTTTATTCTTGGAAAGAGTGTTTTACAATTTCCGCGTACGAATTATCTTCCTAGTTTTTGAGTTCAGTTACACTTGGGTCAAAAGCAAAGCGGATAATTTTTAAAAGGTACAAATATTTCTTCCAATATTTTTCGATTTTTTAGTTAGGGAACAAATATACTCCATTGAGTATGAACAGTTTCGAATACATCTATATCTGAATCGTGTAAATTTAAAACACTATTTGATAGAGTCAAAGTTTTTTTAAACACTGTTCCACATTCCAAGAATTGTACTTTTAGGGCCTGGGTGCCAGAAATTCTTCGAATACATTGATCTGAAAGTTTTGTGTCGACTTGAAAAGAAATATAATTGCAACCTTTTTTACATAATAATCAAGTCTTGTAACCATACAAGGTTCTGTATAAACATCTGGTAGATAAGTGTCCCCTTCAAAAAGATTCCTACTTTTCACAAAAGTTAATCGTCATTTTTTCAGTGGGATAAAATTACTTAGTTTTTTATTTTCCAAAAAAGAAAAAAAAGAATTTATTTTCAATAAAAATTAACATTGCTTACTATTTTTTTTTATACAACACAACATATAATAAATTTTTCAGTCAAATTGTTCTTTCAGTGTTTCAGTTTTATTTTTCTTCATTGTCTTTAATAACATTAAAAAAAAGTCTTTCATAAATTAAGCAGCACACGATGAGTGAGCAATTTAAAAAAAAATCTTAATAACATTCTTCGCACTTCTTCATTCCGTCGCTCCGAGGATTCCGATAGTAATTATATATAATGCGAGCACTGTTCACAAATTAAAAATGAAAAAAAAAAAACAATTCTTTGTCATAAAATTATTACAGTTTATTTGTTCATTTGTTTTTCTTTTTTTTTTTTCATATTTTAAAGCTGGCCACAAAATAATGTTTTGCCACGAAAGTATTATCTACGATCACGATATAATAAATACGTTTTCATTGCATGTGGTAATGCTAAATTTGTGATTCGTTCTTCCAAATGTTGTTTACCAATACGTTGTCTTATTACTCGGCGACATAGGTCCATTAATGGTAACGGTTCAGCTGTAACAAATTTAAAAAAAAATTAATTTTACTAAATCGAAGAAAGTGAGGAAGACACTTGACAAAATCAGTAATAAAGCCTGCGCTCTATCTAACCTATCAGCAAATGATAATTCATTTAAGTCGCATAGGCGAGCTTCCAAATTGACTGGCCGTGACAAAAGCCAAAACATAACCAACCTAAGAAATACGTTAGTTTTAAGGAGTCAAAACATTATTTTAAAGCAGAGACCAAAATTGTTTTAATGATTTTTTTAAGATTTTCTATATTTGCAAATCTTAATTGAAGATTCCACGAAGGGTGAAAAGTTTTTTTAAAAAATCGAGCGAGCAGTTCCTAATTGTTTTAGGTAATCGAGTTAAGTAAAAATTATTGCAGCTTTATGATACTCTTCAAAATCTAGATTAGGCTAAAATGCAATGACTGTTCCGAGTAACGCGTTCTCTGCTCTATTGTTACGCTGAATGGATTACGTCACAAATAATTCTTTCCACTATTCGGACCTGTTCAAGAATAACAAAAAAGATTTTAGGTCGACAAGTTTTTACTTTAAAATATCGTCAAAGGATTATTGTTTGTTCCATATCGATTTAAAAAGAAAAATTAATTTTCTGATTTTAGCCTACCACATTCACCTTGCAAAAACGCAACTACGTTTAAGACTAATTTCCTTTTCTCACTTTATTAGCTTGTCTATTCAAGGACTTGGAACCAATGAACAGATTTGAATAAATGAAATGAAAAAATACTTACGATCTAGTCCACCAATATACTTCATCGTAATCTCACAATGACCCCAAACAGCACTAACAATTGGATATAATTTTCGGCCTTTCAAACCACGAAATGCAACACCTAAATATTGTCCATCCACAACAAAACTTAAAGTGCCTTCATCCATATCTAACACCACTAAAAATTTATCTGGTACAATAAAAGTTTCATCTGGCTTTAACAATGTAGGATATGTGACACCAACATTATTCTTTGAATCATGATATAATTTATTTCTACCTAAATCCCAACCCCACGATTGATCTGATGCCCCAACTAAACTTTGGTACCCTACCGAATGTAAAGGTGCATCTGTGGTCGCAACACCAACCACAGCATGTGTACCCCGTTGTCGTGTCGACCAACATACTTCCCAAACATGCAGTCCTTTTGTGTAACCTACTTTACCCCGTATACAGTCTGTTGATTGTGCAACAGGATGCCGATGGAAGGTTAATTTATCATCGTCTTTAACGAATATATTAAGCGAACGATCTTCAGCGTTCCATGAATGTTTGAGTTGTGTATCACGTAATGCCGGTGGCATATCTAATAGGATATCTAAACGTGCTGGCCGAGCAAAATCTTGTGCTAGTTCACGTGGTATCACTGGTTTATAGGGAGTGGGAGAATCCCGTGTCACTGTTTTAACACCGCCGCTAATTTTTTGACCCATGTTCATTGACGTTGTGCCACGATGATGTGTTGGTCTGGTGCTTCGTCGATGATGTGACTCAATATACGAAGATTGCTTCTGATGATGGTGATGGTTATGATGTGGAAGTACACCACCTTTATATGAACGCCGTATATCACAAAATTCGTTTGTTGTGACGTCACCACCCCCACCTAAACCCCCACCGCTGTTTGATGTAATTGATGTGTAACGTGTTCGACGATCACCGTCCCGACTCGATGATCCTCTTACTGAGCTACGTACTCCGCTTTTGTACCTGTAACAATATAAAAAGAAACATTAATTATTTAGTAATAAATTTGAAGGTGTTAATTGCTTTAGGCATAATTATTTATACAACATAAAGAGAAGTAAAACGATTTTGAAAAATTTTTTCTTGATTACCAATTTATGCTTTGGAAAATTCATTATTAGTTATCGATCTTTCTCTGTTTCTAAAAAAAAAATATATACAATTTGATTCAAAAACCAAATTAACTCCTAGTAAAATATCTCCCTGGGAACGATATAATCATGTTTTGCTAGTTTATACTGATAATGTCTAAGTTTTAAATCGAAATACGTATTTACAATATACAAAATTGTTTGAAGTAGAAGACAGGTTAATTACTTATGATTATTAATTACTAATTATTAACATTTAAGATAATAATATAATACTTTATTTATTCAGAAAAAGTCCAAAATGAGGTACCTAAAATAAAAACTGATAATAAACCATTTATACGAAAAATTCCCATGACCTTATGCGAGTACTTGTAGGTTAAATAAAAATAATTTCTTACATGTTAATGCCTCCTCCTCAATTTATAAAATAATTATTCAATATTTGTCACGTCACCAATGTCACGATTTTCAATCTTACTTTATAAATAAATTGATTCTGAATGAATGAAATTCAAGAATAATTAATAAACAAAACAGCATAGCAGATATCTTTAGCGGATGTGTCAAATATTACTAAACACTTTGTTTGATAACAATATCAAAATTCATTGGAATATTGCGGTTTGGAAAAAAAAATACAAAAAATGCTTGACCAAAACTGCGTCAAATTCTTTAAATTTCTAATTAAATTTTTAGAAAACGTTCTTTATCTATTTTATACTTGGAAAATGTTCAGAAGAAATTGTTGGTAGTTGGCCAAAGGCTAACTACAGAAGAACGGAGGAATAATGTGAGAGCTCTAGAAACTGACACATTGCCCAGAAGTTTTTGAGTCAGATTAATGCGTATTTGCAAAAGTCTATTCTAGGTAAATTCGAAATCTATTCTCCTCGTTTATTTACAAGTTGGTCGGTTGGTTATACTCAAGCATCTTACTGAAAGTTGCTTCCGTGCTTCTATTATCATAATTAGTAAAAATTTATGGAGTATTTCACATTTCGTCAAACTTACATAATTTAATGAAATTTTTTATTTTTTTTAATGTACCACAAATAATCTTATTTTGCGAATGAAGTTTTCTTAAAATTATAGTTTTTGGTATTCTTTTTTCCTCAAACAATTTAAAGTCTTACAACTTTTCAGTAAATAAATGATTCTATTGTATTCATATTTTTGGAGATCGTATCTTTTGGATTCAACTGTACCAATGGTTTACAGAAAAAAGTGAATACCCTCTAGTAAAAGATAAACATGTTCATAAATGTGAATATTAAACAGAGATAATAACTAAATGCAGTTTAGGTATTATATTTTTCGTCATTTATATTACCCGCTTGCGAACTCGCTCTTTCGATGCATTTGCCTGTGTGTTATATAGATTCGATAGTCGTAACCAACTGTAAACCATACCAACGAAAAAGGGGATCAATATATTGATTTTGGGTATGTATACACAAAAAATAAAAATAGTAACATTATGATAAAGACAGCAAAATATGATTTATATGTTATATTGATCTATCTGTTTCATTTTATAGATAAAGTGCAATTTTTTTAAATACAAACACACCCTATACAAAAAGGGTGTGTTGCACCCTACATAAATATATGTACATATAATATGCAATCAAATTAACTATACATATGATATCATCCCTTATTTGAGGGTAAATAATATATCAGACGATATATTTTTATTTGAAAAGTTTTTTCACAATTATTAAAACAAAAATAAAATAATCATTGTTGAAAAAACGGATAGAAAAACTTGTTTGTGCTGTATATAGACAATTTTATAATATTTAAGTCTAACAAGTTGCATAACTCCCATGAATAACTAAAGTTAATTTTTCGATTTGGTAAAATTTCGTGGATCGTGAGTAAAACGGTTGGGGTCAGTTCAATTAATTTCCGATTAAAAATTATCCTTTGATAAATTTCAGTAAAATTAATTTTCTGTAGCTTTTGTATGTTCTATACCAATTTTTTTCAAAGAATAAAGCCAGAAATATACATTCTATTTGAGGGCAAGAATTATGTAATAAGAAAATTCATAAATACTTTTCAAGAACGTACGCTGTTGAAGAATAGTGTTTTTTAAATTTTGATACTCGTAGCAAAAAAGCATGTTCGTTTCAAATATTATGCTTTTTTAATTGCGTTCTTGTAAATTTGACTATTATTTCATTTTACAGGACTTCTCCGGTCTAGAAGTTACCAATTCATAAATTCTTACATGTCCTTTATACGGGTATATTTTAAAAAAAATGTTGATATAACATATATGTATTTTTCGTTCTTCTTACGAAAATGCAGGTTTTGTGTTTTCTAACCTTTTCACAAAGTTCGTCAATCAACTGGAATTCAGATTAAATTTTATTGAAAATATCTTTAAACTTTAAAACATGTGACCTCTGTTTCAAATGTTTCTTGGTGGAAAAACGAAAGAAAAATTTTAAAATTTGTATATTTATTGATTTTTGTACTAATTATAAATAAATATAGACGAGACATATGAAAATTTAATTTTTTCAATTAGCAAAAATACTTTCCTTTCATTTTATTTTTCAACTTGAAAATTTTCATATAAGCAAATTTTTTTTATAAAAAAGATGAATAATTATTTTCAATTATTACTCAATCACTTTAGTATCAACCTTCACAAAAATTAAGCAAAATACATTATTTTAAACTTACACGAGCAATGAATATTTGGGAGTGTTCACGATACAATTATCCGTAGGATAATTGGGATAATAGTTTTGTACATTATTACGGTCCATTATATTTCCTCAATTTTTTTTTTTTTTTTAAACAATTGCAATCACTAACAACAATTATAAGTCACTGTGAAATTTTTCATTTAGTAAAAAAAAAATTGTAATAAAAGTATTCAATCCATTTCGCAATATATGAAGATCTGGAAGTAATCACTTGTAAAACGATTTTCACAAATACTTCCCGAGAAAGATGTGGATATTATAGAAAAATTAATTCGCTCACGATCACAGATTCACAAAAATAACTTAAGAAAAGATCTGGAAAATAAGCACAAAAACAGAGATCCACAGACAACAAATAAAATATATTCCTCTGTCGACCCAGAGGATCCGAAACAGTACTTTAACCACAGACAGACACTAAACTACTCAATAAAGCAGGGTAGTTGGCTTTGGTTCGTGAGTTACGCCGATTTGTAGGTACCTAAAGACCTTTGTATGTATTAAAGAAAGAAGTATATAACAAAGAAGGTCGGATTCATGGACCTTTTGTAATAATCTACGGAGTGTCCCTCACAAATAACAATAAATGCATAACATAGTTTACATGTCAATTCTATTTTCTATATTATTAAATTCAACAAATATAACAAAGGTAGTTGACTGATACTGAATTTGCTATTTTTTATGCATCAAAATGTAAAAAAAATAGACTAAATACCATAAGAAAACTAGAAAATTAAATTAAAATTAATTCGAAATGGAACAATTTTTAGGATTTTTATGATTAATCCTATTACTGAAAAGTCTAGATATACAATTTCAAATTCACTCCAATGTCTTGATCGATTTTCGTACTTCGATTAAAATGTAGACACTGCCAATGGAAATTAGCTATTAAAAAATAAAAATAATTAAGTCTTCAGACTATTGAGCAAAGTAATATACTTTGAATAAATATTTTGCATAATTACTTATTTATTTAAAACTAATGATTATACAAGAGCCTTAGTATTATGATTAATCAATAATATTACAATTTCAACTTCGATTATTTGATAATTGAAGTATTTCGTAATTATCTTTGACTGAATGAGTCCAAGGGGGGTGATACTCTGTACAAATATGTTCATGAAATCCCAATGGCCATCATCTACACACAAACTTATTTTTAAACAAAGAATCAACCTTTAAAATGTAAGTGAATTCAACACAACAGCTTGTAAGCTTACGATTACTTTATATATATATATATATATATTATATATATATATATATATATTTTTTTTTTTTTTTTTTGTTCAGTTTATTTACCTACTATTTATAATCGAAGAACGGGGACCGGTTTCACAACTCAGGTAAAATCTTCTAGGTACAAAAAAAAAATAAAAAAAATCCTCATATTATATATATACAATTTTTATTTTATTAAAAGATATATGGAACGTATTTAACGAATAAATATTTTTTTTTTTTCTTTTTTAGGGTACCTTAAGGTTTTTATTTATATTTGGTATTATTACATTTTGAAAGAAAATAACATACCTAAAAATTTCGATTTATGATGATAAAAAGAATGGGAATTGAGAAAGTACAAACACTTTTCAAAAACTATCTGTTGTCCAAAAATCATTAATAACTATAAATTTGTTTAAAAAATGTTCGTAATTGTACAGTTTGTCTCGGTAAGCCACTTTTCATTTTGGGTACAGCTGTTCACTGAGATGTATTTCGGATTTTTAGAGTATTGATACGATTGAAGTTCGTGTAATATCGCATTGTATATCTTTATATACATAAAAACTTTCGCTTATATATAGTTAGTGTTTGAAGGGAAAACCCATGAAGGTTTTGGTAAATTTCAAGCAATATTTTCGAAATTAAATTTCTTAAAGCTTAAAATTCTGTTCAATGTTATAGACGGTTCGTTTTACGTGCACCTATGTTGAAAAACAACATATTATTTTGGAAGTTGTTTGAATAAAAATATATAATCGTCAACTTTAAACTAATTACGTTTACTCAAAAAATATGGTCAAATATCGTATCATTTTCTTAAAAAAAATCACAAGCGAATCGTTTCATTTTTTTGAGTAATTTGCCAGATTCTACAACTTATATTATAAAAACCTCTGTTGTATTAAGAAATTATATCAGTTTTTTGAATAAACAAATTATATTGGTTTGTCGATTTATGTATCCCTCAAATTTTTGCATATCTTCTGGGTGTGGGTGTAAGTACGATAATGTGTGTTCGGAATTTCTCGTATCAATCATCTCCAGAAAGAAATACGCTATTGACGTGGGACCAAATTTCATTCGATACAAAAGACTGCTTGTTTATATTTGGCCTTTATATCTACGAGAATCTGGACTATGTCGTGTATGTATGTGCTAATGATTATCTTGAAAATATTCAGATGAAATTACATGTCTACATTTTATTTTATGTTTTGTGGGGACCGCTCTGTTTAAATTATTTTTCATTAAAACAAGAGAAAAACTTTGATAAGAAATTAATTACAAAAAAATAAAAATAATGTACACATTGAGAATAAAAAAATTGAAGCAGGTTGAGTTGTGAAGTGATGAGGATGACCTTGAAAATGAACTCTTCACACACACAATGTACGTATAAGTTGACGGCGTACTAAAACTAGAACTATATAAGCTATAGCTTGGCAAGCTGTGCTGCGCGCCTGGGTAAGCAACTAAGTTAACTTCAGCAGTTTTAGTTAAGTTAATGTTCTTCTGTATGTTAATTTTATTATATATTGTTATTTAAAAAAATTTCATAATACGAAACTACCATCATCATAGTACATTCGTTGTCTTGCAAAGTGCTAGTAATTATATTTACAATGAACCATGTATGAGGTTCACTAGATAAAAATCTAGCACCATTTTAATCTTAAATTGAATCAACTGCAACTAATACCAGTTAGTATTTTATCATTTATATCTCTGCAAATGCGTATGTCGCTGAGCTAGTGTCGTAATACCTATATAATCAGTTTAAGCGACCTGCAATCTGCTGTATCCCTGGATTTCTTATAGATATCCACTCTTCATTTAATCATTAGGAGCGCAGATAGTATGCCTCCTTGTAATTTTTAAGTATGGTTCCGATCCTTGGCTTCTTTCTATTTATCACAAATTCAAAGATATACATAATGATATATTTTTTTATTAAATTCGTTTTAACTTAATAGGACTACACATTTTAAGTATTTTAATAATGTAAATAATTATAAAATATTCATTCAAGCATTTTAATACTGTTAAATAAAAATTATGTAAGATTAAATACTCGACGTTCAATCGAAAACATATAAAGGTAATAATTAAATGAAACAACTATTTCTAAATCCTCTATATGCTTCAGTATCGTAGTTTAAGGGGAGATATCACTAAGATTGTTTTTATTTGATAAAAATATCTAAATAATATTCGCAGACATCAAGTAATAATTCATTTTTTGCAAAAACATCTTTTCAAATTTCTTTCCACTGAAGATCACAAGATTACAAAGAAAGCATTGTCAAATGTAAAATTTTTGCTGAATTTTAACTTTTATTTAAGTTCTTTGTTTGTACAATACGCTTTTAATATTTCGCAGTCTCGAAAGTTAATAAAATATTTTTTTTTTATGTTTGTAAATATTTAATTTGTAATTACAATGACATTAAAAAGTATGTTAACCTCCCACACATAAAAAAATTCCATTCATATCATATTATAATTAAAAGTCTTCATATTAAAATCAGTAATAACAATTATTGCTATTATCAATGACAACAATCAATTTTTATAATATTAATAAATACATAATTGTTGACCTTGAATTCTATTATTTAAATGATTATCCATTTATTATTTTATTTATATGTTGATTTAAATTGATAATAATAAAATAGAATTTTATTGATTAAAGACAAAAGTAATTGTTTAAGAAAGAGTATTGTTTTTAAGTACAAATTACTTCAAAATGTTTTTCATTGATAAAATTTATTGTGATTACCAAAAACATATGATCAATATTTATTGACAGAAAGTTATTTGATATATATGAAATATGTCCTAGTATCTTACTTTTAGTCGAAACTTTGTAATGCTAGTCAATATTGAACGCACTAACAAAATTTTCGTATAAGTTTTCATAGAATCACCTAATTAGTCCATTTCCGTTTAAATATCAAGATAATTAAAAAACGAAAAGAATTGGCTGGTTGATGAAATTTTGGTGGCATATTTTGGACCTAAAAAGTGAGTTCAACATCGTGAATGAGCGAAATCGATTCATTGGGTCCAATGGATCTATGAGCCAACTTTTGAACCATAAAATGATATATATATATATATATATATATATATATATATATATATATATATATATATATATATATATATATATATATATATATATATATATATATATTTTAATTAAATTGATTTACTTCTTGTTTGAAGTCTCCAAGGTCCAAAAAAAATGATTTTCAGATATTAATCTCTGTCTGTGTGATAGCCATGTAATATCGAACGCTTTTTCAAAAATTCATCAATTTTGGTATTCTATCTTCATATTGTGCTGTTAAATGTTGTTTAAAATCGAACTACCTACCAGGTGTTCAATTTATTGTAGTGATTTGCAAATATTTTACTATTTTTTTGAAAATGTGTTCACCAATTTAAACAGAAAAAAGTAAGCGGAGAAGATTTAGGTCGTTGTTTTTTTTGTTTATTTGAATATACATAATACCGAACATAATTAAATTCGTTTTGTTTGTTTACACACATAATTAAATATTTCAAAAAGTATGGTATAGTAAAATAATATTTTTAAATAAAATATATCTATTTTAAATATTTTAAATAAAATATAAAATATATTTAATTGTTTAAATATCTGAAACATATTCAGTTTACGATAAAAAGGCTTTAATTCAATTTTTACTATTCCAATGTCAGAATGTCTACTATATCTCAAGAACCAAATTCCCTGACCAGTAGACACCTTGAATGTTCTAATTTTTACATAAACACTGAATTAATCATTAAAAAAAATATTTTTCCCTGTAAAATTGAAAATCACAGCGTAAAAAAAGCTTTCGTGTTGTAGGTTTATGTGATAAAATACTTATCACAAAAGCCCCGAATATAATAATAAGTTTTTAGATGTCAGGGACACCAAAAGTAAGAACGAAGTCCAAATAATCTAAATTTCTTGAAAACGATTGGAAGAAGAAAATGTGAGGCGGACTGCCAAGTTAAAGAAGGAGAAACCGTATAAGGGAAGTGATACAATTTTTACATCAAAAAAATTACACTTAATATAAAATTGTACTTCCATTCCATCATCCATTTGTTAATATTTATATCACTTATTTAATATTAATATTTGATGATTATTAAGTGATGATGAATAATAATTAATTTGATTGAAATAAACAGTTGGTTTACGTTGCTTCAGGCCATTGTAAAATTATTTAATCGCAACTGAATATTTTAAATGTTAATTGCAGTTTTAAAATAATTAGTGTTATTGTTTAAGGTCAGAGGTGATCAACAGTCATCAGCCAAGCCAGTTAAACAAAATAATGTTATCAATGTCAGCTATTGTGGGCAGTCGTTCAGCCAACAAAATATAGACATTTCAATTTAAGTTTTCAACTTATGTTGATTGTTTTTAGAAAGGAAATGTTTAAATTTTTTGTTGCTAAGAGATTAAACAAGTGTTTTATGTTTAATACAGGGTGTTCAAAATTGAACGGCATTAATTAAGGCGTGTTTTGTAGAACAATATATGTGATTTCTACATTCGATAACAAAATAAATAAGTTTTTTAATAAAAAAAATAATCGTATTTAAATGAATTTAAAGTTCAAAATTTTTGAAAACGGTTCTTTTTTGTTTAAAAAATTTATTTTTTACTTTTAAGTGTTGTATACAACCACAAAATAGTTTTCATTTGGAAGAAATTTAATCACTAAAAATGGTTTTTCCCCTTCTCTCTCTTACAGATTCTGGTTTCCGTATCATGGTACTAAGGATATCCCCTTTCAAAAAAAAAAAAAAACGAATGTGTTTAACGGAAAATGTGTTTAATGTATTTAGGTGGGCACAATTTTCATGGGAAAAAAATAAAATGCATGGTATCATGAAATACACATCTTTATGACCTTACACCAGAATTTCGAACATTTATTATTTTCTTTAATATTTATAACGAGTAAAATTTACGATTTCGAGTTTTTACCACAGTGGCTAAAACCTCAATTAAGTTTTTGAAATAGCAAATAAAATTTTAAAGAATATTTTAATAAACTGTTAAAAATACAATTCCGTAACGATACACAAAAAAAAAAAAATTTTCCCCACGCTAATACAAAATTGTTTGGAAATGAATACCATTGTTATATATCATTGAATAGTGAACGAAAAACCGTTAAAATGACTTGGATGTTCTCACAACAATAAAATAAAATATATAACAACTGAACAAAAATTACACAATAAAAACATGAATTTAGCTCTGTGAGAGAAAAAATAAAATTGTATACGCCTCAATTAACGAAAAATGTGTAGTAGCTATTAGCTGGCAAGCAGACTTTGTATGCTATATCAAATTCGGAGCAACAATTACCAGTGTGTTTTAATCGACAAACATGAAAGTATTGAATTTTATATACAAAACTAGTGATGTACACATTTTTATATAAATTCAATGAACGTTCATCAATTAATTAAATTCAATCAACAAAATATAATTTAATTACAACAAAAAAAGGATGGAAAAACTATTTACAATCAAATAAAGTATAGTAAGTCTAATGTAAAAAAAAAAATTAAAGAAAATCGGAATTATCAATACTCGGATTCAATTTCTTTCAGATAAAAATTATCAGCATATTTAGTTTTAAAAAAAAGTTAAAAGGTAATAGAAGAGACATCTATTAGCGTGCAAAACTATTATAAATTGGAAAAAATAGAATTATTTTGGTAATTTTCTCAAGTACAAATAACTAAAAGTCACAATCTGTATTTGGATGGATGGCCACCACCTAGCAGTACTGTGTACTGTTGTTGTATAAAAAATAATAATATAATAATAATTACAATCCCCTTTGGTTAATGGCTATATAGCTGAAAGTAGCTGAAGCCAGAAAAAAAAAAAAACTAAAAAAATAATTATCCAAATAAAATGAAATTTGTCATGCATAATCTAAACATGAAAACGGAAAGCTTTAGTCAAGAAGCTTTTCTAAGAAAAATATTTATAAATATAAGATAAATAGATCAGGGTAGAAAACTTTAAAAATGGTAAAAAGTAAAAAAAATTATAGTAGGATGAAACAAACCCATTTTAAACGGAAGAGAATATAACAAAAATGGGAGAAGTAATTTATGGGCGATCTGAGGTCGGGAAGTGGAAGGAGTGAGTTTTTAAGGGTCAAACACGGTTTATCTCGATTTCCGACAAAATTACAAGTCCTATGGAAAAAGTTAAATGGCAAAGTTGCAGGTAATAAAAAGACCTACAACTTTGGTATTTATACTTTTTTCACACAACCTCAAAATTTTTCGATTGAAAATTAGGGTACTTTTATGATATATATACTTTTTTTCTTTTTCGATACTATAATATTTTTTTGTTTTAAAAATTATCGACCCTAGTCTAAAATGGTTTAACATGTAAATGACTCTTATACGAGTTATATTTGTGCGCTAAAACACGTATTTTCATGATTGTTTCTATTTTGGTTCTCATTTCCTTTAAAATAGACCTTTTAGTGTACTTAAAAATTAATTTGGGTCATGGATGCACTGGTTTTCAAAATCAAATTGGAAGTAAAAATGTTAGAACTTACTTAAAGCCCCTGAATATAAAATAATCCAAACTGGAGAAAGATTTCTTGAACTCAATTTTGGAATATAAATGATTAAACAATTAACTATTAATTGTTATATCTCTTGATTTCAATATTAATTACAAAAATTAGATAAATCATTATTCTATGAATTGTAATCCAATTATTTTGAAAATTTAATAATAAAACTTTAGTTTTACTAAGTTAAATGCCCCCATGCCAAAAAAAAATATTATTAATATTTTAAAAATATCTATATCTATTGACTTGTCATAAATTTTGTAAACAGTATTATGGCCTCAACAATATGCCTGATTATTATTTAACAACAACAATAACAAAAATACAAAGACAAGTACTTATAATTAAAAAGTATTCATGATTAATTTATCAAAATAATATACGTCTCTTAAAAATAAATACAAACAATTTTTTTCAAAAATAAATCATTCAATGTTATCAATTAATAATTATTTATAATTTATTAATATTTGATAAGATTATCAAAATGTTTATGTTATTTTAATAAACAAAAAGAATCTCGTTGAAAATTTCAGTAATAAATTATTTTATAAAATATTGTTTTTCAAAACTTACATAAAATCCAGAATATTTGAAAAGTTCCCAGACAATTCAATAACTTTTTTCACAAAATTCAAATTCCTTTACCATTTAAGATAGTCATCGTTGCACATGTTGTTACTGCTTGTAAAATCAACTTCTGAATTAAGACTAAAAATATACGTCAAAAGTAATCTTTGTCCGTTTTTTCATTAACGACTCGGTAAATTATATCCTATCTAGGCTCAATAAAGTCTTACTAATTTAAATTTCGATTAATTCCCCAATTTCCTAGATCAAATTAGTTTGTATTTTATAAATACGTATTTCGACTACAAAGTAGTCATCATCAGTATGAATTAGCTAGTTGTAATGATTCTCTGAGGAGATGTTACTCGTTGCTAATTTGGTGACGGTTTGCACAAAAAATTTATTTGAAAAATCCTAGTTCTCATTAATAATTTTTAAAAAAAATCTTACTAATTTGTTTGTTTAGATTTGTCTAGTTTTGTTTGCATAGTTCCTTTCTATAGCCAAAACGCCAACTAAAAATGTTCAAAAATGTCTACTAAAAAATATGAATTCCTATCCCATACGATGTTAAATATTGGCAATTTTAAACGTTGTTTACATAACCGCCAGATCATTGTTTATATGAACATGAACAAAATTGACTAAATTTTGTCTCGATATGGAAAAAAAACGAATTTGGAAGCTTTTATCAATAGACGCACAGAAAATTTAAAGGTGGTTACGGAGTACTGAATAAAGTTTCAGACTCCGTCAAGGATATAGGAAAACAATATTTTAATCCTTAAGATTAAGAAAATTGTAAAAAAAAAACTTTACGGATATTCAAATTTCCTTGACTTTTGCAGGTTTTCCCTAATCAGTAGACACTCTATAACTTTGTTTTATTAAGCTATCAGTTTGCAGAATTTCCTGAAAATTCTTGGTCGCTTCTGGTTAACAAGAATCTTGATTAATACATTGTTGAAATTTTGATAAAAAATTACTTTACAATATTTAACTTATGTGTTAATTGTGAAAAATTGAAAAAATAAATTAAAATAAAAAAAATACATTGTGGAATATTGGACAGAGAATATTGCTACATAAAGATAAATAATTTGATTGCTGATATATCAGAAATGAATTAAATGTTTAAATACGATCTTTAATGAATTGGCATAAAATTATTAAGTATTGATTTAGTCAATGAACAGTGAATTTATTTTAATTTTTTTTAATCAATTGATTGATTGATTAAATTATAATATGTGAGAACGAATGATGTTATTAATTTAATTAATTCTATTAAAAAAATTTTTTTTTATATTAAAAAGGATATTAAAAATATTTATTATAGAGGTTGGGGAATTTGTGACTGGAGACTGGAGATCGTATAATAAATAAGGGTTTTTCAATAGACTTTAGTATTGATTTTTAATTTACACCCCTTAATTTTTCATGGTAAACAAAAGTGATGTGGGAAACAATTTTGTTGTTGGAAATTTCTAAATGAATGCAAGAATTTTTCGATTATTTTAATAAGTGTATATACAATATTAAATTTGAGATAGAAAATTGAGTTATCAAGTGTTATTCAGAATAAAATTCCAAAAAACAATATGTATGATTGAGTTCAATTCAAAAAGTATATTTTTTTAAATTTTTCATAAAACTTGATTTCTGTTTGGCTATTCACTACTACCAAACTGATTTTTAAAATTATTTCTATATTTATTAACGTATATGACAGGTGAATCAGTCGTAAGTCAAATTCGATTTAAAATTTTATTTTTACAAATTAGACTTAATATAATAAGAGTAAATTTTAAAAATCAAATCATCTACTTTCGAATTTTTGATATGCATTCTTAAAAAATTGCTTAAAAATTTGTCTTAAACAAATATTTATTTCTACATCAAAAATTAAAAATTTTTTCGTTTTAACTACGGAAACGGGGAGCCATGGAAACGATAGTTTGCTATGAAAACCATAAATTTTAAGTGTTTATTCTTGTCTATTTTACATAAAACTATTATCAAAATACCTTCAAGTCGAATTAAACTCATTAAAAAGGAGGTGTCAAAGTAAAAAAAAAAAAAATTGGATACAAAAATGGTCCGACAATATTCATTTTTAAAAATATTTAAGTTATTTTTAACACAATCATACTCAAGTATCTCCAGATCCTACTCTAGTTTTGGTAGCTTAAAATACAAGTAACACTTTAATCACAATTAAAAAACCCCTCATTGGCTCTAAGTACTCAATTTAAGAACTTTTTTTTGGATTGTGTATTTGTTATTTGGCTTATAGAGCTAAATTTAGAAGCAACCAAAATTGGGTTTATTTTTTACGATTTTGTATTACAAATTTCGAGTTTGTGGTATATTTAGTAGCAATTCCACTAAAGATTTATTTGAAGGGAAAAATCACTGGCAAAATAACAGATTTTTCTGACAAAATATCTTGAAGTATTCATTTATGTGAGCACTTTTAATTACGGCAAGTTTTTCGGGATATATATTCCCGAAAAACTCGGGTAAAAAACCGAAAAGTTATCGTTCGAACATATGAGGACTAAATTTTCTTGGGCCAAAATCCGAAACAATTACCCATGTTAAAATATTTAAAAAATAAAAAAAAAAAGTTAAATTGTTACTTACAAGTAAAACATTATTATTTAATCATAATATTTTCTTAATGGAAATATGAAAATGACGTTTATCAAACATCAAACACAATAACAAAAAAATAAACAAAACACAAATGAAAATATTATGACGACGAATCGATGAATGATTTTTTTTGTAATGATAAAGCCACCCAAGAAGATGATATTTTTGTTCAAAAACGACTACGTTTTGTTTAAACAAGCAAATCACTTGATTACATAAAATTCCACGAATTTTAACAAACCTTCTATCACACAGCGACAATAAATAAAACTTTAATGGAATTAGTCATCATTTTTGTGTCGGTTTTACACAAACATTTCAACACTTCCAAAACAATTCAAAAAATTAACCGTCAAAATATTATTAAATAAGTAAACTTCACACTAAACACAGTAATCACACTGATTGTATGTAGTATGATAGGATGTGAACATTTAGTTTTGAGCTTGTAGTGTGTTGTGTTGTGTTTCAATATGGTAGAGAACTGAACTGAACTAAAAACTAAACTGTACTCAGTTATTATTTAAGTATGGAGAGTGTTTTTATTCTAGTACGGTTCATTTATGTGTGTATGATGTTGAACTTGCAATATTATTTAGTACGTTTACATTAGTCACATACATATCAAGATAATTCAAATGCAAATATGAAAATAATATAATAAAATAAGGCTGACGACTTGGCTTGGTTCGGTTCATCACTGAAATTATTGTATTCAAAATTAAGTATTATTTATTACGATGCATTTATTTGTGTTATGATTGTTATTATAATATAATAAAAATTATATTTCATATAATAATCAACGGTTAAGTGTGTGGAGAACGCTGTTCTTGAAGGTGGTGAATATAAATAAAAGATGAAGAGCGGATATGCCACACAGTATGGCTACTACTCTTAAGAACTAAATTCCCTGGCTTTCATGTTTTCCACTGATTTGAATTTATCCAGGTCTTATCTAGAGATGAACGGAAATTGTATTAATTTCCACCTTTGAATCCCATAACTTATTATTTGCTATATACACCTATAAATCTCCATAAAAAAGTTAAATGTTTTGTTCCCATTATCACTAACGCCAATATGGTCCAACAGTAACATTTCTTAAAAACAGTCAATCTACATTCGACAAAAAAATCAAGTCAATCTACATTCGATTATGTTTATGAGTCTAAAATGAAGATAGTTAAGAAAGCAATTCCCACGTAGTTTCTTCAAGCTTTCGTCTAATAACGAATTATCTATAAGATGACAATTCAATTAACAATGTTTAGTCAAAGGATCAATAACTTTTCTGAAATGAATACAAGTTAGTCAATCGGGCTAAGTATAGTTATTTCTAGTTATACCAAAAACTTACCATTTGCTTTAAATTCCTCGAAATCCTAAATAGAGATCCTTTCATCGTAACTCCTTGAGTAATTCAAATTTTAGATTATTCCTAATATGCCAAAAAGTTACTACTCTTTGTATCCTAACATCCGAATAACGTGGAAGTTAGATTATCCTGATAGTATAAGTTAGAACGGAATATCAGCAATCAAAGGATTTAAAGTCCGCTAGCTGCCCCGCCTCTGCTATTTATTTGTTCTCCTTCTAGACATACAAAAATACAAACCATTTGTTGAGAAAATTCGATAGTTTTTAAGCAGTTGAATATTTTTAGTCAGTAAATTAACAAACTAGGAACTAAAAATAATGTGCTACAATCTCATATGTATATGTATTTTAGAGCTGCAACATTTATGGAATAGTAAATCTCAAGTTGTGTTTCAAATATTAAGAATAAGTATCGAAACAGATCGAATATTAATAAAAATTTACAAATAAAAAGAAGCCTGTATATTATAATTCAAAACGTTTAAATCATAAAAGATAAAAGAAAATTTTAAATAAAAAACCTTTTTCGTTTTATACTCGACATACATAACATGTCCGAGTATTTTAATTTTAGTCTAAAGTTTGTAACACTAGAAAATATTGATCCCACAAACAAAATTTGGGTATAGATGTAGTTCAAAGAAACACCTAATTCGCCCATTTCCGGTTGTTAGTCCGTTCGTCATCACGATAAGTCATAAACAAAAAGAGATAACGAGTTGAAATTTTGGTGATGTATTCTTAACATAAAAGTGAATGATCAAAATCGGTCTAACTTTTAAACTATAAAAGACAAACGAAAAATATAACTATAAAGATTGGATATTTATTCTATGAATGCTAATTAAAAATAATCCAAAAAATGATATTCAAACATATATCGAGTATCTTTACGTGTTTTTATAAAAAAAAAAAACTTATCTGAAACTTACATTCAATAAATTTCAGTATATACAGAGTAGTATAAACAATATTTTGAATAAAACAAAGCAAATAAAACACAAAATTATATAAAAAAAACGCGTCATTCGTGAGTCTTTGATTGAAGCATCAAACGCACTTTCAAGCAGCTGTTAAACATATTTTATCTCAGTATTTATTATTTAATATATAATTTTTTTTTTATTGATAGAACAAAGATAGAACGAACCATTGAAATGAATGCGTGTGTGTGCATTTAAACAGAAAAAAAAAGATGATTTTCTATGTAGGGGATATTATTATTGTAACTGACTGTGGCTGTGGCGAACTGACGACGCGCGGCGATTATATCGAGGCTTTTGACATCATACTACATCATAAAAATTGAACTCGTCTTCTATAGCCATTTTTTATATTTTTATTATCAATTTTAAAACAAAAATTGTTGAACCAGTGACATTTAGAACTTTTTTTTTCTAAAAATAATTTATATTTTATGAATACAAAAATAATAAAAAGTTATTATGATCGAATTAGTTAGAAAATTGCATTTTTTTTAAATATGAAAACAAAAACTTAAAGTTTTCATGACGTAAGTAAAAATTGTATGAATTATTAAGAATAACAAAGAATTGAAACATCATCAATTTTCAAATTACACTGAACTTTAAAGATTAATGTACAAGTTTTTTTAAGGGTTCTGTATCCAAAAAAATAAGAACCAATGATTATGAAGACTGGTGATAGAAACGCTATCTGGTTAGTATAAGCAGCATATTTTTGTTATCCGTACCGTGTATAGTATATGGAAGGTATTTCTAAATCGATTGATGCGCCACGGGTATCTAAAATTTGTAATAAAACATTCACATTCTAGAAAATATAATTACTTGTTTGCATGTAAATTGTATAGTAAATGTGAAAAATTATTGAATAATTCAAAAAAATGCCATTTAATTGAAATTACAGAGTTGAAAATTGTAAGAATCATAAATTGTAATAGTAATTTTTTTTAAAATTACAAATTTAAATAATTATTCATTTAAATTTGAGAAATTTCCTATGTTAAACCATACACCATTCACAGACATATATCATTAGATAAATTAGTATTTCATAACCATAGAAACGAATGAAAACATGTTAATACACAGTGCCTATATGAGAGCCAGAAACATGAATGTTGATTTTAACGTACGTCTAAAACCTATTATCCAGTAACAACAACAGGATTTCGAAACACAGACAAGATCATTTTCGCGATCATTTGGCATATATTTTTCGGGAATATTTCGTATCTACCAACCGATTTATACCATTTTTAAAGGGAAGAGGAGATGATACATTTTAAGCGAATCCAATAAATTTTATATTAAAACACATGCTCTGTTGGTTAGATCTGCGGGTACCCCCAGTGGTAATCAATATTATTATATTTTATTATAAAAAAAAAAACATTTTTATATACACTTATATAGATAGGCAGGCAGACTGGCTAGACTATTAAAAGTACCATCTGGTGGTATTATTATGAATTACGTATTTAATAATAATGTATTCAAATGACTACATAATATGAATGTATGAGGCGTGGTCTATCTATACTTATATATATATATATAAAATAAAAAACTGTTACATATATTATTTAAATTGAAATTTATGATGATGACCAAAAAATTAACTAAATAATAATTTATGCACGTTTACGGTCGGTTTACATAAATATAATTTTACTGTACACACCTTGAAAAATAGGTGCTAAATAGTGTAGGATTTTTTATAAATATTATGAAATGCCATCTGTAATAAGGTTTTACTATTATTAGGGTGTCTACTGCATCTTGATAACTAGGAATTGACTTTGGACGTTTTCCACTGTTTTGAATATTACTAGATATAAGATTTTAAAAAAAGTTAAAGGACCAAAAATATTTTATAATTAATTTCGGAACGGCCGTATCTTAGTAAAAATATTCGTACATCAAGAAATATCATGTATTTTGAAGATTCAAACTTTTTCGTGCAATCCCAAAAATAAATTAAGATAATTTGTTTTTCTTTTTTAAACTATCAAAAAAAATATTGTTAATTCAATCAATACATGAATCAAAATAGCTTGTTTATCTAACATTTAACTTCAGTTTGTTTTTTTTTAGTATTTTCTTATGTCAAAATTTTGCTAAGATGACTTTGAATAAGACAATATTGTCTTTAATCGTCGGAAATTCAATGATCAATTGCTTCATAATAAAAAAATAAGCTTTTAACATGTAGTTTACTTTTAATAAATTTCTTGCTGATATACAAATTTAACCAATGGACTGAAAAATCAAAAGTGGTTTCAGAGCCGTGAATAAAGAATTAGAGGTTTATACGAAAAATTTTCCATGGCCAGTAAACACCTAGTATTATACAACTAACGCCTGAATTTTATTTTGATTAGAAAACTATATGGTTTTTAATATCAGCGTGTATGAATCTGACAAATAACGATAGTTCGTGTCGGCTTCTGTGTTCTTATAAGTTTCAGAATTTCTGATAATTTACAACTCAAAATAATTAACACAGTTTGTTTCACCTCTCCTTCCATTTGAAGCATTTAAAAATATTCCTGTCCCAAATATTATCTGTCATACCCAAAAAAATATCTTGACAGAATTTTTTAGTTTTTTTTTTTTCTTTTAAAATTTTTTCGGCCACATTTTTTTCAGATTTACTCGCATATTTAACTCTATTAGAGTAGAAAATAATAATAAAAAAGCACATCATAATTTGAGTACACCTATAAAACCATAAAAGCACTCAGTGTAAGGTTGCTCGATCAATACAACTACAAACATTGGATAGTAAGTGATTAATCTGACTTTACACCACACGCTGGAACCAACTAAGAAATTGGTTTTATTGAAGATAAAAAAAATTTTGTATTGAGCAATATATTGATACTGATAAGCTGTGATTTTGAGCCCACAAGCGGATTTTGGTTAATACTACCAGATGATACAATCAGATTGAAAATATTAGAATGACTTTGTAAATTTTTTAAAAACACTAAATGTCACAAATCACAAAAATCAAAATATTTTTATAAAAAACGCAAGCAAATTAAGGAGGAAACACCTTAATCTTATTTATATCCGAAAATAATTTTCAAAAAATAAAGAGTCCATTATTCGAAAGAAAAGTATTAAGAAAAACAAAATATAGTTTTAGTAGAAAAATTTCCAAACCTGAGCTTAAAATAAAAATTGAAATACCTTCGCTTTTTCTTTTTATCCGAAATATATAATTTTTTTAAGATTCCATCAATTAAATCCATTGATAACAAATTTTTTTGTTCGAAAACTCTTTCACAACAATGTTAGAATATATGCACACTTATAATAAAAATAGATTTTTCTTATTTTCACACAATTTTCACTACATATGGGTGTTCGTTATTAGAGACGAAGGTCCGTCAATCCACGTGCTTTATATATTATTATTATTATGTTCAAACTTCGTTCGACTCATAGTCTCATACAAAATATAAAAACATATTTTATACCACCGCCAAGAAGACACATCAACAACAGACACATAATCAGAGACACATGGTATGAGGTTTGAAAAGTGGATCGAGCGAGATATGAAGGGGGAAGGGTGGCCGTTAAGTGTACACACTCATTGTATATAAAATAAAATTGACACACGTGTTTTCACAATATGAGTTTGTCGTGTTTAGCCACGCGCAACAAAAAAAGTACCCCCCACAAATATTAAATATAAAAATATGAGCTCATTTTTTTTTTTTGGGACGATATGAATGGACGGATAATTTGTTATTTATGGCAAAGTTATTTTATTGTATTGTATTATTTTGGGAGATCACTTAACAACAGAAACAGCATTTGTTTTGTTTATCAATTTTTAATTGCTTTTAGATTAATAAGTATTTTTTGGGTCATTGAAATGTAAAGAACTAATCGTTGTTTAAATATTTTGAAAAGTTAAATATAATCATAAATTTTATTTTTTGCTAAACTTATGTAGACAAATTTTGATACATGTTTTTTGTTTTAGTTTGAAACTCAGACACATGGAACAAAGAGCAATAAACCCAATTTGCAACAGGACATAACAAATTATATTTTTATTTCATATTTTAAGACAGGAGATTTGTTTTAAATTTTGGTAGAAAGAAATTATAAATTTTGGAAATTTGTAAATTTCAATCGCATATTACTCATAACCTAGTAATTTTTAAATGGTTTAGAGAAACTCAAAAAGAAACTGAAATTCGAAAAATATGCAAAAATTTTGCATAAAATCGCATTGTTAGAAGAATTTTACATAACATCTTGTTCTAAAATTTAGCCGAAGAATTTAGAATAACAATCTTCCTGAACAAAATTTTTAATTGGAAAATATGTTTTAATGGTTGTTTTAAAATAAAATTTGAAAAAAAAAAAAAAAAAAAACTATTTTAATTTTTGGAACTCTAAATGCTATGTACAAAGATGTAGATAATAAATGGACCAAAATTTCAACATTATACGGCTAATAGTTTTTGTGTTAAGATTTCGCCAAGTGGAATGAAATACAAAATATTAAATATATATAGATATTACAGATAAAAATTTCCTAATAAAACTTTATGGTTAACAAAACACACACCGATAAAACAGTAATTACAGATAAAAATTTCCAAATAAAACTTTGTGGTTAACGAAACACACAGATTAAACATGATAAAAATACCCGAAATTTAAATTATGAATATTTAAAATCAATATTTTCCTGAATATCACTGATTTAGTTTTTCGCAATTATATATAATACTTTATACAAGGAAATCACAATTATCAAAAAACCATTTGAATTTGTTACGAAATAAAACACGGAACTCTTTGAAGAGGTCATTTTATAGTCAATAAACCTTTGATCATCCATTTTTTTCTCGGATGATTCATTGCAACCACCAACAAAGAATCCATATAAAATACAGAGAGTTTACTTATTCTCAGAGGTATAAATCATGGAATAAGATGGTAATACCACCTTTAACATTTTCGAAACGTTCTATACGTAAGCGAGTTTAAAAATCAATAAAGTAAATTCTATCATCCGTTTTTTTAATTTAGGTGTGTTTTCTTGCTAATTTTAATCATGTATACAAATCGTGATTGTTACCTGTTAACATGTACAGTGTTTCCTTCCCACTTCAAGTATAACTACCTTGTATTTTGGGATTCAGTATTAACAATTTAACGACTATACCTGATTTTGGCCATTAATAAACTTAAAATTCTTTTTCCGGTTTAGAATATGCTATTAAATTTCAGTTTGCTATAGATTTTCGTTTTTGAGTATCTTAATGGCAGACGAACAAAATAAAATGGACGAAGTAATTAAGTAATTCTATGAGGACTTTTACCAGTATTATGATGAGTTACAAACTGTACAAAAACATTTAATACATCTTCATATATTTCATATATATGAAGTCAAATCAAAAAAACGAAGGGCCTGAATCTTCATGTTTATTTAAAATATCAAAATACACGATTTTGGTGGTATTTTTAAGGTCTTTATCAAAAAAAATTCTAAAATACACCATTAAAATCGTGTATTTTTTAATTTTAAATAAACAAGAAACATTCAGGTCGGTGTGTTTTTTTTTTTGGAATTGACTGTATGGCAGATATAAAAGCAGGGAATCTCAGAGCATACATTTATTTCGAAAAATGAAAGAATTGAAATAAAACATTGTTTGTACTTTAAAGAATCAACTTAAAGCGGAGGAAACACACTGTACTTAGCTTAACAAATCATGGCACACAAGACGACGTTGTAGCGAGCTGATCAGTAACAATACATAGTCACAAAGAAGCTATTAAAAAAGCGATGACTATGAACTTGAAATAAAAAATTTTTATTAAATGACGTATCCATTTCCGCTGATGATTATTTCTTTCACAATCACTTTAAGTTTTTTATTACCTGCAAGCTATTTTTAATTCATTTTTTATTGTTAAATATATTGATTTTATAAACAGAAATTCAAACTGATTTCGGTAAAATTTCAAAAGGCGAGACTTTGACATTTAAACAAAATAAATTCTTAGAAAATAATTTGCTAACCAAGCAAATCCATGTAGCCTTGATAAGTTCTAATGTAATAAAAAACGGTTTAGTTAGGTGATCTCATAAATACGATTCTATTTTTTAATTATTATTAAATTTACTTAGTTAGATGAAGCTGAAAATACAAGTTCTAGGAAAGCAGCTTAAGTCTGATAATTTCAAAGTATATTTTGTAGAAAACTTTTGCTTTGTAGAAAACTTATTTTAGCATAACAATTAAATCGTTTAAAGTCTATCCAAATATTTTTGTAAATTTTAGACCTTGGTAGTAAAATTTTTTTTACAACTTATGAATTGAAGAAATGAAAAGAAAGAGAAGAAAAGAAAATTCGTAATTTTGTTGTTCCTACCTCTAAACAAGTCCTTTTCTTCAGATTTTTCATTTTCATGGTTTTGAATTTTTACATTGTAAAAGTATATCAGATGTCAGATTTAATTATAATCGGGCGGATGTTAAGATTGATATATGGTTAACTACACGAGATCTGTTAGTTCGATTGAAAATCAAATTTTCAATTGTTAAATTTTAATCGATTCATTTTATTGTCTGTTTAATGTCCTAATTTTTCTCTTAATGAGAAAATTGCAATGGCGGAAGATACACTTACGACCGTGATTTCTTGTTCCACAATTCCTGGATTGGTATTAATCCAAAAAAATTAGATAATTACCTGAAACAAAAAGAAAATTCTATTAATTAATTTACTCATACTGATAAAAATCAAATAAGTTAAATATCGCTATGAAATTAGTTGAAATTGAGAAATAATTTATTATTTATGAAAACATTGGAAAGCCTATTAATTGATCAATCAGCAGTTTTGTCAGTAAAATTATGATAAGAAATGCTAAGACATCCAAGATAGTTGAGGAATGTATACACGTTACTTCAAATGAACCCAAAGATTGACTGATTTTTGTACTGAGTAGAGAAGCGAGTTAAGACGTTATAATCTTTAAATATCTCGACTAAATATTAATACAATTGCCCAACGGCCATCAGATTCGTTGCTTGAATAAGAACGAATAAGTTAGCTCCACCCACATCATGAATTTAATTTAAAATTGGAGTGAAGGTATTAATACCATTACTCACTTAGCAACTAAGCCGGTGAACTTAGTTTTAAGTCGGTTTAATGAGTTAATCGATGTAAATTATATATATTACTTCCTTCTGTCCCCATTAATGTTAATCCTTTTTCCGAGATACTCTCCGTATATATTAATATATTAGTTTCTATACAATTTCGATAACACAATTTCAACAATGTTGTCTATTGAATAATATCTATCAGACACATAAATTCAACAATACATCACAATCTACCCATAATACAATGTAATCAGTAAATATAGACCCACAACATAATTTATGTCTCTCAAAATTATCAATTTAATACTAGAATAATATTCGTATAATTCAAATATCTTTTGTATGAAACTTATTAATATTAATAATAGTTTAATTATATTGATTTACCTGGTTCTATAATACCTCTGCACCCCTCCTGTTGATTATTGACAATAATCATTATTGAATATATTAGTTAATTCAATCACAATATTATGCAAACATAATATTTAAGATCTATTGTATTTGTGTTAATTTGAATATTGGTAAACAATAATTACTATTATTGGAATATAAATTAAATTATTTGTAATTAATTTGTATATTAATTAATCATGTTTAATTAATGGTAATAAATATAGTTAACGATGTAATAAATACCACTTTGAGAGAGAATCATTCGTATATTAATAAGAGGAATGACGTGTGTCAACTTAAATTTGTTGGGAAATTATTATTAAATTTTTTTGTCTTAAGCTCTGTGGAGTACATGTTACGTAGAGTGCTCAGATGTTCAAATTTTTTGTATTAATCGATGCAAGATCATAGGAACAATATTGTGCTCATTGTGCGCAAACTATACAAACGAATGCGCAACCTACGAAATGTTCAGTGTTCGGTCGCACACTTGCTCCCCTCAGAGAACTTTGCATTTAGATATTGCTAATGATAATTTACACAAATTTCGATTCAGCCTAAAATCTTTACCCAAAATTGTATACCAGCTCCCCTACTAGACGGACTGGCGGGAAAATTAAACATTAGCTACCTGTTTTAATCACAGTTTAAGGCATTAATTCAAAGCAAAAAAGAGAGTGAACCGAAAACAATAGAGAATCGACACAGAAATTGAAAAATGAAGTGTCGAAAAACTAAATTCGGTATATTTATGATCTTCAAAATATTTATTTTCTGAAAATTACTTTGTGATAAACAAGTTTTAATCAATTAATCAGATCCACAATTAATTGCAACAATTTGGAGAAATCACGAAATTGCAAACCATCACCAAATTAGCAAAGAGTAACATCTCCTCAGAAAATCATTGCAACTAGTTAATCCATACTGATGATGACTACTTTGTAGTCGAAATACGTATTTATAAAATACCAAATAGTTCGATCTAGGAAATTGGGAAAAAATCGAAATTTATTCGAAAAATCCTAGTTGTCATCAATAATTATAAAAATTAAAAAATGATTAATCGAGTATGTAAAAAATTAATTCTGTTAGTTGTTATTTTCACTTTTTTAAACTAGTTTTAATATTTGAAACAATAATGAGCAAATATTTCAAATGCATGTTATACAAAGATTTCTTTTTTTGAGGTCTTACAGGCTTCAATACAAAATTCTTGATATTTTTCGATCTTTCACAAGTTCCAGATACTTCTAAGTCCTTATAAAACCTAAATTTTTCTTTGAACATTCAAAAAAATTTCAGAAAATATCAAAATATCTCTTATTAAATTTAAATACTACCAAGTTTGAAACATAAACCAGTCTATCATCTTTAAAATATCCATATCGAATTGAATCAAGAAGAAAATATTGTATTTAGGAGTGGCAAAACGATACCATAAACAAAGACAACCGCATACATACCATATGATGAGTACAAGTGAGATGACTATATATATAATGAGGATGATATAGTTCAACTGTAATGCATATATAACAATTCCCGAACCCTGTGTACAGGATTCGATCAATGAATGGAAAAGAGGGAGATGTAACCAGTGAGGAAATGAGATAGACACAAAACCAACGATAATGCCTCTGTTGATGACGACACACTAAGTATATATAATATTTGTATGGAAAGAGAATCGACAAAGAAAATGCCGACAGACTCCTGGTGTTTACAACAAAATGGAGGGTTTGGTAAATATAGGGATGCTGTGTACTGTGATGCTTCAGGTTTTGTGTATACATATCCTTATACTCAAAAAAACTTATGAGAGGATAGTTATAGAAGTAGGTGTGGGAATCGTTGAGAAATGTGTAGAAGTGTATACTTTAAAAACATCCTGCTCTAAAAACAACGATGTTTGTGTATCTCTTTCTATTTTGTTATGACTGTCAAATAGTTTTAGCACTTTGTCCTTTTTAACTCTCTAATAGCTAGCTAGCTAGCTACATTTAAGTTTTAGGTATGTTTTCAACATTACCATCAATTGCTACAAATATTACAAGTAGGTCGTTTCGTTACGGTATAAGAGTGTATGAAGATGGGAACCGCAATCGTGTTCCTTGTACCTAGACCTTTTGGTTTTCTGTACCCTACTTTAAAACGCTCCTAAAGGCAAAAATGCCTTCTAACACAACAAGGCAATTATATTATTATGTTGTTGGATCCGGTTACTTCGATCTTATCTTATTCATACGACGATATTGTGATCAATCAACTGCACTTTTTTATTTTATTTTTTATTATAATTGATCAAACTGCCGCTGTCTCGATTCCCGCAACGTCCAGTCTATGTAGTCAAATGGCTGAAGGTATTAGTGCCTTTACTCAATTGGCTACTGACCTGATTATTATTCACTGTAAGCCACTCAGTATTGCCAGAAAATTGTTTACCAAGTAACCTTATCTGTGATGATAAAGAGTCTAATGTAACACTCAAAGCCAATTATTTTCAACCAATAATAACGTTAAGTATAATTTTTGTGTAAAATTGTAGCGCAACATTTTTTTAAGTAACTTAAGCATAAAAAAACTTGCCATGTTCAGGAAAAGTAGCAAAATCTACCAGCCCTGTATTTAGGTTCATTAAATTTCATTATAAGCTATATCAAAACCATCTAAAATTTTCAGAACTCGTCTAACGAATGATTCCAGAAAAATCTTAGTAAATTATAAAATATTGTCGACTCTGTGCCAAATCTTCTTTTCCAAACATTTTATCCCTGAATATTTATTTTTTGTCTTACTGACATGCGAAAATTGCTAAATTTAATTATAGCCTACTATCATCCATCTTTGAGATGTCCTTAAATTCCTGTATTTCATTTAGAAAATAATAATTTACTTTTGATTTGAAAATTAGGCGTAAATCTTTGTAAACTCAACTACAAAAAAAGCGTTACCTTAATTTTTCAAACCTATATTACACGATTTTAATAGTGTTTTTAGTTATATTCCACATTTAAATTTCTTTTTTAAAGTAAAACATTGATTTTAACCATAATAATTTACAAAATACTCCAATAACGCCGTGAATTTAACACATTTAAATAAATGACAGATTTAGGTCGTCTTGTTTTTTTATTGCAAAGTATATTACAAAAAAATTTTTTATGTATCTTTAATTTTACATGCCAAGTCAGGACTATCATCAATAAAAAAAATGCTTCTCTATAATTTTTTTAAAAAGATAAAAAAAAACACTGTAAATTTCTTGCAAAGATTGTGCTGAGACCTAGAAAAATTATATAGTTTCCACCGATGATTCATCAGACGTGTTGCTTTTTAGGTCTAATGATTATACACTTATGTCAAAATGGATATTTTTACTGAAATATGAAATCAAAAATTTTACTGTAACATTTAATAAAAAATTCTAATAATCTCTCGATTACTGGTTATTTTAAAATTATTTGAATAATCCAAAATTGTGTATACGGTACACTGAAATTAATAAAATTGGAATCCTCAAAAATTGAAAAGGATATCTGATGCTTACACTCAAGTAAATTAAAACTGTCTTGCATGCATGTAAAAATTTCATTTCTCCCATTGAATGCAATGGGGCACACCCTTAAATATTTAAATCCATTAAAACATTACTTTAATTTTAATTCAATTTTCTTTTAATAACACTACGATGTCAACTAAGGGTTGAATAGACAAAGACATAACTAGTGTATATTTATTTCATATTATTTCCTTTTTTATCCATAGCGTGTCCGTAAAATAACATTATTGTGTTCTATTTGTTTAATGTGTTGTAGTTTTATCATCATCTTTTTTTTTTTTTGTGTTACCTTACTAGACTTAAAATAACAAACAAACATCAATTTCTAATGATGATTAAAAACTTTTTATTCTATTTCTAAATGAGATAACAAAAAAAATAAATATAATACCAGTCTGGCAATTCTATTATTCTTTTAGGGTTTCCCATTTTGCTCTTGTAATGAATATTGTCAACTTGATATCTACTATTATAAATGAAGAGCTTAACGTAAAAAAGTTGCACCTGATATATTAAACGATAAACTTTAATGGAAAATTTACTATTTACAGAGTCGAAAAATATGTTGTAAGGCTATTTGTATCTACGTTGATTAGGAGCTTAATTTAAAGATGATGAGTGACAGTTGATTGATGAACAATTAAATTGGTATAACTACAAAATTGAAAATTTGAACCATCTTTAGCTATATTTTTATACAAATATTTGTTTAATTGTAAAATTTTTGATATGAGTTGGTTCTAATTTGTTTGTTTAAAGTTGTACCAATTTAATTTTTGAATCACCCAACTGTCACTTATTATATCTGAACCGGAGTTGAATCGTTTTAGTCAGTCCACTGATCACGCTTTCACTGCGTGATCATCACATTAAGGTTTGCTTTATCGATTCCATTTTTTGGTTATTATAAATACATATAATATATTCTTTAACGTAGTACATACTATAAATAATAGTGAATTATTTTTTTTATAAATGAATATAATTTCTTTCAAACAACCAATCAAATCGTAGAATATAAATGTTCACATGAAACATTTGTTTACAAACAATGAATTAACAAAAGCGAGTAACTACAGGCTACTGTATTTCGTAACAACTTAAGAGGCAAAAATATTACATATGTTTCTACTCTAAAAATATTTTGACCGATCAACGGTGGGATTTTAGTTAACTACTGAACTATTGTATCTATTTTATATACTAATGTTTGTCAGATTATTTGTAATTTGACATTATTTGTAATATATCACTAAGGCGTAACTATCTCCGTACCTATTTGTGCACAATATTGAATTTATTATTTTGAAAATTTGAGGAAAATGTTTTAATTGGCAACAATAAAGCTTGTTAGTAGCTACAAAAACAAAAAACACGAAAGAAAATCGGTAAAGAAACAAAAGAGGAAAAGGGGGTATATAGTGTTCTCAAGAGGCGGATGTCAAATAGTTTTTGAAAGGTAGCTTCTTCTCAAACTAAAAAAGAAGCAGAGTTGTCGAAGATTGAGATCAAATCAAATTTTTTAATACCAAAATAATGAGATTTATGATTCCATTAATACCGAATAAATGAATTTTGAATGAAACATTTATTTACTCTAAACAAATTATTTTGCGGATATAGTTACACTTTCATTAGTGGATCCAAATACTTTTCACATTGTGTTTACAAGAGAAATTATTTATCAAATAGAAATTCCCGGCGAAATGAACTTTTTGTGTGATAATAATAATTTTTTATAAACAAAATGTTTCGGAAATAGAATATTTTTTAAAATGATGTGTCTCAGGACTTAAAGAGTTATAAATTAATTAGTCACAATATTTTTGTTAAATATTATCAATTGAACTCAATTAAATAACACACAGAAAAACGTCATACAATTCATGAAACTTGTTATTTCATTTGTAATTAAACTTTTACTATAATTAAAACAATAAAACGTTCATTTATGTGTCATTAATAAAAATTAATATAAATAAATTAATTCTATGTTTAACTCCACATACACACGCATTAAATATTTCATAATATTTCATTTTTCTTCAAACAACTATTGATTAAATTTAATTAGTCTAGAAGAAAATATCCTCATTAGAATATACAAATGTTCAATATAAATCGTTTTGTATTTGTAGGGTGAAATAACATATTTCGATTCGCCTCAGATACCTCTAACCTCTTAAATATTGTCCTAAAAATTTTTACTGAACTAAAAATGGTATGAAATGATTTCTAAACGGTAGTCATTTCTTACACCCCTTACTATTATGAATTGCATGTACCACACTATTTTCATTCAAAATCATATAAATATTTCCATGGTTATTTAAAATTCGAAACTATAACTCGTACTTGTCCAAAATACTTCTTACTGAGAAGCCGTTCACATAAAACTCAATTTGCAGTTGAAATAATATGAAATAGAAATCAAGTCAATTGTCCAGCGAAGCGAGTGAGTAACGGCTACTCGAGCATAAAAGAGCCTTCAAATGCAAATTTCACTCACAAGAACACCGAAAATTATATTCAAATAAATTTTTTTTTCTCATACGCCATTTTCTCTCAGACTATTTAGTATTCAGTAGTGAAGTGAATTCTTTCAAGGTCCTCTTTTATTCTCCACCATACATAAATAGATAAAAGAAATATTTAAATGTATAAAAAAAAAACTCATTAAAATGTTACAAAATTTAAATTATTATTATCAATGACAGTAAATTATTAATTTATATTGAAATAATTAATTATTTCCTGAAATATAAAATCGCACGCACCCCGAAACAGCTTCTTAATAATACTAAGTCAAATAAAAAAAAAAGATAATCTTATATCAAAATATGTAAAACATCTCTTGAACTTAAACCAATTTTTAAATGTTAACGACTTGATCACGTGACTGTATAATTTGTTGAACAAATGTCTTTTTTTTTTAAAAAATTGTCTACTTTTGAAAAATAATTCATGTATGTAACTTTTTATATTCCAAATTGAGTGAAAAAAAAATCAAATAATCATACTCGACAACAAAATAAATGCAACGACCTGAATCTTTCCATACATTATTCAAAATTATGAAATATGTTAACAACGGATCGTTGAAATATTTCACAGTTTTTCCTCCTTTATCAGTTTTTCATGCAGAATGGTGGGCGTGAAAAACACAGCCTAAGTTACTGCCATTTATGTCTGTATAGTTTTGTTAAAATCGGATTAGTAACAAAAAGATAAAACTAAAAAAATTTTGATCGAACTATATCTAGTCTAAAATAAATAGTTTAAAATAAATGATCTCCGCTAATAGAGAAAATAATTTGAACAACAACTTAACAAACCATAAAAATCAAGAATTTTATACTTTAAAAATACCATTATTGGTAACAATTTTTGTTGTTGTGAAGTATACATCATAAATTGCCAAATCAGTAATAATTTAAGCTTTTTGCCAAAATATACCCACTAAAAATTTTACTAATATTAATGAAAAACAACTATATTATCTCCACACTGCAAAAAATGCGATTTTGATGAATATATTTTATAGCGTCGGTAATAAAAAAAAAACTTAAATCGATATAAGGCGACTGTGTTTCAAAAATAATGCTCTTATATAACGTTATTTTTAGGTACTTTAAGAGCCCAATTATTCCACAGTTGGAGCCAAGATGAATAAATCGATTGCAAACACATTAAATAAATTTACAAAACGGTATTTATAATTGACAAAAGATTTCTAAATCAAAAATTGAATATAAAACAAAAGAGCAGCATGCAATATACAAGTAAGAGGTCTTTTGTCCAAAAAAAAAAAAAAAAAAAATTGAACAATAAATCTATAACCGTTATAATTTTTATTGATTGGGCCTCTTTCAACATCATATC
The DNA here is from genome assembly GCA_020423425.1 of Chrysopa pallens. Lineage (NCBI taxonomy): Eukaryota > Metazoa > Arthropoda > Insecta > Neuroptera > Chrysopidae > Chrysopa > Chrysopa pallens. The sequence goes on along the minus strand of CM035595.1, from coordinate 38,992,392 downwards.
TCAATGTGTATTCAAAACATAAACTTCAATATGTATTCAAGTGAATAAGAATTATTTTAAACCTCAACTGTAAATTTTGGAGTCAATATTTAAACTGGGTTAAAAACAAAACCAAGAAGAATTTACAATAGAAATGCTTGTATAAAAAACAATAGCTTTTATTTTTTAATCTGGGTGAAAATGGTTTTTCTAGGTAGAAATAGGCGACCATTAAAAATCTAGGACATACGATATTTATTACATTTTATAATATATAGAAATTTCTAACTATGTTTTCAAATGAGTTTAAAAATAGATATTTAGATAAATAAAAGTATATGGTGAAATAAATAAAAATTTTGTGTGAAAAATTACACGAACTTTCTACAGAATAATTTTCCAGTAAAGTTTAAGAGAATATTTTTTTGATAAATTCATAACATGGTCTACTACTTCAATCAAATATTAACGATTTTACATTGTTAAAAATTCCACAATGATAAATAATGATCTTACATTATTGAAAGTTACTATGACTAATAAAATTTAAGAAAAGTATACATATAAAAATGACTCATTTTCTTAAAAATCAAGAAAAATACTTTTCATGATAAAGTTAGTCACAATGCATAACAACACTTTTAAATTAGGTCATTTTTCATCTCAGACACACAAACAAAATGGCTTTATTGTGACAAAAAAAATACACAAAAACATTAAAAATTTATTGTGTGAAAGTTCTTATCACAAATATAAAGTCATAAATTTTGTCGTTATCTCAAAAATGTAAACAAATACAACAATGAGATAAAATTTTTTTTTACAAAAGTCGTTAACACTAAACAAAACAACGCCAATAATTTTTCAAAAAAATAAAATTAAATTAATCGATGCGGTTAAATTTGATTAAACATATCCGGAGGAATCCAGATAGGTCAATGATCGGACCGGACCCTGTATCATAAAGATTGACCAAGGGCATGACAAGACAAGAAAGAAGTTTTTTATGTATACGAGCAAGATACCTTTATTTTAATATACTGAATCATATTTCCGTTTCAAGGACAAATTAACACATGTTTTTTTAATTCGTAAAACCGTTGAAATAACGACTCATCGAAGTTAACACCTGTTTTTTTTTTTTTTTAATAAAGTATTATTGCACATACCTAGTTCCATGATATTTTTGTCTAGCTAATTCCATTTTTTTAATAATCCCAAAAAATTAACACTTAATCACAAAAAAAAAAATCACTTAAAAATTTCCGTACATTAATACCAAAAAACTGCACGTGGTTTTAACAACGTATTTTTCCCACCAAACTCGGAACGACTTGCAATTACTTGTGGTATCAAACACCACATGAAACCAACTGAAGTAAATATTTTTCAAGAACTTATGATTAGATTGTAAAAAATAAAGTTGTTGTTTGTAGCTCGCTCTGTTAGACACATTAATAAACACCAATCACTATTAAATTAATTTAGAAAAACAAAAATTAAAATATTCACTCCATGATGGAATTTTTTTATTCAAAAAAATTATATTGCACTGAATTTTACGAGAGCGGAAAACAGAAAAAAAGTAAAAACTAAACAGTATGGAATGATTTGAAAAACTGAAATATTTATTTTAGTTTGAGCGTTATGTTCGTTTAAGTTCGATTCATTATTCGTGTTTTGTGTGTGAATTGATGAATAGTGGATCATGCGCAGTTTGAATTTTTGACTGTTTACCGTTTATATTATTACCAACCAAATATCAATTTTTTGTGTGCTATTACCAAAAGAATTATTTATTAGTTACTGTTTGTTTGTGTTTTAGATTTTATAAATAATTTTTTTTCTGTACATATATTTTTGGCAGATGTGTGCTATATTGTTTTTAGGGAACATTTTACGTCATCGATTTTTTTAGGTTAGCTGTTGCAGAGATTATTTTCATTGTTGAATTTTTTACGGTTGTTTTAGTAAGGCATTTTAGAGTTTAGACTTCCGGAATCGCATGTTTAGGTGATTTTTTATATACTATTTTTTATATGTAATCGTAATTCATTCATATTTGAAATTTACTGTTTTTCAGATTTTATTTCATAGGACAATGTTAGGAAAACATCGCTGAGGAGTACAAGGTTGGAATTAACACATATTTAAGTGAACATCCATGCCTGAATTTTATAGGATAACATTTTGAAACGAAACTATCAAAAAATAAATATAAGTTACATTACGAAACTCATGACGTTACTAAATAGATGGTCCAATCACATATTCGTTTAAATTAATTTTTCAAAAAACAGTTTAAACATTTCAATGCTGTTTTTTCATTTCTGGGTTTCAAAACTTGCTTTTGAAAGAATATTTTCATTTATGTGTCAAGTAGTTTATAAGTTAGAGTTTAAATACACATTTTAATTACAAAATTATTATATGCGTGTCTAAATTTGTTCTGTAGTCAATTATTTTTATTTCATTGCCGAAAATAAATTTTAGTATAAAAATATATTTTGATTCAACATTTTAATTCCTCTTAAAATGACGTTTCTATTGGTGTTTCTCTAGTTAATATGAAAAACGGAAAATTTTACAACTGTTAATGCAAATTCATATGAACAACAATCATACAATTAATTGTTTCTTATTAATTTTGAAAAACTTGATATAAAATATATTTTTTAGGGTGCGTTCTTGAAATAAAACACAAGTTGCGTGTATTTAATCTTAATAATACAAATTTTCCAAAATGCACTTCTTAAAAAAAATGTATTTCAAGGTTATGTAATGTGTGATGTTCTTGAATTTCTTTAATTAATAAGAGTTAATTAAATAAAAAAGTAATAAAAAATTTCTCTATACAATACGCATATTAATTATAATTAATTAATTAATAAATAAAAACTTATTAATATATTTCCGTTGTTGCCAATTAAAGATATAAAAATGTTCCTATAATCTTTCTGAAGTTTGAATTGAAACGTGGTTGGTTTAAAATTGTGAATAATTATGTATCAAATTAAGTTTCTTGTAGTAACATTGACCATGTGATGATTAAGCACACTTTAATTGGGGGGAGGGGGTGTAGACAGATTCTAAAGTGTTCGGATCAACGTTATAACGTTGAAAATTAAAGTTTTAAGTGAATTTTTGAAAATTGCAGTGATGAATTGAATTGACTATGCCAAAAAATACAGGTGAAAAAATTAAACAAATTTTAAATGGATAGGACTAGTCGATAAAAAAAATGTAAAGTGTATGGACCGATAAGTTCATTTTTAATGGATACAAAGACATTTGTACTTAGTTTTTCATATTGCTAAAAAATGATTTTTGTAACTAAAGGAACTGAGGTTGCGTTTTTGTCTTTCTAAACTTGAAAATATGGCCCAGTGGTACACGATTAGTTAATTAAGAGTACTAAGAGTTAGTAATCTGTGACATCTACTTTATTTTTCAGTACGTTAACTTCTCTTCAGTATAACACCAGATCTAATTAGGCCTAGGAATTCATTGATGTAGTGATGCATCGTTACAACACCAATGCATATGTCGAGGAAGTATGGTCAAGTTGCATAATACCCTTGGATCAGTCCGCTGTGTAGTAAGAGTAACACAATATTTTGTTGTTTACTAATTTAGATAAGAAAATGTTCTGTGCGATTTTGTGAGAATATTTTTTAACTTAACCATGGATGAAATATAAAACCTGAAAAACGAAGAGCCAAAATAATAATTTGTTAAGAAAAGCGCTATATTAAAAACCATTAATTATCGTAGCCAACTTGAAGACAATAACAAGATTACTTTCAGGGGATCTAAAAATTATAGCCCAAGTTTTTATTTAAACTTGATCTTTAATTATAAAAATTTTAGTATATTTCTTCTGTACTTATCCAAGACGCGGGTTGCAAACGTATTTCTATACTAAAGGTAATGGTCTTTCTTTGTTTGTCTTCTTTTTAGCAAGAATAAGATAAATTATTTTGCCTGCGCATAGTGAACAATGTTTTCGCATAAAACCATCCAAGAATGTTTACCCAAGGACAAATATTTTCAATTAACACATAATATTCCTTTTTTTATTTAAGAAGGAAACTTTATAAGACAAGCGAAAACATTGTTATTAAACAAAGATAGACCTACAAAATCTTGTGAGATCAATCCACAAATATTCACTCGTATACAATCGCACATATTATATGTTGTTCACGTCTACGATATACAATGGTACAGTCTTTCAGTCAATAATAACGTAGTTGGCCTTCATCGAAAGTCTCTTCGCATACTCTTGAAGTCAGAGAAGTCAGAGTCAATGTATAGTAAGATATTGTATAGTTTTATAACAGAAGTACAATGCCTTATAATTATTTAACCTTTGAGAAAATAACACACAAACGTAAAATGACTTGATATATCGTCATGTTGCGTCTATCTACATCACACTCTGGTAGCTTGGTCTGGTGGAAGGAGGAGTAGTAGACGATTGTGGATCGCCTGCCTCTTCTGTATGAGCTCGCTGACTTCTCGTAAAAACATTTTGTGATTAAATTTATTTTATTTTTTATTGTGTTATAAACAAAACAGTCATAACCTATTTATGATGGAAAATAAATTAACAAAGTTTTTATAACCTGTTTGTTATAACTTCAATCGTATTGTTTTATTAATTTGCCATTATTAAATTTTAGGGTCGTCCAAAAAATTACGCATTTTGCTACGTTGCTGTGTTGTACCGAAAATTTAATACAAATTTATTTTAATTTCAGTATTGCGTTTATTTAAGAAAATACACCCAATTTGACTCAACATTATTCCATGATTAGAATTTCCAGTGTTTAAAATATTTTTGATAGATGATTTGCAGAATAGCCTTTACTAAATGAGTTTTGAGAAAGTAAAGAAATCAGGCGAAGCTAAAGATCAATACGGAGGTTGTTTGATGGTATTTGTTGGTCTTTGCATCTGGGAATTAGATTTAGATCATTTTTCTTGTATTATTCTTAATCAAATTACAAATTTCAAAAGTTTTAGAATGGTAAACATTTTTTTTGTGTTTTTGAAATCTTTTGTTAGCTCTTTAGATGTATTATGATAATAATAACAATGGAATTATATTTTGATTCCTCAGACCTACACGTCTATAACAGAGACCACTCACATCATTATTTTTAACGTTACATAAAATTCATGATAAGGTTGGAAGAAATGATTTTGAGTGAATATTGGGAATTGAATGGTAATCTACAGCCTTTTGAAAGGATGTATACAGCTTTTGAAGTTTGAGAGGGGAAAGTACACGAAACGTCCGCATGCGCAGTTACTTTGACATAACGTCCTACTTAAAGTAGCCAAATTAATTATGTTAATAAGAGTTTAGATTCCGTCCTTTAGATGGAAACAAGATTAATTTTTGTTTAAGTTTCGAAATTTAATCAATTCCGTTCCCTTAAACACCCTTAATATCCAATAATTGTTGAGATCTGCACTATGCAAAATGATAAAAATCATCTTCGAAAATTTAACATTTTTCGAGCACCCTGTACAGAAGTAAAAATTAGTATAATAAATAATGACGATTAAGTATTGAATAATAATTTGGACAATAACCAATATAAAAATAATTTTTGTGTGTTCAAAACTACGGTTGACTGAACAACCAATATACATTTTAACAAAACTGATAATATACCAGTGGTTGAAAATCATATCCTCATAGCAGCCAGCCAGCCAGCCAAACATGAGTGGATGGATGATGAATGTTTGGGTTTATGTTTATAGCCTAGCTACCCAATAAAGCCCATACCACCATCATCATCATACACAATATCTGACACAAAAGAGCCAGACAGGTGCAGTGTTGCCATGACTACATAAATAAACTGTGTGGTTGAACACTCCCTTCTGGTTTAGCCTGTATAATATGTATTTATATTTGTGATTCGTATAGTTAGTTAGTTTCATCAGTGTTCGTTCGTATATAATTTTAAAATGAATATACACACAACAACAAAACTTTATTTTTGTCCCAAAAATATAATTGTCAAAAAAAATTGTAGGTAGTCTGTGAATTAATGTGTGGTAATTAAATGTTTTCAAACATCTGTTTATTTCAAGGACAAGGTGGATTCTATTTTTTTTGTTTGGCAAAAGATTATTACCTAAAATACATTAAAAATATTAATGGATATGGTTTTGGTTCATATTCTGATCTAATTACCTTCCATTCTGTCTGAGATCCTATAAATTGCAAACAACACAGTAATTGTATTGCACAACATTTGAAATTTACAAAAAAAATGCGCCTTATTGTGAAACTAGCCGACTATACCCGCGATTTCGTTCATTAAATTGTTTTTGAAATAGGGCGCAGTTTACCATGTTTAAAAAAGTACTTCACAATATTGATTTCTTAATAAAAAATCACAAAAAATAAATATTTTTGAAAAATAAACACGTTTTCTTGGCATAAAATTACATTAAAATGTAAACGTATTTTATTCCTGTAAAAACGCTGTGAGAACAAAACATAAATTAACATTTTCAAATATTTTTTTACTAATTATGATAATTGTTTAGTTTTGTTGTACCAAAATGACGTCACATGACGTCATGGTAGCCTATGGTTTTATGGTTTAAGACCACGTGATATAAAGATGAAAGTATCAAATATTAATTTTAAGATAAAAATTAATCATGTACTTTTATGAATCAAATTTTTGAATTAATTACAGAAATTTTAGCATTAATAGTCTTGCATTTTTAAATGGTAACACAAAGGGAGTATATATGTGTTAGTTAATTAATTTAAATTAAAGAAATATTTAAGGCTTATTAAGAAAATTTATTAACTGTATTTATTTAAATTGTAGTCTGATAGTCTAAACTTCAATAACAGCTGATATTTTTTATGTATAATAATAGCAAATTTATTATATGAAAAAGTGAGGTTAGTTAAGCATTTTAATATGTCAAGTTAACACCAAAATATCTACGAAATGTGTCAAGTTAACACAAAAAAATTGACATATAATTTTTTAATACATACCGTTTTTGACGCAAATACAAAATTTTTTTACTGCTTGTTATCTATTATTTTTTTAAAACCCTTTAAAATTCCATTACTGGTTAAAAATACTTTTCTTATTCAATAAAATATCTAATCCTAGGAAAGACAGTCGACTGAGTCGACCATTCGATGATAGAAAAGTTCATGTTTGAAATTTTTGATTGGTAAGTTTTTAAATATTATAGTGGTTTCAATATTCATAGGCAAAAGGTCAGAATACAACCTTTTGAATTTTTAGATATAATAATTTTGGCATTGACTTTTAACATTTAAGTACGTAGATATATGTTTAGAATATAAGTACTTATTATCTATCTCTTTTCAACTACGAACGGAATTACTATTTAAAATTTTTCAAATATCACCAATCAATTGCAAAAAATTACATTTCCCTTCAATACTTATTAATGTAGTAGACTTAAATTGGTCAAAGCAAATTGTATAATAAATATACTTACTATTATATATTGATTTTGAAGGTTAGTTCAAGCAAACAGTTCACATAATACGAATAATTATCATGATAGTTCGAGTAAACAATAAATAGTGATTTAATACAATTTTACAAATTAAAATATCACGCATAATTTTTGGACCGATTTTGGTTATTCAACTTGACTCTTACATATCATATCGATCAAATCTCGATAGTTCCCGAATCAAAATTTAAAATTTAATTTTTTTATGTCAAACGTTGATAATGCCTGAGTTTCGAAAGTACAACATCATGGTTGGGCATTCAGATATGATGACAACATAGGTATAGCTAATATACAATATTGATCATATGTGGATGTTATCCTTGATGTTACATTTTCGAAACACAAACATTATCAACGTGTTAAACTTTGGTTCGAGAAACATCGAGATGCGATCCGTACTGAATCTACAAATTTTTTTACTTTGATATAACTTGATCTATCCAATTATTTAAAAAAAAATTATTTTAAAGTTTAATTAGAAACATCAGACAATAAATCGGCTTGAATTTGAATTAGTTCTACATTGATTATATATTTATCGATCCTTCTTTCTTATTTTGAACTGAATTTATCCTAATGTTATGAAGAAACTAGGCACATGCGGAAATTCGGGAAATAATATTTTTCAGTTCCTTGTCATTTTCATACTGTATGTGATTTGAAAATGTACTAGTGATTGCTAGAAAACAAATGAAGATGACAACTAACAGAGTTAATTATTAAGATACACGGCAAAAGATTGAATATCAATGCTTGAACCATTGATATTCTTGTTATTTCAAAAAGACTTGAATGTTTTCGCTTAAATTTGAATTTTTCATATTATGGTTCAAAAGTTGGGCCATTCTTTCATTGGACGTAATGGCCCAATATTTCTCATTTAAGAATTTACTAAGATGATTCTATGAACATCGATACCAAATTCATGCCTCCGATATTTGTAAGCGTTACAAACTTAAGATTAAAATTAATATACTCTGACATATTCGATATATGTCGAAAAATAAATTTTTGAATATTAACTGATATTTTACCCAGATATTCTGTATGGAATCTGTAAATCGAGGCCCCGGACGAATGTCTCTCTATAAGCCGACACTCTCTGAGACGGCTTAAGTAACATATATTCTATTTACAATGTAACATTTTTTTAAAAATACGGAATCCTTAAAATGAAAGGTTACAAGAATTTTATAGTTTACAAGTAATAACAGTTAGAACATGCTTAATTAATAATTACAATCAGATTTTGATATAAAAATAATAAAAACAACAAAGTTATAGAATATTTAATTGACAAAGAAAACAAGTTGAAAAAATAAATGAAATAATTTGTAATAATTACTAATTATAAAATGTTTTATAAAATTACAAATTATTATGACTATAAATAACATATACATACATAAATATTTTTAATATCAATTCACTTTTATTAATAACTTATTTCCAATCAATACATTTTGCCACCAATTAATTTTCTTTACTAATAGTTCAAGGATACTCTAACTGCTATATCTATTTCACGTCACATGAATACGCAGTAAAAACTGATTTTTTAATTATCAAATAATTTTTTCTTTTTTTTTTATGAATAATTTTTAGGAAATATTTCATTAGAATTTGAAAAAAAAAAAAAAAAATTTTTATAAATTTTAAATGTTAATTAAGATTTATTACTTGTAAAGTTTTGATAGAGGGCACAAAAAAATGTGAATTTTTATAGCATAAAAAAAAACAACCGCGATTAAAAATATCATTTTAAACAATCGTGAGAATTAGTTTTGATAACTAATTTTATTAGATTTTGATGGTTTTTGAAAGTAAAAGTCTTACATTATTTAAAAGCTAAATAAAGAACGCGTTTAAATAGTTTATAAAAAATTTTTCACAAGAGTTTTTTTGAATTTAAAGAATAAATTGTATGATAGAGAAGGATAGATCGAGCTTTGTGACTGCAGTAAATCATCATTTATTAAATATTTGTCCATACTTACAAGAAGAAATTTTACTGTGAGCCTTGGACACGATTTTCCATTTCTTGAAAATTAATTAACGACAAGCACTCATTGTTCCCTGAGTGACTTACAATGTGCTTCGCACAATTGTATTAGGAATAAATTTATGTATACTTATTTATATTTATTCTGAAAGGATATTCCTCTCTCTAGGGGTGAGTTTTTAAGCGTAAAACACGGTTTATCTCGATTTACGGCAAAACTACAAATCCTATGGAAAAAAGTTAAATGGCAAAGTTGTAGGTAATAAAAAGATCTACAGCTGTACTTTCAAATAACCTACTAATAACAGTGTTTTATCCTTAAAAACTCCCTCCCTTCTCATTTCCCGACCTGAGATGAATAGGTTTCATCCTACTATAATTTTATTTGGTTTGTAAAATTATCAAGGTCTAATAAAAATTTTTTAAAACAAATTTATCATAAAATCTCCATTATTAATACGGTAAATTAAGGAAAAATTCAAAATTTTCACCATTTTAAATACATGTAACATTTACCATCCCTACTACATTTTTGAATGCAAAAGAATGTACAAAGTATGTATAAAAAAAGTGACCTATATAAATTTTTTTTAGAAAAAAAAAAAATTATTGTATTATTTTATAAAAGAAACCTACTTTTATTAAAATAATAAAAACAATAAACGTCTGACTTTGTGCAATAATTACTTTCATTTTCATTCAGATTTTATTTAAAATAATAATAATAATAATAAGTTTACTTTCATAAATTTGTAGTTGTTGCTTAGCACAAGAGCAAAACGTGCTATATAAACATGAGCACTGACTGACGCGAACTATTATTTAATAATAATAGCAGAAAATTAAAAAACTATATTAATAATAGAGCCAGTCAATAAATTAATACATTCTAATTTTTATTTTTACAATTACGCGGAAAAAAAAATCAAATATATACATTTTAAAATAATTAAAAAGGCCTTTCTAATCTATAGGAATACAAAAAAATATTTTGAAAATTTTATTATATCCTGGTATATATATGAGAAATATTTAAAAGGCATATTAAAATTGAGTTGTAAAGTTTTTAACACTTAAGGTACCAGCAAAAGTTCAATAAAGGTAAAAATATCTTATTAATATAATTTTCGTATGTCTGTCCGTCCATCACGGTAACTAAAAAATAAAAAGATATAAGCAGCTGAAAATTTAATAGCATAGTGTAGTTGAAAACCCAACTTTTAAACCATCAGAAATAGAAGAAAATTCAAATACAAAAATTTAAAAAAAAATTATGTTATTTATATAAAGTTTATAAAAAAAAAAAAGTAAAAACTCAAAAATTTTGTATGGTACTGGTAAAATAACTAAGGCCAATTTTGATAAAAATTGAAAAAACTGAAAATTTGTACTTTCTATTTTCGGTTATTAGGTCTATTTTCGATTGGGCCTTAAAACTAAAACGCTAGTTTTCACTTATGTACTCGTATTAAGCCTAACCTCAGTATAAAATTTGGGTAGTCATGGTCTTTGCAATTTGAAGTCTATTCATCAGACGAGTTATGTGGGATATAGGCACTCGATAACAAAAAACGTACAACGCCTGAATATTAAAAATATTAAATAATATTTCATACATATTTAATATAATAAAATATATTATTGTTATAGTATGTTAAGTTAGTTGTTTACTAGATTTAATTTTCTTTATTTAAGTAAAACTTTGAATTCAAACTATATCATAAAAATCACGTTATATTGTAATATTATAAATAAGCATTTAAAATTTCTGATCTTCGCCATTTTTTTGCCATATATAATTTATATTTTGCCTATAATTTTTATTTTTCTGGAAATTTTTAAACGTAAAATTTCGTTGTAAACTAATCATCAAAGTGACGGGCTAAAAAACATTACTTGAATATTAAGAAAGCTGAGAAACTTACTCAAGTAAAGTCCTGAGAAATTTTAATTCAAAGTGGCAAGAAATATGTTTACATTTTTCACAAGTATTTTCATCGTAAGAATATGCTGGAAAACTAACTTGTTGGCTGAAAAATATATAAAACCTTAGAAGTATATTTAAGAAAACAACAAGTACACGCTATTAATAAGTTTCGTACTGTTTCTTGCCATATTTGTGTGTTCATCTAGTTATAGAATGGTCCCCAAAAGAATATATTACAATTTTAATATTTAATTCTATTTGAACAAACTTTTTGATAAGAAAACTTAAAAATAGATACAATGATATATCGTACTCCTTAAAATATTAAATAAGGATAATATTACCTTCAAAACTTTATTCAACTCCCAAATACCACCAACCATACTCAATCTATCTACCAAAATGACCTTCTCTTTTCATTTACAAAAGTATTTTGTGTATGTTACGAAGGTGGAAGACAGTACCTTTTTCAACATCTTCCGTCCATAGGGTTCACTAAATACATTTGGGACAGATACAACAAAAAACCACCCTCGTCAAAAGTTTAATGTTTCAAGTTACGAAAAAAAAATATATATATATTTCAATTTTTTTTATTAAGATATTTATTGCGTATTGTTGAAATGTTTATTCATGACTAACACGACATTTAGACAAGTCATCAACGCCACGTATCTTTCATCTAGGTAAATTTCAGTTGCTTTTTTGCAAATATCAAAACATTTCTAAATATCTTAAGTTCTGCAACGTGGGAACTATAGAACTCGCAAGAACAGTATTATATGTGTCTTTTCTGGCTTATTTGAATTTTCCCAGATAAATGTTTCAAATGAAAGTTGTAGAACTGTTTGTGTTCTGAGAACATATTAAGTTTGAAAAAAATCGTTCACACCATTTACGAGAAAAACGTACAAAACCGGAAAAATCACTAGAATGAAGTGAACAGAAAAATTAATTGGGGAATAAGAAAGTCTGGCAAGACTGTTGTCAGCTAAGACATACATGGTCACTAGCAATTGTTCGTTTCAATTCATTTAAACGAACTTTTAGGAATATAATTTTATTTTATTTTATTAGTAAGAACTTAAATAATTAATATAACAATGTTTATCAATATTTTTAAATGTTATGGTTTTAATTTGACAGCTTATAGATAAAGTGTGTTATCACAAACAATATTAAAGAGAACGCAATACATTTTTGACGATTGTAATAACATTTGCATTATATAAATATTTACGGTGTTGACTAGATTTTATACAATAAAATAATGTAATATTTTATTTAATTAATGTATGAAAATAAATTAAATTTGTAAAAAAAAATATTATATCATACTCCTAACGTATTCTAAAATGTTTTAACTCTAGGTTACAGCTTAAAAAAATCGAATATATTTATCTGTCTGAAGTTGAATTCAAGTGTACATGCTGAAACAAAAATTTTTTTTAAAAGATTTAAAATATTGATCATTTCACTTAAAAGACGTGGAAAACACAAAATTTTGTAATTTACGAGTCTAAGATTAAATAAAACTGAATTGGAACATATATTTAATTTTTAATGGTTAATTGAAATAATGACTTCATTCCGTACAGTTTTTCTGGTATTCCAAACATTCTTAAGTACGTATTGGAGATTTTCGACGGTTGAAATTTGTTTGAATTTGCGAATAGAAAATAAATGGTAAACTTTTATCAAACACTCTTTACACATAAATGTAGGTATAAACTTTTGTATAAATTCTTTCATATGTAACACAAAGTTTCTGAATAGTTTTGATAAAGGTATATATAATAAGTTTACTTTGGCGAACGAATTATTTAAAGTTATAGTCGTTCAGTCATGGCCTCTACTACTTTAGCCGCTATGCTGCCACCAAATAGAAAACAGCACAAAGAAACTATTTCGCATACACACATACATAGATGTAGTCTCAGACAACAGACATTGTATGTTTAATTTTACGCTGAGATTTTGTGCAAAAGGAGAATACAAAAATATTCAACCAATTTCAACATTTTTAACATTATGACATTGAAATTATTGTACGGTATGTTTTATGTAATATACGATAAACGACGAATGATACTTGCAATGCTTTTTTTTTATAACGATCATTAAATTTTAATTGCATTTTGTGATTGAAATGTCTTTTTTAATTAAAATAAACTTTATTCTACAAAACATGTTTTGTTCGAAATTCTTACGACTTTTTATTTTATTTGAATATTTGCGTAGTCTAAATGTAAAATAAGAGTTTGACGTAAGTCCTTTAATTGAAGCTTGAAGTTCAAATTAATACAAATAAAATTATAAGTACGTATACAGATTGTGGTGTGCATGCGAACGTTGTAAATAACGGATGTTGATTTTGATTTTCCTGATATTACTAATTAAAAATGCAACAACGATGTTCATCATTTTGCGTTTGATTCGGGAGAATCTCCAGAAACTTTGTGACATAGTTTAATTATTAAAAAATCGCAAATTGCATTTGTGCACGAGAAAAATGCATTTTAGAAGTGCATTTTGGAGTAGACAATTATTAAAAATGTGATACTTGGTAAATTATGGTGAAAATGAGACCAGATTTGTTACTCAGAGATTTTCGACGTCACCGAACTCGAATATGAGTTCGGCTAGCGCTTGCGGAGTACCTGGTGCCAGAGGATGTCTTAATATCTTTCCCTGGAGTATTATCACAATTTATCATATAATTGGCCTAAACCAGTATTTCGGAAGTTTTGGAGGTCGCTGAACACAAATACGAGATCAACGATGTATCAGCTGCCAGCAGTGGGGGTTCTAAACGTCTTCAACTTCATATAATTGACCCAATTATATGATATATCATCAAATTGACTACTTCAAAATGCACTTCATAAGTGCATTTTTCTCATGCTCAAATGCAATTACTAATTTTTACATAATTAGACTAGGTCACAAAGTTTCCGGAGATTCTCACGAATCCAACACACCAAACCACACTTAAATCCGCCTTTCTGCCCAAAAAATCGACAGTGTACTGTGCTTTAAATCCTCGACTATTAGAAAAAATCGTCTAAAATGGAAAATAGCTGTAACAAATTAGCTAGAAATTTAAAATCAATACGTTAAAAGTAAATAATTTTATATAAAATTTAATTTACATCAAACTGTACATTTTGTGTTGTTGAATTTTTACCTACTCGAAAAACACATATCCATGACACGTCCCCATCAGCTCTCTCAGACATATGAATCATTTTTCAATCGCTATGATATTGTATGTGTGTGTGTGTATATTTGTATAATATATACAACATAAGACTATCTTAAAAATATAATATGTAAGCCCCATTTTGGATACATATGGCGTTTTTATTTTGATGATCTCACATCATAAACAGGCATACACACACTGAGACAGTACATTCACTACTCGCAAACACAGCCAAAATCTTTTTTATTTCTAGAGTGTTATATAAGAATTTATAATTTATTTATTTTTAAATGTTTATACAAAAATCTAATTTTAATTGTTTGAAGTTTTATTATTTAATGTCTTTTAAACAGAAAAATAAAAAAAATTTACTACGCAGGAATTATGTAAACTAAGATAATTCCCTTTATATGATAAAAATTGTTGAGAAATTGTAATGACCAAAAATTTTTCCAATTAAGAGGGTGGTACGTAAACCAAAAAAATTTCTTGTTGAGAAAAATAATCAATAAAATTGTTTCTAATTGAGAATTTTGGAAAAATAGAATCATGTATAATTAAAGAAAACTCTAAAAGTAGCTTTGGTAAAAAGTATCATTGAAAAAAAAAAATAAAAATAATTTTGGCTGAAAAATTCATTAACGTTACAATAAAGTTTAAAAAATTCTCAAAAAAGTTTATAAAGTATAAAATTAGATTGAATTGATTCAAATTTTTCAAATTTGGGTCTTGGGATTGAAAGGACTTTACCTCCTTTTTCATCCAAACCACTTTTTTTTAGAAATTGAAGAATCTTTATAAAAGAAGCCCAATTATAAAACTCATTCACAGATTCATTTTGAGATTGAGAATAGTAGACATTGTTCAAAGTGTTTTTGCTGAGTATTTTTAAATTATTTTGATAATTGAAATTGCGGGGTTACTAAGCGAAAATTTAAACCAATTTTTTGTTATTTCATGCAACAAATGATTTTTCAGCTCATTTTTATTAACGTATTTGTTACAGAAAAATCGGTCGTCTATATCTTAGGCCTACCTAATTTTAATAATAGTTAATGGCATATCACAGGTATTCGGCAGCTTTATCCAGAAAAATATGCAATGGGGCTAAAATTACTACACTGAAAATGTCTGTAGAATCAATTTAAAAAAGAAAAACATTTCATTTGTATTTTATGGATTAGTTGTAATGTGAACAAAATTTGGTTGTTAAATTACCTATATTTCACATCAAAATATGAAATTCGACTCAATAGTCGTCAATACCATAGCAAAACCATTGAAAATTAAATTAAAATTCTTTCATAAACAAAGAAGTTATAAGCTATCAAATATTATATATCATTCATCTCATTCTTGAAAACGATGTAAAAAATTTAATTTATATGGAGATAAATAGTTGACTACATACGTAGGTATGCCATCTTTGTTTAATTAGAAATTTTGAATATATCTTGCTTATTTTTAAAGATTAAAAAAAAAAATAACATCAGATCCATGATCGTGAAGTAAAGACGCTTCAATTGAAGTAATAAAACATTTAGTCAACATCCCTATTGAAGAAAGATTTCATGAATATTTCATCAATTATTCGTTGTTGACTCAGTAGGAATTTGTTACCGCGGGAACCTCGAATCATATTCTCTATTTGCCTCCCAAATTTCACTATTTATGCTGACATTGATTTTCCAATTGTATGTGATATATTTTTATTTAGATAATACACTTTTTTTCAGATAAAATTATGAAATATATTGTACCTGACATCATAACGCAGCATTTGAGTGAAAATAATTACCTGTAACAAAAAGAAAATAATTGGTTAATTATTTTTATATTTTAGTAAAATAAATTAAATAACTTTTTGCTACCATGACTAGTTTACATTTAACTGTGCAAAAATTAAAAAAAGGTACATGTTTTAATCTACAGATCCCCTTCCATATAATGTACAATATTATTAAATGATGATGTATGTATTCTATGCAAATATTCATGCAAACATTGTTTTTTTTTTTAATAATATTTATTTAATTGATTTGGTAATCAATGATTTTATTGTGTACAAGGTAGCTGCTGCAGCTACTAAAACTTAACTAATGAATATTAGCTAACTAATAATTAACAATCATAGATTAAATATGATTAAATCATTTATATTGATTGGTAATGACGTACCGCTTATCAACAATCCACAATAGTGAATGGAACAAATCATGTGACGAACAAATACAACATTCTAAGTGATTCTTCGTATTTTATGTATTTTGTTTGTTACATGAAGACCGACAATAAAACTTGACAAAATAGTTATAAATTAATATTTTAAAGTAGTGTCTATATTTTTTGGTTTTTTTTTAAATAGATTAAGTATGTTTTTAAGCTACTGAAGATGATTGTAAAGACAATAAATATTGGGTAAGAAAAATATTAATTTATATTATTTTGTAAAAAATTTTATTGTGAATCCTTAAGGGGATACATATTTAAAAAATGACGGTTTGATTTTATTTAACGTTTTTATTTAAATTTACAGAAAAGTGAATAATATTAAACGTAAACATGCGAGGCTAGACTGCTTGCCTATACTAATATTATTAAGAGGATACATTTGTATTTTTGTATGTAACGAATAAACTTAAAAACTACTGAACCGATTCGAAAAATTCTTTCACCGCTGGGCAAGCTACACTATTCCCACGGAAACGGGAATTATGAAAGTGAAACTGCGTGATGCTCGCTAGTATTCTTATACACTTCTATTTTAAAATACTTTATAATAATTTTAGCTTCACAAATACATATACTGAAATTGATTGGAGTAGAAACGTTCTTAGAAAGTATAATTATTTGTAGATAGAAATATTCAAAAGTAGTGGGCTTTTGAAGTCAAACCAAAGAAGGAAGAAAATTTTAGAAAATAACTTTACTAAAGTTGAATTGTCAATGTACTGATCACGCATTACCTGCGTGATATGATCCCCTTCATATTCAGGCTTGTTTTATCGGTTCTATTTTTTGTTAGTGCATATTATAATAGTGATAAATAATAGTGAACTATTATTTATAAATGAATGTAATAACCTTCAAAGAACCAATCAAATAGTTGAATACAAATGTTCACTTGAACTTTTTATTTACAAACAATGGACTGACTAAAACGATTTAACTATAAGTAGAAATACTTAGAAGCAGATAAAAAATGAGTTAGAAGTTGACAAAAAATTAAAAGTAGCGTTCTTTTCTTGTCAAAATTACTATAGAACACTATCATACGTTTATCTGATACTGATACATTCTTGATCGAATTCAAAATAATTTGCATATAAAAATACAAACTTTTACCTACAGTTTTTTTATTTTCTGAAGTAAAAAATGTGTGCCATGGACTAAGGTTGTCTCATCATTTTGCATTAAAAAAAAAATCAATAATCATTATTATTATTTATGTTTAAAAGTATTATTACTAAGCATTGAATAAGCGACGCTGTGCCCTATCCTATCCATTGTATATGCAGTGAAATTAAGGTAGTTACCGCGTTACTATTGAAGTTAAAGAAATAATATATTATGCAGTATATAAAATGATCTTTAATTCGATAAATGCTACGTGAGAGAAATCAAGGCATTATTCATGTTTATTATACACTAAAAGTATTTTATATATATATATATATATATATATATATATATATATATATATATATATATATATATATATATATATATATATATATATTAGGCATGTTAAATTTAGCCTTCAGTTTTTAATTTCAGAAAATACTCAAGGTTAACAAAAATTTTGGTATTCCTGTTTATAAAATTATAAAATTAGTCATCCGCCCTCGCCGTCAAGATAACTTAATAAATAAAAGGAAAACCGAGTTAAAATTAGGATAGCCAAAACCTAAGAAGTGAGTTTATAAAAGAAAAAAATTGGTTAATTATGGAATAATCATCCAACGTTTAAATAAAAAAAAATGCTTCTTTTATAAAAACAAAGAACTGTTTTTCATAAACTATTTAGATTCGCTACAAGTTCACATAAAGTCAGCCAATGAAAATCCTAGGCTACATGCATACAAACTTTCATTTTAAATCGCAATTATCATCTTAGATTTGATAAATCATCTTCAAATTAAAACCTCGTTTCCTTCAAATTAAAATTTTTGCCATTTTGTAGAAGCATTCTTTCGCGCTAGAACGACCTTATAATATACACGAGGATATAAGAAGTACTTAGTTTTAAATATTCAAATAAAATAATACTTTGGTTGTTGTTTGTCAAAACCTTGAATGGAATATACAAACAAATAAAAACAATTGAACTTATGGACAACGGGGCAACCATCGTACGTGATTTATTTTATAATTTATTCATTTTTTACTTTATTGCATATATATATATATATATATATATATATATATATATATATATATATATATATATATATATATATATATATATATATATATATATATATATATATATATATATATATATATATATATATATATATATATATATATATATATATATATATATATATATATATATATATATATATATATATATATATATATATATATACTCAAAAAAATGGATACGCTTGATTTATTAAACCTATTTAAAAACATTAAATACCCAATTTTTATGTTATGTTGAGTTGTTAATCATAATTAATTTTGTTCATGTGTTTAAAAGATTCATTTTGAACATTAAGCTTATTTGAGTATCCATAATATTTGAGTATCCATAATATTTAGACAGTTTGAATATTTTTAGTATTTTATATTTGGAGAAAAATTTGTGTTTTACGTTATAGTTGAGTAAATTTATAAACACACACACCTAAAAATTTCGTCACACACATACAGACTAATAACATCTTTTTTTACGAAAAATGTACAGGATTAATCAAAATAATTAAATTTTGGGTGTAATTAAAATTATTTCCAAATAATGTTATAAAATATTTTCTTAACTACGAGAAAGAAAACGTTTTACTTTCAATTGAAGAAAAAGGCGTTAAGCTAAGCATAGTTACCAGAAACTATTTTGGCATGTACCAAAATATTTAATTACGGAATGAAAATTCAAAAAAATTGTAAAAGGATATATTATAATTGTGATCAATCCACAAACAAATTTAAATAACGGTTTTATCTTGAACAACAATAAATCATCACAAAAATTCAATTAATATTAGAAGAGAAATTTAAAACTTGATTTTGTTCAAAGTTATTTAGTAATGTCAAAGAAGAAATACCCTTAAGTATACGGGGTTTGAGTTACGTTACCAAACCTTCAATATTATAAGGGTGAATTTATCCATGAATCTATACTTATACAGTGTGTCCTCCCCCCCGCTTCAACGATTCAAATACAATTTATGCACCCAAATGTACTTATAGTAGAAATGTAATCGTATATTGAGAATAAGTATTCATAGAATCATGTAGTTATCTGTCCATTTTCACACTTCTGTTTGTTTATCCGTTACGAAAATAGCTCCATACACGAAATGTGAAACATTAACTTCGTAAGTGAGCATAATAGAACAACTCATAAAAAATAATAGAACTTTTGTTAGAAAAATTTTGTCATAAATTGCATAGATACAAGTTAATAGCTATAAATAGGTTAACAATTGATTCTCAGCCATACGTCGGGTATTTTATTTTATACTATTAGTTACATTGCCTATTTTTATTTTGAAAACTGATGGCATATTATTCATACTTCGAACATACAGTTTTTTTTCCCTTTTTTTTAAATTTTTGAAACATGAAACGAAGATAAAATTTCATTTCTTGCCTTTCAATTAAATGAGTAAAGTAAATTAGTCATCTTCACCATGCAAAATTTCATTTCCTGTAAACTACTTGATGTGTTTTAAGTATCTTAATAAATAATTGTCCTTTTTTTTTTTAATTTCATATCCAAAAATATTCGAAAACATGGAGCACTTGAAGTTATCAATTATTCTTTAAAATAAATTAATGTCTTGTACAGTATATTAAACCTTGAGGTATAATTTTATTTAAAAAAGTTGATTTAATATAAAACAAAATTTGAAACTTGAATTAAAATTGATTCGAAAATGAAGAAGTTATAAGCTTTCGAAAATTATTTTACATCTCCTCGTAAAAGGAAGACTCATATGTAATCACTATAGATATGAATGTGTTTGACGTCATTTATATCATATTTACATTTAAATTCAATTAAACAAGTAATTTAATGAGTCGATTGTTCTTTTTAAATATTTTATTCAGCGCTTCCCCTCGTAAATTTTTTTTAAAATTCTTTTGTTGCTTATTTGTACAAAATAACAACTTCTATTAATTAAAATAAATGAAGAAATTTAGTCAAAATCCTTATTAGCAGGAGTAGAATTCTTTGAAACTAAATATATTTGAATGTTGATTATATAAGAGTAGAATGCTTTTAAAGTTTAATTATTGTAAAGAAGTGGAAGTATATTATTTTGAAGTAAATTTGTTTTAAAGTAAATTTTTTCAAACTGTAATTCTTAAAACAATATATACTTCTTCTAAAGTAGTATTTGATAGAAGATATTAAAATATGATTGTTTCTTTCTGTAAACTAGGATGTGACAATAGAAGTGCAGGACACACTGTATATATAAAGGGCATGAGATTTTTAAGTAAGAAGGTTTTTAGTAAAACGAATTTCACATAAATAAATATTTTATTTGTGGTAAAAGGTATTTTGCACAACACATATAGATACAATGTACTAATGTATAAAATATATAATATAGCATATATCCCCTCTTTATATGTTCTAAATCCTGTTTCCTTTTACATAAAAAATCCTGTGATTCCTGTTTAGGTCATATACAATATGTGAACTGTGTTATTTATTTTAACGAATATATATTTAGGTGTATGTATTTTGAAAATTATTAGAAACCCACATTAATTATACAAAATTTAAATGGATTTGTAAGGCCTCTTTTTAAAGGTATATCGAAAAATAAATTGAAAATGTTATTTTATAATTGCTATTTTTCAAGACTTCCAAATCATGTTCAGAATAAAGCCTTTGGAAAACTTTATTATTTCAAATTTGACTAATCATGTCCTACTGGAGAGATTTTGTTATAGAGATTATATGAATTTCAGTGATGAGCAAAGCAAGACCAAAAGCAGAACAGTCTTGATTCGTCTAATAAATAAAAGGCCTTGGCTTTGCATACTCAGTCTTGGTCTTGCTCAAATACCTCGAGTCTTGGTCTTGATTACTCTTGCATATTTGATCTTTTACGTTTTCTTATTAATTTTTCTATGCACTATTATTGTGTAGATTATTAAAGGCAAAAATTATATATCGCTCACAATGAATAACCATAATACTCATAAGACTTTATTTATTTCATTGCAATCATAATACGCTGCATGGCTGTAGCCCTGCTGAGTTGCAAATTGGTAATAAGTGGAAATCCTATAATTGTAACTTCCTGATTAAAGAGAAAACTAACGCGATTTACTCAATGTGCTCCAGAGTCTTATGTCTTGTTGCAAGTACGCTCTTATTTCTCTCCGCCCGTTTGTTTGTTATAGTTTTGGACTGAGCGCTATGTTTATAGCAGTTTGTTTCTATATAATTGCTGTATATGTATTAACAATGTATTTCAATATAACATAATAAATTAAATAATTTAAAATAAATTAAAAATTTCGAATACAAAAAACATTTTGTTCCACGAAAAGAACATTTTGAAGTTGTTACATACATTTTGACTCATGTATGACCCTCGTATTTGACCCACCATATATTCTGACCCTTGTCACACAATGCCACACAACGTTTGCTCAGTTCACTTGCCTTAACATGTAAATTAAGAAATTATGGCTGCTTGGTATACATTAGATATTTATAGATTCTGTCTTGTTCGTTTGTAAAAACGAAGTCATTTTTGAAAATTATCTACCTCTTTTCGTTTTTGAGAATCTTGCCGGGCATTTGAGTTCGAATCGGTAGTTCGAAATCGATGTACTAATGTACTTTTTATATCTGATTTAAATTCATACATGCAGATAAATAATAAATTTTTCCTTGTACTTTAAATTCAAACGTTCTAAACTACACACATGAACGATCGATACACACACACACACACTCTCGGCCAAACCCTTAATTCTACTAATTGATCATACTAAAAAGTATAAAATATTTTTTCGTTTTGTTTTTTTTATTATACCACTTTTGAGTAATTAGTTAACCTTGGATGATTATGGATAAAACATATTCTATCATTTTACCTTGCTATAATTAATTACATTAAGAAGTTAGAAACAAAAAAAATTATAAGAATTTAATTTCGCTACCCACAATCATTCATACTCATAATTTTTATTAATATTAATAAAAATATTTATTTAATTTTTATTTAAAATATAAAACAAAAAAATTAATTTATCTATCAAGTGTTGTAGTGTGTTTGAGATAGAAATTAATATATCTATGAAAATGGTTCCGTAGTGTAAAAAAATGTAAGATTTTAAGACATGAATTTATACAAATATTTGCTTAAATAGGCTATTTGACAACTTTAAAAACATACCACAAAATATGGCCATTCTGTAAGATAATAGCCTAAAAAAACATATTTCACTTTATTTAAATTCAATGTTTACTTTTTGAAAAATACGAAATAAAATGTAATAAACAGAAACGCTCTGTGATTGGTGACAGCTCTGGTGATGTCACTAGCTAGTAGTAAACTATAGAATATATTACATACATATATTTTATTAAATAAAGATGTTATGGCAGATGCTGTACTGTTTTGTAGTATTTAAATGAACAGGCTTACTAGCATGCTACGTCACACATTAATCGGGACAAACGTCATTACAGAAACATCGTTATCCCCCTGTTTGAAAAATTAAATTTTAACATAGATTTTCAATGGTAATAGAACAGATTTCCCGGAAATATCAATGTAGTGTGCTTATTATGTAATAAAGAATTATTTAAAATGATTTCAAAAATTAGTCAAATAGTCTATTATTATATAACCATAAGAATCTGTACTAGATCCAACGTTGTGGAATATACAATCTACTAGAAATAAAACTTCCAAAACGAGTAGAGTTAATGATCGAGGAAATCTTGATTCATTGCGCAAGAGTAGTCAAACGGAGGGAGCGAAAAGTGACAATAGCGCCAGACAAAATCGAAGTAATTCTGTTGACTACAAAAAGAAACATTGACTTCATTGAGTTTATCTTGATCCACAGTAAGTTTTTGAGTACACATAGATAAACATTACAGAAAGCCGAAAGAATCATGCGTTATCAAGCGTAATTCACTCCCAATAGCACCATGCTATATAGAAATAACAACTATTAAAGCAGATAGTATGATTGCAAAAGATCATGAGCTTCGGAGTATGCATCGGATATCAGCTCAGCGTATTGATTTTATATGAGGCATTCTCAACTTTAAGTTTACAAAGGCTTCCAATCTATAAACGTCAACCAATAGAAAAAGGCATAAAAAACACAATGGCAAAATGTCAAGAAATGTTGCAAACTTTAATTTGCATAGTTTATCCAAATATTTTTGTTTTAAAAAAAGAAATCGTTCGTCTGTAACGTTATCAAATACGAAAACAGATATGGGGTTAAAATTTTGCTAGCGTATTCTAGACCTATTAAGTGAGTTTAAGTTTGTGAATGTGAAAAATTTATTGTATCGTAAATTGATCAAACTTAGCTAATTAACACGCATATACGTATAGTTGCATATAAGTATAATATATATTATTTTATGTTTAACCAACTATTGTGACAATGTGGACTGCATATTTAGTGTATTTTATGAATGTTAATCATTAAAAATAGGCTTGTTTAAAAAATGTTTTTGTCATTTTTATTTTGAAAAAGCACGTTCATTTGTATTAATTATAGATACTGACTACTAAAAACCATGAATTTTTCTTCTTAAAATTTATTGTTCAAACAATTAAAAACATAATTTTAATTTTGTGTTTTTTTTTTTTTTTTTTGGTATGTTCTATAAATTTTTTTTCCTGACTGTAAACGATTCGCGCAGCATTAATTTCGCACCATAAAAAAATAAAACTTAGAAAGGAAAAAAACAAACTGTATTTTTATGGCGACATAAAAATTACAAAACATATCATATACTTTTATTTTTTTTATTTTTATTTTTTCGGTGAACTTTTATCATCATCATATCCTGTTTTTATGACTACGTTGTTCTTAGGTACTTAAAAATATTGAGCGTAAATTAAAATCCTTATACTTTTTTTTTTAATTAAATTTTATATGTAATTTATTATTTTTATGTCAATAAGATACTTAATATAAAAAATGTATTTAAAACATGATAACAAGTAACACATTTCATTGTTTAAATACTCAATAAATGATTGAGTATAAATTTTTGAACTATTTATAATTGTTAACATTTAAAAAATACGCTAAATACATTGTATATAGAATATTATGTTTTATTACGTCATGTATGCCTCTGAGTTTTAGATGAAATTGTGGCGAATTTAAACATGAAAAAATGTTGCAAAAAAAGTTATTTGATTTTAAGGGACAAAAATTCTTAGGGTTTAAGAGTTGTGTCATGGATCCAAAGGACCTAATTGATCTATTTTGGTCATTCACGAACTCAGGTTTAGGTCTAAAATTACCAAGATTTCAAGAGAAAAAGAACGAAAGTATTTTCAATACTATTAAGGGTGATTTTGACTTATACTCACGGCATTTTAGTCACTTTCTAAAATTATTTTTTACTTTGAAAGTTCAAGATTTACCCCGTGTGTATTTTATGCAACAATTTCAAAAGATCTCTCCTCAAACTGATTACCTATTTACTTTAATTCATAATTAATAAATATCATCTGAAATTATTTATAAATTTTGTAATTTTATTATAAATTATGAATTAAAAAAAAAAAAAAGTAATAATTTCAATAACTAGTTTTCATAATTAAAAATTATGATTATTGTCAATATTTTAAATTTATTGAAAAAATATTTAAACAAATTAATTTTTGAAATCATTTTTTTGTATTAAGGTAGTTCACGCGTAATCGTTCGATTTATGTTTGTTTTTTGATTTCATAAAATTAAATTATTATGATCTTTAAACTGTAATAAATTTAACATTATATTAATCAAAATATTTGTTGCTAATAAATAAAATTCGAGCTCGTTAAAATGAATTTAGTCTGAACAGATTGAATAAGATAATGACCTTGAAATGTCATTATCAATTAATTTATAATATTAAAAACATGTAAATAATGAGTTTATGAAGTGTAATAATTACATGTACTTACATTAGTTTATATATATATTTTTTTAAATATATACTCTTGTTAAATAAATTTATTTATACTTAATAAATAATATGAATAAATATTAAATAATTAATGTTTTATTTAATATCTTTTTAATTGAACAAATATATGGTTATTAAATTAAGCTTTGTTAAACATTGTTTGTTATATTTATAAATAGGTTTATGAATGGTGTCCAAAATTAATTCTGATTAGAGTGATTTTAAAATATCCAAGTTATTATCAATAAGCGGGTGAGTTTTAGGGTAAAACACGGTTTATCTTGATTTCTGACAAATCTATAAGTCTTATGGTTAAATAGTAAAGTTGTAGGTAATAAAAAGATCTACAACTTTTGTCTTTACACATAATCTCAAAATTTATGTCAAAAATTGAAATAATCTTTATATTTCTATCTTTAACAAAAAAAAATTTTGGGTGCATCGAAAATGCATCCAAATTTTTAATCGAAAAATTTTGAGGTTGTGAGAAAAAAGGGTAAATACATCTAAAATTCACCCCCTTCCACTTCCCAACCATAGATCTTTCGTAAATTATTTTTTCTTTCATTTTTGTTATATTCTCTCCCATTTCCAATGGGTTGCATCCTACTAGAATTTTTTAACACTTTTTACAATTTTTAAAGACTTCTATACCACCATTATTTCTGCATAATATTGTATATATAGCAATGAAGTTATTTGTAAATTAATAAAAAATACAGCTTAATTTGAGTTTTAATTACTAATTAAATTAATATAAATAATTAATGTAACTATTTATAAACAGTACAAAAAATTAATAGCATAAATTATGCATATTAAAAGTAAATTTACAAATTAATTCGATTTTCTACGACATTTGAATGCATATTGAACCATATTGAACAAAAATCTTTTAAATGCACAAAGTAAAACAAATTGATAAGTTTTAAAAATGAAATTCACTTTATATTAAAAATCCTTTCAAATTTTATTGAATAAGAACAAAAACATTGGTCTTCTTATTTTAAAATAATGATGCAATAAAATATTATTATAAATTTTAAAGTTCAATAATATTAAGCAATCAAAAAATAAATATTTTCAAAAAAACAGGTGTATTTGTAGCTAATAACTGAACCATCACCACACATTGTAGAATCCAACAATTCAATTGAATTGATAGTCATGAATTTTTGTGAAGTAAATAGTAATTATTGTTTTATTTTATATAAATAAGTAATTTAAATGACCTTCATTAACAATAAATATTATAAATTTATAAATAAAATGTTTATAAGGGAAACAACAATTTTGTATTTTTTGATACATTCAAATAATATCTTTATAATAAAAAATGTTATTTTTATTAAATACGTTAATTATTTTAATAGAATGATTACTTAATAAATATAATATCTGATTATTTTAAAATAACTAATTAATAACATAAATAAATAATACAGTGTTAGTAGGTAGGTTAGCTATATGGTGGATAAATTAACTAGTCAAGTCAACAAAGCAACCTTCACTTTAAAACTATTACTCTGTACTTGCATCTGAATCATTTGCATTATCATTAGAGATATTCTAGTATGGTCGTCACTTTTACCTAAGTAAATACATGAGAGTGTACCGCATTCTGTCAATAGAATTATGATCAGATGAGCTTAATAAGGGATCCGAATGTTGGCAGACCAAATTTTGGATGCAACATTTTTAGAACCCCTAACCCCGCGTTTACTATAACGTTTTGAACTATTTTAATGATTATTTTATATAAAATAGGCAAAAATTTACACTTTTGAACTTTCTCGAAACAAGTTTCGTTTTCGTGTGAAAAGTGATTTAAGATCGAAAAAGGCCCCAAAAATTTAATTTTTAAACTAGATTTTTCTGGCTTTTACTGAAAATTTTCTATTGAATTTGAAAGTATTCGTAAATAGATAAATTTACATGCAATATCTGACGTTTTTTTCCTTTCTCATATATTTTGGGGATCGTTTTTCGGACTTAAATCGCTTATAGCCTCATAAAAACGAAACATTTTTCGAAAAAATGACAAGATTGTTGAATAATTCAACTGTTGGTCACCCACAGATTTGGCTGATGGATTTTTTAACGACATAGTGACTAAAAGTTTAAGTATAAGTACTAATGTTTCCAATATGGTAATTTTTTTACCAAAAATGCGATTTTGAGTATACGTATTGTTCGTAGTACGTGGAAGGGACTCTTAATTGATGCGCCATAGGTAGCTAACATTTCAAACAAAACATTTTAGAAAATTTAATTATTTGTTCAATTGATTGCATGTAAATTGTATAGCAAATGTCAAACAAAATTATTGAATAATTATAATAAATGACATTTGACTGTAGTTATTGAGTTGAAAATTATCGAAAAAATTGCATTAATAATTATATTTAATTGCAAATATAAAAAATTATTTAATAAATTTTGAGAAATTTCCAATATTGAATCATATTACCATTCACAGACTTATATTTCATTTCATCAATTAATTAGTATTTCGTAACCATAGAAACAAAAGCAAACAATGTACGGTGATGTACGGTGCTCATAGACTGAGTTTGTGAAATAGCTCTCAATATTCCCCATTTATCTCATTCATAAATTACAAAAAACAGACGGTATTTTTTCAATTTTGGCCGTGTAAAAGGAGTTTTTTTTCTTTTAATTAAATATTCATGACAAAATATAGTATTGTTTAATTAATTTAAGAAAAAAAAAACCAGTAACCTTCGGGTTTTTGCGAATAAAGAAACCTTAAAAAGCAACCTTGTTTTGAATGTACATACATTTTCTGTATTTAATGGTAAATAATACTTATTGTTTTAATTTTCGGAAGCTCTATTTTACAAATATCAAATAATTTTTTTTTACACAGTTTGAATAAATTTAATTTAATTACAATTTAAATAAAAAAAACACAAATATTGTTTATACTCGACATACGTAGAAAATGTCAGTATATATTAATTTTAGTCTAAATTTAACGTTAGTAACGCTAGTTAAATACTGATCGTACAAACAAAATGTTTGTATAGGTGTTCATAAAATCTCCTTACCAGCCCCATTTCCGGATATCCGTTGGTTCTGACCGTTAAAAGCTAACGCAAAAACGTAAACATATAGGTATCTGAAATTTTGGTGACATTTTTTAGACTCAAAAAGTTCCTGAATAAGCAAAATTGATTTATTGGGAAATATTTATTTTTTTATAACAAACAACTTTTGTTTGAAATTTTTTTCTTTTAAGATTTCTTTTAATAAGAATATTATATAAATGCAATGCATATTATTCTGTATTTATAACTGTATGGACTGCATATTTCGAGTATTTTATGAATTAAAACTACAGTTTTATATTGATATATAACCGTATGTCGATTTTCCGAATAATTAATACTAGTTATTTTTAAAAGTTTTAATTTTATTTTGGATTTAATGAAGCCCAAAGATTTAGTGCATTCATTATTTTCTAGCGTTACAAACTTTTTGACTACCTTTCACATATCCTTTAAATATTTGAAAAAAATAAGAAATTATACGTGTATCTCTTTCAGGCATCTGAACTTTTCATGTCAAATTGACAAAAATAACAGCGCTTTGAAAGTTTTTTAAAATACACTAATACAAGAAGTTACACGAGAACCGCCCAGACAATACACTTACTTTTATATTATTTCAACAATTAATAATAATAATAATAATTGCTATCTAAATGAGAAATAAAAAGTGAAAAAAAATTTAATGTCATATTAAAAATGTGCACAAGGCTAAACGCGTAAGATTAGAGAATGTGGTAAACCTACTAAAATTAATTACATAATAATCTCTTTCTCGTGGTACGTACTGTAATAAAATAATTGTGCGCACAAAAGTGATTGATCGAGTTCATCCATATACTTCATTTACAAAAGGTGTATTTCAGCAAAAAAATATTAGCTTCTTTAGAAATTAAATTTAGGTTAATTTAAAAACTAAACAAATCTAATTTACCCACAATCAACTTGTATGCTCAAAACAATTGAATATATATGTATAATAAAAAAGAAATATTTTTATGTAAGACCAATTCACTCAATTTATTTATTTTATTGACTAAAAAATCGATTGCAAAATTTCTTTTTATTGATAATTTTTGATTAAGACATCTTCCAATCATTCTTGCATATTTCTAAAACGTTTGCTTTTATTTCTTTTTATTTATTTATAAAGTTTATTTGATTTGATCGATTTTAATTGCTTACGATTAATTGAAACTTGCTGTGCGATTTAATAATAAATAAATGAATTGTATAAAAGAATTGATTGCGGCATTTTAATTCACTTGAAATAGTACTTAGTCTGGGTGCCCATAAGCAAATTATATCATTTATAAAAATATTTCTAAAAATTATATGGCCTAGTTTAGGTTACTGCAAAAACTTTTCC
The DNA here is from genome assembly GCA_020423425.1 of Chrysopa pallens. Taxonomy (NCBI): domain Eukaryota; kingdom Metazoa; phylum Arthropoda; class Insecta; order Neuroptera; family Chrysopidae; genus Chrysopa; species Chrysopa pallens. Next base: position 38,961,938 of record CM035595.1, on the reverse strand, counting down.
TGTACGAAAATTATGAAAAGTGGATCATTTTCCATTTCAGGCGTAGTAAATTTCGATTGCGTCAACAACATTCAAATTGGTGGACATCTGTTTTTAGAATTATGCACCTTATAGCGCGTTAAATAGATGGCTTTAAAGCCACGTCTCTTTAATTTAATTGGTTTATAATTTAGAGTTATTTGTCACAATATTATCATTTTTGATAAACAAAACTTCAGTTTATTATTATTCCTTCAGAAATTCAGTTTATTATTATTCCTTCATTTTGGCTGGAATTTAATTATACATAATGTATAGCGAAAGGAACATGGTGCTTACTGAGTGTTCCACGATAATTCTTGCTCTTTTTTTTTGTTATTGTAATGAAGCTATTCAATAACATTTGCAAAACTCATTTTACGTCAAACATTACTATTTTTGTATTTCCTATTGAATTTGTAGGTTGTGTGTGCAATCCGAAGTTCCAAAAAGAAAATATCTTCCAATTTACAATTTCCATAGAGGAAATGTTATTACACTACTCATAATTAAGCCATTTACAAACATTTAGATTGGTATTTAAAAATATTATGACATACTTAAGGGCACCCAGACTATAATATTTGTTTTAATATTCTTATTATTATAAAATTGTATTTTTAGAATATTCGTGAAATTTTTTGAAAATAATAAAATAAAATTTTTCGTAATAATTATATTTTATTGATGGTGGATGAATCGATGACTTGATGATTTATTTGTGTTTTTTTATGATGAAATTGTCGTGGAAATCGTGATTATAAAATTTGTAATTAATTGTGTAAGAAATCTATATTATCGATTTTGTCTTACACGATCAGATATCGGTCAAAATATTTACACAAAAAAACAAATAATTTTATAAAATATTTCTTAGACAAGAGATAAAACACTGAATTTTGAAATATAGATCGTACTGGCAAACGGTTTTTGTGGCAAATAATTTGTAGCGGCTCAGCTAATAAAAAAGGCATCCAAACACGATGAAAAAATGATGAGATTAAAATTTTAAGATGCACGCGCCTCACCGTCACACAAAATTCACAGATTGAAGCAGTTGTTATGATTTATGTTACATTTATTGTAAGAAAATATATATTTATATATTTAATTTTTCAAATTTAAACAGTGCTTCATTGACTGTGTTGACTATCCTTCTCCAGTCCTTTTATTATTTTATTGTAATTAATTATTTGTATTCAATTAAAAATTGTATTTTAATGATGCCAAAGAAGTATTACTTCTGCATACATAAGTACACGCACCCATTTTTTTAGCACTTTAGATGATTTTAACTCTTTCCAAGACTCACAATGGCGGCACATGTCAATAATAAACAGATGTTTTTTAATTTTTATAAAAATGATTGAAAACTAAAGTAATTAATATGTTTTCAAATAAAAATTGACAAATAATTTGTGAGTGTGATATATCGATCGATAAAACGAAAAAAAAAAAAATAGAAAGGTAAATACCTATATTTTCAATAAATAAAAATCAATAAATAATATTTAATTTAGACAACAGTGGACATGGACTGATTTTTATAAATATTATTAAAGGCATAATAATAATAATAATAATATAGAGATAATAATATAATTTTTTGAAGTTGTTTTGACTAAATATGTAAAATTAAACGAAAAAGAAATTGTATTTTATATTAAATAATTGTCAAGTTTCACTATATAAATAATAATTTTTACTATAATAACTATAATACATTCATTTAATGTAATAAAGCGCCGTTGACGTGGTGCGCTGCGCCGCGCTGCATTGCACTACACTGTCACAGACCTTGGCCTGAAACTCTCTTAACCAACAAGTAAACCACTTCTTTGGCATTTGTCATTTTGATGTATGTAATCAAGAATTATTATTATTTTATTTTTCAAATTATTTTTACGTAATGTTTTTTTTTTTTTTTGTTTTAATACTTTTACTTTTCTTATTGTGATCTATGAAATTCTATTTCTAGTTTATTAACTAAGACAAAGCCAAATTGAAGGATTACATCTTTCATAGTACATGGATATTTTTTGTATGTACGCAGCATGAATATAAGTCAATATAGTTATGAAGTTTTTATTATATAATAATTGGTATTATAACTATTATAAGATTAATTAACACATATTATATTAAAATTAATGTGTTAAATAACTGTATTTGAGCGTTAATTGTGGTGAATCCAAAATGTGTTTGTTTTAAAGAAGCACATCGTCGACCTGATTCGTTAATCTGCTATATCCATTTTGGATTAAAATGACTTTTTGTACAGAATATAGAAAGTTCATGGTATTATCAACCATTTGGTGTAAGAAAAACGATGATATTCACGTATAAAGATTGAGAAATACTGTGTACGAAAATGAATGACAAATGCATTTTGACAATGAAATACTGCTAAAACCTCAGTTTTGTATTGATATTGTACCCCTTTCCACTTGCCAATATGCTCGTAACTAATATTTTTTATGGTTTAGCCAAATATTTGAGGTTCTAAATAATTGGTTATAAATAATATAATTTCTTTATCATAAATTATTTTGTCTTATCTGTTCATTTAATTCATAAGACTAATGTTTATATTGAAATTTTCAATTCTCATTCTGAATAATAAGGCCAACGATGTATTTTTTGTATTTGAGCTTTTTCTCTATCTCTAATGGTTTAAAAGATTGTTGATGGATCAATCCATCCGACTTGACTGATCGATTTTGCCCAATTACGACCATAATTTCACCTTTTAGGACTAGAATACACCATTAAAATTTAGAATACACCAGAGTAAAATGGAATAATTATGTGATTCTTTGAATATCCAGATTTTTTTAATTTCCACATAACGGAAAATCCTAATTTTTAATAAACAAACGATTCAGATTTAGTTAAGTTATTTTTTTTATAAAACAAATTTTAGAATAAAAAAAAGCTTTCGTAGATAAAAAAAACATGTTAAGCAAAGTATAACTTAGCCTGCAGAGAATTTCTATAGATACATTTGTCAACAGACATGAGTACTGGAACTAAGTTAATTTTCAAGAAAAAGAGAAATGATTTGTTAAAATTAAAAAATAAATTATTACAAAATAAAACCATAGATTATATTCTAAAAATAATTTCTTATATAATATCATCTTCTTTATTACCTTAACCTTAACCTAAAAATACCTTCACATATTTAATCTGTATTTATTTTATATTTATTTTTTTCTAATAAAATATCGTGCAGTTTTAACACTATACATATTTATGTATGTTTTGTTGCCATCTTTTTCTACTTGCAAATTTTGTTGTTTTTTGTTGTTTAATATGAACATGACACGACTTCACTAACACGGATCGCTTCCTGATGCACATAAAAAGAAACATTATTTTTACATGTGAATTAATAATTACAAGGTGCCCATTTTTACATAGTTGTATGTGTTATTTCTTGTAAATGGTTTTAGATTTATCCACAAAAATGACAAAATATTTTATTAAGCATGCAAAATAAAATACACTACCAATAATGAACCGAAAACTTCCCCGCAATATACTAAGTGCACTTAAATAGCCGTATGTTTTTACCGAATAAATTGCAGTTACGATATGAAGTGAAAATAAACATTTTCAACTTAAAATTTGTTGCCCTTCAATATCCAGAAAAGTTAATTTCAACAACAATCAAATCATTGATATAAAGTTATGTCATGGATGTATACTTGTGGAAACAAAAATTAGAATGAATTTTATTTATCTATCTAAAACATTCATTTTAATGTGAAAAAATAGTAAAATACACCATACAATTTGTGTATTCAATTTAAAGAAAACGAAGAAGATTCAGGTCGTTGCATTTTTTTATTCCACGAGTATACATATATACAAAATTTCATCAAAATTGGATTAGTGGGATACTGGACGTATAGTAAATTTCCTATATTTCACATTAAAATGTGAAACTTGACTCAATACCATAATAAAATTTGAAAATCAAATTAAAATTGATTCAAACACAAAGAAGTTATAAGTGATTAATTCCCATCTTATTCTTGATAACGATGTTTAACATGTAATTTATATGGAGATGTTTATAGTTGACGTCAAATATAGATTTGTCGATTTGTTACACATTTGAGGCTTTATTTAAATGAGCAAAATTGATCCATTGGGCAATGACTCAATTTTAAAACTTTAAAAGCATAAGTCGAAGACAATAATGTTATTTTTTCAAAACAAACAACTTTCGTTTGAAATATTTTTTCGAAAGCTATTCAGATTCATCTCAGTATCACCTCAAAGTTAACTAAGAAGCATATATATTTGCAATACATATCATCATATATGTATTTATAACTGTCTGAACTACATAATTCAAATATTTTATGAATGTAAATAATTAATCATGGTTCACTCATTGAAATCATTAAAATTTGAAGTTGATTTCATCCCCGACTATCAGATAATTGCGAACAAAAGTGATTTTGCTTGAAGCATTAGAAGAAGCGTTGGAAAACGATATTTTTAAAAATTTTCCTTTAAGGACTTTTTCCGAATAATTAAAAAAAAAAAACCAGGATGAAATTGGTCTCGTACTTATTTTAAATGTTTATTTAGTTAATTAGTTAAATAAACAATTAAAATGAGTAAACCTTTATAAGATTATTTCCACGTATGTAGATACTACAGTAAGTGAGTATGTGTAAACAGTTTATAGTAAGCGTTATAGCCTTTATATTCAGCTAATACTTTAGCCACTGGAATATCGTGAAAATACCCAACCTGAATAGCCATTAGGCACATACCTACATTTGATTTTCTAAAATAAAAGATGGCAACCCTAGTTATACCTCGCTTCCTGGTGCATAAAAAGCAACATTGTATTTTTTACATGTGAATTAACAACAATTATATATAAAATCATAAATTTTGTAGAATTTTAATAATATCTCGTGTTCATAAATTATTAAGTTTTCCAAAGAGGAAAATTCAAGGAAATTTCTAACACTGCACATAAATGTAAAGTGAATGGTAATAATTTTAATAATTCTAATTTTTTTGTTAAGTAAACCTTGATGAAAAATTTATTTACTTTTACAAAATCGTTGTGCGGTTATTATTATTATTATTATTATTATTTTTTTGGGTTATTACACATCAATTTAATTGGTTTTTATTCAGTTAATTATTTTACAATGTATGCAGCAATTATTATTTACCAGTTCTCCAGAAAGTGTTCTGGAATTTGCGTGAAGTTGGTGAATTTTATACGACGTATCACGTGAATGGCAAATCGACATTAGCCAAATTTAATGTGATCTTAAAATTTGCTGTGAATAATCTTTGACTTGAGAGTAACATTGTAGTATCATCTAATTCATACGAAAGGTTATGAAAAATCGCAATCTAATTTTGCGTTGCTCAAATTTGCGGAAAAATTTTACGACTGATTATTTACCAGAAAGCACATCACATTTGAAGTTAGCAAGTTACATCAAGCAAATTACATTTGAAGTTAGCAAGACAAGTAATTGTACGTTTTCACATTACAGATCAGACCCTTTGAAATCAGTTGGATAATATAACTTACTTGGGACCTCGAGACCACATTTTTCAAGTTTCATTTAAATCGAATTGTTTTTGTAGAAAAACGAAAAAGAAATTGAGGTTAAGTTTAAAATAGATTCAACAAAAGAAATTTTCATCAGAAATTGTAAAATTTTCCCCTAACACCACGGTTATGGTTCGGGTTGTTCTTAAATTTTAAGTAACGTTATGTTGCAATGTTATAGAAAATTTAGCTTTTGGTTTATTATAACGAATTTTCCTTTTTTTCTCTTATTTTGAAATCTATCTATCATGATTTTCAGTAATAATCATAAATTATCTAGAAAATATAAATTTTTTTTAAAAGGGAAAATTACAAAATTTAACGGAAATTTTCATTTATTTATAATAAATTTTTCCAAATTTATTATTTAAGTATTCTGTTCGTGCAGAAATTATTTTTTTATAAAATTTTCTTATTAACTAAATAAATTAAAGAATATATTTTTGTATAAATAACGGAAAAAAAAAAAATTATATCATTTTCCATATATAAACATAGAAAAAAAAACTTAAATAAATAAATAAATAACAACATAGGATTGCAGGGCGAAAATAAACTAAAAAGAAATCATATAATTTGTTCTATATACGTAGAAAATATTTCTAGGTACAAAATGAATCAGACCGAAATAACAATGTATAATATTAATAACATCAAAGTTAATATTACTGGAATATTTCATCTGACTTTTTTTTGTTCTTCCTCTTTGGTGATTTGTAGAGAATTGCCTAATTTCAAAAAAGTGTTTCTTAACGTATAAAAATTTATCTCAATTTAAAATGGTTTTGAAATATAAGCCTCAAATTGTAAATTTCAGAAGATATTTTGGATATTATATACAAATACCAAGATTGGCTTTGTGATGTATGAATATGTTTACATAGCTTTAGGCGGGCACAACTTGATCGATTTCGTTTAAATTAGGATATTAAGTGCAAACTTAGTAAATGTTTGTTTGACTGTAGGCTGACTTTACGAGATATTGGCATTTAAGGAACTCACTTTGGAGCGTTGTATCTTCGAAACGATAATTGATGGATAAGATTGTAAAATGGGACTATCCGGGACTATGTTTGGAATCTCGGGAGATACCGAGATAGTGAAAACCTTTTTTAAACTAGATAGAACTTCAACCAAAGCTTACACTAAACTCGCCCCTCCCCCAGAGTAAGATTTTTTAATGAAATTTATCTTTTGCTCCACGTTGAATGCAGTGTTGTAGTAAGTTGTTTATAGTTCCCGAAAATTCTTGTGTTTTTAAATTATCATTGAAATATATTCTATTCGCTGAACCACGTTGTAAAATGATTGTGCGAGCTACAATAATAATTTAGAAAACTATACTAACATGCAAGGGAGTAATTGTTCAAACATACATACATAAATACATACATGTACATACACGACTTGACATAAAATCGTTATTTGCTTTCTCATTAATGTTGTTAACCTCCGCCCCTAAAAGTATCTAGATCCATCTGTCTCTCTCATCATCATTTTACTAAACAGAGTAAGCGAGCATGAATGAAATGTAACGTAACGAACATATTGTTATCAGTGTAACATGGTTTTTTTTTTATATACCCATGAAAACCAGTAGTGTTTTTCGTGAGAAATTTGTTCGTAAACCAAAGCATAGCCATTACGTGAAAATGGGTCACTTTTAAGAACCTCTTTCTCAACTTACTTTCGAAGTCTCGTTATTGAAATCGGCGAAGCCGTTTCGAAAATGTACAGAATTAGAAAACCAACAAAAGAACAACTACTCTCTTATTTCTTTGTTTGCTGATAAAGTTTAAGTTAATGCAGATGATGCCTGGAAGACAGAAATATCTAATGAAAGGTGATTCATGAGAGTCTGAGAGGTGATTCATGCCATTATTGTCTGTGAAAGAGTGAACTTTGAAAAGGCAAATGACAACGCATTTCTACCCCATGTAAATTTCGCGTCCAGCTTGAGTTATTCTTCGAGTCAGTGGAAGGAATGGGTTAACCTAAGGTTAAGCAATAAAAGGAGAGTTATATACTACTCTCTTGCTTCTTTTGTTTGCTTACAATCTGAAAGCTTAACTTAATGCAGATGATGTCTGATAGACAGCGATATCTAATAAGAGACTGAGAGGTTATTCATGTCTTTCTTGCCTGAGAAAGAGTCGCTTTTTACTTCCAGGCATTATAATCTTATATGGTGGGATATAAAAGACTACAGGGAAGCTAACAAGATTAAGGGTGAATAGAGTAAAGTCAACCTAGCAAAGACCATAAATACATTATAATTTGGAGTAATAATCGCTCACTGCGAACTATCATTAACATTACTCCTCGCCTGAACTTTGAAGAGGCAAATAACTCCGCATTTTCACTCCATGCAAATTGCAGATGCAGCATAAATTCTTCTTCTCGAAATGGGATAATCTGAGATTAAGCAATAAAAATAAAATTCATACTGTGTTTTGGTAAACCAACTTGCATGTTTGTCAGAAATCTAGGGGAAACGGACCAAACATGTTAGAATGTGGACGAAGTTCAGGAGATGAGTTTATTAGAGGCCGGTATATAAAAAATCAAGAATTTGTAATGCTCATTAATTAAAATTAAAAAATATTGTTCATTTAAACAGTATAAAAAAAACTATTGAAATTTAATGTCATCATCAAGGAGTGTTAATTGAATCGTTTTTTTTCTAAATAAAAATAAAGTTTTCAATTTAAAAGAAAAATACTATATTTTTTATATATGTATCTAGGTGTTAAAAGTGTTTTGTGATTTATTCGAGTCTTTTTTTTTTATTTTCTAAGTGAATGCGATGTCATTGTTTTTAATTACAGAGTGAAAAAAAAGCATTAAATAATATATCCTTCTTTTTGTTACTATTTTTATCGCTTTGACACAGATATCAAATTGATTAAAACATTTTTTTAAAAGCTTTTTTCTAAACCATTTTCTTATAAAATGATTTTATAAAAAAAAATATCGGTCAATTGAATATATTAAAGATTACTCTGACGAGAGGGAGGGGAAGTTTGTGAGTGTTTTGTATTTCCTTTCAAGTTGAATGCTTTAAAAAGCTAAAAATGGCTTTATGATTTTATAGGCGGAAAGCAGTAAATTTTGACTGTAAATATTTTAATTATTCCGAATTAATGAATTTCTATATTTTGACTGTAAAGTGTCCAAATTTATTTTCGTCTTTTCCTTTTTTCGATTAAAATATTGAAATAGTGTTTAAATGTTTGAAGACAATGCTTAGAGCCATTTTCGAGAAAAATCAGAAAATCGCTAGAATAAGTGCACCAAGTAGTCTGATTTTAATCATAAGATTCGCGGCACAACAAGAAGTAATATTACGACAGAATACTATGTTTCTGTGAATTTAGGATAAAGCATTCGATACACTAGTCCTTACAACACCAGCCTCCCCCCCACACACACGAGCACACAGGCACATATTTCTTATAATAATGCAAAGTTCTAAAATTTTCGACATCTGAATGGACTAAACGAGCAAAATAAGAGTGGGCAAATGGAATGTACAAAATACAAAAATATAAATTTTAATTCACAATATCACGTAGAAATTCCAATAAGAATGGTTTATACAAATTTACTAAAATCTTTATAAATTATGAAATTTTTAAGAAAATATTAAGAAACACTGTTCTTTTGCAAAACATATAAAATTTACCATAAAATAAAAAAAATAAAAAAACAGAAAATGCGTTTTAAAATGTCATGACATAAATTTTAATAAAATAACAAAAAAGTGATGGTTTTAATAAATTAAGCAAGCAATTAACGCACAATTAAAAAGAAGCAAAACAAAAATTAACATTTGAAATTAACCTTAAAAACTTTAAATGTTAAAATAATTCATAGAAAAAGATTACTATGTTAAGTCAGAATATTTGTATATCTATTACATTAAAATATGTTGTATAATCCATATTTTTAATAATACACATTTTTTAATTAAATTATTACAGGTAGAGAGAGTAGGGTGATTTCAAAGGCATAAACTGATTGAAAAAATACAATTTCTAGTGAATAAGCTAAATGCTATTAAATTATTTTTGTATTTTCATTTTTTACTACATTTCATTAATTGAGAATGCATTATCAAATTTTGCTTTCAAATTTGTAATTATTTTTTACGAGAGAAAGATGACGAAAACGAAAAAGACGAAAATAAGGAAAAAAAAAAGATAGCATAACAGCAGAAATAAAAAAAACGTAAATTTTAACATTAAGTACCAGTCCTTACAAAACGGGTTGGAGATTCATACTTAGAATTAAGCGAGGGTATTTATATGAAAAAACTAGGATACAAAAAGTTATTCATTTTATTAATCGATCTTTAGATGAAAATTTATAAAAAAAAAATACGATGTTGTTATAAAAATGTGTAAAACTTTGAATAAAATGACCTGCATCTAATTAAATGAATCATTTAGTACACCTCAATAAAAATATATATAGATATATCACAGTATATTATTATTGAAAGTGTTAGAACAGACACTTTAAAAAGGTGTTACTTGACTACTCAACAACACAACTAAAAACGTAATAATAATGACATTAATTTGTTAAACATTTAATAAATAAATAAAATATAATATTTAATAATTATTATAATTATAATCATAATCTCCGTTAAGCTAGCAAAGCAAAGTATTCAACTTTAAATTTAAATTTGCTCAAAATTACGAGCTTTTTTCTAATTTGTAATATAGAAAATTGAGTCATTAAGATGCACCGTTGTCATGAAATCACGCTGGCAGTACTAACATTGGCTGCTTTTAGGTGTTTATGGTGTGCCTTTAATAAATGAATTTAATCAAAATTACCAAAAAAAAATCCGTGCAACATGGCTAGCTTGACAGTTTTTCCAGCAGTGATTATTGTTAATGAATCAGTGTAATTATTTTGGTAATTTTTATTAAATTGATTTATTGGAGGCTCACCATAAAAGAACCTATATTTGCTACTTGTTAAAAAAAAAAAAAAAATAGGTGCTTGTACTTATATACGCGCGTAAGAAGTTTCTTCTTTGGCATTATTAAAAAACAATTTTTAATTGTATGCAAATAATTAATTACAATAAAATTATAAAAGGACTGAAGAATATATATTTTCTTACATTAAGTGTAACATAAATCATAATTACAGCTTCAACATGTGAATTTTGTGTGACGGTGATGCACGCGCATCTTAAAATTTCACTCTCAACAATTATTCATCACGCGCCTAAAGAAGTATAACTTCGAAACTTTGTTTTCACATTGCTCTGCCAACGTGATATTCACGATAGTAGTGTTTTTAATGAAAAATTTGAACATCTAATTTAATATTGCATCATATACAAATTAACTAATATTGAGCATATTTAAATTGAATTTTGAATAATTTGTTCTGCTAGCTTCACGGACATATAATCATATAATAGGTTATCTATCCATAGTTACAGTGACATTTAAAACAATTTGAAGTTTGTTGTTGTGAATGAAAGTAAAATCATTGTATTATTTTATTTTAATAAATTATAATTATTATTATTTAAAAAACATTATTTGTTGAAATATTTTAATAAGACATATCATTATTATTATTATTATTATTATTTTTTAACATAAATTTATTATTGACATATAAACATACTCTAAATTTTTTAATCATTTTTTTGTGTTATTTATTATATTGGAAGTATGTACATCCGATGTAATTTATCACAGCAAAATACAAAATTGACTATCACTTATTATTTATTTATACAAATGGAAAATATCTCTTGTATATTTGTCTTTGTTTACTAACTCAAACTTTTACGAAAAAATGTTTCAAACAAAAATTGTTTGTTTCAAAAAATTAACATTTTTTGTATTATAAATTTTCTTTTATAGATTTAAAGTTGGGTCAAGGGTCCATTGTACCCAATGGACACCGATTCTGCACATTGACGAACTAAAACTCACTTTTTATGTTTAGAATACGACATTAAAATTTCAGCTCGCTATCTCTTTTTGTTTTTGAATTAACGTGATGACGGATGGACGCACGCATATGGGCTATTTAGGTCGATATTAGGTAGCGTTACAAACTTTATTCTAAAATTAATATACTCAGACATATTATGTTTGTTGAGTATGAGAATAGTTCAATCATCGAAACTCAACAATGTATATGACATTTAACAATGTACATCTTAGTTGATTATTAATATTATTACTGTGTAAAATTGTATGCGATGGTCTAGGAACATGCGATTACTACAAAAATTCATTAAAAATTGGAGCTTGTTTTTTATACTACACGTCATGAATAAGAAAACAATTGAGATTATTATCAATTAAGGTACTTATGTCATTGCCAGTGAGTTTATATTTTTATGACCATATGGTTTTTTCACTTACATTCTTTGTAATCCATATTTTGCAGATTAGAATTGAAAACCGGTCAATATTAAATT